>CM029385.1:12845890-13063390 GCA_017165825.1 Hepsetus odoe | reverse complement strand
ATGGACGTGGTGAGAGAGTATATGCAGGTGGTCGGTTTACAGGAGGAAGATGCAGAAGAGAGGAAGAAATGGACGGTCCGCTGTGGCGACCCCTAAACGGGAGCAGCTGGAAGAAGAAAAATTATTTTTATTATCTCTTTTAGAATAAATTTAGAAATTTTTTTATTGGCAATTGCCTGTGCCACTCATTCAGTTGTGTCACTGGCCATCTCTCACTACAGGACAGTTTGTTTCATCCATAAAAATAAACCTGTTTGAAAATATCTAGACACTGGTTCATTCTGGAGCTTGGCCAGAAAGCTGACGTTTGACTCATTTCCCCACTCAAACCACAAGTTCATGTCATCACTGGTTCAGATCAAACTCCTGACCTGGAAATTCTGGAGAAAAAAAAACCTGGAAAGCATTTTAAAAACTTGTCAGAAGGGACAAACAGGGAGTGAAATCAGGCTAAAAATCATATTGTTAATGCCTGACTTAAACGCAGCTGTAACTTCACCCAAACATGAGCACTGCTTGCCAGAGACTGAATAAACCTCTACATTTCCAATAGCAGCGCATGTTGAGTTGCTTTGAATAAAAACAAACAGCCGTTACGAAAGCACTGATACACAAAATTGTAACGTATAGCTTTATTACCAGCTCTTAAAATTCTACTTTTGCTAAAGCTGGGTCAAAGCCAGAGGGGTAAACACTGAGTCAGATAAAGGTAAAGCAGACAGTCAGAAACTCAAATGTAAAATGAAGCCCAAACTAAGCCTAACAAATGTTTTAGAAAGCATGTTTGAGCCCAAATGACTCCAACTAAATCTAGTGTGAAAAAGATTTATACAAATATTATATGCTCCACAAAAAGAGTCTGTAGTACCTGGGGTAGAACTAGTTTTACAAATGGCTAAAGAGTACATACAGCCTAAATAAAAACTGATATTATGGCTCAGTTTTTTATATATTAATACATATAGTATATTAATACAGAGTTATCAGGTATATTTCTTGATAAGACATTAGGAATAAGAATTTGGTTGATTCTAAAGCCCAGAATTAATTAACTTTAGCTTTTTAACTTTCCTATCTAGCTAACGTTATAGCTTACACATAGACCCGTATCATGATTACCCAAATAACTCCAAGCCCAGTTCACTGTAACCATGATATTTCTGTCCCACAGTGGTGGCGCACTTTTCCTGGGCGACGTCATCATGGCAACTGCAAGGCATCATCAGTGGTCAGCTTGATCCTTCGCTGGGGAGCAATGATGGTGAAGGTACTTTGCTCAAAGCTGCCTCAGGACAACGGACAGTTACAGGACTCTAACCCACAATCTCATGATGCTGTGGTTAGGGTTAGGGTTAGGGTTAGGGTTAGCCCTAACCCTAACCTAACCTAACCCTTCCGCCCATTAATTCTGCCACCCGGTTTCAAATTGGGGACCTTTCGCCTGTGGGGTGAATGTGAAAAAACTAAATATGAAAACTAAATATTATTAATATTTTGAAATTATTATATTATAATAATATAATATTATACTTTATATGTTTATTATATTATACTTTATAATATTGTTGATTTTCAGAATTTTCTGGTGTGTTTTACAAACTAAGTAATAAAACGAATGAGCCTTAATACACATAATAAAAAACTTAAGTCATATATAAAAGCAATTTAGCATAGCAGCATGGTAAAAGCGTAGGAGATGGGATGTCTTAAACATCATTACAAATAATGTTCACCTTTTATTTTTGTTCATGCACCTTAGACTGGGTTAAGAGTAGTTTTGTTGTTTGTTTTAATGTGACTTCCTGCATTGCTTCTCTGAAGTCCTAAAGCTGTTGGGGGGAGGGGGAGTCCTAATTTTCTGCTCCACCTTTAATGGAACTACAGCTGTGGTGCTGTGTGGCCCCTGACTTTACGTTAACTTCAGCTTCCCCTACAGTGAGTAAACCCTGACATTATTTAGAGAGTAATAGAGAGGGTGCTGTTTAGTCATCTGTGTGATGGCAGATGATGAGTGATGAGAGAGAATGAAAAACCATGTAATGATAAAATGCTGGAGTGCACCACAGCTATTTTGGAAACTAATGTAGTACAATGACCCAGAAATCAGTAACAGCAACCCTCTCCCATCAGTGGTGCCCCTGGCAACAGGGTCTAGGCCTAGAAATGCCCCTGGTTATAAATGCTTACTTCTCCATCTTTACATCATAGGATTTCATTACACCGAAAACAAAGCCCCTTTACATTTTTTATCAATTAAACATGGCTTGAGTATTTGAACCTCCACTGACAAAGAGTTGTCAACCATAATAAGCAAGTCAAGCATTGATGCATAGATTTCTTTTGTTTGGTCTGGTATCTAACAAAAAAACACCTACAGCTATACTATGGTCATTTAAAGACAGCTAACCCTGAAGGGCACATAACAGCTCTTACTGATCTTCTGGTGCATTCAAAAATCAGAGGTTTTTGTTTTTATCATAGCCTACTGCACAAGTGTAGTTGAATTACAGAAACTGCACATGATTGGTCCCTTCAGTGTGACCTTTCATAGACGTCCAGCGTAAATCATTTGAAACTAATAACACAGTCTACCTTTGGCTAAATTAGTTGTACCCTGCAGCTTCTCATTAGATTCAATGGGATATTTGCCAGTGTTTGGGCAAAGCTTGTCCAGCCCCACAACAGCTGCTATGAGAGCATGTACATGTGGGCGTCACTTAGATTGGCCAATTATTGCCATGAAGCTAAACTTCATTAAAGGTCTGAGCATCCCAGTCAACAAAACTGTCACTCTGATGAATGTATAAGAGAGAGCACGAGAGCAGCTTTTTAATCATGTTTCCCTGTGTATAGAGCTTCCCCTCTCTATGATTCAGTGACAGAAGAGCAGCTCCAAGAGTAAATGGCAGATATAGTGCACAGACGGCACAGTGTAGTGTGACAGAGCTCAATCGATAGAGACATCTAAATATAAACTTGTCTTCTGAAGCTTCATTGAGAATACAGTAAGGAGCTGGGATGGACAGCGGGTGTGTGTTTAGCATATGAGCCTGTGTCTGCAGGTCTTAGTGGTTTGTGTGTAAAAATTGAATAAAAGCTTTTTTCACTGCTTTTTGTTTTAGTTTTCTGTTTTGCAGGGTTCCCACTTGAACTGGGCATCTTTGCATACATAGAAATGGACTGTTTTCTCTATTGAATCAAAGACACCCAGCGAGAGCAGCTGTGACTGTATGTTCAAACCAGTGAGTGTACGCATCATATATTATGTATTCAGTCAAGGGCTCCAGTGCATCCACAACTGTAGCCTCTCTCTTTTCCATACAGCTCATAGTTTCAGTGGAGGCTCTCAAGGTGAAGTAGAGCTTTAAACTTTGCTCTTGGTTTTGTTAGTTGGCTGCTCGTTGATTCATTGATTTATCTATGATTCTCCCTTCAGCACTGTGCAGCACAGTCTGCAGTATTATTGACTTTGCAGGCGTCAGAAGTGTGTTTTGCTTTTAAATGATTGACTCAATGTACTAAGTTAAAAGACAAATTTACCTTGCCAAAAGCTGGAAAAAGTATTTTACAAGTGAGCCACTGATTGAGCATATCATTCAAGGCAACAGTTCAGAATCATAGTAACAGCACATTGGTACTCACACTACTGCAGATGATTGCAGGGGCAAACTAAGTAATGTGATGACAGCATGAAAAAATGAATAGAAAAAGAAAAAATCATATTTACAAGCCTTTTATAATACTTTTATATTTAACAAAAGTGTTCCTGTTGTTTTAGTTGAAATGTATATATACATTTTTATTAGATTTAGAATAAGGAATTGGTGCATTGTCTAAGTGTTATTCACTGCTGTGTGTGTTTGTGTGTGTGTGTGTGTGTGTGTGTGTGTGTGTGTGTGTGTGTGTGTGTGTGTGTGTGTGTGTGTGTGTGTGTGTGTGTGTTTGCATGTGAGACAGGTGCGAGGCAGTCTCTCTTACACTTTGCTCTATGCAAGGTTTTCTAGTTACTTTAGTTTCAAGTATATGGCTGTCCTGTCAGGGTGACCCCCACCCCTCTTTACACAACATATCCATCTGTTCATCCATCAATCTGTCCGTCCGTCCTTTAGCTCCCCTACCCCCATCTTACTGATCCAGGCCCTTCCCCTTTTCTAAGCATTAAAGTGATAGTTTCTTTTTTATGCTTCAGATATTGAAACAGTCAATTACAGATCTTTGCACTGAAGATGGCACAGGCACTGGAAACATATGCTCTACCTCACCAATCAGCATCATACTGCAAGCCTAAATCATCACACTCTTGCTGCAAAATCAAACAGACTTGCTTATGTGGTTTCTGACCCTGCAAAACACATACGGACTGTAATATGTTTTTCCTCTGCTACCTGCTCCCGTCCACTTTTTATAGAATCAGCTTGTCCTACAGTGTCAGAAACCAATAAGCAAGTCTGTTTGAGAATTTGAGGCAAATATGTGTTGAAATAGACATGCAGCTTTTATTACTTGCAGGTCAGGTTCCAAGGGGCTGCAAAAGCATGCATTGCATTCAAATTAGAATGAAACCTCACTTGATTTTTGCAGAAAATGCTTTGCAGCTGCCTGCTATATGTCTAGCTGAGACCAGTGCTGAGGCATACATATTTGTAGGTAAATAAAGTGGTAGTATAGTATTAAGGTAGCACAGCATTAGGTAATATAGTTTAAAGCTAGTTAATCTACATTGAGCTTGCATTATGATAAAGCTTGAAATAATTATGTGATCATTACATTCTCTGTCACTTGCAAACAAGATCCCAAATGCAAATAATTATAATCAATATTTCATTCTTTTTTTCTTTTTTCCACAAAAGACTATTGAAGGCATGTGATATTCCCTTTATTTGTGAATGTTTTGGAGACATGATCACAACTTACATGCCATCCACTCTTTTAATGCCCAGTGGTTTCATTCTTGTTTCTGGTAACTATGAAATCCTCATACCTTTGGTACAAAACTAAGGGATTAAAATGACTGACTGGGTACATCTGAATGAAAAAATCTGAGGTGGTTTTATACAAAGCTGTTCTATTATACTCCTCCATATCTGCATTGATAGCTCTGCCAATCCTCTGGCTCCACCCACTCTCAAACCCCTCCCTTGAGGCACCTTCCTCAGTCTTTTCCTGTCTGTCTGCAAATGGACACTCAGCGCTTTTGATGCTGTGTGTGCATGTAGCACACACACATGAATAGATTTGCAATGTGTGTGTGTGTGTGTGTGTGTGTGTGTGTGTGTGCGTGTGTGCGTGTGTGTGTGTGTGTGTGTGTGTGTGTTTATAAGTGTGGGTTGTACATTTGTGTTGACCAGGCCATCAGTCAGCATGACAGGTGTAGCTGATGCTCTCCCAGAGGCTTTAATAGACTGGCATTCCCTTTGGTAACATAAGATGCTAACCCTGTCTCATTTTACACCATGGCCTATATGTGACAAGGAGGATCTTCAGTGTTTTCCTCTTTCTCGCTTTCCTTCCTCTAATCCCTTTTCCCTGTCTCTCTTTTTCTCTGTGTCCCTTTTTATTGCAGCATTGCAGTAAGCAAAAAAAATCCCTATATGGGCCATTAGAGGTAGCAGTGGTAAATCAGGGCCTGTTTATTAGTGCTCCTGTGAAATGTTTCACTTGAAACCTTTTCTTGTAATTTCCTGTACATTCAATTTACATTGCATAATTCACATGTGTAATTAAATAATTAGGAACAGATCGACTGAGTAACAGATAATAGATTTCAAGTTTGATTGATTTCAAGTATGCACCTCAGTCTTTTTTCAGTTTATTTCAATGTCTAATGATGATATTCATATATTTAGATATGATATATGATAATGTCTATAATAATATTAATAAAGAAAGAATTTTTTTTCAGCAAATAATGAATGAACATTAGGCCTATTTTTGCCTGTTCTGTTTTTTCCCCCTTTTTTCAAAATAGCAATCATTTTCAAGGCATGAATCCTGGTTTTCCTCACTTCCAGGTGTGGAAAAAATGCTGTAAACAAAGAATGTTTTAAAAAATATAAATGATTGTTTGTTTTTATCATTTTACAAAATGCAAAGTGAGCGAACAAAAGAAAAATCTAAATCAAATCAATATTTGGTGTTACTACCTTTTCCCTTCAAACCAGCATCAGTTCTTCTGGCCCTCACAGAGCCCTGATCTCAACATCATCCAGTGTGTCTGGATTACATGAAGAGACAGAAGGATGTGAGGAAGCCTACATCCACAGAAGATCTGTGGTTCGTTCTCCAAGATGTTTGGAACAACCTACCAGCCGAGTTCCTTCAAAAACTGTGTGCAAGTGTACCTAGAAGAAGTGATGCTGTTTTGAAGGCAAAGGGTGGTCACACCAAATATTGATTTGATTTAGATTTCTCTTTTGTTCATTCACTGCATTTTGTTGATTGATGAAAATAAATGATTCATTTTTGAAAGCATTCTTTGTTTAGGGGCGGCGGTGGCCTAGTGGTTAGGGTGTTGGCTGCGTGATCGGCGGATCGGGGGTTCGAACCCCTTCCTGGTGGGTTGCCCTGAGGTACCCTTGAGCAAGGTGCCGTCCCTGTCCCGCTCCTCCCTGCGATGGGCTGGCGACCTGTCCAGGGTGCGTCCCCCGTCCTCGCCCTGTGTGCGCTGGCTTGGACACCAGCACCCCCCCGCGACCCCGTTTGGGACAAGCGGCAGATGGATGGATGGATGGATGGATGGATTCTTCATTTACAGCATTTTTTCCACACCTGCCTAAAACTTTTGCACAGTACTGTATATTTAAACTGTAAAAAGGTTTTAATAATTAAAGGCTTTGAACAAACCAGTAAAAAGTAATTTCTTAGACACGCACTTTCTTGGTGGCTTTTTAAAGCCTTTTCTGGCATGATGCAGCTTGAAAATAATACACCTCCTTGTTTTTCTTTCTTCCTTTTTGAAGGAATTTTTGTAAAGGTTGTTTTTAAGTGTAAAGATTGTAAAGGTTATTTGAAACATTTAAGATCATATCAAACATATGGACTGTAATCAGACTTACTAGAAGCATCACTTTACAGAAGTGAAGTGATGTGTCATATTAATAAGACTTTTTTTTATCTTATTAAGTATTATGCCTTGATGTTTATAAAATCAAAATTAACATTAATGGCTACGAGACCTCACCAGTTACTATTTGTAAGACAGCCTGCAGCTTAAAGTGGGCTTAACTGCTATCATCTGTTTTGTAAAAATGACAACAATGAAAGTTTTATCTTAAGCTGAAAATGTGGTCTATCTAATGACCTATCTGTCCAGTTATTTAATGCCACTAATTGCTTAAACTATAGAATTCTGACTGCACGTTTAGCTCCGTCATCTACACTGATATTTGCTAAAGCTTTACATTGATAGCTTTAATTTCTGTCTTTCTATTCTTTAAGGAATAACTGGTTGATGAAAGTTCAAGTGTGTTGACTCTAATTTAATACACAGCACACAGTGAAATGAAACAACAATGTACGTTAATGTAATGTAGTGTCATAATGTAAGTCGATGTAACGTAAGGCAGTGTAAGTCAACACAAGTACGGACAGCAGTAAACTTAAAGATCATGTATTTATTGCTCAATATTTGATGCGAAGGGTTAGTTCAGAAAAACAGTGTTTATCTTGCCCACAGCTTCATGCAACTTTAACAGTGGTATAAGACAGAGGTGGCAAAGGTTCACACACATGTTACATAAGTATAAAAACAGATACATGTACACATGTAAAAAAAAAAACTATTTTCAAACACAAAATCCACAAAAAAGCAACAATCGACTGAAAATAATTAACATTAACCTTGACGCTTCACATCCATCCATGTCTCTAATAACAAGCATCAAATGCAATACCTGCTTTTTCCACTGTTTCATAAACTCAGCTTCATCCTGTTATGTTATTTAGGTCTTCTACTTCATTTATTTCATTATATATGTCTTGCGTAATCGACACAGAGTATTATGGGGTCTCGAGGGTCTTTTCTGTGCGTTCCCTACCCATTCATTTAGGTTGAAATTGCTGTTGATGTTGATAAGATGCTCAGCACTGCAAATGAGGAAATGATCTGTTTTTGAAGTACAGATTTCAGAAAGTGCAGATGCCAGAAAAACACTTAAATGCAGTAATAAAGTATTCACAATGTTGCTGTATTTGCAACCAGCTTATAGGAGATACTGGGCAGAGATTTATTTGGGCAGAGTGTTCTTTGTGTTTCTGTCCATTCCAGCCTGAAACGGTTTGTGCACATGTCTTGTCTATTCCAGGTGTTGGAAGTGTTTGATATTCCAGCAATACTTAATCTGTAAGTATGGACAGAACAATGGTTTTCGTGAGGTGCTGCCTTTGTGATATATCAGCTGTGTTTCACCAACAGCTGTGAAATAACACACTGGCCCTATTCATAAATATTCTCTGTAGCTTACAAACTGTGGAATTGATTCAAAGCGAATGTTTTCTTAAGCTACCAGCTAAGGCTCAAAAATCATTAAATAAAAATGTTTTAACAAGTATATATCATGAAGAAAGTGATACATCATTAAGGGCATCTATGTGTGTTTGCACAAAGTTTGGTAAACTTTATATAGATGCTCCTACATCTTTGGCACATCTACCCAGTTTAGTGTGCTTAGTAGGCCCATCATTCTATACTAACACATTTCTGCACACACCATGGTCCATTAACTGTTAACACACACACACACGCATGCACGCACACACACACACACACACACACACACACACACACACACACACACACATTGTTAAAAGCTCATGCATCAACCAGTGTTCTCTCTTTTATTCCCAAGGAAATGGTTCAAAGCACCATTTGACTCTTGAACCTGTTCGTCTTTCATTCTTTGTCATCCTGCCTTATAGATAAGAACAGTCCTCCTGGACTTCAGTACTAACTTGAGACAGGTGCATGTGTGTGTGTGTGTGTGTGAGTATACACATGCGTCAGCCTGCTCCGTCTGTATTGTGGGGGTGGACGTTTCAGAAGCAGAGAGAGAGAGCTGCAGAGTGAGGGATGAGAAAAGAAAAATGAATAAAAGTGGAGCACTAATGGCATGATGAATCTGTGTGTATTTTTGCAGTGGCAGCTTTGATTTATCACCAACATTTTATTCAAGGTCCTGGAATTAGTGAGACGCAGCACAGGATGGAAATGAAAGAGAGAGAGAAAGAGAGAGAGAGAGAGAGAGAGAGAGAGAGAGAGAGAAGAGAGAGAGAGAGAGAGACATTGTGTGTACATAAGTGTGAGAGTGAGAAAGATAGAGAGATAGAGAGAGAAATGAGACATGTGGAAAAATTCTCCAGGAGTTGCTTGAGCAAATGGAATGTTGCAGTTTGATTATTCTTTATGTATTTCCATCTCAGTGCAGCTCTTCAATCTCGTGTGTCTGTTTTTTCAAAAGTGATGAATGCCAGGGCGACAGCGATGGAGCAAGAGAACCTTTCCCCATGTTATCATCTGCTTAAGATGGCAACTCCCTAATCTTTTCACTTCCATAGTTTGAAGAAAGACACAGAAAGACACTACAAGAAAATTTCAGGAACATGGAGAAGGAGGAAGCATATTTGAGTAAGGAGTGGGCGATATGGCAAAATTTTAATATCACAGTTTTGTCACAATATATTTATTTTTTCTGACATTTGATTGAGTTTGAGTTTAAATAGCAAAGAAAGAACCATTAGTGCTCCAAATGTTTCTCATCAACATCTCACACTGTACACTGCAGTAAATCAGGTCAGGCAGATTGATTAGGCTCTCTTTGGAAAAAAAAAAAAGTTATTCAATGTTCTTTAATTACTGACAATGTCCCAAAACACTCAGAAAATCATTTTTGGTGCAATTTATTTAATTCAAAAACAGAAAAAATGAAAGCTGTATAAGTTAGAAATGAAAATTACAAAGTTTAATAAAGGAAATATGTCTCAGTAGGCTTGTATGAGCATATTGTGATATTATACTTAAACACTTTCTTCTCTTCTATCAAAAAAAAAAAAACTCAGCGACATCCATGACAACCAATGATAAATCATTCTCTTTATTTCATGTATTTATTTTTGCCCATCTGTACTGCATTACAAAGTACACACATCTGTTTTGGTGAGTTCTTATACTGGAAAATGAACGTAATAAAGCGCTGCAGATTTTAGTAGGCATCTATTGTATAACAAATGACCAATCAAAAGACCCAAAAAAAAATATCCTGACATTGATTTCTGAAAAAAATCTTTCCTGCTATTGAACACTGAATAAAAAAACTTTCCATAGACTACTGAAGAAACGTTTTTAGGTTGAATATAGTATGTCATTATTATAATGCATTAGCCTGTTGACTGCGCATGCGTTGAATGAGCTTGGGTGTGAAATTTCATTCACATTCAGATGGGACAGATGCTTTGACCCTGTAGAGAGTATAGGCAGAGAAAAAGAGCCTTTGAACTATTAGAAATGTTTGATGTGATACAATGCAGCATCTGCCACAGATACAGTGTCTCTCTCTCTCTCTCTCTCTCTCACTCTCTCTCTCTCTCTCTCTCTCTCTCTCTCTCTCGCTCTCTTTCTCTGTGTGTGTGTCTGCAATTTATCTTCTTAAACCACAACCTATATTTTCAGTATATGTGCCATGAGGAATTCTTGCTTTCTTTGCAAGAAAAAGTGCTGAAAATGTGTGTTTTCACGTGTGTTTGTTTTCAGATAGCAGTCAAATGGAAAAATATTCATTCAAAGAAATATTGTTTTGTTTCTTTACGCTGCTGTTAATTTACGAGTTACAATCCAATATGCGGACACCTTCGGAAAAGCCTCTATTGATTTTTTCTAATAGCTTTGTTTAGATTACATTTACATTAATTTACAGCCCTGATAAATAAGGCATTAACAGAGACAAAGTAAATAAAAACAGGAATATTTCCCTGTTTGTTTTACTCTGTGTGTGTTTGACATTATTGTGTGTGCTTAGTTTTTCTTCCATGAAGAAACGAACATCTTCTGTGGATAGAGCATTTACAGTGTTATCCATGATGCTGCTTATCATCTCACATGATCTTACCCTCCATGCCCGTAAAAGAACAAAATGCTCACTTTTAATCGCTGTATTCAAATCAGAGTTAAATCATGAATCTTTAGCTCTTTAGCTGTGCACTTTAATTTGATAATTGTTAACTCTTTCCTGCTGGTTCATTCAAATTCCAGTTCTTTTATTGATGACTTCAAACTTCAAATTTTAACAAGACATCATTTTACATTGAATTTAACTCCAGTTTTTTACTGAATTCAAGTCATAATTCAATTTAATGTTGGCCTAGTGATTAGGGACTAGGCCCCAGGGTCGAAAGGTTGTAGAGTTGAATCCCAAACCAGTAGCTTATCCTGAGATACCCTAGAGCAAGGTACAGCCCCCATCACTGCTCCCCTGGGGATTTATATAGCTTTCTCCTGCTGCATGTCTATGTATGAGCTAAATGCAGAGGCGTCATTTTGTTGTGGTTTACTGCGTGTCCACAATGAAAAAAGAAAAAAAAAAGCTTTGTCAAATTAGAGATCTAGTCAATAAAGAAATAAGAAAATTCCATTTTAAAATGTTTGTGGTGAATGTGTGGTCCATTTTTTAAAAAGTGAAAGTGAAAATGTGAAAGTCACTATTTTTTGTCATTGTGAAACAGCAAAGCACACAGTGAGCCTCAACGCAATTCAGCCTCTGCTTTTTACGCACCCACCCACACACACACACACACTGTGCAGCAGAGGGCAGCTATTTAAAAGGCCCAGGGAGCGGTGATGGGGACAATACCATGCTCAAGAGTACCTCTGGGATTCAAATCCACAACCTATATCACAATAAATCCCACTCATTGCCAAATTTACTATTGCTTTTGAAAGAAACACAATACATTAATTATGATGAAGCAATCATGAAACTATAAACATTTCTTTTTTTTAACTGAAAAAGGCTATAAAAATGAAATTTTAAGAAAAAACTGATATATTAGCACAGATTGATTTAAGTTTGTTTTTGACTGTTTAATATTGTATATAATTATAATAAGTTTAATGACTTATAATAAGTTTATGTATTACATGTTTTGCTATCAGGTGGCACTAATGTGTACTAATTTTCTCAGACAGAAAAGGTTTAACTAATTGAGAACTAATTGCAATTTGAGACTAAGCTAAAGCTATTATAAAGTTTATATGTAATGCATTGCAATCCACACTGTACAGGGTGCAGTGCTGAAATATGTATCAGATACACTTTTCAGTCTGGGCTGTGCCTGGCTGTACTGCACTGTTGCACACCTAAGACCTGGAAAAACTGTAGTGATTTTCTCTTTATCTTAGTTTGCATCCTGTGTATTAAATAAACCTCTGACTGAAAGACAATAAAGTTAATTTCAAGTCATCTGTGTCTTCCTTAAATAAAATGTATCATTACTTTGTTGACCTAGATTAGCCCCTTAAGCTTCCCAGCCTCTGGATTAATTAACCGTTATTTTTGTTATGCATCTTTTCAAATTCAGAGAGTAGCACCACATCAAGTGACTGTGCATAATGATTACAATCCTGATAAAGGAGTAAGGTGACATGTTTCAAAGTAGCTACATCCAATTTTTATTATAGCAAATTACTTATTGTGAGGCTGGGTGGATATCAAATATTTGGGGAATCACTCTAATGAAATGCATTTTGCTATTGAATTTATTGTAGCCACTACTGTTCATTTACTTAAAATGATTAATCCAGATTTAGCAGTGGAGGCTTTCAGGGAGGTCTTAGTTATCAAATAGATATTTCACAATCTGGAGGTAATTGTCTTCTGCACTTGCATAATTTGGCCAGTATTTAATGATAATAAAAATAGACATTTCCTCTAGTTCTGTGAATTAAAAAGATCAACTGCCAATATATTGTGCAACCCTACTAATAATACATCATTCACTATTGCTGAGCAGTCCATTTTCCATGTTCTTTTAGAACCTTTTACTGGCCAATGTCTGGACTTCTCAGTCTTATGTTAAATGGCCACCTCACATGACAAAAGTGACAGATTTATGTTGGGGCAGCTTTCATGATCAATATTATTGCCTGAGTAACTTACATTGATCAGTACCAGTAATCACTCAGTTCAGCACATGGTACACTATTTGTCATTCATTATGAATGTTGTCAGTTGTGCTTCTTTTCGCTTCAGTAAGGCAGAGAGTGTATTATTACAAAACATTTAAGTTTTCTTTCAAAAGCAAAAAGCTTACCTTTTATTTCATTGTGTGAAAAACTCTTCACATAGGGAAGGTTAGGTTGTCTGGATTCATCATTTCTCTCAGTAAACAAGCTGTGCTGTTTTGAAAGAGGGATCAGATATTTGAAAATATTTTATAATATAATGAATGATTTTCTGCAATGGGCTGGCGACCTGTCCAGGGTGCGTCCCCCGTCCTTCACCTTGTGTGCACTGGGTTGGACTCCAGCACTCCCCCGCGACCCCGTTTGGGACAAGCATCAGAAAATGGATGGATGGATGAATGATTTTGTGCTTATGTGAAGCTCATCACCAAATGGTTTGATTGGAGTGATACATAAAGCCAGAAGCACTTGCAAACCCTGCGTGAATGGAGAATATATTGACACTGTCAGAATAAAATCTTGAATCCTTTTAATCTTCAAAATTTCTAAACACCTGCTTCGCTTTATAATGGATTACATTTTCATGATAATATTATGTCTTTTCTGAAACATATCAGCATCAAGAGCATTTAATAGATTACAATCTCCTGTAAAGGTACCTGTTTGCAGATTTAGCTCCAACATTGTTAATGTGTGTGTGTGATCATGTGTGATGGACTGAATGAATGAATGAATGAATAAAGGAATGAAGCAATGAATGAATGTGTTGACCTACAATATAACAGAATCAGAAAACACATAATATTATTTTTTCCTGTTAATAATGTTGTTAATACCCAATTCTGACCCCAGCCCTGGCTCGGTTAGAGATTATGTTTAGTGGGCTTTAGTGTGGATATAGACTGCCGGCCAAAAAAAAAGTCACCACCTGGATTTAACAAAGCAAATAGGTAAGAACCTCCCATTGGATAATAACTGCATGGATGATTATGTTTATGTTTTTACGAGTAGCTTCTCATTACTTGAACAACCATGTTGGAAAAAAACATCCTGTGGTCATGGAAAAGATGTCAATCTGTTTCAGCAGGGTCAAGTTATTGGCTTGCATCAAGTAATGAATCTCCTCAGCTTCTGAGGAGAAGCTGAAACTATTCAAATTGGGTTAAGAATTGCCCAAGGCATTATTAAAATCTGGAAGGATAGTGCGGTACCATCATCTTCACCGAAGAAATGTGGTCGGAAAAAAATCTTGAATGACCGTGATCAGAGATAAACTTAAACGTTTGAAATCAAATAGCAAATAAACATTAGCAGAACTCAGGGCTATGTTCAGAAGTGAAAGTAAGAGCATTTCACAATGTGAAGGGAACTCAAGGGATTGGGAAAAAACAGCTGTGTAGCTTTAAGAAAACCACTGATCAGCAAGGCTAATCGCAAAAAAGGCTTCAATTTGCTAGGGAGCATAAAGACTGGACTCTGGAGCAATGGAAGAAGGTCATGTGGTCTGATGAGTCCAGATGGGCACATCAGGGTAAGATGAGAGGTGCATGAATTGATGAACCATCATGCCTAGTGCCTACCGTACAAGTCTGTGGGGGCAGTGCTGTGATCTGAGGTTGCTGCAGTTGGTCAGGTCTGGGTTCAGCAACATTATGTGCCCAAAGAATGAGGTCAGCTGACTACCTGAATATACTGAGTGACCAGGTTATTCCATCAGTAAATTTCTTCTTCCCTGATGGCACGTGCATATTCCAAGATGATAATGCCAGGATTCATCGTGCTCAGTTTGTGAAAGAGTGGTTCAGCGAGCATGAGTCCAGACCTCAACCCCATTGAGAATCTTTGGGATGTGCTGGAGAAGAATTTGCACAACAAAGCAGTCTGACTCTCCCATCATCTCTGCAAGATCTTGGCAAAAAAATGACTGCAACTCTGAATGGAAATTAATGTTGTGAAATTGCAGAAGCTTATTGAAATGATGCCACAGCAAATGTGTGTCATCATCAAAGCTTAAGGTGGTCAAACGAAATATCAAAGTGTGTGACTTTTTTTTTTTTTGGATGGGCAATGTATAACATTCAGGCTTTACATGTAAACACCTGCCTAATTTTGTGTAGGTTCTCCCATGCTGCCAAAACAGCTCTGACCCATTGAGACATGGGTCTAAAAGACCTGACGGTTAAAGGTGTGCTGTGGTATCTAGCGCCCAGAGATTAGCAACCGATCCCTTTAATTCCTGTGTGTTGCAAGTTGGTGTCTCCTTGGATCAGACATTTTTGTCCAGCAGATCCCACAGATGCTCAGTCCAATTCAGATCTGAGGAATTTGGAAGCCGGGCCAAAAACTGAACTCTGTCAGACATTTTCTAAATGCATTTTTTGCAGTGAGGCAGGATGCACTGCTCCGCTGAAAGAGGCAACTGATCATAAGGGATAATGTTTGATGAATGCTTAGCAGGACATCCAGAGCTTCACACTGGTTACCCATACCTGGACCACTTTTGGTACACATTGTCCGCTACAAACTGAGAACACCCTTGAAGACCTGTCATTTTGGTGGTATTCCAATCCAGTCATTTAGCATCACAACCTGACCCTTGTCAAAGTAGCTCAGATCTTTACACTTGCCCCTTTCCTGCATATATAATCTTAAAAAATGTTCTTTTATTTCCTGCTTAATAATTGCCATCCCTTGACATTTGGTCCTGTAATGAGATTATCAATGCTATTCAACAACTGTCAGTGGTTTTAATGCGGCTGTATATTTCTTTTGTTTTATTAGAACAAAACATTGTGTGTGTGTGTGTGTGTGTGTGTGTGTGTGTGTGTGTGTGTTTTTGGGGGGGGGGGGGTGTCACTCTTGCTCTTGTCACCCTATGCTTGTCGTGGCCGTATGGTGACTGTTTTTTTGAATGGCCTCTAACAGTTGTGCCTGTCACATTTCATTGCCACCAGTGAACTGATCTACTGAAGCAGACATTGTGCTCTTTACCACACACAAACACACACACACACACACACACACTCTCTCTCTCTCTCTCTCTCTCTCTCTCTCTCTCTCTCTCTCAAATTTTCTTTCTCTTGCTGCCTGATACATTCCTTCTCACCATGCCTCAATGTGACCCTCCTGTAATTTAAAAAAATCATGGAAAATGTTATCTTAAAAAACCCTTTTTACTGTATTTGGAGGTGGAAAGGAGTGATCTCTTGCATCAGTTCTCTTGCTGGATTGTCTGTCACTGATATTATGAAAATAATCAAAGAGACCTGCCCAACTGCATGATATCCTAGATACTGAACATTAAATAACTTTTGAAATAAAAGCCTCAACCTGAATCATTTTGCTGTGGCTTGATAGCACGCTAAATTTGCCAGGCAGTTGTTTTCACTATGAGAACCAGAGCAAGCAGAGCAAAACACTTCATATGAGTGACAGACAATCAAGACAAACCTGGGAACTGCTTTTTTTTTTTTTTTTTTTGAAGTCTCCTTTTAATCCTTCCCCCTCTCTTGCTCTCTGTGTTTTGGTCTCTCTCTCGCTCATATTTTCTTCCTTTTTTTTCTGCCCCCTCCTTCTTCTGTCTCATTTTCTTCTTCATCCCCTGATTCTTCCACTCCATGATTGCTGCAAAGTAATTACAAACTGCACACATTTAACCATTTGTTTACACTTTCAAGTCACTTCCTCCAGAATTCATTTACACACTTAAATCAATGACAGTGAAAGCCACTGCCAAGCTTTTACTGCAAAGCAATTACAAAAAATATAGTCTGTTTCAAGAATCAATGAAACTATTCACAGTGTTTTCACTAGCAGAAAAGAGGATTATTATTATAAACGTTGTTCTGGTGGCACGACTTCCTTTAACATTGAAGTATGCTTCCTCTCTTCAAAGACCTTGGAAAGCCTTCTCAAACAGTTAGATAATAATTAACTGGCTGCCAAATACTATATTCCTAGGCATCAACAACGGTGCAGTTTCAGCTTAAGCTTATTTCCAGGCTAATAGTTTATTTTTATACATTCTAAACTTTATTATAGGCACTAAATCAAGCCAGTCGCTGCCAATTAGCATGCTGATCAGCAGTGGCTAAGAGAGATGGTCATTAGATGTAAGATGTAAATCTAAGCCAGGTCTGTAGTGCCTGAGGTGTGTGTCTGAGTCCAGTCTCTGAGGGGTTGGTCTTTTAAGGCTATTATGTATGAGTCTCCAGTGAATCACAATTGAGTCTCAGAGGTGTGAGTCCAGATCAGGTTTTTAAGATGCAGGTCAGAGAGGAGGTATAGAAGTCAGGAGTGAGCCAAAGGTACAGTACTGTGCAAAGGTTTTAGGCAGGTGTGGAAAAATGCTGTAAACAAAGAATGCTTTCAGAAATGGAAGTGTTAATCATTTATTTTCATCAATCAACAAAATGCAGTGAATGAACAAAAGAGAAATCTAAATCAAATCAATATTTGGTGTGACCACCCTTTGCCTTCAAAACAGCATCAATTCTTCTAGGCACACTTGCACACAGTTTTTGAAGGAACTCGGCTGGTAGGTTGTTCCAAACTTCTTGGAGAACGAACCACAGATCTTCTGTGGATGTAGGCTTCCTCACATCCTTCTGTCTCTTCATGTAATCCAGACACACTCAATGATGTTGAAATCAGGGCTCTGTGGGGGCCAGAAGAATTGATGCTGGTTTGAAGGCAAAAGGTAGTAACACCAAATATTGATTTGATTTGAATTTCTCTTTTGTTCGCTCACTTTGCATTTTGTAAATTGATCAAAATAAACAATCATTATTTCTATTTCTGAAAACATTCTTTGTTTACAGCATTTTTTCCACACCTGTCTAAAACTTTTGCACAGAACTATATCTCTGAGGTTTGAGTCAAAGACAAGTTTCTGAGGTTAACTCTCAGTTAAGTATCTAAGCTGCGAGTCACAGACAAGACAAGAAGTTTCTGACAAGCATTTCATTCACAGTCATTCATTCATTCATTTTCTGGGCTGCTTGTCCTAATCGGGGTTGCGGGGGGGGGTTGCTGGAGTCCATTCCAGCTCACACAGGGTGAAGGACGTGGACACACTCGGGACAGGTCACCAGCCTATCGCAGGAGGAGGAGCAAGCTGACGGGAACGGCACCTTGCTCAAGGGTACCTCAGGGCAACCCACCGTTAAGGGGTTGGAACCCACAATCCTCCAATGCGGGGCCAACTCCCTAACCACCAGGCCACCACTGCCTCATGTGTTTAAGTCAAACCTCTAAAGTGTGAGTCAGACTTGAGTCTTAGGTCTGAGAGGTGTAAGTCAAAGACTACTCTTGAGTCTGTACAGTGTAAAACCAGTGCTGTTCCAAGTGACGTAATTAGATTTGTATTTTCACAATTAATAGCTGACATTGCTATTGTAAGGCAGACCAGTAAAACAGCCTGTGTGACAGGGTTTTGATGAGTCTTTCATTCTAGAATATCTATCTAGAATATCTATGTCTCAAGAACAGAACTGAAGAAAAGCAAACAGTGTAGGTTTTTTTTTTTCCAAAGGAAAACAGCTGATTAGTTTGTAGTTTGTAAAGCAAATATGCTATGCTAACTGACCATTTCTAATCCAGCTGAATTTAAATCAATGTACATGTGATCTATTATATACTAAAACCAGATCATCAGAATTAGCTGCTTAACTAATGTATATATTTCCTGATTGTGTTTGTGTATTATGCAGTGTAGTGGCACCAGTCTTGGTATCAAAGCCACATATGAACAGTCCTTTTCTCGATTTAAGATAAAGAGGACTTCTGCACATTTTTCTCCCAGATTAGTAATTTCTTTGCTTTTCTAAGTGTACAGCTGTGGGAGGTAAAGCTCATTTTAGTTTTAAGCCTCAAGTGTATTTTTTATCATTACCACTTGTGAGTCTTATACGCCCACGCTCGTGGATAAGCTTAACTTGTTTTTGTTTAATATTTTATATTCAATGTGCAGTACTGCCGAAGTATTAAAAAGACATACAAGAACATGCCATATTTCAGTTTGTTCTCTGTAGAGGACATTGCATTATTTTTACTCAAATGTTGTCTCATTTTAACCCTTAGTTCAGGGTTTTTCCATACAAAAAGTGCGGTGGAGTTAAACAAGTGCTGGATGGGTGAAACTGGCCAGTCTAATTACTGAAGACAAAATAGGAAGAAATAAGAGTATATATTTACTGTTACATTTTTTGGCTCGTTTAACACTAGAGGACATTTGTCCAATGTCTACACTTCACTTCCTGTTTCTTTTCTTTCCTTGGCACTAGAAATGTTAGACCTATTCAATTACGGTTAAAGCACTATTGCCTGAGTGAGAGAGAGAAAGAGAGAAAGGATTTCGATTCATTACATAGGATTAAATGGCTGTTTAAGTAAAGCATGGCCACCTTGAAAAGCCTGGCGTGTGTGCGCCAACACAGGGTGAGGCTAGTGAAGCATTTAAAAGTTTAATTAGACTCGTCAGCATTTAGATCCGAAAATGTCTCCCTTTTACATTTCACGCCTGTTGATTTATCCCAGATAGAGTCTTATGTGTCTGTTAAAAATTGATGGCACTTTACAGGTACTCACAGAGCCGGACAGTGTAAGCAGTAATGGAAGAAGATATGTGAACCTCTATTTGAAAGTGCTTTCTGAGCATTAGCTTCTGGAAATAAGAACATGGATATTCAGCAATAGGTATGTGTAGATGTGCCGGTTAGATTGTTTTAGACTAGATACTTTATAATACTCAAGTGTCCTTGCCTTAAGGGCATAGCTGTTAAAGCGCCGCTGCCTTTTCTCAGTCAAGTAGGAAAGCAAACTTTCTGAATGTTGGAACAGCTTTTCTTACATGCCGTCTATGTAGGACTGTCAGCTGAAAATGAAAAAGGAATTTTAAATTTTAAACATTTAATTAAAAAATTAATAATCAAATTCTACATAATAATTAAGCAAAGGTTTTTTTATGACTTAGTTTCCATGAACAGATGACAAATAACTGATTAATTGAAAAACAAGGTAATTTAATTTTTTCCCCAGGCTTTTAAATAAATAAACAAACAAAAAAAATTAATTAAATCCGGCTAGTTATGAAATGTCTCTGTAATTTAAATGGAATTTCTGTAGGCATTAGCACTGTTTCTGTATTTGTCCTAGCATCTGCATTTGTTCTAGAACCTACTAATACAGTATACTAATACTAATATAGATTTCTTATTGTGTGAAATAACTAATTTGAATAATCAAATGCCCAAATTTCCCATTCGTGGGATAATAAAAGATTACTCTACTCTACTCTACTTATATCAGCAAATTAATAAACAAATGGCAATATATGGCTGATATCCTAAGGGTGGAATTTGCTTTGTTCTTTCTGTAGTTAAAACAGCCTTCTCTCTCCCAACATCACTTTGTGCAATGCTGTATATTGTATTGAGCTGTCCAATGACACTCTATAAAATGTAAATTACACTTTAAATTATAACACATAAGTAAAAAGCTCTGAGAGAATGGTGGCATTCTCTACAACTAGATACTGGAATTCTTTAATTTATTTCTTTGGCTGATGCACCTTAAATCTATATCCTGGGTTTACCATCCATACATTCAAATTGAGTGTTTCATTAATAAACAGCCTATTTACAACTTGAGCCTTTTCTACTTTTCCCCCCAATCTAATCAGTTAACCTTTGCTCTCTCTGCTCTATCTTATGCTGAGAAAAGAAAATAAGAGAAGGAAAAAGAAGAGATGTAGGTAAAGAGGGTTAGTAGGATGGAGAAACAGAGAGAGGGGGGATCTTGGTAGATCGATAGCTTATGAATATTCTGATTAGTGTCCTGGCTGGCTAAACTAATGTCAGTTCCGAGTGGGGCTGGTGAAAAGAGGAGCCGAATGCAAGCCGAAGGGGGAGTAAGCAGCTTGTTCAGGCCACACCTTTAATAAGATTACAACATTCTTTAAAAAATGACCAGCGTAGGTAACAGTATGTTCCTACAAATGTACATACTTATGTATATTTATTTGAAAAATTACATTTTCATAAAAATTTTATTCAGGTAAATGAGGGATGCTATAAAAACAGGTTCACTTGTTTACTTTGTTATATGCAACATGCGCTATGGAGGCGGGCTGGCCATGTCCAAGTGTTTCAAAGGAGCAGAGCAGAAGGGTGGAGAAGAAGCTTATAGACCATGACGGGATTAGAAATATAACACAAAAACAATGCAATAGCGTGAGGAGACAGACAGCTCAGCATCACTGTCTTTACCTATGTCTTTACCTTATTGCCTATCTTTGTGTGTGTGTGTGAAAGAGAGTGAGAGAGAGCAAGAGAAAGAGAGCGAGAGAGAGAGAGAGAGAGAGAGAGAGAGAGAGAGAGAGAGAAAGGGAGAGAGAGAGAGAGGGAGAGAGAGAGAGAGGGATGATCGAGGCAGAGAGAGAGAGAGAGAGAGAGAGAGAAAGGGAGAGGGGTTTTTCTCTTCATATTATAAAGTGATTTTTTATTTTTAATGAAAACAGTGTGATTGGATTCCGAGCTGATCTGGAGCGTTTCGACTGGATCGATTCATGTAAATAACACCGAATCGAGACGCTGATGACTCGTGTCCTCTGATTGGCTGCAGCTGTGCTCGATGTGTTTCTCGCACTT
The DNA here is from genome assembly GCA_017165825.1 of Hepsetus odoe. Lineage (NCBI taxonomy): Eukaryota > Metazoa > Chordata > Actinopteri > Characiformes > Hepsetidae > Hepsetus > Hepsetus odoe. Next base: position 13,041,571 of record CM029385.1, on the reverse strand, counting down.
GTATTTTAATCTCATTAGCCGACACGTAGCCTTATTGGATTAGCAGGTCTTATCTGTGGCCACGGCGGTATTAGAGGCTTAATTTGTCCACATCTGGGCCAGTGGCACTGAGCCTGTTAAAACGTTTGCTGTGCCTTAATCACAGTATCTGTCAGGACTGCCTCGCCTCAGCTGAGCCTTCCTCCAGATTAACTGAAGTGAGTCCAGTTAAGTGGGAAGCGAGGACGGAGGGGAAACAAACGAATTAACGCAGGGTAATGCGAGTGTAGGCTTGGCTTAAACACGGATAATGTAGTTAAAATGAGCTGCCAGTGCCAACAAGAGGCGTCCAATCACTGTTTCGTTCCATCCTGCGTCCCCTTTTGTCCACCAATCCACATCAGTCTTTTCAGGCTGATTTGAAATAATGCACTGAATACATTTTGTGAGTTTCAGGACAAGGGTGTGTAGGGCGGTCCTCCCTCTCCCCCATCACTCAGTAATTATATTGTGCTTTTGCAACTGTTGTTATTGTCACAAAGCAGCTTTACAGAACCCGGGTCCGAGCTCCAAGTGAGTAAGCTGAGGGCGACAGAGGCAGAACTCTCCCAAGATTCAAGATTCTCCCAAGGAACCAAGATTCAAAAGGAGGAACCCATCCTACTCTGGTCAACACCGGAAATGAAGAAGGAAAATAAAGAGAAAGTGCTTTTCATAAATCAATCAATTTAGCGATGAGTTCCGGTAAAGTATGAGTTACAATAAGAGTCCACTAGAGTCTATAATTGGAGGTTCGATGAACTAATAGTGGTGGTTCTGCTTGAGTGGGTGAAGCTTTTGTCTCTCTTAAAAGGCATATACATGCTTGAAAGTTATAAAAAGATCTTATTTTTCCTCTGTCTAAAACATTATGTTATGGTGCCTGTGTCTTTAAGGCCTTATAAAGCTGGCCAATCCAGTGTGCTCTCATTGTCCAGCTTGTCCGCAAACAATATCGGTAAACAGTATTACACACTAAACAATACAGCAGCATGTGAAATAAACAGACTTAAATAGACATTTGCATATAAAACCATGAAAATTCAACCAGAAGCTTGTAGGTAAAAGTACCTACAGGAGTTTATTAAAACCACCATCACATCAAGTTTACTAGAGGTTTCTCAATTGTTAGCCTACAGCTCAGCCTGTGTCCAAAGCTTAGTTAGAACCAGCTTCAATTAAACACCTCCTCTGTTAAAACAGCACACATCTGCAAATACTAATACATTATAGCTTAACAATAATATCTACTTACAGTGTCACGTATGAATCTCCCTGGTTGGCCACACAAAATTAGAATTGTTCCATCTAACAAAAGAAAGCAGCCTGAAAATCCTGCCTCAAACTGAAAGAGCTGTGGAATTTATGACAAAGACGAAATTCTAGGCAATGAGTCCTTCATGGTTCATCTGTGTTTCCCAGTACAGGTAGGGTGGAACTGTAACCTATCACTCACAAGTTCAGTAGAGTACATGCTAAGCTGCCGCTGAAGATCAAAACATCACAGGCAATGGAGAAAAATCGTATATTTTTGAGGGCTCTTTGTGCGCTGCCACTTTCCAGTGTTTTCATGAACAAAAAACTATGCAACACACAATGCCAAAGGCAAAAACTCCTTATAGCCTTTAGGGTTTGCCTGAAAACATAATTCCAAATCAAGAAGCATTGCCTGGGGAACATCAATCAACATGAAAGTGAAAGTGAAAACCCTTGTCATTGCAAGGTCCCAGCACAGCACACCACAAACAAAATTGGACCTCTGCATTTAACCACACAAACACCATGGCAGTGGGCAGCTATTGAGCTACTTCAGGGGAGCAGGATAGGACAGTACCTTGCTCATGGGTACCTCAGGGCAACCTACTTACTTGCCCCCACATCTTCCGGGATGTGGGGAAACCTCAACCACTAGGCCACTGCTGCCCCACAGCAGTTATTGTCATAAAGCAATAACCTTTGTGACAATAAAGTGACAAAAAACACATACCGATTCTTATGAGCAGTCTAATAATGTTCAAATGTATGTGGTAGAGTGTAACATGGTCATTAGCTGGCCTTCTCATATTTTACCAGCATCGTATGAGCATAATGCTGAAATCTGAAGTGGAGCTGAAAATGGAATAAAGTGCCTAAAGATTTAATATTGGTGTGTATATATATATAGCCTAAAGTGTGAGGATTGTATAGATGTAAAGTGACACTAAATAACACCCTGAAATAAATAAAAGATTTTTATTTGGTCAGTAAGTGTTTATTTACTCCAGAAAATGTAACTGTAAACAACACATAAAAAATGTATTAGAAATACAAACACATGGTAGGTAGCGCTTTTATGTGTTTGAAAATCTTGTTTAACCTTTCCTCAGAGAATCCCAGGACACTTATAAGTTCCTCCTGTTCAATATCTGGTTTGAACACTGGTGGTGAGACGAAGGAAATGATTCTTTTGAGGCAGCAGCTTGTTTGATAGGCTAAGCTTCTCCTTTCATTAATTTCCTAAGTGATGACATGAGATTCCTCTATTAAATTTCTTTCTTTTTCTCTATTCACCTATCCTTCTCTCAACTCAGTCTTCTGCTCTTTCTCTCTCTTCTTTGCCCTCGTTTTCTCTCTGTTTCCCTTCTTTCACCCCATGCCCCCTTATCGGGCCTAAACTGCGCCGAAACGTAGTGAACCATCTATCAAGAGTGTTTTTTCTTCAACCTGCACCTTCTCACTAGCCCTCTATCGCTCTGCTCTTGTTTCCAGCCATCCCTATCTTTCGTACTTTTTTTCTTCCATTCTCCCTTTTCTTTGCTCCCTGCTCTGGCACTTGTTTTTATCTTCAGCAGTGTTCATGGAGAAGAGCATGTACTTGCTTACAGCTTGTGGTTTGCATTCAGAGGAGCATCACTGTTGCAAGAGTTCATTCTACTCTGTTACCAAGCTCCAGAACTCTCTCTCTTTTTCAAATTCCCTCTCTGTAATGGACACACACACATTCTCTCTTAGCTCATTTCCTCCAGCTCTTCTGTTAGTTCCTGTATAATGAGTGTTGGGGTTCTCCTTGGTTCTCTTGTGTCTGTGTGTGGAATTCCAATTCTTTAGCAACTGTCTACCTCTCAGTCTCATTCCTACTGCTCGCAGGTGCTTTTGTTAGTTTGCTATTCACTGATTTATGCATGAAGGAGAGGGCAACCTACATTAATATCCTTTTTCCGCTAACACGAAACTAGTTTTGTTCAGAATGCTTTGTGCCGTCTGGGAACGAGCACACATTTACAGTCCGGATTGTAACCATCAACAAAGAAGGGGTAACACAATGGAAGAAAACAACATGAAGGACACGCACATTAATGTTGGCATGGTCCTGCTGGATATCAAGCAGCTTTTTGGTTCCAGCTGGGAACTACTTTTTCAGGCTTGAAATCAATTTACTTTTGTTGAACTGCTCTGAATGATTCAAAATTTGGTGGCAAAACCAGAACAGAGCAGGTTCCCTGTTGGTGGAAACGATCATTTTTAGCTGTGCAGCTGGGCCTCACTTGGACTTTTGCAATGGGTCCAACTACTTGCTTACTCACTCTATTTTCTTAAAACACCCTGAATAGGTCACCGGTCCATCGCACTCGGACAAACACACTCACACATTCATTCACACCTAGAGGGCAATTAAGCATCTCTAGTCTGCTAGACGTGTATGTCTTTGGATAGTGGGAAGAAACCAGAGCACCTGGAAGAAAACACACAGACATGGGAAAACTCCACACAGAAGGACACAGACCTCCCAACCTGGGAATCGAACCTAGAACCTTCACCACCGTGCTGTTCTGGTCAAACTATTAAATCTAATTATCAGCATTAAGCAATCTGATGACAATAATATTTTAATGAACTATGCACATGTTCAGGTTGACAGCACTAGCCTAAATAAAACATTTAAAAAACTAAATAATTAGCATTTGGAGGGAAAGCCAATGGGTCTAAGGCATGGAAAGTCTTAGACTAACCCTGCTAATGTGCTAACCCCACAAAGGACAGGCCACTCAATCTGGATGAAGGACAGTGAAAAGAGTCCGGAAAACATGTCCGTTAGGGGTTTCACCTTTCTTTCTCCTGACCCTCTCTACTGTAACTGAGTCAGCATGATGGGAAATAGACTAAAGTGTTAATGGCTCCCCTTCATTTAGATGCTTTCTCCAAACAGAGGCAGCTGCTCGAGGTGCCCTGCTGTCTAAGGACCCATCCAATCAGCCGAATCAGACAAGAGAAATGACCATCGGTAATTAACTCTTGTGTGACGCCATCATCCCATGCTCTTTGTACAGTTCATATTTACTCTGGTAGTTCATGTTACATTTGCTATGAATGGCTTGGATGAAGTGAACAAGCATTTGCCGTTTCATGCTCTTATACATATCTCACTGAAACAAGCTGATGCAATTATTTTTTTTAATTTTTTATGGTTTTTATTAATTGACGCATCCAAAACCTGTATGCATACTGGCTGCACTCTACATTTTTTTCTGGTCCCAAAGCCATGTTAAAAATTAGATGACTGAATTAGATCACTGAAAAAGCACTGAGCTATGGTGCCTGACCTTAGCAGATATACTTTAAAGGTTTTGTGTGAAGCAAATGGTATGTGAATGAATCTGGATCCTTCCTGAGCACTGAAAATCCTTCTGATGCTGAAAAAGTTGCATTTTGGTCTTAATCGAGCATTTAGATGTTGGAGAAACTACTAGTCAAATGTTATGGCAGCAGAAACACAGATGGGCCAGCGTTCCCTAGTCATGGTAGCTGGCGACATTGGAAATGGTTCAGTATCAGACCATTACACTATTACCTTGGTAACACTGTGGCACAAAGTATCCTCAGGTCGCTAGGCTAAATGAAAAACAAAATGGCTTTCTACAGTAGGAGTAGGAAGTAACATTGGGGAGAGTGGCCTTAAGGTGTGTTTTTAAATGAAATACTTGCAGGACAACTGCTTTCTCATCTCTGAACAGCAGCCCAAGGTCACACTTTATAAAGAGAGTTGTAAGCTTGCCAGACCAACTCACCTTAGCTGCTCCAACCTTTTTTCTTCTGCCTTTTTTCAGTATAACGAACATCCTTCTCTAATGAACTATAGCCGAGAGAAAAGAAAACACATTCCTGCTCTTATTGAAAAGCTTTTGTATAGTATAATCATTTTTTATTCTATCTGAATATAATTAATTGAACTTATATATCCTCAATAAGTGCCTTGCTGCACAGTGTTATTACTGTTGTAAATTCTGAACGATGCTCTTGTTCTGGTTTGGATTATTTCTGTAATGTCTATTGACAGCAGATGCAGCATAAGGTTGGGGTGAATTTCTAGCATCCATTCAGTATACCTTCCTTCTCCTGCTTTACTCATGTGAGAGAAATATAAACACAGCTACAAACACTGAATGTATTAGCTAACGCATAACTACATGGAAACTGTACTGGAAAAAAAATAGAAAATGATTAGCCATTGTTTGGATAACGTAAACTCTCAACTAATTTTGACTTAATAATATCTCATGTATTCCTTAAATAATTTTTTTAAAGTACTGCTTATTCATTTTTCAGTACTTTAGTACTTTTCCACCAAATTGTGTACCCCCTCAGACCATCACTGATCCACCGCCATGATTCATTGTAGGAACAACACATTCTGAGCTTTCCCTCAATCGGCCGTCTGACATAAACTCTTATTAAGATAGCTGAAACTGACTTTTGTCAATCCACAAGACCTGCTCCCAGTCCTGAACACTCCAGTGTCTGTGTTGTTTGGCCCATAGACGTTTTTATTATATAAGATATGTCTTCTATAAAACCTATGTGACTAAATAATGTGAGCTACAGGCTATTAAATATTGGGAAAAAGTGTATATGTATATATACATATATATATATGTATATATATATATATATATATATATATATATATATATATATATCCGGAAAGTAATACCTGAAATTGTAAAATATGTCTTGTATGTTTTAAAGATGTGTTAGTTTATGAAGATTGGAAAAGTGGACCTCAGTTGCAAACAGAATACAGTAATTCTGATGAACCAGATATATTATGCTTTGATACAAGACGAAAAAGGTTTCTTAAACTCTAAATGCACATCTAAAGGGAAGTATGTAACCGTGTTTAAGGGTTAAATGACTTTGACCGTTTAAAGGACATGAACCAGTGAAAAACAATCCATTAACACAGAGACACAATCAGGGAACTGTGACCTTGATATTTTAACCAGGTGTAATGGAGCTGTGCCTGGACTCCGGTCTCTGGGCCTTCATAATATACCTTAAATCACTTTGCAGGCTTCAGCAAGGGATTTGTTTTCATAGACAAGTGATGCATACCACAGGTAAATTTATATATATATATATATATATATATATATATATAGTATATATTATTAGGTAAAAGCTTAGGTAGTGGTGAGAAATGTTGTAAACAAAGAATGCTTTCAGAAATATAAATAATGATTGTTTATTTATCAATTTACAAAATGCAAAGTGAGCGAACAAAAGAAAAATCTAAATCAAATTAATACTTGGTGTTACTACTTTTTGCCTTCAAACCAGCATCAGTTCTTCTAGGTACACTCGCACAAAGTCAGGTGCTGATGATCATCAGTGTCACACGTTGGACAGTCCCTTCAAAAACTGTGTGCAAGTGTACCTAGAAGAATTGATGCTGTTTTGAAGGCAAAGGGTGGTCACACCAAATATTGATTTGATTTAGATTTCTCTTTTGTTAATTCACTGCATTTTGTTGATTGATGAAAATAAATTATTAACACTTCCATTTCTGAAAGCATTCTTTGTTTACAGCATTTTTTCCACACCTGCCTAAAACTTTTGCACAGTACTGTATGTATATTCATTTATTATTATTTTTTTTTTAATATATTTTTTTTAATTATTTTATTACATTAGAAGTAAAGAGTGTTTTGTCTTTTAGTGTCAACGTAAGTCACTTGTCAGTTTGCATGTACATTTTTTTAGACTAACAAAATATGACGTAAAAATTGTAGCCGTTGCTGCTCTCACAGGGAATTGGTGGTAAAACTGGAAAACATTTCTAGGAAACCTGAACCTGTATGTAAAGTTTATGATTTTCAAGTTCATGTGAAGAAAATAACATTTTTAAATTAAATTCCATGCGTGCATTTAGCAAAACCAGCACTAGTGCTGAAACTTCTTGTAGGTCACTTATAGCAAATATGATAGCATGTTTGGTTCTAAAGCACACTCTTTAAAGAGGTGCTCCAAAGGTTTCTTTAAGCCATGCTGTAGAACTATTTTAATTTATTCCTTAAGAAAGCAAGGAGAAGAGTCTGGGTTTTATTTCCAGCTGGTGTGGGTTTCCTCCAGGTAGTGCAGTTTCCACCCCTGTTAACAGTTCTGGATGTTCTGGATGTCAGGTGGATTGGAGATGTTGTCTTTTGGTTGGTTGGTTAATTGGTTGTGTGTGTATGTGTGTGTGTGTGTGTGTGTGTGTGTGTGCATGCGTATTGTACTGGTGTAATTACTCTGCCTGGTCTCGCTTCATTTCTAATGTCTTCTCGCCTTCTTCTTGCTTGTCATGCATCAAAACTTCGTCAGTTTTTTCCACAAGCAGCTTCCCTTTATTCTGCAAGAACATTTCATGAAGATTTATAATCTTAACACAAATGTCTTCAGTGAATGCATCCTGAATGCTATGGCAACAATGTATAACGCTGGGGTTTACATAATGTATGTGTGTATGTGTGTGCGTGTGTGTGTGTGTGTGTCCGGCTGTCGCCTCTCTTCTTCCCTTTTCTGGGCTGGTTACACAGGGGGCAGCTATAAAAAGAAAGGGCCCTGTCAGCCTATGATTTAGCTCTATGCCTGCACGGCTACAAGCCTGCAAGATACGGGCCAGAGGGGCCAGCTGAGTTTACTAAACTTTCACAGGGGACCAAAATAGCTCTACCATGTGCACACCTGCAAGTGTATGTGTGACTTGATGGTAGGCTAGTAAGTGTGTTTGTTGTTAGCGATCTGTATGCTCTCTATCATTTTGTAAAGTCATTCATTTTAGCAGTCTCCCAGGGTATTGCAACCATATGCTGACTTTTCATCATTTAGTTAACCAGCTGCCAGTTGGCTCTCTTGATTTCAAAATGGTTCTTTAATGGAAAGGTTAAGCAAAAAAAAAAAAAAGTAAAAAAAGGGAAACCTTTGAGTTCTAGGATCAGTGTCAGCTGAAGTGTGGACTCCAAACATGTTGTACATGTCCCAAAATACTGAAAGCTGTCAAGGAATCTTGATTGTTATAGTCCAGGCCCTGCGCACAATCACGCAGAAACCTCCACCCACAGCACTTCACTGGTAATCTAATCTGAAATTCTTTTCTGACAAAACAAATCCTGTTTCTTAATTTAACATAGTCTATTCACCATAAAAAGGCTTTGTCTAAACTTTTGTTAACAAGGATGTGTTTTTGTTTATCTCAACTCCAGTAGGTCAGGATCAGTAGCACATTGAATGACTCAGTAAAGACATTTGGCAGAATATGGCAGAATATATTGTTTACTTAAGAAATATAATCTACAATGCATGTAAATATTCAATAAATGTAAAGTGAAAGTGAAAAGTGACTATTCTTGTCATTGTGAGAACACACAGCACAGCACACAGTGAACCACAACGAAATCGGACCCCTGCATTTAACCCATGCACAAACACTCACCGTCCAGCAGGGGGCAGCTATGAAAACGCACGGGGAGCAGTGACGGGGTCGGTACCTTGCTGAAGGGTAACTCAGTATACATTAATGCATTAATATGTATACATATTAATATAATTTTATAGTAATTAAATGTGAAACATAACAGCTAAAATGTGATTTTAGGATAGCCCATATGTATCAGAGACATCCAAAGTGGCTGAACTTTCTTGAAACCTTTGGAACATCTGTTTTGTTCTGTTCTGGCAATTCTGTCATCGCAAACGTAAAGTTTAGTCCTGCCCAGTTCATATCAGATAGAATGAGATATGAGATAGAAAAATAATTCTTAAAAATACAAAACAGTTTTTATCAGATTGCACCAAATTTTAAACAGTTTAGATCAGAAAATGTACCGTTCATGTACAGCATGATATCACTCAAAATTACAGAAACATGAAACTTCAAACGGAACTAGTTGCTGCCCACCTCTGAGAGAAAGAGATGCATACAGTATCCATTTTTCGGTGTGGAAAATTCTGTTTTTAGATTGCACATCTGCTTAACCATCACAAAGCCAATAAGGTGCTAATGCAGCCTCATTAATTTAAAAAGGACAAAATTACAAGAAATCATCTCCAATCACATATACTAATGTAAAAAGATGCCCATATTCACTTAACAAAATCAAATTCCTGTGCAAAACAAGTAAGAAAATCCCACCATTCTACTTAAAAGCACTTATTAGTATTAGGTTGTTAATTTTTAAAAGAGCTAAAGCTTGTTTCGATATCTTTCAACAGTTCCATAAATCAGACATGGAACGAATCATACACAAGTCTCTTCTCCAATCCGTATTGATTTCTATGGTTTGTTTACAGTGGTGTAAGTCATTCAAATGGAGCTAAGGGGCTAAGGGCACATAAACAAGGAAGCATGTGACTAAAAACAAGAGTACAGAAGCTACTGTGTACGCTGATATTTCTTCTTCTTTCTCAAGTTACATTTAATATACATATGTTCCATTTGCAGAAATGTTTAATAATCTGCCTATTTACCTAATACTTTTATTAATATAAATTTAAAAGAATTATTATAGGGTACATTAAGTTTGCAATAAAGAGCTGTTTTTAAGGATAAAAAGTAATTTAAAGCCAATGCTTGTTACTGCTTGTTTTACAGTAAAGACCTGTATTTTCAGTATAATGGTATGGTAATGCATTGCTGTAAGTTTGCTGTTCATGTACAGCATATATTACAGCATGATATCACTTGAGCATCCCTCAAAATTACAGAAACATGAAACTTCTAATGGAACTAATTGCTGCCCACCTCAGAGAGAAAGAGACAATGATGATGAAAAGCCAACAGAGGGCTGATCATTTTTGAGAAAAAGGAGTGTAAGAGGAGAACTGAGTTATGGAGAGAGGAGAAGAAAGATAATGAAAAAGAAAGATAATGAGAGAGAGAGAGAGAGAGAGAGAGAGAGAGAGAGAGAGAGAGAGAGAGAGATAAAGTCATTGTGGAGGTGGCAGGTTGCAGACTTGTGCTTGTGATCAGGGGAGCTGATTGCTGTTAAATTGACTCTTCTTCTTCTGTGGGCCATGGCGGGAGTGTCGGGGACAGTCGCTATGTGTCCCTGGAAGCGTGCGGCTCTCCTCCACCTGCAGGGCCTCCTCCGCTCTGGCAAGGCCGATCACTCGGGCATGAAAAGAACAACTTGACTGATACCAGACCTTCAGAGGCTCCCCCACACACTGCAGAATGTTAATATTGTGCTGCCTAGCTCTGTGTTCTCCCAATCTCCTGCTGTCTTGCAGTTTCTCTCTGTGGTACTTATTTTATTTGAAATTAGGTCTTTTGCAGTATGTGTACACTTTATGATAAATAGAAAGAGGGTTTTCTAATTAGAAGTTTTGTAATTTAACATTCACTAATTTCCTTTGCAGAGATGTAAGGGTTTATGACATGCATAAAGACACATATGCAGTCAGGCTAGTAACCTCTCAGCAAGTTTTCTGGGTTTGATTGCCAAGTGCCACTGCCTCAGTAATTTCTTGGACTTTGCTTTTACTCCCCATGTCTTCTTTAGTTTCCTCCCATAGTCCAAAGACAGGCATGTCAGGTGGATTGGAGATGATAAGCAGAACTGGCGATCTGTCCAAGGTGTCTCTGCTCACACTGTCAGTCTGGATAAGGTGCATTGTTGTATCTAGCATTATTTTCACATTCGTGATGCATCAATGAAAACTATATAAACTACAACCATAATTAACAATCATTTCTCAACCAAAAAAAGACTTTTATGTGGTGCATTTCACATTTTAAAACAGTCTGTTTCAACAAGAAAAGTCCGTTTGGCTGACATAAAATAACCAGCCATAGAAAAATAGAAAAATAGAAAGTACAGAGCTAACGAATGGTCAAAATGAGTCTTCTGCCATAACAAGGCAGAGCAGGAAAGCTGTTAATCAGGCAGCAAACATGTATATAACATAAGCAGTTAGGGATGTCATAAACTTCACTTATTTTTTAAAGTTCAACTCTGTCCATCCACACCATGTTTTGTTATTTAGAGTGTTTTAATCAGTTTTTTTTTGTTTGTTCGTTGGTTTTTGTAATTATTCATAATTATTCATAATTCAAAGCAGTCGTTTAGAGCAGTGCAGGATTACAGAAAACCCCAAGTAACAAAAATGGGAAGATGGTCACATAGAAATAAAAAAAGGCAAATTCTACAGAATAAACCACATATCAAAAATCTGATATGTGGACATCAATGTTAAATCCAATGCAAAAAAATGTTGGATGCAGACCATTTAAAATAGGACTTAAGGAAACATGAGATTTTATGATGCTGTGAATTACAAAGGGACATGGAAATGGATTATTAACAAATTATGAGGTCAGAAATATCCAATCCCTATATGCACACTTACCAATATAAACGGTCAACTTTTTCTGCTTGTATAAATCTTTTTTTCCCTCTCCATACCCAAAACATTCTCATCCACAAAGCAGAGTTTTGTCTCTCTCACTGCAGCCCTCTACAGTATTGTATCTGGCCATTAAGTGAACTTTTCCCTTTAATCATCATTATCTTCTCAGTAATATTCATGCAATCCTTTATGTCATAAAATATTAACTACTTTTAAACTCTGTGAATTCATTAGCATCACTTAAGCAACAACATCGGAAATTATTTTTTTTCTTCTGTAGGTTCTCTTGCAGAAATACCACACCCAGCCCATGCAGTGCAGTGCAGTCCGTCCAGCAGTGCTATATTCTCACATCAGTTCTGTACATTACAGAAGCTTCATCAACGTCATGAGAAAATGCACGAGAGAATAAAAGAATTGTGACAAAAACACGAAGCGGAGAGGGGAGGCCATAGATCTGCCGTCTGTTTGTGTTTGAGGGGGCGGAGTAAGAAGAAATGAGTGGAGGGGAAGAGGATGAAAGAGGGAGAATTGGAAGGAAAAAGGTAGGCAGAAAGAAAAAAGATAAAGAGGAAAATAAAAGAGAGATAAGGAGATATACTGAGAAATAGATACAGAGTGAGAGAGGGATATGTGCAAAAGAAAAAGATGCAAGAGGAAGAGAAAGAGAAGGAGGGAGGGAGAGAGAGATGGAATGAGAAGAAAAGACAAATGAGATTTTCAATGCTGTCACTTTTGTTCAGCTGTGGGTGTTTGCTCAGTCATTTATTAGAGGCTAGTGAGGAAGATTAGGGGAAACAAGCAGTAATGTTTCAGAACATCTGATGGGCTCTCTCTCTCTCTCTCTCTCTCTCTCTCTCTCTCTCTCTCTCTCTCTCTCTCTTTGAGGAAAGTCTCTTCCCTTAAGACTTGTTCCACCCATCCTTGTCAGCTAGTCAGTGCTGCTCCTGCAATGCAGTAAGCAGACAGAATGGAACCTGCAAAGAACTGTCCACACACACACACACACACACACACACACACACACACACACACACACACTATATATATTATACGTGTGTGTGTGTGTTTCAGGAGCTGTACCTAGATTAACAGTTACTGCCTGATGTATGATGTGGAAAAACATTCATTTTAATATTCCATGCCATGTCCAGCACTACTTTTCTGAAAATTATTCCTCTTAATTTATGCAATATTAAAAATATCACTCACTCACTCACTCATTCACTCACTCACTCACTCAATCACTCACTCACTCACACATTCATTTTCTTATCAGAAGTAGGATCACAGGTGGTGCTGGAACCTACCACAGATCTCACAGGGCGAAAGGTGGGGAAACATCCTGGACAAGTCACCCGTCCATCACAAAGCGGACGCATAGACAAACACACACACTCACCTAGTGGCCAGTTTAGTATCTCCAATCCATCTGACGAGCATGTTTTTGGATGGTGGGAGGAAACCAGAGCATCAGAAGGAAACCCACGCAGACGTGAGGAGAATGAGGGGTTCAGTTAATAATTCTTGTGATTGTTTGTCATATATTTTGGCAAGGCTGGAGGCAGGGGCAGGGGTGATTGCAGGTGGCAATCATATTTGTCTGGACAGTCCTTGACTGGGGTATCTTGGCTGATGGCATTCATTGAGATGTTAATTTAACATTTACTGTATAAATAAGCATTACTGCAGCCCATGGTAATATTATTTCATGTCCATGGTCTCATTTAACCAAGGCGGATGCCCTGTATACCAAGGCTGGGCCTCAGACAGACCTGGCCCAGCTTAACTTCTGCTTTTATCTACTTAACTGCTTAGCTGATCAGTGTCTGTAGAATATGTTTTGTGCATGCACACAAGATTGTCACTTACCTTAAGATCTGACTGGATAAATGAGCATTTTAAGTCATGGCACTCTTGAGTGTGGTGAGACCAGCTATGCTATACAGATTGGAGACAGTGACAGTGGAGCTGGAGGAGATAGAGCTAAAAATGCTTTGTGTTGGGAGTGACGAGGATGGACAAGATTAGAAATTACTATATTAGAGGCACAGCTCAGGTTGAACTATTTGGAGACAAAGTCAGTAAAGTGAGATTACATTGGTTCGGAAAGAGAAGAGACGAGCAGTATATTGGGAGAAGGATGTTGAAGATGAAGCTGCCAGGCAAGGAGAAAAGAAGAAGATCACAATGAGGAGGTTTATGGACGCAGTGAGACAAGACATACAGACAGTTGGCTTGAAAGAAAAGATGCAGAGGACCAGAAGAATTGGGGACAGATAATCTGCTGTGGTGAATCCAAAATAGTAGCAGCTAATTCTGATCTGTGCTGTCAGATAGATAAGTAGGTTAACTCTGGTCACTGATCATGTTACTCTCAAGATAATGTTCCCTAATGAGTTACCAAGGAACCAGTTATGAGTCATGAGGGACATACACAGGAGTTTTTGTAGATGGATGCATGTAGCCCATGGTTAGGAGCCAAAAATACTCTTGCAACTGTGTTTTCATTCCCTCGTCAGTCATGTAATGTTATAACTACAACCTAACAGCAAAAACCAAAGGAATTAAAATGGAGCAAATATTTCATTCATGTGCTGATCTCTCATGTTTCATTTTCTCTATAGCCCCCCATGCAGCATTTCTAACAAGTTCTGATCGTGTTACCCTTCTAATGAACCTGATTTTATTTCCTAAACATTTATTATAATGCTCTTTTTTACCTTTTGCTCTTCCTCTAACGTCTTCAAAATCTAGATCTGACATTGTGAAAAAATAAATAAAATAATAAATTGTATATAATGCATTCATGTCCCAATAAAAAAGTAAAATTTTTGAAAGTGCAAAAGTTAGATTTGCTCTATTTATTTATGAACTTCCTCTTAGCTCTCTCAATCGCTTTTTTCTGCTGTTTCTCTTTCTCATTCAAATATAGTTTTCTTCACTGTTTTGCATGTGTCATCATCCTTGCAATTATCCATTGTAAATCACACTCAAAACACCTATGGCAGCTGCCCGCCCAATCTACTGCCTGGTATATTCCAAATAGTGCTCATTATCTGGTTGTTAGTAAATCAGGGCACTAGTGTTCTAAGTGAGGTGCTTTGGGGGAACTGTAATTTAAACCAATATAAATTCATTAATAACATACATATCTCATTAAAATATAAATATTGAATAAACGTTCTCATTAAAAAATCATCACTTGCAATGAACTGTAGGGGACGTACAGGAAGTACAGTAAATTGTGAATGAGAGGAAAGGAGAGAAATGAAGTGCCCAGACTTTAATCGCCTAACCTTAGTTGGCTATTGTTAGCGGTAGTCTGTCTGAAAAGCTTAGCCCTGTTGTCCTATTGGTTGTGCCAGCTTGAATATTCCCCACTATCTGTTTCTTCCTTGCTTCCCCTCAAGTGGCATCTTTCGTTAGCCATCGTTAACAAGTTGGCAAGCGGGTCAGCTTTCTTTGCCACTGTGCCAGTTGCAGCTCTTTTTCACTGTTCCACTGTCCAATAACTAAACTGCATTCCCTTGTTCTTTCTTTCTTTCTTTCTTTCTTTCTTTCTTTCTTTCTTTCTTTCGCTCTTTCTTTCTTTCTTCCCTTCTTTCCCTAGACACTGATGATGAACTGCCCTCTGCCTCTTTCCCTCTCTCTCTCTCTTTCCCTTTCTTGTTCTCTCACTCTTATGTGCTTGCTCAAACATGAAGCATTATTTCACATTTTATGTGAAGTTTCTGTTTTCTGTCTTTGTTTTACTGCCATGTTGGTATTAAACAGCCTCAGTTATCAGAATTAATAGTCCACACCTGAGCCAATTATCACGTTATTAATTAAATCATCCATCCCTGTAAATGCTCAGGCAGTGCCTGAAGATCATTCAGTTTTTTTTTTGTTGTTTTTTTTTCTACTGCTTTAAGTCTTGCAGGTTGTAAGTCGTCAGCAATTTCAGAATGTTTTCTTGAAAAAGTTTATCTGTAAGTGTAGAAAAGTGATTGGGAATAGTTGCTTACCTGCATTGGAAAAGCATTTGCAACAACATTCAGCCACCTAAAAGGTCATCAGTTTCAAGGAATATCAACAGCTCTACAACAGCTATGCCCTACAACCGGATTTCTTTATAAGTTGCTGGGAAGAAGTAATTACAAATTAAATTATTAAAATATTATAAATGAAAATTCTAAATAAAAAATCTGGAGTGTGTAAGGCAGCATCAACAACCCAACTAAAACTGAGGATGCAGTTTTAATTGTCAGATAAGATAAAATCACAAAACAGTCGAGTCAAAATTCAAAACACTATGTGATACACAAACATATGGCTGTCTATTCCTCAAATTTTCCCTAGCAGTGACTGGACATCTTGTTCAAATTAAAGACTGGTGTGAAATGCAGAAGGATGCTGCACAAAAATCTGCTGCAGTTTGATGAAAAAAGTCTGGGAAACAATAATATCAGCAGGACAAAGATTCCAACAAAAAGATTCATATCTCAGTGCAGTCAAGAATCATTGGCACTCTCTGAAAATTGCCACCAACAAGCTTCATCCAACCAACTTAAACAACTCCCACAGAGTGTGGAAAGCTGCTAGAAACTTTCTTCCAATGTCTTTTGAAGTGGCACAATCCTTGTTGTACTGACCCTTACACGATCTGCACAGCACTGACCTTATTACTTTGCCATTGGGATGAAACCTGAAAGATCTGCGGAGTCCAGCTGCAGATTCCAGCTACTTCAGTTAGCAGATTGAAGAAAAGACACAGCATGTCACTGTCCTGTCAGACCACAATAGTTCTTTGAACAGACATTCAGATGCCAAGGATTATCTCCTGAACTCCAATGGTCTTCCAATGGTCACCTCTTAATTTAATAAGTATAAATTATTTGCTCTCATTCTTTCATACATGCAACCACAGATAATCAAGAAGCATCTAAAAGAATAAAATGATTTCTGTCTGGTTAAAAGGGTTTTTAAATATTTGTTTTTTCCCTATGATTGAAAATCTATTGTAAAACCTGCAACACTTTCACTTCTACTGTTCTGTATACTCTTTAGTTGAGAGTATCTAATAAAAGATTTAATAAATAAAGACCAATAATAAAAGTATAAATATAAATATAAAAGACTGCAAGACAGCAGGGACAACAAGGGAGATTAAGGAGACATATAGTTCACTTCCCATTTAAAATCAGCTGAATTTATATTACAGTGAAAGTGACTATTCTTGTCATTGTGAAACACAGCACAGCACACAGTGAGACACAATGAAACCTCTACATTTAACCCTTGCACAGATGCAGCAAAGGGCAGCTATTGAAAGCACCCAAGAAGCAGTGACAAGGATGGTACCTTTCTCAAGGGTACCTCAGGCCAACCTACTGGTCTGGGATTTTAACCCATGACCTTCTGATCCTGGGGCCTAGTCCCCAACCACTAGGCCCAGCATATGGCTGATTTTGCTGAATATGCTGTTGAATTTTTTTTTTTTTTTTCAGTGTACGCCTGTGTTAATCATGTGTTCCTTTTAACTGTAGACATGTGGCAAACACTGTAACAGCAGTCCTGTGTGCATGAAGTGCAGTTTCAAGCTTTGAGCCTTGTATTCGCTGGTTGCTAGTTGCTATTTTACTGTGACACATTACATGGACAAAAATATTGGCATAAATGGCATTACACATGGTTCCCCCTTTCCATTCTTCTGGGTGGGTTTTCCACAAGATTTTACAGTGCATTTCTGGGAATTTTTTGCCCATTCCTCTAGAATAGCAGGTGGTGGTGGTCCAGAGGTAGGACACTTGTCTATGGACCTATGGCTCAAGAGGTCCCAGGTTCGAATCCCACCTCTGGCACTACCACCACTGGGTCCCTGAGCAAGACCCTTAACCCTGAGTTGCTCCAGGGGGACTGTCCCTGTAATTAGGACATGGAAGTCACTCTGGATAAGAGCATCTGCTAAATGCCATAAATGTAAATAGCATTTGTGTCATGCTCTAATGTTGGATGTTTTGTGCTGAGGTAATGTCAGAGGAAGTTTGGAAGCCTGGAGTTACTGAATCCACAATGTCCACAATGGCAACTTTTATAAACTAAGAGCATCAACACTCAGTGACCCTGAATTGTCTATGGAATATCTAGCTGGAGGAAATTTGAAGACTGACATATTTGAAAACATCCTATAAAATTACCATTAAAGCATTCTGCTCTGACTGAGCCCACCTGGGCTCATAAGGCCTCAGGTGTGCCAATAATAATCTCATTGGGGCAGGATTCATAAGGCCCAATGAGTCAAAGCAGAGCGACGGTCATTCACCTCCCAGCTACACGTATGTGTCCTACCTACAACATCAAAGCGTTACAGGCAATGAGTGTAGTTTAATCACTTGAAATTAGTGGTGTATCCCAATACAACTGTTCATATAGTGTGCCTTGCGCATACCTTGTAATTATTTAATGTATATAATTCTATTTAATGTATTTTATGCAAAATTATATTAGCTGAAAACATAAAAGTGAAATATTTATTTATCTGGAATGATATGTTATATATGTACTAAAGTGTAGAAAGTGTTTAAGAAATAGAAAGTTTCTCTCCTCCTCTTCACATTCAGAGTCAACAGTAAAACAAAGGAGAATGCAGTTAATCAAGATGATGTTGAACAAACTTGACTGGGTAGGTAGAACTGTACTTTGAATACATCTTGATATCAGCAATATTTCACTGATTTTGGCTCAGCAAGCTAATCAATCATGTCTACATCATATGACCTTAATTAAACAGCAAGCACTGAAAGAAATGTAAAAAAAAAGTTGCAGCATGAACAATGAAGGCATCTAGCAGAATATAGGCTGGGCTGTAGTTGTCCATAAAGGAGATTTTAGTTGATTTATCAGTAAAGCAGATTCCAAACCATTACTATACATGAATAATAGCCTGGATTAAATAGCGGCACATAATTATGGTCCTGGATATGCAATTATATTTTATTCACACTGGAAGGATTTTAGTAGTTATTGTCTTGTTGTTGTAATGCTGTAACGCCCCAGCTTTTTTTTTTCTCTAATGTGGTTGGCTCTGATCAATATAGCACTTGTTCATGTTCCTACACATATAGTTCTACTATAGTTGTTCATCAAGTGAAAGAAAACCCTAGACAGATATATCAATCATTTACACTGTGGTAGCTGGATAGCTAGGACATCCTCCATAGGGGTACCTACCATTGCACATCACTATTCCCAGTAATGTTTCTGTCCCTCCCCAGAACTTACATTTATTCTCACAGTGAAATCTTAAAATTGAATTAATAAGTGCTTTTGAAATTTTAGTTTTTTCACAGAATACTACAGGGAGAAATGAAAGTTTCATTTAATCTAAATTTCCAAACCTAGGCAGCATACTCAATACTGATAGATGTTCCTAATGTAGCCACATCTGTCTATGGGGAGAGCTATAGTCCTGAAATAATGATGCGAGGAACTCTCAAGCCTCGCTCTGTTGAGCTGCAAGAGCCATGGCATAAGCTCAGCTTCCAACCTTGAGAACTTGTGACACCAAAAATAGACTTGTTTTGTTTGTTGTCCTTTACAAGAGTTATAGCAAATACTAATACAGTACAGTCCAAATATGATCCATTGATTTTCATGTTTCCTGTATCTCTCACATCTCCCAGAAGTGCTTACACTTCAGAAAATCTAGCATATGTGACACTTTAGGCTTTCTGGTAAGCAAAGAGAAAGACCTATAAAATATTATGTGCTTGTTTCGCTGCCAGCACTTGAGAAACTCTGTTTCCCTTGCTCTCTCCTCTTGCTGCCTCTTTCCCCCTCTTGCCGAGGCTGAATCCCCTATGCAGTTAAAGAAGTGCCGAGGAACATTTCCAAGTCTGGCAGGAAGACTGCCATGCAATTTTAGTCTCTCTCTCTTTCACCCTGGTCTCCGCAGGCTATTTGTATGACCATGCTATGAGATTCTACACCAAGAGCTAAATAATTTGATGCATGTGTGTGTGTGTGTGTGCATGTGTGTGTATTTGTATGTGTGTGTGTGTGTGTGTGTGTGTTTGTTTGTGTCCATCTTATATCTCCCCCTTCTACTGTTTTCCACTCCCCCATGCAAACCATCTCATTTGAAAGGCCACGGCTGAGGCAGCTCTTTAGCTGCTACGCTTTTACACAAGACATACTGCCTCTTCGGCTGACTGCAGTATTCTTCAGCCATAAAGATTCACTCTGCTCTTCTATACGCCACATAAAGCACCACCCCCTCCCCCTAAACCCATCCCTGCATCCAATATGTCAGCTCCTACCCCTCAGACAAGCCCTGCAGTCTCTGTATAGGAGGTAAAGAGGCCAGCAGGAGCTTAATGTAGGTGACCATGCATCCAAACCTGCGCCAGAAAAGCAGAATCAAAGTATGCTGGCATCAGGACGCGTGTGTCAGCATTTCTGGCTAGTTTTAGGGCAGGGCCGAGGGAGAATGGTGTGACCCTGTGCCGTTGCCTGAGCCACTGCTCTTCACATATTGATAATAGTCTGGAAATCATTAGGTCCACTGATTTGTGGAGAGATAAATCAATTCCAAGAGAAGAAGGGGAGGGCATTGTAAGTGCTTTAGAATCCCAAATCATTACTTTTCTGCTCTGTCTTTGTTGCTTCGGTCTTTCATCCTTTGGTCCAACTCTTTCTTTTCTCTTTTCTTCTTGTTCCTATATCTAATTTTTTTATTATTCACTTTCCTTCTTTTCCTTTCTCTTGTTCTTGCATTTTTTTTCTCCTCTGCTTTGTTTAAATCTCAATCAAGGCTTTTCAGGGGTCTTGAAAAGAGGTGACTCCAGGGCAGCTGGTCCCATCATTAGAGAGTTTTCCTTTCTATGCAGTTCTAGCTTGGTTCAGTGATCCTGCAAGCTTTCATGCCAGCAGACAGAGAGAGAGGTGAAATATATATACCTCACTTAAACACATCATGCAGCCCAAATTTACGAGCCTAGCCTATCAGCGGTGCTTTAAAGTTCACACACTGGCATTTTATACAGCCATTTTTATTCATGTTCCCTTGTATTACCCAACCACACCTTGCCACATGGACTCTTAAAGGTTTCAATATAGTTAGATGTTTAGGATTTCATAATACATTACTTGATTGTAACACGGAGCAGTGCGGTGAAGAGTAATAACCCAGGTGACTGAAGATGGAGTACATTATAGATTTCTGCTCTGTTCTGTTGTTTTCTATAAAGTGAAAGTTTGTTTTATTGGAGACCAATTGGGCATATTTATGTTTTTTTCATGAAAGCTGAATCTATGATGTAAAGGCTTGCTCATGATGACCGTAAACATACTTGTTGACTTTGCATTGTCAGGAAAAAAAAATGATAAATGGCAAAATGTGGAGCTGTGGGAGGAGCAAATTATTCTACTGTGATGAATTATAACTGCCATAAAATGAGTTTGCTCAGTCCAGTGCCTCAAAGGTTTATGTCTGTAATGCAGCTGAGCAAATAACTTTTTATGTAGTGTCTTAGAATATGTTACTAGATACCTTTTGGACAGTGGGCTAAATAGCTGACCAGCCCTTTCTGTGTGGATTTTGCATGTTCTCCTCCTGTCAGTGTGAGTTCCATCCTGGAGCTCCAGTGTTCTCCAACAGTTCACAGTTAAAATAACCTAGAGTACGAATATTTCCCTATGCGTGAATATGTTTGTCTGTGTGTCTTCCTTGCGATAGAATGACAGCCTGTCCAGGGTATTTCTCCATCTTTTGCTCTGTATGCGCTGGTATGAGCTTCAGCTCATTCTCTTGCATCAGCAGCCAGTGTTTACAAGGAGACAAGTGTATGGAACAGCCTCCCCTGTCATTCCTATCATGAACTTTGTGTTAAAACACAGTGTTTAGAAGTTATCAAATGATGACAAAATCCTGTAAAGGTAAACCATGCTGGTGTTTTATTTTCGCTCCCCTCTGAATAAAGTTGAAGATCACAAGTTTAAATCTGATGCCTACTTGTACATATGCTGAGGAACAGGCCACACACTAAGGTAATTTAGCTGTAAATTGATAATAATATGGTGCTGATGAACTTATTACACCAGATTGAATTGGCTCTAATTACAAAAGCATTGCTCTCATATTTTTTTTTATTATTTCATTACCAGCACCATAGGATGGTGTACTTAAAAACACCACTGTATAGCTCCCACAAGTCACTGTCTTACTGTTGGCACAGGTGTGACAGCACTGGAGATCCTCAGCAGTGCAGACATTCACTGGCACGGGTAGTTCAGCTGTGTACTAATTTTTGGCATCAATCAAATTACCAGTCACACATAGAGCACCATTCACTTTTCCATTTTAGTTAATAGGCCACAAAGGACTGGAATTTTACTCTCCAATGTTATATGGTATTAATGAGATTGCCAATCGTTCAAACAAATTGTTCAGATTATGACTCCTAACTTCTGTTCTGTCAGCAAGTAGTAATCTCCCTTCCCTTATAAAACTGCTCTTTCACTCACTCTCTCTCTCTCTCTCTCTCTCTCTCTCTCTCTCTCTCTCTCTCTCTTCTCTCTCTCTCTCTCTGTGTAAGTGTGTGTGTGTGTGTGTGTGTGTATGCAGTGTGTGTGTGTGTGTGTGTGTGTGTTTGCCATCACTGCCCACTTCTTTCCTTTCATCTCTGTTAATTTATGTTTAAATGGCTAAAAAAAAAAAAGTTAGGCATTTTTAAGAGAATACTGTTTCCAATTTGCACTTCCATTTACTGCTCCAATTTAGCCCTTTTTTAAGGTGGGGTCTCACATTGACTAAAGTGACACTGTAACGGCTGGCTGACGAGACCAGATCACTCATGAGCTCGTCCTGTCTCCTCTCCAGCAACCCCCACCCCCATCCCCTAGACGGTAGTCTTACTCTCTTCTTTCATCCCTCTTTGGCTCTCTCGTTTTTTATATTGCTGCCCGGAGCGGGTGGAGGGGGCTGTAATGAATGTCAGGCGCAGGGCGCTAATAAATTAGCCACGCATGTATTTCTGCTTATTAATGGCTGCAGTGGCAAATCCAACCCTCTTTAATGCATTTCACTTAGTGTTGCTTATGGGTGTGTTTCATAAAACATGACAGCTTCTTATACGCTTATTCCTGCAAGAGATTTATTACTTTTTTCCACACATGCGCACGCACACACTTAAAAGTCACTACAATCTTGTATTCCTATCCAAGATGAGTATTTCTGTTCTATATTGCTGTAGCTGTACACTAAACCCAAACAAAACCTTAACCTTGCAGGAGAAGGTGATTCTTAATTTTGAAACATTTGTGAGACAAGAATCCTTAAAATATTCAAGATGTAAAAGGTATGTTTCTTATTTCAAGTGTATTAAAATAATAAATAAAGAGTACCGGTGCAGATTGTATTTTATAGCGAAAGATTGTTATCCGTTTTGCTATAACATTTGCTATTCCTCTTTCAGTTCATCAACAGTCAGGACCTCCGCAAGGCCACTGGTGACAATGACATGGTTGTGGCATTAGTGTGTGTGAATCACACACTGCAGGCCTCCTTAATGTGTACTCTGTCAGACGCATCTGACCTGTTGGTCTATTTTGCAGAAAGTTATTGATGCTAATTACTGAGGAAACAGTGCTTAAAATATTTTTACATTTTCATTCCGTTCCTTCCACCATGTTTTCCACCAAACAATCTGATGAAGCCTTTTTTTGCTATAACAACATGATTTTAACAAAAAAAAAACTGCTTTTTAAAATGAGAATAAATAGAGTAGTTTCACAAAATTGTGAGATTTGTCACAATTAATTGTTTTAACCCCTGTTGATACCTCTTATACATGAAACATACACTCCCAGAAAATAGGGTACTGTACTGAGGTCCAATTTCTTGTGTTACATCTGGTGTGAGGGTACGCTTTCACTTTTTTAAGCAAGAAAACATAACTCATAATAAAATTCCATTGCAATTAAATTTGCACTGACCTTGGACACCCCCAGGTTTTTTCACTTTTCTACTGTAAAACATTTAGTAATTAAAGGGTAAAAATATGCCCTTTTGTCTATGAAAAACATGTAAGCTTTCAAACTGAACCTCCAGAGCCAGGCGTGCCTTTGAAAATATATTAATACTGTTTATACCTCAGTTAATAAAAACACTAATTCGGATTTTGTACTTACACTAAACTTACAGAGGTGTTTCAATACCTTGCAGCTTTCTTCTGAAATCAAAGGCACTAACATTGAGTTACTGAATATGAGGTCATAGTCTGATGGTGGATCATCGCTTCTTTCCATTTCCTCCCAAACATATTTTAAAGACTGTCCTAAAAGTGTTGGATGGATCTCCATCATTCCAGAGAACAGAGTTTCACTCCTTCAGAACTGGGAGGTCATTTACAAAGCAGATATTTGGCTTTGGACATGGTGACCTTAGGCTCCAGTGGGGCTGTTGGCTCCTGAGTGTCTATTGGCAAGCCTTTTCAATTGAGATCATGCGAGCTCAGTGTGACTGAATGCCAGCATGTCGGTAACTGATTTCCCTTAAAGAAGCTGAATTCAATTAGAAAAAGTGTTTATGTACTTTTGGGCAAGTTTAATTGTGTGCATGTGTGCACGAATGATGTGTTTTAAAACTGCATTGTTATAAACGGTGCTCTGTGGGGAGTTCCTATATTAATATTTAATTTAAAAATGTTTTCTCTAAATACGCAAATGTCTGCATTTCTTTTTCCCAGTCTGGATAATAAGCGCTCTACAGAGAGGCTTACCTCATCACCAACCGTGTTGTATTTATACAGGTCATTTGTTGGGGCTAAGGGGGAGTCTAGACACACACAGCGTAAAAAAGATGGAGAGAGAGAAAAAGCAAGAGAGAACAGGGGTTACACTACATCACCGTACCTCTGTGGCTCCAACCCCGTTGTTCATGCACAATGCTCCAGACAGCCAAACCAAAATGACTTCTCTCTCTCTCTCTCTCTCTCTCTCTCTCTCTCTCTGTTTTTTGCTTTCTATATCTTTCACTCACATGCACTCTTGCATACTTTTTCTTTCTGCCTTTCTTTCTGTTGATCTTTCTCTTTCTCTCTGTCACTCCATTAAGCTTTATCTATCTCTTTTGACCTCTTTCTCACTTTCTTTCATTCTTTTTCCTTTGCTGTCAGTCTGTCTGTCTGTTTTTAACTTATGTTCTGCCCCTACCTATATTATGGTCTTTCATGCAGTTTTTTCTCTTTCTTCTTCTCTTTTCTTTCACTTTCTGTCATTTTCTTTTCTTTCTCTTTCTTGTTAGCTTGTTCTTTCTCTTTTGGTTTCTCTCTCTCACTCTCTCTTTCTCTCTCCCTCTTTCACTGTCTGTCTGCCATTCCCCCCCTTTCACTGGAGGGGTCATGACTAGAGCGATTCTGCTGAATCTGCTAAATGCTCTTGCGAGAGAGAGAGAGTGAGAGAGAGAGCGAGAAAGAGAGTGGGAGAGAGAGTGAGAGAAACCCAGTGACCCGACAGGCCACTGACATCCATAAACTAAACACAGAGTGACAAGCGTTGCCTAACTTTTCCTTGCTTCCCTTCCTTTACCTGCACACACTCAGATGTTGATTTAGAGATTATTGTTCCATGTCACATTTCAAGGTCACTTTCATTGTGGCCAAAATGGAGGTCTTTGAAGAGTGTGTCCGTACACACACACCTGCCAGCCAGCTGAACAGCCTTTGTGCTGCTGGCAGCTCCACCTGCCATAGGAATCCTCCAGCTAGGGAAGGGGCTAAATCTAGCCTGTGGTCCCACTCCGAGGCCTTCCTGACTACATACAAATGCCCTACTGTAGAACTGTAGACAAGGGACAAAGGGAGCCAGACAAACCTGAAATAAAGGGAACTTCAATGCAGTTTGATGTAGTTATAGTAAACTCTCAAAATAAAATGTTTCTGGAATACCAGATACAATCAGTGCCATGATCATTAGCACCAAAAAAGGTGTTTCAAAATGGTCATATTAAATTTTTTTTCTGGTTAATTAATCTCATTTTGATCATTTGAGAAAAGTTTAACCTTTAAATAACGTCATCTACAAGCACCAATAAAAAGTAGTTTTACTTTCATGTGGGGATTAATTAAATTAATGAAAAGGCATTTTATATTCTTTTAAATATACATTAGAGGTGCCAATAATTACGGATATGAGGCATTGATATCACATATAAATCATTTGCCAAGATGGCAGCTTGGGTAATGAATGAATGAATGAATGAATGAATGAATGAAAGATATCATGATTTGCAATGATTACATTAACAGATGTTTAGTGAAGAAAGTTCTTCCTTTTCCTGTAAAGTTTGCATGTCAAAGGTGTGAGGTATGTAGGAACCTTAGTACACATCATCAACACAGCCTCCAGCAGGTTTAATATTGACCGCTCAACGTTTCATGATGTTGAATGAACCACAAGCACTCTGGGACAACATACATACATGAGCATTTTCCTTCTAGCCCCTTCTGCATACCTGCCCCATGGAGATGGTTGCAAGTGGTTTCCATTGAGCAGAAGAAGAACACTCTCCTCGCTGCTGCGCCATCGCTCTGCACTACCTCAACTCAATGCAGAATGGATCCATCATGGAGTCCCACTGGGGCTTCTGACAGCTAAAACACAAATTAGCAGGACACCAGAGAGAATTGATTCTGCACTGAAGGATAGGAGTGCAAATGTCACCCACATCTCTCTCTCTCTCTCTCTCTCTCTCTCTCTCTCTCTCTCTCTCTCTCTCTCTCTCTCTCTCTCTGTGTTACATTCTCATTCTAATTAGCCTGGCTTAAGCCATGGCACCCTTTGAGCAGTAAAGTTATTTCTGAAAAATGGGTGGGTGTATAGGAATTAATTTCAATATTGTTCCATGACGAGTTGTAAAGTTGAGTTCCCTAATGTGTGTGTATGTGTGTGTGTGTGTGTGTGTGTGTGTGTGTGTGTGTGATGAAGTAAGACAAAGAGGCCTTTTGAGGTTTATAGTAATAAAAAAGTTTTAGGCAGGTGTGAAAATGCTGTAAAACAAAGAATGCTTTCTAGAAATATAAATAATGATTGTTCTTGACAATTTACAAATGCAAAGTGAGCGAACAAAAGAAAATCTAAATCAAATCTCAATATTTGGTGTTTTGCCTTCAAAGCAGCATCAATTCTTTTAGGTACACTTGCACAAAGTCAGGGATTTTGTAGGATTATAGTCGGTGTATGATCAACCAGTTTTACCAAACAGGTGCTGATGATCATCAATGTTACACGTAAGTTGAAATACAGTAATGTTTGGAACAACCTACTAGCTGAGTTCCTTTAAAAACTGGGTTCCTTCAAAATCTACAAAAGTAAAAATGAAAAAAAAAGAAAAAATGCTGTAAACAAAGAATGTTTTCAAAAATGGAAGTGTTCATCATTTATTTTCATCAATCAACAAAATGCAGTGAATGAACAAAATCTAAATCAAATCAATATTTAGTGAGACCACCTCTGCCTCTTCAAAACAGCATCACCCTTCTGAGGTACACTTGCACACAGTTTTGAAAATTGATAAAAATAAAAGAATAATCATTATTTATATTTCTGAAAGCATTCTTGTTTACAGCCTTTTCACACCTGCCTAAAACTTTAAAGTGTCAGTACTGTATTTATATATATATTTTTTTTTTTTGGGGGGGGTTGAGGAAGAGGAAAGGAAAAGCAGAGATAAAAGAGTGGGACTGTTCAGAAGATTTTTCTCTGACAAATTCCTTGAACAGGTGAGTCTTTAATCGACGCTTGAAGACAGCACGAATTCAGCAGTTCTGACCATCAGGGGGAGTTCATTCCACCACTTAGGAACCAGGACTGAGATGAGTCTCCATGCATGTCTTGCTCTTTTCTTCAATAGCAGTGATTCAAGGCAGGCAGTGCCTGATGGTCTGAGAAGACAAGCAGGGACACGTTTGATAAGCGCAGTCAACTAAGAGGGTGCAAGACTGATTTTAGCCTTGTAAGCAAGAGTTAAAGATTTAAACCTGATAGGAGCAGCCACAGGGAGCCAGTGTAGGTCCCGCAGCAGAGGCGTGGTAGAAGAGAAAGAACAGAACAGACGTTGTTCGCATTAAAATCAATTTTAAAAGCAAAGTAACAAAAACATACTTTTTTAATTTTAAAGGAAAGGATGGAGAGGTTGGAAATGCTCATTTGCAGCAGGGATTTGTGTTGCTACTTCTTTCAGATCCACTGGGATAGCAATTGTAGTGTGTGTGACAACTGTCACTGAGAATATGGTTCTGTGCCCAAGGAGCATCACATGATTACCTTTACCTATGATGGGCAATCAAATTTGAGCACTGCATCAAATATCAGTCCCTGTCTTTTCAGTCCATTCATATCTCTCTCTCTCTCTCTCTTGCTCTCACTCCCCTTTCTTGAAAAGTGTGTGTAAGAGTGCAGCCTTACCTGCTTGAGTTTTCCAGGTCACTATGTCCCTACAGACTCTACTCTCTCTCTCTCTCTCTCTCTCTCTCTCTCACTCCTTCTTCTCTTACCCACTGCACTCTACTGCCCATACAATAAACATACACTGCAGAACTCCACAACCTAATATACAAACACCCCCAAATGATACCTGTTCCCCAATGTATTGGACGAGTAAAGCCACATCTGTTGTCCACAATGTAATTCTTTAGTTCTGTACTAGTGCCAAGAGTCAAAGGAGCATGCAAAACCTGCCAGACATTCAGAGGCTGCCCTAGTTTGGGGCTGATTTACTGAATCTCCCCTTGATTTGAAGTGGGCGTGCAGATACATTCCCTCTTACCTCAGCTCACACCTAGGAGGCAATTTAGTATCTCCAATCCACCTGGCATTCATGTCTTGAACTGTGGAAAGAAATCAGAGCATCCCGAGGAACCACATGCAGATAGACTGGAGAAAACCCCACCCGGGAATCAAACCAAAGATGGTGACCCCCTTTCAAAATAGGAAAAAAGGAAAACATGGATGCTAGCTATCAGACCCAAGTTTAAAATAATTTCTTCTGTATGTGGATTTACTTGAAGCAAATCTCAGTTAGAGAAGCAGAACTTTATTATCACTGACAGTGCAGACAGCCATTTTGATCTGATGTCATACTCTGATCTAAGCCTTGAGAACTACTACCTACCTACTGTCTGAGTAATTCCCATCTGAGGGGGCATTTTTTTTTTTTTTCCCAATCTGAGGTGAGAAATTCCAGTTTACCAGCTCAAGCAAGATAAGATGCATTTTCCTTGTTTAATCCACACAGAGGCCATTTCAATCAGCAGATGTAGGCAAATGAAAACAGAAATGAACAATTAGTCAGTAAAGCAATAAAAGATAAAAGGAAAGAAAATAATTTGCTTAAGAGACCAAAAGAGATGGCATGGTTTTAAATAAAACTCTGTTGACAATCATAGTGAATATTATTGTGACTTTCCTTAGTGTAGTTTAAATTAGTTTCAGAGATAAAGATGCTGAGTTTTTCGTTGAGTGTAACAAGAATGGTCTAATAAATATCCTGTACTTTTAGTTTACTTATCCAGTTACATGTATCATTTTGATAACCTGTAGTATCTGTGAATACTGGCCAGTAAAGATTCACAAAGTATTAAGAATGAATTATCTTTCATTATGAGATGTACAATTGTCACAGTCTGTCATGGTTTGGGTATTGTGTGGTCACGGTAAAGGGCGCTCTGTTCTGACTGGGCACACCTGAGCTCATGAAGGCACAGATGTGCTTCATTGGGGCTGACTGCGTGTTTGCCAGAGCTCCGCGAGCAGAGCGGAGGAGCAAAGAGCGCAACCGCCACAGAGCTCTCACGTTGCCTGGACCTGCTGGTGCGCTTAATCCGGCTCACTCCTTCTCTGGAGACCAATGAGCAGCTGGAATCACAGTGGGAAGATGGCAGAGAACGCGCCCTGCATCATTCAACATGGGACATTGGCAAAGAAGGCCGCCCGCGACACGAAAAGCGGGACATCGGCAAAGAAGACCACCTGTGACACAGAAAACAGGTAGCCGGCAGACAATGCCCCCTGCGCCATGCAATGAGGGAGGTCGACCAGGAAGACCCTTTGCAGCATGAAAGCAGCATCAAGGAGTCGACCCCCAAACCCAGTATCACTAACCCGTCTGCCAGGCAGAAAGCAGAGCAGGAGCAGCTCCAGGTTAGTGAGAAAGATGGAACAATCAGTGAAGTGGGGGTGTGGGTACTTGCCTTCAGACTTATGGCTAAAGAGGTCCCAGGTTCAAATCCTACCTCTAGCACTACCACCACTGGGTCCCTGAGCAAGACCCTTAACCCTGAATTGCTCCATGTCCCTGTAATTAGGACATGGAAGTTGCTCTGGAGAAGAGCGTCTGCTAAATGCCGTAAATGCCAAGATTATTCTTGCCAAGCAGCTCCAGGAAATGGAGGCTGAACTCACTACCAAGGATCATGAAATGTGTGCACGGACCCAGGATCTTGTTTTGTTTTGAATGTAAAAATTAAGGGATGCTACACTGGCCAATTGTCAAGTCTCAGAGAAGCTTCAGGAGATGGAATTAGAGGCTAAAGTGAGCAGAGACCATGTTCAGGAAATATTGATCAGAACTCAAGCCGAGGAAAATTAGAGAATATTGAACTGAGACACGTATTGCAGGAACTGGAGGTGAAGTATAAGCGATTGGAAGATGCAAGCATCTCCCTCCAGGCCATGAATCACCAGCTGCAGGAAAGCAACCAGTCTGAGGTACGTTCCCTTCAGGAGGATTTGGCTAAAGTTAGTTGGGAACTTGAGGAGAAACAGGCTGGGTATCTAGAACATGAAAATAACTGTAAAAACCAGAGGGAACAGATTATGTGGTTAACTGAAAGCTTGAACAGTATCCAGGAGAAACTTAGGGCTGAGTCAGAAAAGCTCAGTCAGGCCAATGTAAAGCATGGTGCACTCCTCACGGACATTCACCAAAGAGATGAACAGATCAGCTGCATGAACATTCAGCTCACTCAACAGAAGGAGTTGCTGACAATGCTCAACCAACAGCTGACAGAGAGAGAGACCTCTGCATTGCAGACGATCACCTCAGTCACAAACGAAAGACTGAAAAACGAGGAAAGGACTACCAATCTGCTTTCACAACTTGAGGAGACCAAAGGCCTCTTGCCTCTTTGTCAGAGGGAAATCAAAACCATGGAAACAGAAGGAAAAGCTCTGGCTCAACACAAAGGTGAGCTTCAAGGAGAGGTCAGTAAACTCATGAAAGAGAATGAGGTCCTGAGGAAGCTTCAAGCTGTGATGGTTGTCCAAAGAGAGAGGCTGGAGAGAACAGATGAACAGGAAAACCAAACTGCATGCACTGCAACAAAGGGAGTAGAGATTCCAACCTTGCTGGTGAAACTGGAGAATAAAGTGGCCAATATGGAACAACAACAGACCAGGGCAGAGCTGAAGCAGGTGCAAGACAACAGCGTTGCTCTGCAGACTGAACTGGGAAAATCCCAGAGAGAAGCCAGTAAGCTCACAGAGCTGGAAAAGCAGGTCAGAGGTATGGAAGCAAAATTGTCGATCTGGGGATCTCAACTCACTCCGCAGACACCAGTGCATGCTGGGAGGAACAGTCTGACGGACAAGGAGGGCAAAAAGAAGAAAATCAACATGGAACTTGAGCCTTTCAACCCTATCTATACCTCACTCTATCTCTGCAATAACTTTCACTCCAAGGCTCCTACAGCAGTGTTGTCTAACAGCAAGTTCAGCTTCATCGTGATCGATGGTAGTGGTGTGCGATATAGGACATCACAGGGCAACACTAGAGAAGTGCTACATAAGGTTACAGTGGACCCTCCCAAAGAGCGTGGTCGAGGAGGGCAGAGAGGGCACAAGGCTATGTTTTGGTGCCCCAGGAGCTGGCCCAGGAGTTGGGGGGGGGGGTTCTGTCACAGTCTGTCATGGTTTGGGTTTTGTATGGTCACGGTACAGGGCACTTTACTCTGACTGGGCACACCTGAGCTTCTGACACAAGTGTGCTTTATTGGGGTGGACTACTTAAGCCCCAAAGAGTCAGAACAGAGCACGGTTCATTCACCAGGCAAAGCCTTAGGTTACGGGTGGTTCTGTTGGTTCTTGTGTGTTGTTTTGGTGACTATGTCAAATAAAGTTTTGTTCAGGATCACTAGCTCTCCGCAGATGTCCTTCCCACACTCCGCCATCGTTACAACAATAAACAACATCTGAGTGAATGCTTATTCTATATGGCCAAGCTTTGCTTAGTAAACACAACTGTCTGGTGAATACAAAACACGTAACTATAAGCAGTCACCTGAAGCCTAGAAGCATATATTCCATGGTCCGTTTTTCCCATTTTTTAGAAAACATTATGCCAAGCTACAAAAACAATGTAATATTTTTAAAAAGTTTCCTGATATGTAAGAACCTGTTCCTGGGGCAGCGGCGGCCTAGTGGTTAGGGCGTTAGCTGCATGATCGGAGGATTGGGGGTTCAAACCCCTTCCCAATAGGTTGCCCTGAGATACCCTTGAGCAAGGTACCGTCCCTGTCACTGCTCCCTAGGTGCTTTCAATAGCTGCCCACTGCTGCATGGGTTTGAGTGTGCGAGGTCCAATTGTGGTTTGCTGTGCTGTGACCTTGCAATGACAAGGGTTGTCACTTTCACTGTCTGGCCACTAGGGGAAATTGGACTGCTGTAGGGAGATGAGCAAGTGAGACACGGTAATGAGGAACAATTCCCTACAGCTGTCATTCCCCCTATATAAAGCCAATGAGCCAACAAGTCTTTGCTGGGTCTTTTCATGACTTTGCTGGTAACTTGGTAAAGATCCTTGAATTTACTCTCAGGTCTCCCTTCTCTTAAACCCTCAAGCTTTGGCTCATTGTGTTTGCTGATGCTACACACCCCTCTATTTTGTTTTTCCTCATCAAGTATACCTCTCGATTTTTCTTGATTCGAAAAAAGGAGAACATAGTCACACAAGCATGCACACACATGTTTTTTTCCCATCCATTTTGAGACTTTGACAGTTCTGGAGTTTGGTTTGTTTTCTTTTTCCAGCTGTTTATTCCCTTTAATTTTACTTAATATCTTGCTCTTGGGTCCTAACCCAGTGTGGCTCTCGGTGTTTGGAGTTGGTCACACCATAACAGAACCCAGCCAAAATGGACCCAGTGGAACCCAAAAAAATGACATTCATACTGCCCTTGCTGCTCAGGGTGCAGCCGTAGGCAGGCACAAACAAGCCCTATAGCAGATAATTACCCAGCTGCAGAAAATAACTTCTGACCTGCATGCCAGGGCTGAACCACCTGCTTTGGCTGCCCCTGAATTAGCTCTATTTCTGCCCCTACCTAAACATTCCATGCCACTTCTGGCACCTCCCAAAGAGTTTGGTGTTGGGGCTTCCTACTACAGTGCTCTCTGGTTTTTGAGAAGCAGCCTGCTGAGCAGGCCATAGTAGCCTATATCATTTCACTGCTCACAGGGAGAGCCCTACCCTAGCCATCAAAAGAGGGTGGAATGGCATATTCCCAGGGGTTGCATAGCAAACTGAAAAACAAGAAAACTCTGGGAACCCCCAGATACTCTTAAGAGCCTAATTGAGCTGAAGTCTGAAGAATCAGGATTCTGTGGTGGGCCCTCCAGTTTTCCCACAGCCATCAGGGGTGTTTCTCAGTACCTCCCTAAGCTCAGGCCCAGGTCTGGAGGAACAACTTCAAGCCTTTGGGCTTTCATTGATGCAGGTCTGGCAAAGTCATGGGGGTTATCCCTGGTGGCATTGTATCACACCTCATTTACCCCTGCACACAAACACATGCAGCCGGGGAGCAGTGACGAGGGCGGTACCTTGCTCAAGGGTACCTCAGGGCAACCTACTGGTCTGGGATTTGAACCTATTACCTTCTAATCCGGGGGCCATCTCCCTAACCATTAGGCCACCACTGCCCTGATGGGCAAGCCCTAGCCTCGGGAGTCATCACTCATCAGACCACAGTTCCTCCTGAGTGCTGGGACCTCCAAGAGGTTTTTAGTAAACAAAAGTCCCAGCTTCTTCTTCCTCACTGGCCTTATGATTGTGCCATTAATCTTCTTGCCTGTTTTCTCTCTCTGATCCAGAGAAGGTGGCCATGGAGGATTTACATTCAAGAGGCCCTGGCTCTGGGGTTCATTCAGCCATCCGCATCACCTACAGGGGATGGGTTTTTCTTTGGGGTAAGAAGGAAGGATCCGGCCTATATTAAGCAGGCTAAACATCTCAACCCTTGCCAGGCAAGGTGGGCACTGATCTTTACCCAGTTCAACTAAAAACTCCAAACCCGATGTCTTCTCTCGCCAGTTGGAATTGTTGACCCAATACACTGGGGGATTGGAACAGAGATTCGTAATGCCCTGGCCACAGACCCTGACCCTGGGGGTGGACTCCCGGCAAACTATATGTCCCTTTAGCTGTGAGGACCAAAGAAATGGAATGGGGTATGATTCAGACCCCAGATCCAGACCTATAGGCATATTACATGCCTTGCCTATTCCTAAGGGCCCTTGGTCACGCCTCTCTCTGGACTTCCTTACAGCTTCCACCTTACCATGGAAATATCGCTATTCTGGTGATTGTGGACAGGTTCTCAAAAGCTGGCAGGTTCATAGCATACCATAAACTCCCTTCAACCAAGGAGACAGTGGAGCTGCTACTCCACCAAGTTGTCCATATCCACAGCCTGTCAGTGAACATAGTTTTGGACCGGGGTACACAGTTCATTAGATTTTTCTGGAAAGCATCTTGTAAATCCCTGGAGGACACTACTAGCCTATCATCCAGTTTCCACCCTTAGTCCAATGGCCAAACAGAGAGGGATAACTAAGACCTCTAACAAACACTCCATTGCCAGGTTTCAAAAAAACCTAAGAGTATTCTCATAACACCCTCTGGAGGATGCAGGAGAGGTCTCAGTAGAAGCCCAGTTTGTACAACATTGCCGCGATCTTGGCTCAAGATACATAGGGCCCTTCAGCTAGCATCTGTGGCCCAGAAGCGGATAGCCGATGGTCAAAGGCACCTTGGGCCATCCTTCAGGCCAGGACAAATGATGTGGCTTTCTGCCAAGGATCTGCTCCTCTGTGTCATTTGGATCCACGTTATGTGGGTTCTTTCAAGGTCCTCAGGAGAATTAACCCATTTTCGTACCAGTTACTTCTGCCATGGACCATTCACATCAACTCTCCAACCTTCCATGTTTCCCGCCTCAAACTTGTGCTCTGTATCACGTAGGCCCCAGCCCCAACCCCAGCCCCATGCCTGGTGTTCTGGCTTACACTGTCCAGTGGCTGTTAAAGGAATGTTGGGTTCAGGGCCATTTCAAGTTTCTGGTGGACTGGAAGGGCTATGGCCCTGAGGAGCATTCATGGGTCCCTGCTCATTACATCCTGGACCCAGAGCTCATCAGGGCCTTTTGTTAAGACCAGGAGGCCAGTTTGGTAACGTCAGGGGTCATTCCTCAGGGAGGGGGTCCTGTAAGAACCCGCCAATGAGCCAGCAAGTCTTTCAGGAGCTGGGTCGTTTCATAACTTTGCTGACTTTTGGTCTCCCTTCTCTCTCTCTGCGTGTTTGTATCAGAATTAAACTCTCAAGCTTTGGCTGATTGTGTTTGTTGATGTTACACACCCCTCTCTCGAGTTTTTCCTCTTCGAGTGTACGTCTCGAATTTAGGACAAAAAAAAGAGAAGAAGAAAAAGGAGAACATAGTCACACAAGCACACATGCGATTAGAAGCCCCCTTCCCTTTGTGTTGAGAGACTTATTTGAGTTTTTCTTGGCTTTGTTTACAGCCCAGCAGTTTTTCTCTCCTGCCAGGTTTATTTTCCACCCATTTTTGGGGTTTTGGCTGGCTTTTATTTTCCACTCATTTTGGGAGCTTTGCTAATTTTTTTATTCTCTACCTATTTTGAGACATTCATTTACATTTACATATCGA
Organism: Hepsetus odoe; assembly: GCA_017165825.1. Taxonomy (NCBI): domain Eukaryota; kingdom Metazoa; phylum Chordata; class Actinopteri; order Characiformes; family Hepsetidae; genus Hepsetus; species Hepsetus odoe. Next base: position 13,005,929 of record CM029385.1, on the reverse strand, counting down.
TTGTAGTACTGCTGCATAACCAAAATGTGCTTGAGCTTCACAGCTAGACTGATGACTGGACATTTTTTCTGTCATACTTTCAGTTGGAAAGCTGAATTCAATTTCTCTATATATTCTGGCAACTCACCCAGGTCCTGAAGCAGGAACGCAACCCCATAGCATAACACAACCACCACCATGTTTGATTGAGGGAATGTTTTTATTGTGAAAAGCTCAATTTGTATGCACCATGTGTTTCAATTTTCAATTTTTTTCAATATTCACTCCATAAAATATTATACAAACTGGTTTGTGGGTAATCCATGCGTTTCTCTGGCTTAGCAGTGGTTTTTCCTCTGGATACCATTCTTGCCCAGTATCTTTTTAATGGTGTAATAATGAATACTGACAATAAATGAGCTGAGAGAAGCCTGTAGCTCCTAAGATATTCCTGTGGATTTTTTCCAGATTCATTTTCTGTGTGGTTTTGGAGTAATTTTGTCAGGCTGACCATTTTTTGTTCCATGTTTTCTCCATTTGGAGGTAATGACTCTAAAGGTGGTTTGCTGAAGTCCCAGAATGTGAGAGATTGATTAGTAATCCTTTTTTAAATTTCAATAAATTCCTATATCAACGTTTCTGAAATGTGTTTAATTCAGTCAAAGTGTGATGTTTAAAAAAAAAACCTTTTAGAGACATTGCTGGAAAGGCTGCATTCGAGAAATGGATTCGGCAGGGCTGGAAGCAATCAATCCTGAGCTAGCTAATCTAATTTAACCCTTTATCAATTAGTTGGTTTATTGGTTGATTGAGTGAACAAGGGAGCAATTGCTTTTTACTGTGTGTGATATAGATGTTTTTGTACTTAATTATCATGAGATCATTTAAAACAGCATTTTTGTCTTTACTCAGGGGTTCTTGTATTGTCTTGTATTGTATTGTATTGTGTTTTATTGCAATGTCATGTTTCTAATAAACAAAAATAGTTGAAATCTGAAAAGGGGCAAATGCATATACACAGCACTGTACAGTCATGGCCAAAAGTTTTGATTATTGTTTATCACAAATCTATTTGTCAGATGTTTCTGTGTTATACTAAATTACAAGCAAGTTTTAAAGGCTATTATTGACAAATTACAATAAGTTTATGCAAAGAATCGATATTTGCAGTGTTGGGTCTTCTTTTTCAAGACCTGTGCAATTCACCCTGGCATGCTGTCAATCAACTTCTGGGCCAAATCCTGACTGATGGAGCCCATTCTTGCTTAATCAATGCTTGAAATGTTTTTTTTTTGTGCACCTGCCTCTTGAGAATTGACCACAAGTTCTCAGTGGGATTAAGATCTGGTCATGGACCAAAAATTTCAATGTTTTGTTCCCTTAGTTGCCATTTAGTTATTACTTTTGCCTTATGGCTCCATCATGCTGGAAAAGGCATTGTTTTTCACTAAACTGTTCTTGGATGTTTGGGAGAAGTTGCTCTTGTAGGCTGTTTTGGTACCATTCTAAATTCATGCCTGTGTTGTTTGGCAAAATTGTGAGTGAGGCTACTCGCTTGGTGGAGAAGCGACCCCATACATGAATAGTCTCAGGATGCTTTAATGTTGGTGGCGGTGGTGGTGGTCTAGTGGTAGGGTACTTGCCTATGGTTCAAGAAGTCCCAGGTTCGAATCCCACCTCTGGCACTACCACCACTGGGTCCCTGAGCAAGACCCTTAACCCTGAATTGCTCCAGGGGGGAGTGTCCCTGTAATTAGGACATGTAAGTTGCTCTGGATAAGAGCGTCTGCTAAATGCCATAAATGTTGGCATGACACAAAAGTGATGGTCCTGGTGCTTGCTGGGCTTTTTTGAGTGACCTGATGCCTTCTTCACAACAACTAAATCTCTCTGCTTGAAGTTCATGATGATCTGATAAATGGCTGATTGAGGCGGAATCTTACTAGTAATATACTTGCCCGTGAAGCTTTTTGTGCAAAGCAATAAAGACTGCATGTGTTTCCTTGCAGGTAACCCTGGTTAACAGAGTAAGAACAATGATTTCAAGCACCACTCCTTTTTAAAGCATCCAGTCTACTATTGTAAGTTGGTCAGCATGAGGCATTAGATAAAAAATGTGTTTCAGTAATGACACAAGTGTACAGATAGATTTTAAATAAAAAAGGGGATCAAGGATTAATATTAGCTTTAACTCTTTCCCTTTGGTTGGTTAGTGTGAAGGTATTTAGGTGATGCACCAAATTTATATATCTGGTTAGTCTACCAATCCTTGTTATATCCATGACCAGACAAACATGCAATGTTTGCAATGCTGTGCTAAAGCAGTGTGTAAAGTGAGCCCACAGGAGCATAAGTATTTGACATTTTGTTAACAGGGAACAACCTGTCAAGCCCTTTTTTTGTACCATCACTGTGGGGAGTTTCCACATATCATGCAAATTCTAGATCAGATATTAAAGTCTTTGCTTCTCTCTTATTTTTGACATGCAACAATTGGTAAGTGATCATTTTAAGCATAATGATAAATTTATTAGTAGTGCCATAAGACCAGGTGTATCAGATGAAAACATTAATAATATTTGCATGCCATTATTAACCTTTTACAAAAAATGTATTTACTATAGTTAGTGCATATATGCTTATATATATCCTGATCAAATTCATGTAACATTCATCTGTTAACAGACTACTTTGATGTTCTATGATTTTAAGTTATATTTTCATCTCTATGATTTAAAAATTTGGCCAAAACAATCCATTGAAAAAGTGTACAAGCTATCGTTATGTTATGTCCCATTTAAATGTCCCATAAAATGTCTCTGGGTCTCATTAAAAGTTCTGGCCTGTGTTGCTAATGTGAAGCTGAAAGCAGGAACAGAAGCAGTAATTTTAAGTGCCCTAGATACGTCACTGACTGTGAATAGGAATTTCAGTCTCGCCGTTAGTAGTTTTGAGTTGATGAACAGTGGCACCTCTATTGCAGGCTATTTACTGATATATGTTAATATATTTTTTATAGCCATTAAATAAAACATGTATTGTTTTACACAAGTATCACATGCTATATTACAAGAAACATATGAGGTTTATCTTTGTCTTCGTACAGTATTTTCATATTCATTCCCTGAACTAAGGACCTCTTTCACTAATAGTGATGGTTTTCCACTCTCAAATATTGCTTTTTCATAGGCACAATTCTGCACAATAGCATATATTCACAGAGTCTTCCAGACATTTATAAATATTTGTTTTAAAAGAAAGTGTAGTGGCCAATAAAATCTACAGTAACTTTATTATAGGGAAGTAATTTCTCTCCCTGCGATGGGCTGACGACCTGTCCAGGGTGTGTCTCCTGTCCTTCGCCCTGTGTGCGCTGGGTTGGACTCCAGCACTCCCCCTCGACCCCGTGTGTATATATATATATATATATACACACACATATGGGGGGGGCATGTATGGGTTTGTTTTTAAGATGTTTTGGTATTGATTGCGCACCCATAATTCCAGTGAGAGGGGTAATTGAGGGCTTTGTTGTATAATCTTTCAGGTTTGTATTGAGTAGGTCAGGAGGTCAAATACACAACCTTGCTACTTAGCCCAGAGGGACCATCCAATTTATAAACTTCAACAGCTTTTCCTCAAACACTTCATATAGTGCTTCCATTAAAAATGTCATCATCTGATGATAAAAGAATGAGTTGTTTTGGTTTCCGATAACAGAAAAAAAAATGCTGAGAAAACTGTTTCTCCAACATAAGTCAGGAAATAATTGGGCGATATTATTATGCATACGCCATATAAGAAAAGTGTTCGATTACATGCTTCCCCTGATAATTAATGTTGGTGAATTGGGTGTTTAATTCAATTATATGGGGCACTGATATTTAATTGCTGTCCCTCTAAAACTAATTAGACCACCACTAATATTTATTGATTTCAGCAGTTGCTGTAAGAGTTATTAGCCAGAGTAATTTATTCACTTCTTTTTTATGGTAATATTGTTGTCAGTTAATCACTGGAAATATTGCATATACTTTTTAATGCTTCCTCTGGCAATATGGGTATATATAAAGTATGTTGAGACGGCATGTTGCACTCTTGTCCAGGATTGCCCATCTGCTTTCTGACCACCACCACCCCCTCTTCTTTTTCTTTTTTTCTTTCTCTTTCTCTCTTTCAAGCCTTGGGCTTCAAGAATCAATGCAGTGATTAAGAAAGTGGCAAAGTGGAGAGCGACTGTGCTTGGCTAGAGTCAGCATTCTGTCTTTCATCGCCAAGCCCCTCCGTGCTCTCTCTTTTTCTCTCTTTACTTGCTCTCTTGTAAGCTCTCGACCTCTTCCCTCAAGAAACAAGTTCTATCGCTCTTTCCCTTTATCATGACCTAATCCAACATCTTTTCTTTTGCACACTACACTCATAAAAGTAAAGGTGCTTAAAAAAAGCTCTCTGGAGCAGTGACATAGCACTTCTCGTAGTTACATAAAGAAAGCCTTCAAGTGAGGTCGAAACTATTTTTTAATGAATTTTATTTATTTATTTATTTATTTTTGTTTCCTAGAACTGTGCATCCATGACAGGAACCTATTTAAAAGAATGCAACCATATTAACATCCAGTGGGTCAAAAAACAGCACCACTTCTTTCTGAAGACCCACATTGTTTTTATCTGCATCCTATCTGCTTATATAAAGTTAGCACTGTAAAGAAATCCTGCAAAAAGACTTACAGACTTTTACAAAGACTATCCCTAACTATCTATGTACCCTGAGGGTTTTGGCGGCCCTTCAGGGTATTTTGGAATTGTTAGTAGTCTCCCTCTGCTGGACATTATAGTACTCTGCAGGATTAGTGAGGTTAAATTGGGCAGAGACTTAGCAAGGGATCATGAGATATTCTTAATTATGACAAAAGACAAATCACTGATTGAAAAAATATATATTGTGTGTATTTATTTATTTTTTCTTGTATGATCAAAAACAAGTATATGATTTTTTTATTCAATATTACAGGAACAACAAAATATTTTTTTTTATATAAATATAATATATTTTGAGATATATAAGATATTAAGCCCCTTTGTCATGAAACCGCCAGTTCAGCTTTGATGCGCACAACTTCTATCAGTGTTCCTCCTTGCAGCTCCTCTGAAACTTGGCTTGAGTCCATCTGTGTCTTAATAAATTAACTGGACACAATTAGGAAATGCACTATCCTGTGTATATACGATCATAGAATGTCAGAGTAACGACCAAGCCAAGAAGTTTGAAAAAACGTTCTTTAGACCTGCAAGAAGGTTTTTGCAGCTTTGAAAGTGTCCAAGGGGTTAAAGCACTTTTGCCTCCATCATTTTAAAAATGGAACCACCGAACTGTCCTTAGAAGGGGCTAACTGAGTAACCTAGAAAGTAAGGAAACTTTGTCAGACAGTAATCCAAGAATCAACTATTCTCAAGTCCCAGTGGCATATGTTGAGGCAACTGGACCCTTAGCATCACCGCCCCTACAAGAAGCCATAGTGGCAGCACCATGCTGGAGGGATGTTTTTCTTTAACACTGCGAGGAAAGAAGGAGAAAGAAAAATACAGAGTGATCTCGAGTGAAAACCTTGTTATGTGGAAAATGGTATTTATTTCAACAAGGCTTCATCCATAAGTATGCCATCAAGAAAGCACAGGAGTGGCATCAAGAATTAGATTAAGTGGGCCAATCAGAGTCTGGACCGAAACGCAGTAGAGCACTTCTGGAGAGACATGGAAATAGCTTTAGACCAATGCTTTCCATCCTACATGACTGAGCTAGAAGAATTTTGCCAGAAAAAACTATAAAAAGAAAGGTATGAAAAGCTTGCAGTGTGGAGTTTGTATGTTCTCCTTGTGTCTTTGTGGGTTTCCTCCAGGTGCTCTGGTTTCTTCCCACTGTCCAGAGATATGCACATCAGGTGGACTGGAGATACTAAACCGCAGGTGTGTGTATGTTTGTCTGCCCTGCAATGGACTGGCAACCTGTCCAGGGTGTTTGTCTGCTTTTCACCCAGTGAGAGAGGGTAGGCTCCTGCACTGCCCGTGACTCTAATCAGGAAAAGCGGCTTGTGTAATTGAGTGAGAGTTAGAGAATTAATAAAAAAATTCACACAATCTTAAATAAGCTTGAGTTGTTTTTCAACTGAATGTCTAACAGGAGTATTCAGGGTATGCTTTCAATCAGATGTCATGATAGGCTTATTTCATCAACAACAAATACTTTAATGATGCACTCATGTCCTCCTGCACTTCACTTTTACCTTCTAGGATAGACAGAGCAGAGTATGGAGAGTACGAGAACCACTGAACTGCAAATTTTTACATTTCATACAGGTGGGAATGTCCTTCATTGCCTTTGTACAGTACTGTGCAAAAGTGGAAAAAATGCTGTAAATAAAGAATGCTTTCAGAAATATAAATAATGATTGTTTATTTTGATCAATTTACAAAATGCAAAGTGAGCGAACAAAAGAAAAATCTAAATCAAATCAATATTTGGTGTTACTACCTTTTGCCTTCAAACCAGCATCAATTCTTCTGGCCTCCACAGAGCCCTGATCTCAAAATCATCCAGTGTGTCTGGATTACATGAAGAGACAGAAGGATGTGAGGAAGCCTACATCCACAGAAGATCTGTGGTTCGTTCCCCAAGATGTTTGGAACAACCTACCAGCCAAGTTCCTTCAAAAACTGTGTGCAAGTGTACCTAGAAGAACTGATGCTGTTTTGAAGGCAAAGGGTGGTCACACCAAATATTGATTTGATTTAGATTGCTCTTTTGTTCATTCACTGCATTTTGTTGACTGATGAAAATAAATGATTAACACTTCCATTTCTGAAAGCATTCTTTGTTTACAGCATTTTTTGCACACCTGCCTTAAACTTATGCACAGTACTGTAACTCCTGAATAAACCTAAGCTCACCTCTTTCCTCTCATTAACAATTTCACATACCTTATGGAGGGTTCCTTATTTATAGTAAAAATGTGTTTGAACTGGGGCAAGACATGGATTGTCAATTGCAACATTAGTTTGGGGGGCAGAGGAGACTATGGTGGAACCTCTTTGGTGTTTTTTCTGGTTAAATTAAAAGAGAAATATTGTGTTTTAATCAGAAGGTACAACCTGTGTGCATTTCTGTGAGTGATGGGAGAGGGAATGCAGTGATGGGGGATGCCCATCTACACATGTGTGTATGTGTCTGAGCGTGCGCAACTACATATGAGCTCATTCCCCATTTATTGTTCAGGAGCAAGGGTTCCATTACAGAGAAAACTACATATACATTACAATAGGTGGTCTAGTTTATCTTGCTGCATTCTGATGGGAATGGCTGCAGCAGAGACCTTTTCACAACCTGCAAGAAAATACTGCAGCAAGCCACCATTTTGTGCCAGTTCAGCAAAACACTATGCGAATGCCTGTATCGTGTAATAAATTGGCCCTTTAATAGATAATGCTGCATTTAACTTGTATGCCTTTATAATCAAATGCTTTGCACTACTGCACAATGATTTTGTTTTTTTGGACACATAAGTCACAGGTTAGAGACTCCAGATATTGAACAATATTGAAGAATTTACAGGATTGATACATTCAGATTTAAACCATGATTTACTCAAAAATTTGACTTTTGGACTGTCGACCTGTCCTGGGCATTTATCCACCTTTATCCTATGAGAGCTGGGATAGGCTTCAGCACCATCTGCCATCCTACTCGGAATAAGCAGTTAAGATCAGGAGCTAGAAGCCTAATGCTGCTAGAAGTACATAATCATCCATATAGTTCATAAATACATCCCCAACCCACATCCAGCTCTTCATTAAAGTGGGAAAAATCTGTAGAAGTGATTTAGTGTAGAGAAGCTATATAAATTAAATAACTAATAAACAGAACTACAGATCAATTTTTATAGCAATTTTAGCCAACACAAGTGATGGAATTTCTGATCTTCAATCAGATCCCTCCATATTTATTACAGAAATCTGATTCTAGGTCAGGACTCTACTGAGGAGTAAAAATAGGTCCTGTTGTCTAAAAATAGACCTTGTGGGCTAGAAATAAGCTCTCTTGACTAAAGTGGGTGCAGCATTTGACTAAATGGTCCAGTTTTGTTGAATTTATATGGCTTATATTCAGTCATACTGTTTTAAACCACTTCAGCAGTTCTACATCACTTTGATCATTTTGGATGTGGATGCAATTTGACTGGGTTGAGAGAAGATCTTGGTGAAGTAGCTGTTTATGAAAAAGAATTGAGTGACTTACAGCTTTTGTTAACAATGTTAACCATGCAGCTGCAGTTCTAGAATTAACAACCTTACATGTCTTTCCTAATCTGGGGAAAATGCTGTGTTTTGTTAATTGGATTTTTGCAATAAAAGTAGGTTTACCTGTTTGTTCTCTCTGTTACAGCATATTGAATTTGAAATGAACAACCACCTTTGTTACTGGTAGAACATTGTCCTCAATACAATATGATTCACTTTCTTTCACTGCTCCGTGGTGCAGTTCTGATCCCCACTTAACACTTTTAGTGGTAGATAGTGTTAAGCATGCAAGTTCTGACAGGTCTGCATCTATGCAGCTCCATGTGCAGTAAGCTGTGATGCAGTGTGTGTTCTGATATCTTTCTGTTACAGCCAGCATTAACTCTTTGAGAAATCTGTGGTATTGTAGCTCTTCTGTAGGAAAGGATCAGACAGCTGAGCCTTCCCATCTCATATGTATAAATGAGTCTTTTGGAGCTCTGTGCTCTGTTGCCGGTTCACCAGGAACCACATTTTCAAATCACCCCATTTTTCCTGCTTGAAATATGTCAGCTTCAAGAACTGATAGTTCATCTGTACATCCCACCCCTGACAGGTTCGTTGTAACAAGATAATCAATATCATGTCTAGTGACTTTAGCATTGTACCTGTTCATTGTAGATTAAACTAATTATTTCTTCTTGCTCTGTTAGCCAAACAGCTGTAAGCATTCACAGGATGTGGACCTGAAATTCAAGGATTTTTGCAGCCAATTGCAACTATTTTTTTTCCTCAAAACCATCAACGCTTCACTGCTCCAGAAACACCTGACTCAACTAATCTGGAAATAACAAGTCCATCTTGAGTTGAAGAGGGTCTGCTAAAACATTAAACACCGCAGGACTGGAGCACTGCAGGACCAGGTGTGAGAACCATAACTTTAGATATGCTGTTCAGCTCTACTACCAAGACAACATGGGTAAGAGTAAAGTCATATCTCTTAAATAAACAGTACTTTTTGGAGCTGCCCCTTGAGAAATAGTTTTCAAGGCTTCTTGAAGTCCAAAGTTTTTAGCTGTAATATTCAGTGCAGTCTCTGTATTAGCCATGCAGCAACCTACATATGAATCATTCAAGTACAAAAAATTGATGAATCAGTGAAGAAACAGGTGCAAATGATTATAGATGATCAGTGTCAAGAGTGATTAGTATCTTGGTGATGCCGAATACTGAGTGGTTGGAACTCCTTTATCTAGTCAGCTAGTAGTGTTATTATTTTTAAACTACACTTCCTATAAGCGATGGGCTGGCGACCTCCAGGGTGTGTCCCCGTCCTTCGCCCTGTGTGAGCTGGGATGGAGCACCAGCACCCCCCGCGACCCCGGTTGGGACAAGCGGCAGAAAATGACTGACTGACTGACACTTACTAAAATACAGTCAAACAATTACAAATACAACGTTACTTTTCTAGCCTCCTTCTCATGCCAACTCAGTAACAAAAGACAAATCAGGAAATTCTGCCAACAAGCTTAATTTCTTTATTAAACAAAAAAATTTAACTGATATGTAAACTGATATGTCTGTTGTCTTATTTCATTAGTAGATTAGTATGACAGAGTACATACAAATGTACAAACACACATACCCAAAATATGCGTTTTTGTAGTTGTATATTTGTAGTTAATTTGTATTTCATTACTCCATTTAAGTGGCACATGTATCCAAGAACTGTTTCTAAATGGAGTCACTGCTGTGGTAAATACAGTTCACAAACCAGGGTGGAAGGGAGGAAAGGAAATGGACAATAAAATGTGTAGCATCTTATGCTATCAGTAGCTGGACATCCACAGTCCTATTAGTAGGAAAAGGATCCTCGGAGTTGCATCACTTTAGTTCTGTAAAGGACCTTTCAATGGATGTTTGAAATCACTTTGCTGAAAACAAATTTCCATACATCATCCTTAAGAATTCTTTTGGTCATCATTATTTTAATATGGAGTCTATAGAGGGCATACAAGAGTCCCTCATGAGTGAAGGTACCTCTTGAGTGATAGGTGTAATAAACTTGCTCAGAGTTTTAGCCTTCACTAAAAAACTGTAGTATTGAGTAATATGGCAAGCTTAATTTAAACTCTCTTATGCCACAGTTCTTAATGTGGTTAGACATGGGCTCTTATGTTGTATAAAAGAAAACTCTGATTAATAATAGAGGGGTGGGTGGAGGGATGAGTAGATGAATAAAGGAGTGGAGGGAGGTGCTGGAAGACTTTCAGGACCCAGGCGGCCATGGTTAATGGATTAGTGGTCAGCCATTTGAGTTTTTAATATGTGTGGAATCTATCATTAATGGACATCTAGAGGACTTCATAGGTATGCAGTGAGAAAAGCTTCAGTGCAGTGTCAGCAGGGCCAAGCGTGGTTGCCTGGCTGGCATTCAGTGCAGCATCAGGGGAGGACAGTGATGACTTTATAGTGGCCTTGTTTTCCCTACCCTATCTGAGGCCTATGAGCTGATATGTTTGTTAATGTTAGTTGTTGTGTATGATTAATTAGTGTGGGGACTTGTGTGTGTAAATTATTATTCATAACTTCATTTCTACTCAGCTGGCATGTAAAGTGCAGTGAATACAGATAATCTGAGTGAACACAAAATATAGGTTTTAAATTATTTAATTTATTGAAAAATATATCCTCAGCACTCACTCAAACAGCTTGTTAATCAAATTTGATAATTGGGATCAGGTGGGATCAATTGGGACTAGTCCAAGATTTAATTACTGGCAGGCCTGTTCAGTCTAAACACCACTTAAATGGAAATGCTGAAGCAGTGTGAAGTAGGTTGAAAGGTTAAACAATTAGCACACTATGCTATGATTAAAAGAAATTCGGAAACAAATGAAAGGTTTATTGAAATATATCAATGCGGAAGAGGATATGCATCCATTTCAAAGACACAAGGAGTCTAGTAAACTGTTTCATTGTCTAAATTCCCAGAATTGGAAAATCTATCAAAATTCCTCCAAGACAGTAGCAACAAATCATCTGGGATGTCAAGAAAAACACAGAGGGAGGCCTTGTTCACCTCAGAGAAGAGCTCATTCATGATACCACTATTAGAAAGAGGAACCATGTATCATTGGGAGCAAGGGGGAAAACATTGCTAACTAATGAATTATAAAGAACCACAGCCCTTCTATAATAATGCTGTGTGGATGGGCAAATCAAAAAGGTCCAAAAAGTGATGTAAAGGTAACACAGTATTCTAAAAAATAGAACATCATGCAAACAGTCAAACTTGGTGTTAGCAGTATGTGGATGTTGAGATGCTTGGCTGCTTTAAGGCCAGAACAACATATAACCAACTATAATACACTGAAACTCACTGTCTGCTCTCTATCAGAAGATCCTTTAGGAAAGTTTCTGTAGGCAAGTTACCTCCTTCTGTATTGTGTAAAGTTGAACACCCTATCCCCCTTCCAAAAAAAAAAAAAAGACTCTTTATTTTACACTGCATGAAAATGTGCCAACAATGCTGTGAAAATGCTCATTTTAATTTATAATCTGAGCCCAAACTGAAAGTAATTTCTGCCATGTTCAATAAAATATCACTCACCACTAGAGAAGCTAGTCTGTTTCTTTGCCCCAGTACCAAGCCCAGATAAATGGCGAGGGTTATGTCAGAATAGCATCCTGTGTAAAACTTTGCCAAATCAATATGTGAACAATGATACAACTTACTGAATCAGTCAAAGCTCAGGTTAACAATGTCCACCACCAAGACTGTTTGCCAACAGGGTGCAGGTGGAAATTGAGCTACTCTTGGGCTACTGAGGGAGAAGAAGAAACAAGGGAAGGAAGTCATGTCTGGAGGCAAAAGAAGAAAAGGAATGGTAAGATAGTGGAAGTGAGTGTCCAAACTTTTAATGTTGATTGGTAAAGGCAGAGAGTTAGTAGATAAGAGAAAGAGAGGGAAGGTTGATAAATAAAAGAAGGCAGATGAAGAATCAAGGATTAAAAGGTGGAAGTTGAAGAAGAAAGACTGTAAGGTGGCACTCAGGCAAGGGTTAACACAGGCACTGGGGGATAATGAAGAGTTCCTAGATTACCAAAGAATGAAGGGAATAAAAATAGAGAAGAGTTTGGATGACCTGAGGACTGAGAATGTATAAAAGGAAATTTATTTTATAAACACTACGTTAAAAAAAGGGTGGCCACAGGGAATGTGGAGCAGCTAAACTGCAGAACTGCAGGGTTTTTTTTTACCCTTGGTTTGCCCTAATTATACAGTGCATTGATTTTACAGTGCATCCATGGTTTGATTAGCAATGCCCCCCACCTTCGCTCTCCCCACACCTTGGAAGAAATATAGTAGACTTTATGATTCTCTGCAATCAGAGCACTCAGAGGATGAGACCCCCATACATTCTCCCTCTTTCTGTTAGGAGATGAGCTAATGAAGGAGATGGTGGGAAGGTGAACGAGAAAGATGAATAGCCCTTTGTAAAGTGGAAGGAGATTTTTTGGGGGGGAGGGTGTAATCCATGTAAGCCAAAAAAGCAAACGAGATGAAGACGGCGCTTAAAAATCAATTACACAGTAAATATGACACGAGTCAGCCATGACGCCCCCAGGGAGCATAGGCAAATAGAGTCCCTGCCTCTGCTTGGGTTAATCTGCTCTCTATGAATAAATGACTCTTTTCAGAGGCAGTAAAAGAGTGGGGGCTCTGTAGAGCACACCTTTCCCCAATGGACTTTATTAATTTGATGCTTCCTGTTGGTTTCTGCTGAGGCTGAGCTAAGTGTTCAGAAAAGCTGAGCTGCAGAGGCGAGGAAGGACACTGCAGGACTATTCAAACACCTCATACCTTAGAGACGAACCTCTGTCTACTCCTGCACTGCTGTGTGTGTGTGTTGGGGATTGAATAGGAAGGGATCTCCTGACCCCTTTTCAGCATAAGGGTAAATCAATAATAACAACAATAATAATGCATTTTTTTTTTTTTATTGCTGTTGCTCTTGTCCTTTGTTGTTGTGGTTGTCGTTATCTAGGGTTTAACCCAGAAGATCATGGGGCCTAGTGCCCAACCACTAGGCCATGGCTGGCCAATTCATGTATGTATGTGTTTATTTATTAAATAATTGATTGATTGATTGATTGATTGATTGATTGATTGATTGATTGATTAATAAATTAATTGTAAAGAATTTGTTACACCCTTCTACTATTTAAGCCTGTTAAAATCTGAAGAACTTTATTAATTACTGCCGTTAACAACAACTACTATTAACAACATTAATAATAATAAAAAAATAAATACAAATAACGGATTTGCATAGGGGGCAGTGGTGGCCTAGTGGTTAGGGTGTCGGCCACGTGATCGGAGGATCGGGGGTTCAAACCCCTTCCCAATAGGTTGCCCTGAGGTGCCCTTGAGCAAGGTTCCGTCCCCGTCCCGCTCCTCCCTGCGATGGGCTGGCGACCTGTCCAGGGTGCGTACCCCGTCCTCGCCCTGTGTGCGCTGGATTGGACACCAGCACTCCCCCGCGACCCCGTTTGGGACAAGCGGCAGAAAATGGATGGATGGATGGAAGGAATGGATTTGCATAGCGGAATCATCTGAATGCTCCTCATTATATAGGGTGGGTGACGGAGCCCGACCAAATAATAATAAAAAATAAAAAAAATGCAACTCACCAGAAAAAAAAAAAAAAAGCTCTCCTTTGCATGTTAAGCATTTATTTGGCTCTCGCGGTAATGACGGCCATCGATCCGCGCGCCGCTTCAGGCGCTGAGCTGAGCGGCTCTGCGGCGCTAATAGGGCTCGGCTCACTGAGAGACTTTAATTAGTCTCGCGCTGCAGAGGAGCACACAGCGCACCGCACGCGCGCACACCGGTGCAGGTCCAGGTCCAGGTCCGGTCCGCACAGAGCCCTGACTCTCCTCCAAACACGCTGGAGTTTCCTGCTCAACGCCTGCGTTGTTTTAAAGCTGGCCTAAACTAAAGGGACACCCACCTACCCTGATCCCCCTTCAGAGTGCAGAGAACCTTTTCATGCTCAGCAGTCAGAGCTTTCAGAGGTCAGACCCCTCACCCCATACCTGCAGTCCTGTAGAGGGTGCCAGGATGAGGAAGAGGATACTTGAAAATGAATTAATTTCATGCATCAATGCAGTAGAAAAGCCTATTCACACAACTGCGCAGACTGTGTGCAATTCCAAAAATTTGTTTGTGGACTGTTACCAAGTTCGGCTTCATCACCTTCCATAAAAACATGTTATGTTATTGCAAATGAAGTTTAATGATCTTGTGCAGGTTCATCTGGTGGGTTTTAAATGTTTTCCAATAAGCTTTAAAAGCATTGCCTCATTTGTTTGGATTTATTGTCTAACAGCTCATTTGGCAGCACTGATCATGCCAGTTTCTATGGAGAATAGAGAAAGTTTGACTTTATGTATACAGTACTGTGCAAAATCTTGAACCAGCCTTCATTTCTTTATATTTTGCTTCCAAAGAGCCACACTTTCTTGCATTTAATTGTATTGTGGAGAAGTTCTTCTCCAGGCTTCCTGAAGGATGCACTTTCTGATTCCCAGTCCAGTCCCTGTACCTGAGAAGTTTTAGAGGATGTTTGTTTATTTGTTTGTTAAGCCACACAGTAACTACATAACTGCATGTATGCATTTTTCAGGCAGCACAAGCCATGTAACCTAAGGCATGAAGCAGAGGAGAAGCAGGAACAGATGATTACAGATTGTCAGGCTGGTGATTACTGTTGATCTTGGTGACATTTTCTTTCTCATTTCTTTCATTAAATCTATTTAATCTACTTTACAAGACAATTTGAGAAGACTTAAATAGTATTTTTGCACCAACATGTTGTTTCCCTAGCAAAATATACAGGCATGAGAGGTGGCTCAAGACTTTTGCACAGTACTGACTATACAGGATGTTTATAAGAAAGAACTGATTCATTTATTTGCGTTAACAACATTGTTGTATTGGTGTTAAAGATATTTCTTTGGAGGAAGTGACTTGCAAGGATAGCTTACCTCTCTACAGGACTTCCTGTGTTTCCTCCTGAAAATCAGGGAAGAAGCACTTTTGCATCTCTAAGTCCTCCTCGAATCCGCATTTCTACATGTGTTCCGCAGCACTTGGTAAATCCTTAGCCAGACCTGGCAAACCCTAAGGAGCCTTTTTATGCTGCTGTGCTTGCTTATGAACAATTTTAAAGTCATGCTCTGTCATGCAAATCGATGTATAAACGAACTGCCACTTTACTGTCAATTTATTTACTGTGAGAGTAATGCATATTCCTCTATTACTCTGTTAAAACATCCACACAGACCAAAGAGTCCCTACTGCCCTGCGCTGTTGAGTCTGTAATAGACTATAATATGTAAGGGGATTTGATGAAAAGGCCTCTGTGCTATTTTGTGAAGTGCTGGCTAATAAGATTTCAGAGACTTAGCTAAGCACTCTGATGCCCTCTGTCAGCGAAGGGATGGATGGAGAGAGAGAGAGAGAGAGAGAGAGAGAGAGAGAGAGAGAGAGAGAGAGAGAGAGAGTAATTAGTGTCACATGGGGTAAATACTGTAAGTTCACCATCTAGTGGTTCATGAGAGGTATTGTTTACATGGAGTGCAAAGAAGTGAGAGTCTTCAAAACCTGCCCTACCTCTGGAAAAATCTTCAACCTGACCTCAGCTCATATTACAGATGGAACAAAAGGATCAAGGTCTTGCACAAAACCTGGGTACGCAAGTGAGGCTTAAACAGTAAATCAATTTATTAATAAACAAGCATATAAAATACTTGAAAAGTGATGTTAAATGTGTATGTGCACTTCGAGCTACAATGGAAAAGTTGTTCTAAATCTATTATGTAACATTTGCTGAATTACTGGGCCATTTTGAAAATAAAGGCAACTTTGTGCACATCCTAACTTTCCTGTGCTTTATTTTGTGCGATCTGGACATTCTTGGGTAAAATTTACCAAACCAAGTCATGGAACTGAAACATTAGGTATCACCACACTGACATTCCATTTAAAAGGCAAAAGCAAAATTCCAGAAGCCTGAGAACTGCTCATATACCTTTATTCATTTAATGTATGTACTCATTTGTATATAATCATTATTATTCACCCCAATTTATGATTTGATCTGCAGTGTCTAAAATTTCTTAGTCATTTGAAACCATCTAATTTGCTCCAGCATTCAATGTGTCATGAATTAAAATATGCACGATATACACTTCATTAGCCATAACTTTAGATTCACCAGCCCGATATTGTGACGTTTCTCTTTTGCAGCCAAAACAGCTGTGACCCATTTAAATATTCACTTCTGAAGATGTGCTATGGTTTCTGGCACCAAGACAAAAGCAGTTCATCTGCAGTTCATCAAAGCCTGCACATTTTGAGGTGGAGCTTCCATGCCTCACATTAATGGTTCAGATTGATCAGACTGAAATCTTTTGTTTGGAGTTTGGAGGCCGAGTCTGCCTTGAACACTTTGTCATGTTCCTTAAGCACTTCCTGAACAATTTTTGCAGTTTGGCATGGACCATTATCCTGCAGGAAGAGGCCACTGCAATTTGAGAAAACTGTGGCCAGCAGTCTTTAAGTAGGTGGTATATGTCAAAGTAGAATTCACATGAATGCCAGGGTCAAAGGTTTCCTAGCATTCATCCCATTGCCCAGAGAATCGCACTTCCTACAGCCTTGTGGGCCATCTCTTCCCCAGAGAAGCAAAGCACACACACCCAGCCGACTGAAAACGAAAGCTTGATTCATCTGATGAGGCCCCCTTATTGTATTGCACCATGATCCAGTTCTGATGCTCTCATACATTTATGTGTGCTTTCAGTGGTGGATGATGATCAGTATGGGATCACTGACCAATCTGCTTCTACGCTCCCCCAATACCTTTCTATCATAGCCAGCATTTCCTTTTTCATCCACTTGTGCAACAATAGCTCTTCTGTGGAAAAGTCAGGCTGCCCTTTGCTCCTCACTTGCATCAGTGAGCCTTGGACACTCATGATTGTTCCTACTTCAAACACATCAGATTCAAGAATGGACTGATTCCTTGCTACCTAATATATCCCACTCCTTACAGCTGCTACTGTAACTAGATAATCAGTGTTATTCATTTCACCTGTGAGTGCTTTTTAATGTTGCAGCTGATCGGCGTACTGGTTTGGTCCTTGTCTATTGGAATCTTTTATTGTGGTCAAAGCAGGAGCTACACTCATTACAATGATAATTGAAGTACTTCATTATATTTCAATTAAAACTTCTTATCAGCTAAAAAGTTTGATTAACTTCATTGTAATCCAATTAAATCTTCTTATCAACTATTAATTAAGGCAGAATCACTTTAATGGGCCTGAGCTCATTATTATAAGAATATATGCAGTGCCTAAACTTAAGCTGCCAGAAGTTTGCTTTCTCTCGAGTCTACTGAACATCTTGTTCTGTGATTCCTCGTGTTTCTCTCTTCACATCGTTGTAATTGCTTTTATTCCACAAGAGGGCAAAGTGTGCCAACTGTTTTTCTACAGGAATGCTGATTCACAGAAGTCCATGAAGCACTGTTTTTTCTACTTCCACATGAGTGTTACAGTATTTTAGAAGATTACAGAAGACTTTTATGTCTGCAATTAATTTATCCATTTTCCTCAGCCATTCATGAGTTGATTAGAATTATGTGCCAGGTCTCTTATGTTAGAATAAAGGCTTAGCTTCAGATAAGGAGGCAGAGGAGAGGCTATAGTTTTTTTTTTCTTTCCAAGGACAATTCAAGATACTACCAGTAAAAATGATCAGATCTTATTTGACATAGTACTAGACATTGGAAGGGTGCAAATGGCAAATGTGCTCATAATCATGTTATGTTTTGGGGATACTAAATTAGAATGACTTGAACAAAAACCACAATAGGACAACAATAGTAATAATAGATAATAATAATAATTTAGAAGAAGAAGAAGAAGAAGAAGAAGAAGAAGAATGCATCACATTTTCTTTACTCAGCCTTCTTCACTTTTATTCTTTGCCAGGTCTACTAGTAGAGAATAATAGAAAAAAGTAGAGAATAACACTTGCCTGCTCACTAAACTGCTTACATAATATAAAATGAAACCTCCTGATGAAAAGAGCATCATGGTCTTTCTCTCAGTTATGGTCTTTATGCACCTACATTTGAAGTAATAGTTCATATTTTTAAAATTAATCCATCTTATCCATGCTTAAAGTTTAATTGCTTAAACTCAAAGCATGCATTACACTTCAGTGTAATGTAATGAGGGTGGTGGAGTGGTGTAAGGTGAGAAAAAAGGTACATCCTGTAATAGCCTTGGATTTACATGAATGAGTCACTTGCTCTTTGCTAACTAATAAAAATTACGCTACGAGCCTCATCACTCCATGTAAAGATGGTCATCACGCGTTTAAAATTGTGCCAGTTAGACATGTCCTATGTACTTTTACTGAAGTGCCTTCTTCCTCCTCCTTTTCTTACCCTGTTTAATATGTTTTGTGAGACGTGTAGCCTATTTTATCATAGTGCATGTCAGCGTGATTAAGCTAAGCTCTAATTCAACAGTATTGACTTCTCAAACCTTGATGCTGAGAAGGACAAAAGGAGAAATAACTGGATGAAATGACAAAAAGAGAACTGAGTTTAAAATTTGGTTATGTATAACTTCCCATTTTCATGTTCTGTTTTTAACACATTTGCTTGTTTCTAGTCTCTCCTGTTGTGTGCATGTTTATTTTTTGACATAGACCTAATTTTCCTAGAACTGTGTGTGTGTGTGTGTGTGTGAGTGTGAGTGTGTGTGTGTGTGCTTTTGGGAGATAAGAATTGTCATCCCTCAGCGTAATTAGCAAGGTAAAGCTGATTGGGGCAATAACTCTTGTGTAACTCCTTTGCTAATGATTGGAAAGAAACTCAAACTCCAGACTCTCAAACATTCGGGGTGTAAACACCAGCATATGGTGGATTGGCTCCTTTATGTGTGTTATCATATATTGGTTGGGTTGAGATATATGCAGCATTATTTAGTTGCAAGAATGTACATTTAGTGACAGTTTTTTTATATCGACTGTATTTACATTATTGGTATAAACACTAAAGTGCAAAGCACTGAATTGATCGCATACAAATGTGTGCACCAAACAGTATCACATCAACATAGTTTTGCCTTTCAGTTTTTTTTTTATTTTGTCCAAAATAGACCTAATGTAGTGTTATTGGGGAATATTTGCATACATTTTGTACATTTTATATATTTGTATTAAATAAGTAGTCCATTATTTTTACCAGTGCTTCAAAAAGTGAGTGTGTTTAAAGGATCACCTGACCATTCCAGCAGCCTCCTGGGCAGCTAGTCGGCAGAAAATCAAGTGTGTGTGTGTGTGTGTGTGTGTGTGTGTGTGTCTGTGTGTCTGTGTGTGTGTGTAGAGGCGTTTACATTAGATAGGAGATTCAGTGAGATAGCATGTGCTAATCTCAGCACTACAGCTGACTGAAGCTGCGTTGGCGTGGAGGAATTCTTCTCTCACACATGCTGACCTTTACTTTACTCTAGTTTCACATTTTGAAATCACACCAAACTCCTTTTCCCAGAATGTACTGTACTGAAATTAGCTCATGCAGAAAAGAAAGAGTTTAATGCTGTGTGTATTCTTAATATACATAATAAAAAAGAAATGAAAGCAATATTATAATAAATTCCAAGTCATTTTTATTCTAGTGTAATATTATTATAATGATAGAAAGTAAATCATAAAGCAAATGCAGTGCTCTCGTTTGCATTTGAGGTTGTTAAAATGTGACCCATTCAATCATTTCTGCAGGGTGTTTGTGGCCTTTCCCAATCTCTGAACCTTGACCTTTCACCTAAACAAGGTATTTTTCTTCTGTGCCTTCTTTTGATTGCTTGTTTTTGACACCTGAAGCCAGATGCAAATGCTATTTTGCCAAGATCATAATCTATTATTTTATTGCATTTATCAACTAAGGCCAATCAGGCCTACAGCAGGGGATGCAAAAGTCTGTATAACCCCTATAATAACCATTTTGGTGTGTTTTTAATCTGATTTCAAAAGACTGGCCAACTCATTACAAACAATTCAGCTTAATGGTAAGCAAGCTTTTTCAGGCCTACATTACTGAAGAAGGAGATTTATTATTCCATGAAAACTGGGCCCATATCAGGGCATGTACAGTGCAAAGAAGTTTAGTTTGGCACTAATATTTCACCTAGGCTAAACTCCTTGTAATGCTTTTAAATGTCAGGCATCTTTGCAATTCATACAGTAATGATGAGTGATAATGTTCTCCACTTCTGCTTTTCCTTCTTTCCCTTCCAGCAGCTATTGTGGATTATTCCCAAAGGAAGCCACTCCACCATGATGTTGCTATCAGAGGAGCTTCCTTCAGCCTGTCTGTCCAGCTCTCTCCTGATAGCATGAACACAAAAGACACGCATGAAAAAATGGGGGGGTGAAGAGGAGGAGAACTCTGAAAGGGTTCTTTACATGTTGTATATTTTCCTATATTTTACACTTTAACCTATTACATTGATGGCCTTCTCTTGTGTTCATGCTTTGGTTGGACTTTAATGAAGTGGGTTTAACCTTTTTACAGCACTACTTACTGTGTTTGCATGCCATGTCTGAATGTTTTATGGCTTAGTTAAAAGTGTTGTTTTAAAGAAGTATCACATATCAGTACGGTACAGTATTTTACAGTATTGTAATATGCTTTAAGTTATAAGAGCAGGAGACATTGAGTGTAATGTGTTCAGAATTGCACAACATAAATTTAATAAAAGACTCAGTAAAGACTCAATAGCTATTCTTATCTTTATTACATCATTTTTCATGTCATAAAATTTCCTATATAAATTTACCTACCCTCACGCTTCTGTTTAAAAATGGTCCTCATGATTTAATGATCATTGTTATATAGTAGAGTATCACAGTCTCTCTCTCTCTCTCTCTCTCTCTCTCTCTCTTTCTCTCTCCCTCCCTCTCTCTCTTTCTCTCCCTCCCTCTCTCTCTGCCTTTCTTTCACTCTCTCTCTTTTTCTTTCTGTTAACTGACGAAGCTCTCAAAGGTTAGTCACCCAAGGATGCTCACAAGATCAATAAAGACATTGTCATTGCAAGGTCACAGCACAGCAAACGAAATTGGACCTCTGCTATTAACCCATGCACACAAACACCGTGCAGCAGTGGGCAGCTATTGAAAGTGCCCGGGGAGCAGTGACGCGGACAGTACCTTGACAGTACCGTGTACACACATGCACACTCACACACGCACACACACGCACACACATGCACACACACATGCACACACACATTCATAGGTGTTTTGTTCCAATAGTCTCCCTGATCCCCACCTTCTGTAAATAAGAAGTTTATTAGTGGCGAGCGGTTGGCCCTTTTACTGCTGGTTATGGAGCAGAAAGGCTTGCATGTCTGTGTGTGTATGTGTGTATTTTTGTGTGTGTGGTGGGAGTAAATGACATGTGTAAATGGGCTTTTTATGGTTCCAAAAGGGTTGATGTTTCACACCCTATTTAACTGTTCATTACCGTTGTTCACATCACAGAGAAAACAATTCATCTTTGCCAGGTTATGCGGTCCATTCAAAATGGAGATATTCCTAAATATCCCAGAAGCATAACCAATCCCAAACTGCCAGGTGAAAATAATATTATATCTATAGATTAGAAGCTTGGCTGCGGATTTTTTATTCATTTTTGGCTTTTGATGCATTAATGTACATGCTTTAATAACTCAGTTTGCTAACACGGGATCAGAGAGCTATTTTTTGCATTTCATTTTTCACTTTTTTTTTTTTAATATTGAGAAAGATAATGGTGAGACATTACTGACCTTCTAGCCAAACAACTTTATTACTGACCTTCTTACTTTAAAGTAGGGGTAAACTTTCCGGCTAGCTTGGTCTTTGTGTGTGACATGTGTTTTCTTGCCTTCTCATTCAGCTGCTCTAGATAACTGCAGTTCCTCTACAGATCGTGTCTCTCAAACATGTTTGCAGTGAACGGAAAGCTGAAAGAATTCTCACAGCCTCTTCTCTCATGTGTGAAAAAAGTTTGCACCTTAGTTGTGGGTAAGCTCAGGAGCTGTCAGCAGAGTTGTCTGATGAGTTTTGCCATTCTTTGTAGCTTCTAATTCAGTTTTGCAGACCTGGGACCTTTGGTTGTCATTAAGTCATAATAAGATCATTTATAACTGCTATATATCATCTGAAAAGTGTGCTGACATGACAATTTTGTGACCTAAGGTCATCAGGATTGTATATATATACACACACGTACACAAAATCAATGACATTACTGTTAAGTTTCTGTATCTGCATTGTTAGTCTATGTGAGATCATGAGGTTTGTTGAACATTGGTTGTGCTGTTGAATAATTAACAATTGCTGTGTGTTTTTGTGAGCATTCCAGCTTAAGATTTAGATTTTCTATGACCAAAGATTTGAGCTTCAAGATATTAAAGAATTAACCTGAAGAAATCTTTTTGCTATAGTCTTTTTGCTATACATTTGCTTTAATTTATAGAATGTACATGCACTTACATAATTAAATACACAAGTGACATGTTCCCATAGAATTGCATTTATGTACAGTTTATCCTTATCAAGAGGTTTAAATCTGCTTTTCCAACTTATCAAAAAATGATGCAACAATGCAACGGTTGCTTTTTTTCCTTTCCACAAATGAGACTGTGCATGAAAATTTCCATCCAATATGTATCAATCTACACTTTTTAACAAGCATAAATTGTGAAATAATTCAGCCAGTTGTATGAAGAGGTGCTTTAAAACATGAATGCCATGGACTAGAGCTTACAGTAACACGCAACCCCCAAATGCATTATTGCCACACTTGTTCAGGACAGAGAAAATGGTTACACTGGAGGAAAGGGGAAGTGCTAGAGAAAGCTCATTATTGCTTTAAAGATTCCACATCCTTCATATCCATTCCAAATCATATCTGTCCCATATCCGGACCGCTCTGGCTTATCTCTCCTAAGTGATTTTTGTGTTTGATTGCATTGAGAGGTGTGAAGAAAGAGCTGCTAATTAAACAAATGGGCGAATGGTTCCTGTGGCTTTGACGGGATCAGACAGACTCAGTTAAGCATGGAGTCGTGTTGAATTTGTGTTAAATGATTGTTAGGTTTAACCCTCCAAAACTCAGCACACAAACTACTGCAAATATGCTGCACATGCTTTATGTTCACACACCCACATACATGGAGGCCTGGATACTGACTCACCAAATATAGAGTCAGCACACCTGACCCATTAAAGGCCCAGCTCTGCCTCCTCTATATATTGCGACCAGACGTTCTTTCTGTTTGTGTGTGTGTGAGTGTGTGTGTTTCTGACACTCCTTATACCTCACCTTGTCACCTGTGGTGTACCTGTCTGCCACTGACTCACCTGTCACTAACCCCTACCCTGGCCTTCCCTGCTTAACTTCACAAATGAACCTCTGGTCGGCGTCTCTCAGTCTCAGACAGTTTCTGCTGGACACACCATCACAATTCACCAACGGCATAATGATTTTACCCAACTTAATCCATCAATGATTAATCAGCTTTCCAAAGCTATATTTTATAATGTTATGCTGCTCAGGAATGAGGAATAAATAACCTGTGCTAAGCTTGCAAATATTTTTTTCTTTCCTTAGCAACTGTTGTGAGGTTGAACAAGCTTTACAAAACAATTGATGAACATTCAAATTTCCAGTTTAAAATGCTGGGCTCTGCTGGTTGTAAAGATAAATGTGTTACCATGTTAAAAATGTTTTAATAATGCTACAAGTGATATGCATACAAATTATTATTTGGGGCAGTGGTGGCCTAGTGGTTAGGGAGTTGGCCCTGCATCGGAAGATTGTGGGTTCGATTCCCTTACAAGTAGGTTGCCCTGAGGTACCCCTGAGCAAGGTACCGTCCCCGTCACTGCTCCCCGGGCGCTTTCAATAGCTGCCCACTGCTGCACAGTGTTTGTGTGCATGGGTTAAAAGCAGAGGTCCAATTTCGTTGTGGTTCATGGTGTGCAGTGCTGTGACCTCGCAATGACAAGGGTTGTCACTTTCACTTTAAATGAATAATACCATCTAAATCTAGGTATTTTAAATTAAGTCTGTTTATCTGACCTGGCAATAGCTGCTGCAAAGTATAGAGCTGGTTTAACGTGTTTATTAGTGTTCTGTTGCAGAATGTTGGGTTAATGGTATGTGTTGGAGAGTGGTGGGTTTTGGTGTTCAGTGGAGAATGTAATATGTTGGGAAACATTGGGTTTACTGGTTTGTTGGACAGTGTTGGGGTTACTGGTGTGTTTAATGGAGAATGTTGTGTTTGTTGATGTTTATTAGTTTAGTTTTTGATATATGAGTTATCGGTATTATTGCACATTGGGTTTAGGGATGTTGCATACGGAATACTGGCTTCATTGGTGTCAGCTGAAGAACATTGTATAGGTGTGCTCTGGGCTTCATTGTTACAGTTTGTTAAAATTGCAAAGATTCCTCTAGTCTGACGCTTATGTTCAAGTACTAAAGACCAATAGCAACCATCTGCCAAAAGCAACACAATATTCTCGTAAACTGTGCACTATGGACCTGCTGATTTCCCTAGTCTAACATTTCCAACACAACACAGTCCATCACCAGGTATTACTTTAGACTGGCATCACTGCTTTACTGCATTCACTAAAGCAACTGAGTCTCTGTTTAGGCACTGGTTGTCTTTTGACTCCTTTATCCACAGCCAGAGAGATAAAAGCCTTTTGTTGTACAGCAAGACAGTCCATGTCAACCTGAGGTAAGCTGTTTGCCCAATTTTACATAAAACTCAGTGAACTTTGACCTCTTTGGAGCATTCTGAACTAAGTAAAGAAGAAAGGCCTCAGAAGAAAGTTCAAAGCATTCTCACAGCCTTTTTTTTGCTGCATTTGCAGATCTTGCAGTTTTGTTTGTCATTCCTTTCATTTAATTTGCTTTTATAGACCTTTTTTCCATTAATGTCTCTGCCTCACTTTCAGGCCTTTTTTTTTTTTTTTTTTTTTTGGAAAAAAATGGAAATTTTTAACTTCTTTAGTTTTCTAACATTTCTAACATTGGGTCCTCTTGTTGCCACCATTTTCCAATAACCATTACAGGTGATGCTTTTTACACATTATTCTCAAAGTAGTGAACTAGTCTCCCTGCATGAATACCCACACTTTGAAGCTGTTTGTGTATTGGGCTTCATAATGCAAATCATCTCAACAGTCAGTTAGCCGATGTTGATGTTTCACAGGAATATAGGAGAGAGAGTAGTAAAAATATATTGAATGTGAAGTGCATTTGTTTACATATGTATATAGGTTGACCTTTTTAATAATCTGAAGTTGCCTAATATGGATTTAAAAACTAAATCCAAAGCAACCCTTGTGTGGGAGTGTGTGTGAATTTGTGTGTGTGTGTGTGTGTGTGTGTGTGTGTGTGTGTGTGTGTGTGTGTGTGTTTGCGTGTGTGCGTGTGTGAGTGTTGTGGTATCCCTGCTGTGTCCTAGTGCAGGAGCAGAGAGATAGGGAGTTAGGGGGGTGAGAACTGTGAGCCCAGATAGAGCAGCGGCAGACAGGCAGACAGGAGCCAGTCCTGCGTTCACCCAGATTAGCCAGACTCCGACACCGCATTCCCCAGCCTGCCTCTACTGCTCCACAGAACAGTTCTGGGCTCCCAGAAAGCACCACACATACACATATACATGTCTTTATACTACCTTTAGTCATGAGACCACACACATATGTATAACTACCATATGTAATTCACTTAAATATATTCAATACACTTCACTTCAATACAAAATAAACCATAATCATGACAAAAATGGGAGGGTTTTTCCTCCATATTTATATATATATATATATATATATATATATATATATATATATATATATATATATATATATATATATATATATATATATATATATATATATATATATATATATATATGTGTGTGTGTGTGTGTGTGTGTGTCTGGTAACTTTTTAGGCAGGTGTGAAAAAATGCTATAAACAAAGAATGCTTTCAGAAATATAAATAATGTTTATTTATATTTCTTTATTTTTATCAATTTACAAAATGCAAAGTGAGCGAACAAAAGAAAAATCTAAATCAAATCAATATTTGGTGTTACTACCTTTGCGCTAAGCACCATCAGTTCTTCTAGGTACACTTGCACAAAGTCAGGGATTCTGTAGGATTATTAGTCGGTGTATGATCAACCAGTTTGCAAACGAGTGCTGATGATCCATCAATTTCACACAATTGAAACACGGTCATGTTTGGAACAGCAACCAGCCGGTTCCTTCCGAAAACTGTGTGCAAAGTGTTACCTGGAAGAGCGATGCTCTTTGAGCGAAGGGTGATGCGATATTGTTGATTCAATTTCTCTTTTGTTAATTCACTGCATTTTGTTGATTGATGAAAATCAAATGATTAACACTTCCATTTTTGAGCATTCTTTGTTTACAGCATTTTTTCACACCTGCCTAAAACCTTTGCTCAGTACTGTATAAATACTGGTATGACAGCAAAGGTCATTGAATGATATTATATTCTTTTAAATACCACAGCAGTAAGTAGATGTTCATTATTTTGTCCAGATTTATGCCATAATCCACTGCTTTGTATTAATGTATTAATTAGTCATTTAGGTTAAGAGTTCTGCATAAAGTTAACAATAGAGTGAAAAGTCCCAGAGTGAACATTCACTGCATCATTATTTTGAACAACACACAGATACACACTTCTAAAGCCACACATATACATACATGCTCACACACACTTAGAAAGACAGTAAAGCACTGCAGAGTTTGGGAGAAAAGAGAGGAGAGAAAGCGATAAAGAATTCAAAACACTCATATCAGCTTTTTTTTTAGAGCCAAGGACATTGACAACAATACATTAGTGACAGTGCATTCATTATCATGAAAAAAAAATAAAACACAACTAAAAGTCTGTGACATAATGACGAAAATGGTTATGGTCCCACTTGAGAAGACATCATAGATCAAGAGCAACCAAAACACAGTCACACAACCTTATAAAGACGTACATAAAGTCACCGATAAATCACTGTGGTCCCCTAATCTCCAAGATATGGCCACTCCATCTCTGACTCACGAATCTCCATGCGCTCTCATAATCTCAAAACCAAAAATCACACGAAACCACTGCCAGTAGTTCACTGATGGTTTTTGATTCTGACCTTCATCAGTCTGTTAATAACAGCATTTCACCCAGGTCAAAATAATAGAAAACTATTGCTGTGAACAACAGCTATCTAGTCTGATATGAAACATCAGACAGTGACCATTCAGGGATCTGAGGAGCCAAAAACTGGAAAAAAACAAAACAGACCCAGTTCTGTTCTGGGCCTCTGCATGAAAAGCCACATTAGGATCCATTCGTTTTTCCCAAATGTAAACTCCAAATACTTCAAAACATTCTTTTGTTATCCGACAGAGACCTCAAATTGGGAGATAATCTCACCAAATTCCAAGGATGAACCTTTAAACTCTATACATGACCTGAGGATACTGGCTATAAGCACTGGATGATCTTTTCTTGAAGGATGCATGATTAATTCCAGGATTAAAGCAGCCTGGCCCTGAGATTTTAATATTCCAGGATCTTATTTTTCCTAGAATGTCACAAATCCAAAATCACTCTATTTATTAAGGGTTGTGAATAATCTACATATTAGTATTTTGTTCATTTACATATGGGCTATGATGGGCTTATTATCAGGGTGACCACAGTGGTGTCTCCGGGACATGTATGCAGGTCGGTGTGAAGTTAAAAGGGTGTTTTATCTGTTATAAAGTAAAAGGTTCAGTGCAGGGCAGGGACCTGCAGCAGGAGATCCACAGGGTGGGTCTCTTAGGCGGGGGCGCACACGTGTCGTGACTGGAGACTTTTGTCTGAGTAGCCAGCTTTTCACACTTTCTCTGCAGTCTCACCTGAAAGCTCTGTCACTATGTCAGCTTAAAGGTGTGCGTCCTCCATCAGGAGATTCGCCTCCTCTGCTGCGTCCTATCGCTGGTCCAGCACGACCTGCCTTTATCTTAACAGCCAAAGAGTTATGACTCAAATACAGGCGTGAGGACAGAGGAGATAGAGTAACTGTTTAATGATAGTTCCACTGATCTGCAGGCTACTAAATTATTAATAAATTACTTAATTATTCATTAGTTATAAATTACTTTTTAATGTTTTACAGATCACTATCGTGTGGCTAAGTCTAACAGATTAAATACTACTACCACCCAATTTTATTGTAGTGTGTTGTTCTTGTTATTAAATAATAATAATAATAATA
Organism: Hepsetus odoe; assembly: GCA_017165825.1. Taxonomy (NCBI): domain Eukaryota; kingdom Metazoa; phylum Chordata; class Actinopteri; order Characiformes; family Hepsetidae; genus Hepsetus; species Hepsetus odoe. The sequence continues at coordinate 12,977,249 of CM029385.1, read as the reverse complement.
ATAATAATAATAATAATAATAATAATAATAATATGTAATAATAATAATATCGCTTTTAATTTGAGTCCCTTTCCTCCACATTTTTTAACTTACACTTTTTACACACTCACCTGCATTAAAAGTCAGAGTATTAAAACACACACACACACACATATATATATATATATATATATATAGTTTTAAAAACCTTTTTTATCCTGCTTGATGAAGTGCTGAGCTCTGTTCACCTTTGCTCGCCGGCGGCTTCAGGCTGATCAAACACTGAAGAGCAGCGGCGGCCAGACAGACACCCTCCCGCTCAGAGGCGCGTGCGTCCGATTCACACCTCAGCCCGTAATTTCATGTCAGTTAAGATCCCGACACGGCGCGCAGTCTCAGCCAGAGCCAACACAAACCAATCCAAAAACACACAGAATGAATACTGAGACAGAAGGGGAAACGAAAGAAAGAGTTTTATTATGCTCCTTCCCGGCGGATTACTTGATTTACTCGGATATATTTACTCTTGAATAAAGGCGCTACCCTTTAGAGCTTTTCCATTTTAGTTTATATAAATATTAAGCTTAATCAGCGCCTCATTTAATGCTATTATAATTATTATTATTATTATTGTTGTTGTTGTTACTATTGATGTTGCTGTTATTTTTATTATTATTACTGCAGTTATTATTATTGTTATTATTGTTATTATTAGTAGTAGTATTAGTATTATTGGTGTGGTGCTGTCAGGGATCAGTTGGACTGTTTGTGTGGTGTGTGGAGTGAGGAGTCAAACAGCACCGCTAAGATAACAATATTTCCACCTGAGAGAAACGAGCGCGCTGATGGTGCAGTATATCTGCACATTAGCACAGGCTGCAGCTCCTCTCTTATCTCTCCTTCTTTATAGTGAACTCATCTACATTTAACTGCCCATAAAGCCTTCTATGGGCCGAGTCGAGATTATTTTACTGCGACATTTTTTATTTTACAGTCATCTGCCAATCCAACACAATAGCTAGCGAAGGCAGCCACTGAGCCTTAATTAAAGCTTTTTTTTTTCTTTAGACTGATTTTGAGCTAAATACAAGGCTACAGAGTTCAAAACAATGTTGATTCTTTTTAATAACAAGAGTACTAATTTAACAACTTTAGTTAAAAAAAACGAATAAATTTTTTGCAGAACTACCTCAATGCATACAAAAATACAAATATTAAAATACTTGCCTTGTATGCAGATAAAAAAAATATTCCCCCCTCTGGCGCGGCGTCACTTTTTCCCACCGGTATTCCGACCGCCGCGCTGTGATTGGTCAGTGGCTCTGATTCAGCTTCAGTGCGCAGGGGGTGGGGCCGAACCCGAGGCTGACCAATCGCAAGCGGAAGGGCGTGTCCTCCTCCAAAACGGGTAGAAACAAAAACATTACTCCAGGCCGTCACGTGGTCTCCCTCGTACAAATAACTGGGAGTAAAAGTAGAGCAGCTGTGCGAGGCATTATCAGCCGCCTCGGCGATCCGCGCCCATAAAACGCCTTTTTATTTCTCCCTTTAGAGGAGCTTTGGGCCCGATCATCGCTATACAGTGCTCAGCAGAAGGGCATCAGTTTGGGAAGAGAGAGAAAGAGAGAGAGAGAAAGGGATCCCAGCTTTATCACCCACCGCCCTTATCTGGTGAGATAATACGAGCTCTTGGATGAAATTGTGTTCAGCTATCGCAGCTTTATGTGATCTGCGTTTCCATTGATAAAATATATGTAGCCAAGATTAGGTTATCGGTTGTGTTTCTTGACAGGGCTCGAGTTTGATGTTTTGTTTTTTGTTTTGTGTTTTCTTTTTTGTGGGAGGGGTGGTCACGGCTGATTTTCTATTTTTTTTTTCTGAGCCAGATCCAGTGAGACCTCCCGTTAAATATGATCAGCCTGTTGACTGAGATTAACCTGTGAAATATGAAGCAAAATGGTGATATTTGGTCTTTACGGGGTTATTATCCACTGTCGGGAAAGAACGTGATCTAAGATCTAGAGTTTAGACTTCAGGCGAATGGAATACAACAATGAAGAAAAATCATTTCTTCCTTTTTCCTTCTTTATTCCCAGGAGTGGAGTCGACTTGGATAGTGTAGTTACCATTTAAAATCCTTAAGATCACAAATTATTTTATTTTTATTTATTGACCATTGGACATCCGAGTGTATCGGCCTGTGTACCCTCCAACCCGTCCCCGTACGGGCACGACTCGACCAGCTACATCCACCCGTCCGCCAGCTCGCCCGTGTACGTGGCGGGGGGTCGCGTCCTGCAGCCGCTCTCTTACCTGCAGCCGTGCGAGCCCGCGCACGCGCACCAGACGCACGCCCTGAGCGCGCACCACCATGCGTGGCCCCAGGCGGCCGCTGACGCTCCTTCAGCCCGGCAGCCCTCACCGCCACCTCCCTCCGCGCCCCGGCCTTCTCGTAAAAATCCCAGCCCGCCGGCCTGCAGCGCCGAGCAGTACGGGCGGGAGGAGGAGCGCTGGTGCGCCCGGGCTCCTACTCCAGCCCGTACGCCGCGTACATGAGCCCGGACATGGCGACTTCCTGGACCCCCAGCCACTTCGACGGCGGGATGCTCGGCCTGCAGGGACGCCAAGGAGCGCTGACAGCCAGGAGGTCCAGTCTGGGTGGGTATCTGTGAGGGGTTTCATCCAGATCCGAACATCATTTCCTCCTATTTTCTCCCTTCCATCCCAGTGCGACCTCTTTTGAGGTTTCGATGTAAAAATTGCTTGAAATGAAGAGTCGATCCCAACATATTAGTTCAGCCCTGGAAAGAGGATCAGTCCAGGTGTGAATACAGATCAGCGGATTCTCCGCGGTCAGGATGTCTGATGAAAATGGTAGCATTTAAATGAAATGTAGACAATTTATTAGTTATGCTTGAGAAGTTCTGGACGCTTTTTTGAGGTTAATAGCTAAAAATAGTTATGCTATGCACAGAAAAAAAAGGAACTGATCACGAAATAGAAGAATCGAAAGAATGTATTTAATGATAGAAGAGGAGTTAATTAAACTATTGAAGTATTTCAAAATGATTTACAATGAGTAGGGAAACCATCTATTTCATTTTTAAAAGGTGATCCAATGATTATTTTTCCAGGAATTTAAATGATTGTCCAAGTAGAAGGTTTCGATTTAATAGCACTCAGAAAGTGAAGTTGGATCCAGGTCGACACTATAAACGCAGATTTGGTGTGAATTTAGCAGCTCGAGGAAAATGGAGAGCTGGGGACTCTTTGGAAAAACGAGTTTTATCTAGAACTCGGTTCTGTAACGGGATGCCCAGACCTGCATGTAAGGCAGCAGGTAGCAATGAGGGGAGAGCTCAGCTTGGGTCACAGTTGATAGCAGACAGTTTGATTTAAAGAAGCAGCAGCAGACTGACACTGACTTCACTTAGTGTGCTCGGGGCAGAACCGTCTCGGACAGGACAGCAGAGCTGCTTTATTTCCTAATCCAAACTCCGTCCCAACTAATACACATCCCGAAACAGCAGAGCTGTTGCACTTCAGACGCCGATCGCAGCGCTGAGTGGCCTGAATGTGTGTGTGAGCTGATGAAAGGGCTCAATATGCAGGACCATTGTTCCTCTGATCAGATTTACCTGAAGGGCCCATTAACGAATCACGGGCTGATACACACAGCAGCGACAGCTGACTTCCAGCCTGAGCTTCTGTAATTTCTTACACGGCTCCAGTCTGCTGTTTCACGCGCACCCAAAATCCCAGTCTAGTAAAACTAAGTTTTATTACAGGATTACTCTCTACTGAGTAGCCATGGATTGTTCTTCAGTAACAACAACAATAATAATGTGGAACAGTTTGCTAAACTACTGATTAAAGTTTCAGTCATTAATTGCAGTCATGTCAGTCTCTTGAGTGATCGGGGGAGGGGGAGAACCCTGCCTCTAGAACACTGATAAGAAGATCACTGTCCGTCTGAGACCCGTGCGCCCTGTCACACACCCGTCACACCCCGGCCGACCCTCCGGTGCGCATGCTGACCTTAACGTCTCCCTGCGCTTCTTACATTAACGCATAGCAATATGTATAATAATAATAATAATAATAATAATAATAATAATAATAATAATAACAACAATAATTATAACAATAATAATAATAAGATACCAGTATCAACATACTTTCCCGATTTGGGAAAGTATATTATTAAAATATATTATTATTATTATTATTATTATTATTATTATTGTTATTATTATTATTATCAGCTCTGCAGATAAGTATATCAGATAGTAATTTCGCGCATATTAATGTAACTTTTAAACAATGCACTATTAAATAAAAAGCACACGCAAGAACGCAAAGCATATTTCCATTAAAATTATAATAATTAAGTATTTGTTTCATTCAAAGCTTTCAAATCGAGGGTGAATTTCAGAATTAAAAATAAATAAATAAATACATATATATATATATAACCGTAAAGTCGCTGTATTTTTTATGTCGCTTTATGATTTTTGAAAATCATAAGTGTATTTCTGTGAAAGCCAGCTAAGTGTGAGTGTGTGTGTGTGTGTATGTGTGTGTGGCAGACATGCTGGAGGAAGTGGCGAGTGAAGGCAGAGAGTGTGTGAACTGCGGCTCCATCTCCACCCCGCTGTGGAGGCGGGACGGGACCGGACACTACCTGTGCAACGCCTGCGGACTCTACCACAAGATGAACGGCATCAACCGACCTCTAATCAAACCCCAGAAGCGCCTGGTAAGATCCGACTTCAGCCTACACCCATCTTCCTCTCCAGCCTGCAGACTCTATAAGAGCACAGGTCATCTTGAAGAGGTGAAGTTCTTTCACTGAGCAACAAGGAAAAAAGTCCCAGCTAACAAAGAAACAGGGGCAGCGGTGGCCTAGTGGTTAGGGTGTTGGCCACATGATCGGCGGATCGGGGGTTCGAACCCCTTCCCAATGGGTTGCCCTGAGGTACCCTTGAGCAAGGTGCTGTCCCCGTCCCGCTCCTCCCTGCAATGGGCTGGCGACCTGTTCAGGGTGCATCCCCCGTCCTCGCCCTGTGTGCGCTGGGTTGGACACCAGCACTCCCCCGCGACCCCGTTTGGGATAAGCGGCTGATAATGAATGGATAACAAAGAAACAATACGAATTGACAACATCAGGCCCATCAGTTTGCATACAATAAAAAGAAGTTCTAGCACTCATGTCCCTTCAGTCAGGAAGTCAGACCTAAAAATGAATGATGAAGCAAAACCAAATTAGTTTAGTGCACTTTACTGAACTTCCATTGCAGGGAAGTTTCTTTGAACTGAAATAAGTAGATAAGAGCTTGAACATGTGAAATTGCAAGACAGATAAACAAATAATTGGAACTATAGGTAAAAGCAAATCATTTTCTTATTTTCCTCATACTTCAGCTGAAGTACATAGAACCGAGGAAACACTGAAAATGACAGGGTCCAGTAAAACAACAGGTGAGTGAGGTGTAATTATATTGCTTAATATCGGATTGTGCTAATTCCCAAAATGGGATCTCTATAGACAAGAGGCAACCTATGTGGAAAGAAAAAGAAAGTTAGGAGAGAGCTGATCTCAGGGACAATTCTCAGAGAAGGCCATTGTGTGTTTGAGACCTTCACTGCTGTCTTGTTTCCCAAGACTCTCTTTTACTCTCTCTCTCTATGTCTCTTTCTCTCTCTCTCTCTCTCTCTCTCTCTCTCTCTCTCTCTCTGCAGCTGCTGTGAATTAGCACACTCTCCACCTCTGTTTTATTTGCCGTTCAGTGACCTTGTCCTTGGGTCTGTCCGTTTTTAGAAGGGACTCAAAATTCTATGCACCAGCTACTGTGCGTCTGTGCTGAGCAATCTCACTGCTGCAATGCTGCAACAGACGGCACAAGCACAGATAGTGCCACATTCACTACTTGTTTATGATTCTGATTTGTACAACCCATAAAAATCAGATTTGTACTTCTACATATTCATTTATCAGACACTCCAGAGCGACTTACTGACTGTGCAAACAGTGGAGGCCAAAGTGATCCAAAGTACTCAGATCATGTGCTAGAATTTATGGCCTAAAAGACAAGAGCACCATCATTATCTGATGCAGTTAATTCACTATTTTAATAGGTTAAGAGGATAGCTCTTGTAAACATAACAAAATCCCTAAAAATTAAAAAGCTGAGGTTAAAGCAACCATTAAGAAACAGCTAATAAGGCAAAGCCGCTAAAAAATGACACATTTTCTACCGTTTACTGCACATTTAGAGTAATGCAGTGTCCCTGTGTGAATCAGCGGGTGTTTATTGCTACATTGGCTTGAGTTTGTTAATGACCTGCATAGGTTTTACATGACCCAAAGGAGTCACATTTGGAGATATTTTTGATTCCAAGTTGTGATTTGGCAAGGCTTAGGCTGTTATCATAAAACAATATCTGCAATAGGAAGCCTTTTTGCTCTTGCAAAGGGAAAATCGACTGCATGTTCACTATTCTGGGCCCTTATCCAACCTTTGATATCTATTAGCCTCAATATATTTTAACTTCAAACAAGCTTTTGCTTTTGCGAGTTCACTTGTAACAATGGTCTTTCATGATCATTTTTGATTCAACCGGGGATCCTTATTAAGGTTTTAAAGCGTATTTTAACCCTTTTCACATTTGTCTCCATGTATTTCTGCAGCAAAACACATCTCGGAGAGCTGGCCTGTGTTGCACTAACTGCCACACCAGCACTACCACACTGTGGAGGAGAAATGCAGAGGGTGAACCTGTGTGCAATGCCTGTGGCCTCTACATGAAGCTCCACGGGGTCAGTACTCAAAGGCTTTAAGTACTATACTGGTTTTATCTTCAAGAAGCCTCGTTTTTGAGAGTTTGCATGTTATACTTGCAACTATCGCATGCTGCAGGTTATCATTAGGGTAGGTGAGGGAAGATTATGGAAGTAGCTCTTCATAAACTCACCTCTCCAGATTACTGCAGAGATAGAGACAAAACAAAAGCCCTTTGTGTAAGAATCCCACAAGAACAGCATGGACTGCACTCCAAGTGTGGCAAGAAATGATCAATATAAAAAATGGTGAACAAGTATACTGGCTTTATGAGGGTAAAATAAATGTGTCATGAAAATAATGAAAATAAAGCAAAACTTATATAAACACATATAATTCCTATAATTCATATATTTAAATTATTTATTTGGTGGGCAACATGGGCTTGTGTATGTATCAGAGCTGTAACTTTGTTAATATTTCTACCTCACTCTATTTTAATGTTCTTTGTTGTCTGTTAGGTTCCCCGACCATTAGCTATGAAGAAGGAAAGCATTCAGACAAGGAAGCGTAAACCTAAGATGCCCAAAACAAAAGCACCCTCGGGTAAGACTTTTTAAAGATTTTTTAAATAATTACATTTTATGGACTGCATGTCTTAACAAAGGAGTCTTGATACAGTAACAATAATGGGAATATACATCAAAATCTTTTGAAAATATTTAAAATCACTATGATTATTGAATGTTCCCTTTTGGTTTCCTTTAAACTTAGCAGCAAAGTTGAATAATTTAATAGCAAAGAATTAAATTAAAACACTGGCCATCAGGATACAGCAAGTGGACCTGAGATAAACAATTTGGCATTTCTAATATATTATGATAACAACGCTTTTGAACTACATTTGTGAAAGCAGAGAGCACAGGTCCAGTTAATCTTTGGAAGGAAGTTAAGATGAGTGATTGGGATGAAAGAGGGGGAGAAAAGAACGTGTGGAGAGAAATATGGGGTGAATGGAAGTAAGGGAGAGGCAAAAATGAGTGAGAGATAGAAACTGGGGCCCTTATAACTCTGTATGTAGATTTAAGGTGGCGGGTAACCAGGATCGAGTGGACCATCTGTGAACACTGATAACTGATAATCCTGTCACTGGCAGCTAATTTTGTTATGCACTTTAATCACCTTCATCCATCACCATTTTTATTTTTTGGTTCTGTAGGGTCATTGGCATCAGGCACTACCTCTCCTCCCTCCCAGCCCATTTCAGAGAACGCTTCAACAATAAAGAGTGAACCTAATATCGCTGCTTCTCCATACACCGGTCAAACTGTAGTCTCAGTCACACAGGTACCCATACATTCAAACAAATAATCCAATTATTTCTGATTAACAGTGCCAATGTTATTGCTAAATAATTTACTAAATACTTTTTAATGGGCTTTTTTTTTAGTACATTCTTAAAAATAAAGGTTCTTCATGGTGGTGCCTCAGCAGGACCACTTTTTGGGCAGCGGTGGCCTAGTGGTTAGGGAGTTGGCCCCAGATCAGAAGATTGTGGGTTCGATTTCCTCACCAATAGGTTGCCCTGAGGTAACCTTGAGCAAGGTACCATCCCTGTTACTGCTCCCCGAGCGTTTTCAGTAGCTGCCCCCTGCTGCACGTATGTGTGGCTGAAGCGTAGACATTTAATTTTGTTGTGTTGTGCTGTGCTGTGCTGCATTTCACAATGACGAGGGTTGTCACTTTCACTTTCATTTTTTTGCTTTCTTATTCTATGGATAGTGATCGCATAGAATAAAGCTAAATAGTGAAAATCTTAACTGGAGCCCAGAATATAACAGTTTTGATTCAACCTGATAACACCTGTTTGAAAGCCCACTTGGACTAACACATACTTCTAATGTTGCGTGCCCTCCTTAAGGCTTCGACGCAATTAAGCAGCACAAGCTCAGGACAAGTGGACATCAAGTATGAGGACTATACGTTCACTCCTACATCCATCGCTCCACAGAACTCCTGGTGTGCACTATCCCAAGCGTGATGTGAGACAGAAGCACACTTGGTCCTGAGAACCTCCCCAGTGCAATCTAAGACTCTTTCTTGACAAGAACTACCTATTGAGCAAAAAACCAAGACCTGTGAAATGGCAGTGGATGGGAATGTAGGAATCAACAACACGTTTGTAAAGAGTTATAGTCAGTGCTACCTTTTTCATTCTTGTTCACTGTATATCTGTTTATGATGTCACACCCCTTCACATTGGAGGCGTTTCGCCGAGATAGGCATTTTGACGACTCAGCAAAGTCATTGCGGATTTATTAACCTACAATTGGATGGTCGCTTATTTTTCCTGAACATGCTCCTTTATATGCTTCTTAGTAAATGTTTAACTTTTAAGATACATTATTTATGTTGAGATAAGAACAGGCCAGACAAAGACCAGCAATCCAAAAATGTTTTTCCTCAGAATATATTTTTATGGTCATAATGACTTTGGAGACATTCGATCACGCATTCCATTTTCTTCTGGTTTCCTCATTGCCTGTACTGATTCCAAACACTGTTAACGCTACACCTCCAGTAATCTGAAGTGCAATGACTGAAAAAAAAAAAAAAAAAAAACTTTTAAAAGGGACACAACTATTTTAATTATTTGCCAAATTTTGTTTTGTTTTGTCCAAATATATTAACCTTAAGTTTATTTTGTTTGCTGTATTTTTTGTTGATATATAATGGAATTATAGCATTGTTTTATTGAGTATAAAGTCGTATCAAATCTGGGACGTGTCCTTGTTTGCTTGTCTGAGATTTACGGCGCTCTTTAAAATAATGAAACACAAAGTTTCATCTAACAATAGCACGGATGGAAAATAATAAAAAACACTGCTTTTAAGTCATTTAATCATAAAAACTACAAGCAGAAAACAATTTAATTTGTTTCCATTTTTTTTTACATTTAATATAACGAGTACTATATTGCACTGTTTGCACTTGTCCTTTTTTAAGGGCTTTAGGTAATTTCCAAGCTTTTAATACTTTGAAGGTAATTTATGACAGACACAGCTGTGAAAGCAACCGTTATACCTGTTTGAAAAATGTGGAAAATGCAGGTTTTCCTCTGTTGCTTTTTCTAAATTGCTCTATAGCCACCAAAAGATTTGCCCTTAAACTGCACAGACTGTTTGCATTGACAAGTATAGATCCCTCTCTCTCTCTCCAACACCTTTTTTTCTGCCTAGTGTTGGCGATCAAAGGTTGCCTTCCAGCTTGGCTTTATGGTGCTGAGGTCTTGGAGCTGGCTGGCACACGTTTGCTCCAGCGGGGCACGTCAGCAAGCAGCCCACTCTCTTTACAGCCCCATGGCGACAGAGAGGCTCCGCACACCCGCCTTTATTACTGTTGGCCATATTAGCCTCTCTTATCAGCTGCTGTCATGGTTTCTGTTACCACGGAAATGAAGCATGGGCCTGTGCAGCATGTGTAATGCTGCCTTCTGCTTTACAAGCTAAAATCATGCACTATGACATTATCACGAATTGACCCTGCAACACCCTGCATTTGGCATGTATTGCACTTGTCTAGTGCATAAAACAGCATGCCCCCGAGCACCGAATCATAACTGACTCGTTTACTGCGGCTTGCTAAATTTGTAAGACTTGACATTGAACATTATCACAACATCTCCTGCAATTGCAGTCCCTTGCTTTCCCATTAAATCCCATAATTTAGAATAGGATAAGAGGGGATTTGAACCTTAGAGAGACATTTGTCTTAGATATAAAAGTTGTCACATAAATTATACGTCATGAAGGCATAATATTACATTACATTTATAGAAAAGAAAACTTATTAAAGGATCCGTATCCCACTTTAATTTGGTATTTTCAGTTTATGTTTTTTCTGGGATTATGTGCAAAAAAGAATTATAGAGAAAACATTAAAAAACATAATTTGACATGTTATGTTTTAAATGCTGTGATTTATGCTACTGTTCTTTAAGATCTTAAATAAACACTTAAACAGACAATGAAATAAACTCATAAGCTTCAAAAAGCAGATGTGGGGGGTTAAATTGCTTTAAGCTGAGTAGACGAAAAATTGTAAAATGTATTGTGTCATCTTGGCATCAGATTCAAAGGTTTGTTTTCATACATGGACTAGTGAGGGAATAGATTTTTTTAAATGTTATTAAAAACATCATGAATGTATATATCTCAAAACAATATATATATATATATATTTTTACATGATACAGGCCCTTTAGCTCAGATCTGAAAGTTGAGGTTAATCAAAAAATCGAACTGACAGAATGTTTTACTCACCTCACATTATGTGTGTCACTCAGGATATATTTCATGAGACATGCTTTATCATATTATTAATGTAGATTTATTAAAGCAATTCTAACGAACTACAGAAGCAAAATTTGGAGACTTTTTAAACAACATACACATTTGATTTTTGCTTGAGTTATCATTTAACATTTACAAAACAATAATTCCAGACTCACACTCCAGGCCACCAACAATTAGAAATGTTTTCCTAGCACCCCCACTCCCTCATAATTCTCTTCCAACAGCTTTTTGGTCTATTCAGGTTCCACTGTGTCCTTGGTGCAGTAAGTGCCCTTACAGCAGGTTCTATTGTCCTTGTGTATGCAAGGCTTCAAAGAGCTGGAGTTTGGTGGTCAGCAGCAGGAGCCACTCCAGGGAGCACGACCCTCGTGGCCATGTTTACTCTCTATTGTCCTGCCTTAAGTGTAGCGCATTAGGGGCCTGATGTCGTAAAACCTAAGGGGTGTGAAACTTTGTGTTTGTGCCCAGGTGCTGGTGCGAAGGTGAAGAGACAGACAGATTTTATATTAGGCGCCAATTTAAAGTATAAATTTGAGGAATACTTTATTCTTCAGTCATCTTAAGGGTCACTTTATTTTACGTTTTATGCTTTAGTGTTTTTTTTTTTTTTTAGCACTTTCCTCCTCTCTATCTCTCTCTTTCTCTCTGCCCCCCCCTTCTCTCTGAGTGATAGCTTTTCTCTGACAGAGACACATTTTTCCCAGGGTCATTGATCCTCTCTCTCCGTTTCTTTCTCTCTTTCTCTCTCTCTCTCTCTCTCTCTCTCTCTCTCTCTCTCTCTCACACACACACACACACACACACACACACACACACACACATACACACACACACCCACACACACACACATACACATGACAAACAGGATATTGTGTTTTAAATGGAGTTGTCCCGACATGAGTGGCATGTTATGTGGTGGTGAAGTGAGTGGGAATAGGGGGTAACGAGGGGCATTCATTTGGCTGATATTCAGCCTCTACGTCAACTTCCGTGTGTTGTCTTTGCAGATATTCCCTCAGGGAACAATCCATCCTTCTGGTGACAGGGGGTTTGGAAGAACGTGGCTGTGTGTGTGTGTGTGTGTGAGTGTGTGTGTGTGTGTGTGTGTGTGTAGGTGTGTGTGCGTGTGTGTGTGTGTGTATGTTTAAAAAAAAGAGGGGGTTGCATGTTCTATATGAATAAATGGCTTTATTGTCTATTTTATTATAATGAGTTAAACTGTGAAATATAAGTATCAGCAATAAGATACCATTAAATGAAAATCATTTTTATAATCAGTTTCTATTTATTTTTTGTTAGGTTGTGTTGATATTCTCTATGCCATGCATTCTGGAGGTTTATGTCATTATGATCTTAATCCTTTTACCTTCTCTCCTAAAATCATCTGCAGACCTGCTCATAATTGTTTACACAGGAATTTCCCTCTTATTTCAAAAATAATCTGAAGTCTATGAAGTTGTGAAGTTGGCTACTAGCATCATAGTATAATAATGCAGAATACTTTACTCGTAACTGATAATTGCAACTGATTCTCGACTTTGGGACAATAGTGTGTGTTTGTGCATACGTGTGTTATGTTCCATGACAGTGCGTTTTTATCTACAGACAGTGGAAAGTAAGAGTAAGTGTGCTGTGAGGGGTTTGCTGTTGGTATTCTCGGCAGGCTGAGTGGACTGGGGTGAAGTAGAGTGGTCCAGACCACAGACAGCAGAGATAAACCTGGCCCTTATCACTGCCCTCCTCAGACCCCTCCGTCAACCCATGGTACCACACACCAACACACACACACACACACACACACACACACACACACACACACACACACACACACACACATGCTACCATCCTACCCACTGTGGTTCCCTGCAGGTCACAAGGTCACTCATGATCTCACGTCCAGTGCATTCATCAAATACCACAGAACACTCGAACACTGTTTGATGAATACATTCAGCAGAAAGTGTTTAAACGGCAATGTTTCTCTGTGAACTCAAAACATAGTGGGCTATATGCCAGGGGTTTGAAATGAAACATTGAGTTTGTCTCTATTTAGATATTTGGAACCAAGGATTTTCTAAAATGATCACCTTAAAAGATTTGGCTGCACACACTCATACGGAATGAAGTATTCTTCTAATTTCTTCAAATTGCTCAAGATGGCCCTAACTGAAAGACACCAGTCTGGATGTAAACTTCAGAAATATTGCTAACAGACTGATGAAATGATAAAAACTGCAGACTGGGACAAGATAAAACATACCTAATGTGTAGTTATCTAAACTGGAAATACATCCCAGAATTACTGGAATTACACTTGCACAAGCTTTTCATTACAACTGACATAAACCTTTTATAAAAGGTCTATTCCAACATGCTTCAACTGTCATAAAGGCTGCTTTCATAAATTGTATTTGATGTAAATTCACATCAAATACAAGTTTTTTTTACAAGAATGTTATTACAGCTGTCACTGTAAAGAAAAAGTCTTCTTAAATGTCTTTTATAACAGTTATCTGGATTGACTGGATGATTATTTGGTCTTTTGAAAACTACCCAATAATTTAAACTGATCTATTTAGTTCTACATTGTCAAGCTCTCAGTTGTTATAAATAAACCTTCATAAATGTCTTTACAGGTTTTTCTTGGTTGTCATCAAAGGGATATTGTTGGAGATGAGCAGCCTTATGAACACTACTGGCTCTGCATCATACATGTAATCATGCATGTACATATAATCATATCATTTTAAGTTGATGAGTATTATAATAATTTGCACTGAGAGAGATAACAGGCCCAATGCAAATTCCACCTTGAAAATAAACTCTGAATCTTTGATATCATTACATAAACATTTCATAAACAAATGATGTTGTTACACAATGTTGCCCAAGTCAAAGCTAAGCACTAATTGTCCCATTACTTATGCCCCCTTGTAAAGAGTATGGAAAGGCTGAGTCTTTTGTGGTTGAAATAATATGTATATAATTTGCCCAAATTAACATTTAGCACGCCATCCTTAATTTCAAAGGGCATCACTGTCCCATCACTTGTGGTACTTATGGTAGCCCATGCAGGTGAGTTGTGGTAGTTAAATGTTGAGTTATCTTGTTTTGTTAAGAAAAGTTTTGCCTTGCACGTCACTAAAGTAAGCAAACCACGTTATGAAAGTGCTGTAGGAGGTCTGCGAGTGGTTGTGGATGGAGATTCCATGTGGATGGAGGCCAGTCATATAAAAACAAAGTTACTAGCAATATAAATTTGAGGTAGAAATAGTGTTAGCTGCAAAAAGGTGAACAGCATGAATGGAAGCTAGTGGAAAAGCAAAGCACCAGCGCTGTCCTATCTTAGCTTTTGCTGAGTCTGCATATCTCTCAGCCCTGTGAAGTAGTCAAAAGCACACCAAGGCCACTGACTTCCAGGGTACACAATCACTCAAATGACCTCCAGAAAACTTCCTTCACACCTCACACACTCAAACTTAACCAGGAGCCAAGAATTGAATTATATAGTGTATATAGAGTGTATACAACTATTTTTAGGTGAGTCAGCTAAGTTATCAACTATAATTGGTTTTGAACTTGGCTGCTTTGTGGATTTTGCTTGGGTTTTGAAGAGAAAAAAAAACAGAATGATTAAAAAAACAAAAAAAGTAAAAGTGTCATTGTGAAATTACACCTTTGAAAGCACCCAGGGAGCAGTGATGAGGACGGTACCTTGCTCCATGGTACCTCAGGGCAACCTACTGGTCTGGGATTTGAACCCATAATCTATAACAAATAGATTATAAAGATAAAAAAATGAATTAAAAAAAAAACTAATTTCAGTGTTCTAGCATAATAAAGCATATTGCCGTAAAGTTTTTACAGCATTTGTCCCCTTTTTAAATAACCTTAAAATCATAGAATCATAGAAAATGTATGCAGGTATTTATTTAATTGTATTTATTATATTATTATTATTATTGTCCATTGCTTCCTATTTGTTTTTATAGCTTGTCATTAGCTAATGTTGTCAGCAGAAAGGTTAACTAGAAACTTTCCATTCACAACAGAGTGAATGTATTTAGTGCATCCTAAATAATATAACTGCAGGCAGAGGTGGACTAGTGGTTAGGGAGCTGGCCCCAGGATCAGAAGACCGTGGGTTTGGATCCCAGTAGGTTGCCCTGAGGTACCCTTGAGCAAGGTATCGTCCCCATCACTGTCCCCATCACTGTTCTTTCAATAGCTGCCCCCTGCTGCATGTGTTTGTGTGTGGGTTAAATGCAGAGGTGTAATTTCGTTATGGTTCACTGTGTGTTGTGCTGTACTTACAATGACATGAGCGGTCACTTTCACTTTCAAAGGAATATGTGCAAATTATGTTCAATAATCTAGGATGCCACCCTAGTGATGAAAGTGTAACCAGCTCAGTGGCAGTTTATGGCTGTTTTCTGTACTTATGGTTTATGAGCATTTATTAATAATGTTTAATATGGTAAAATAGTGTTATATCAACATAATTTTTAATTATAAATATATTATCAACAAAAATTACACTGAAAAGCCTCAACCAAAGAACTACCGGTAAACAAGATTTCAGGCATCAGTCAATGAATTCATACCCATTTTGTTTTCTGACAGCGCTTTATGAGACATTAACTTGCCAGATGTTACCACCACTTGGTTTAAACACACAAATACACACACACACACACACACACACACACACAAACACACACACACACACACACACACACACACACACACACACACACACACACTGTGGCCTGCCCTGTCAGACATCTCATTTGAACATAGTGCCACGAATGACTGGCTTATTGGACCCCCGCTGCTTAAAACAACACACACACATTCCCTCACACATACGCACACTCTCACTCACACTTGCATGTTGTGTTTGTAACCCCAGGGGTCTCTCCCCAGGACCTCCATTATATTTTGATTTGCTATTCTATTCCTAAATGCCCCCTCACAACCTGAGGCTAGAGGTGAGGGCCAGACACAATCAGGGACAAATGGTGACATTCGACAACTCCAAATGATAACGAATCATTGTGTGCAGCTATATGTAATTTTGGCATTAACTGATATTTAGCGCAGTATCACTAAATGGCTTGATGTCTTACAAACTAATTTTAAAGAAAAGAACAGTGAAAAGCTTTTAAAACACAAATGATGATATAGAAAGATGATGAAAAGCAGACAGTCCCTCCACACTGCTTTTTGAAGGCACAACACAGGCCAGTCAATTGAAACACACATGATTTAAACAGCCATTCCAAGGGTGCATTAACAAAAAAGCCTGTTTAATCTAACGAAGATGAGAGGTGGGAAAAATGATCATATAAAAATGAATTATGTTTGTTTTGATGCATAAAACCACACAATAAATTAGACCTCCTGGCAAAATTCTAGTAAAATGTAGGATATAGGATCAATAGGTATTATAGCTTTGATTATTAATGTAGAAAAGTGTGTGTGTACACGTCTTTCCCTTTCACTGTAGATGCAACAACAAGTGTGAGATTGGCCTCGCCTGTCTAAAGGTCAAGGTGTGTCCAGAGCAAAGGCCACAGAGCAACCAAAGCACCATAAACCAAAGTGCAGCCATATGCAGAATATGACTTCCAGCACATACACACCAAACGCAGGTGCTTAGTGATGGTGTTTGCTTAAAAAAAGTACAATCTTTTAAATAATCATTTTATGAACTGAATGACAAATTTCCATTCAGCCATATTGTTTATAGAAACAAACAAACTTTGGATCTTGACATGATTTTTCTTGCATGATTGCATTTACAAGTGAGCACATTTTCATTTAACATGTTTGGTTGTATCAAGGTGTCAACAACAAATTTCATAATAATGAAACAAACATCTCATTATTATGAGAAAGCCTGTTAGATTGAGAATCGTTTGGAAGAAAAACATGCAGTACAAATTACTGGTCTGCTCCTCAACCATTTTCTAAGATCTTTCTATTCTGTAGCATTAATTAAAATTCTTCTTTTTGTCTTTTATTAGATTTATTAGATTTTATTTAATAATTGACATAATATGTTGTTTCTATGGCACTTTCTGGTAATAATGACACAGACATTTTTTTCCCATTATTAGAACATGTTTTTTTTTATTATATACAGTCTTGATATTTTCTCTTATCATTAAATATATAAAATATATCTATAAAACTTCTCATAATTTCAATATTGTTATTATATTATAACATATTACTTTGCAATAGCAAAGAGGAAAAGGGTTTTTATGATGTGTGGCAGTATTATACCACATACTGTTCTCCTAGCTCAACATATATTCTAATTTGGATTAGTGTCCAACTGTAAAGCAAGGATTAAGATGGATTAACACACAGAGACACTCATTCACACCTGGGCGCTTGTTCTGAACTTGTTCCAGTGTTTCAGATCACCTTGTTCTGCAATACTGTATCGATCCAAACCTTGTGTCCACATTCATGGGTAAATGTTTTACTCCCTTCAGTGTCCTTGTCCTCCTCTATGCATGTGCGTGTGTGTATGTATGTGTGTGTGTGTGTGTGTTTGTGTGGGTGTTGCTGTCAGGTTACTTTCCTGTAGTGGCAGTTAATGATGCATCACATGGATATAATTAGCACCCCGTCTAACAAACTTAGCCTCATTCTTTATGTTTTTTTTTTTTTTCCCAGTGCAAAAAAGAACAACAAACATCAAGCAAATGGAGGAAAATGGCCAAAATAAGAAGGGGACAAACAGCATTGTGAATGGCAGAGCAGAGACGTGAGAGAACGATGACTTCCGCAGGCGGGAGCTGGATTGTTTCCTTACCGGGGAAAAGGAAGAGGAAGAGGAAGAGGAAAGAAAAAGAGAAAGATGGAGGGGCATCTGATAAAAAAAATACCCACGTTGAACGAGAATTACAATCAATAGGCCATTCCACACAAATGTGTCTCCCCCTCCTTCCCTCACAGGCCCCTTCTCCTGTCTCCATTTTTTTTCCTGCAATAATTTATGAGCCACACAATTCATTTGGCTTGCACCTTGTTGTAAAGCACCGTTAAACAAGTTCTCCAACCAGCTCCAGCACAGTGGCTGCCCATATAGCAGCAGCTACATTATATACAAGCAGGGTATTTATTGTGTGCTGGCACCTCAAGCTGCCGTGGGAACGGTGGTGTTGAAAGCCTACTGAAGATTCATGCCTCCCCACCAATACTACACGGTGTGGGGAAAAAGAATATTGCCATTACTCCTTTTTGCATTTTTGGTATCTAGGCAAACACTGTCAGAAATGTTCAGAGTGCCTTCCTTTTGCTAGGCTACCTGCCAGCAGAATAAAAACAGACTGAATAAATTGTCAATCTATAGACCGCCTCATGCCCATCTCAGAAATACTTTTTTATTGGCAGAGAAGTAAATGGGCAGCATGCTGGTGCTTTGCTTTGCACTGGTGAAGTTTCTTAGTTTTATTCACATCTTGGATGTACTGGGTTGCTGTTCTCACAGGTCTCACATAAGTGGCTCAGATAATTGATGGGTGGATTGATGGATAAGGAAATAATATTTCTGAAAACTGTCAGTATGCGGTCTTGTGGTAAGAAGACACATTTGTCCACCAATTTTCTGAATTTTTAGGGCAATAAGGAACCCAAAATTGTTGATGTTGATATAAATATGTATGTATATATAAAAATAAATAAATAAATAAATAAATATATATATATATATATATATATATATATATATATATATATATATATATATATATATATATATATATAATACTCTCATAAATATTTAGTTATACTGAAATAAAGTGAACTGTATTTTCAAATCAAATGACCCTGGACAGTGCAGTCTACCATACTCTATTAAAACCCAAAGCATGAGACATTATCTCTTTCTTTCTTTCAGTCATTAATGTCATCAAAATGTCATACTTCATAGTAGACAAATGCAGTAAAAATGCAGTGAACCACAAAGTCACCATGTCCAATACACAGTAAGTTTGTCAACACTTCTGAAGATCCCTTTGTTGTTGTAGAGGAAATTTTGAAGTATCACGACCACAACACACTTTCCTATCCCGTGATTCCACTGGGGTGAGAGGTCTGGGGCGGAGGGGGTCGACTAGTTCTCTTACAAGTGTAAGTAGCCGCCACAGGTCACAGAACTTGAGGTCATGTGTAAGACGCTGGATGTAGTGTGGCTGTAGGTAGTGTTTTGAGTATAAACTGGTTAAGTATGCCATTTGTGAAACAGTCTATCTCTCGTACTCCCCTTCTGTGTACTTTTTCCAATTCCCTTGGAAAATCTATGCACAGGAGCCAAAATATAGCAGGGTTAGTTAAACAGCAGAGAGGATATTAAACAATTACTTCCTATTACAGATTTAACAAAAATGAACAAAAATGCATAATAAATGAATGAAATGTACACATAAAATTTTACACTACTGGACACTTTGACATAACATTGGCAGCAACGCAAACCAGTAAGCTTTGCCAAATATGATGCTTTCTTTGGCAGGACTGGAGCATAATGCCATTTCAGGGGAGCAATAAACACAGGGCAGAATGTATTAGCCAGGAAAATCTTTGTTTATCACAAAAGGCACGGCTAGGCAGTTTTCAGAAGACGCCATTCATTTTTTTAATAGAGAAAATCTGATGCAAAGCCTCAAACACAGGAAGACATCAGCCAAATGAAGCGCAACTTCAAAGGTGTATCATGAATTTTTAAGAGCCAGTTGGCACTTGCTATGTCACCCCATTTCATTTAGCCAGTACTCTGATCTCCGATGCCCAAACTGCAATGCAGTGAAATACAACTTGAGCTGTCACAAAAAAAGCTGAATCCTCACAAAACATTTATAAACCTCAGCAGCATTCATAATGATGCCTAAAATATTCAAGCTTATAAATGATTGTTTACTTATTCACTGAGAGCACTTATATGTTAAATAAAAAATACACTTAATGGAGCAATTAAGGAATAACTTCTTTCTCCATTCATACATTTTTGTGGTAGCTAATATTTTTACTCTCATATATGTTACATTTACAACCAGACACTGAGAGAGAACAAATCAGAAATCCATTGAACTATGAATCACAGGAAAAGTTAAAGGTCAAGAAGTAGGTGGACAGTAAAACATGAGCCAGTATGAGTATCTTTCCTGGGAAATGAGGTTTAGTTAGAAGCATAAATCTTTAGCTTTAAAATGACTTGGTTCAGTTACTTTAATGAATCAATGTCTCATACCAATCAGTTGTTACTGCAGTTTGATTTGATAAGATTATTTTGGGGATTTTTCAGGGGAAAAAAAAAAAACAAGATTCAAACTGATAAAGTAATGAAATTCTACAAGAATTGCATTTTTTTTTTTTTTGAGGCGATATTACACACACATGCATGCACATGCACATATAGCAAAATTACAACACACTTGCGAGGAAGGCCTTGCAAACCTCAAGTTGAGGAAAAGTTATTAGCTAGATCTCGGTTGGAGTTTATCACTGGGAGGAGTGCGTCCAAAACAACAAATACTTTTTTTTCCGCAGGCGCCGTATATGAAATTCATCAAATTCTTCCACGCTTCTGTGAATATCTAAGGTTGCTGTTTTGTGTGTGTATGTGTGTGAGTGTGTCCATATGTGTGTGTGTGTGTGTGTGTGTATCATCTGTCATCAGGGGCTTGCTGGGGACTTGGGTGGGCCAGAACTCAGGGGTCAAGTCCAGGCTTTACCAACTTCTCCACCCCCACATCTCTCCATCCCCACTCTCCTCTCCTCTCTGGAGAGATGGACGAAGTGCAGGAGAGAGACAGGGATGAGAGGACAGAAAGAAGCGAGAGAGAGAGAGAGAGAGAGAGAGAGAGAGAGAGAGAGAGAGAGAGAGAGAGAGAAAGAGATAGGAGATGAGAGAGATGAGAGAGAGAGAGAGAGAGAGAGAGAGATAGGGATGAGAGGATAGAGAGAGAGAGAGAGAGAGAGAGAGAGAGATTTGGAAAGATATAAAAGAACAGGAGGAATTGTAATGTTTGTCCACAAATAAAGATTCTTAAACTGCTTCTTTGGAAAAAGAGCTTGAGGTTCTCTAATAAAACTTGTTTTTTTTAATGAAATTTAAAAGAGTCTCCAGGGATCCAAAATTCAAATCTGTTGTGGACAAACATAGAGACCCCTCTCTTTAGGAGTGCAGGGGCTCTCACAGTTGAAGGGGTTAAACTCACATTTCACAGTTCGTTGGGCAGTAGAGTACAATTTTAAGGTGAAAATGTCAATTCAAATTCATTCCATCAGCCAACTCCCTGGAACCCGATTGATGCCTGCCCTAATTGAGTGGGTGGAGAGGTCATGGTGGTGTTGGTCAGCAGGAGAGCCTCTCTCTGGCTGCCCATCTCTCAGGTTGGGGTGTGGAGTGATGGGGAGCAGGGCTGAGCTCTAAGCACTAGGCCTGTAGGCTGGCTCCATGAGGTGTTATTCTACTGTCACCCCCCTATAGAGAGCAGGAGACAGCACGACCTGCCTCTCTCTCACCCACACACACACACACACACACACACACACAGACCTTCATCAAGCCTCCATCAGCATATACATCAACCGCCCTCATTCACACACACTTGTTTATCTTAACACACACATATTTACTCTCGTTGTGAATTTCAGAGACAGAATTGCTGGTCTTTTGGATGAGGGCTCATCGCCTTCAATTTATCTCACTGCATAATGCTTCTTTTCATCAATATGTCTTATTTGTCCAGAGCGAAGGCTCGTATCATTTATTTCAGGTCTTCAGAAATGACTCAGCACCAAAACACTCCAACTACAATAAAATCCCAAGCGTGAATCAGAAAAAGGGCTTTAGACACAAATACATACTGGATTTTAACCTACAACAATCCATGCTTGTAAAAGTATGTATTAAGTAAGTATCTATATACACATCTTTAGTGGGCTTGTATCCTACCATTTGGTTTGTTTATTTTTGCCTAAAATCCACATATGAAAATTTGTAGGTTTACATTACCCAGATTTATAGTAACATGGATGTTTTCCATCCGTCTTTTTGCTTTTTGGGCTTAAGCACTGTTACTTCGATTTAAATGCATAGTCTAAATAGGCAACAGAAACTGCAAATGGATGTAAATGCATTGCTTTTCACAACATCAATAAAACAAAGAGTGTTTTTAATGCAGCCCTTTAATGGGTTAACTACAACAGTTTAATCCCTAGGGTCACCACAGTACAGTAGTGAGAAAAGGGCTTTTGTGTAGGTGTGTGATCACGTTCTATTAGCAAGGCTTTGTGAGTGGATAGAACTTTGACCCTGTCCTGGCCATCTGAACTTTACTTGTGCTTATTAATTTATAGACTCTGTGCCACCTGATTGGTGCTCAGCTGATGATGTCATCAAAGAAACAGCAGCACTAAATTATAATCACGAGTGTTGTAAAGGCAAGGGTCTGCTTCACATGTGGAATTTCTCTCTCTCTCTCTCTCTCTCTCTCTCTCTCTCTCTCTATCTCTCCTCTCCTCTCCATATACTTCTCTTCTCTTCTCTTCTCTTCTCTTTTATTACCTCTTTCCACATTCCCTCCTTGGAATCTCCATGCAGGATTTACCCATATTCCTGTTTCTGTTGGTCTGTCCATTGCTTTCATCAGTTGCTCTCTTTCACTCTCTCTCTCTCTCTCTCTCTCTCTCTCTCTCTCTCTCTCTCTCTCTGTCTTCTCTCTCTCTCTGCTTCTGAAGATGCACTCTGGATAACCCTGTTCACTGACCCCTTACTGCTCTCTGCACAGATAAGGTACACCTATTTATTTTACCTTAAGAACACAGGAGACTTTACAGAGGGAAAGAAAAGTATTCTGGAGGGTTAAGTCCAACAAAGTGTGTGCATGTATGTCTTTCTGTGAGTGTGTGTGTGTGTGTGTGTGTGTGTGTGTGTGTGTGTGTGTGTGTGTGTGTGTGTAAGAAAGCCTCACAGATTTATAGAGGTGACTGCAGGCCAAAAATCCAGTGCTGCTGTGATTTGTTTGATTAGCAATGAGAGTAAAAGAGGCTGGAAGTGCTTTAATACCACATTGTGCTTCTCTCTCTCTCTCTCTCTCACCTCTCTACCTCTCTCTCTCTCTCTCTCTCTCTCTCTCTCTCTCACTTTCTCAGGCCCATGTTGTTGTTATGGTTTTTTAATCCGCCGTATACATGTTCCATTTCTACATGAATCTAGAATAAATTCACTTAACCGCTCAGTATGTACCACTCTAGATGAGTGACAGAGATCTTTCTTTTTTATTCTTTCTTTCTTTTCTTTCTCTCTTTCTTTCTTTCTTTCTTTCTTTCTTTCTTTTTAACTCACTCCAAAGAGACAAATATCATATGTTAAGGTAATGACATCTTATTATAAAAAGAATGAATAATCAAATATTAGAATAAATAAATGCAATTATTTGGGAAAATGTAATATAAACAAAAAATAAAAATAAACTTGTACTAATAATAATAAATGTCAATAAAAAATAAGTGATAAAATTTCATGAAAAAAATTATTGCATGAGTCTTATCCCCCCCAATAAACCACTGCTCTCTCTCCCTGTCACCCACACACAGACTTCTGTAACATTGTTTGCTAAGTTTGATAAGGTTCCTCTCTTCATCCCCCCAGACCTGATGCCGTCACAGAAACAAAGTCAGAGTGCAGCATTCTTCTGTAACACATCCTGATAACTTACACACTGAGCATTTATGGGTACAAACTGCACGTCATTCTTCCACCAATGCAGAGAAAACAGTTAATGTTTGAAACATTTAAATAACTCTCATCATAAAACTCCTAACAGCAAACCAGGAAGAGGCTTTACATACATCTCCTCCTAAACACAGTTACAAAGTTTATGTAGTGATTTGATATTGGTGAGTAATGCTGAACATTAATGTTATCCATTCTTCCTAATCTCTGACCTGTCTGAGCAATGTAAGAGAGTAAATAACAAGGCAAGAAAAGAAATAGAAGATTGCAGGCTTTAACTCTAGAGAAGAGAAGAAAGAGAAGAGAGAGAAGAAGAGAAGAGAAGAGAGAGAAGAAGAAAGAAGAAGAGAAGAGAAGAGAAGAGAAAGAGAAGAGAAGAGAGAGAAGAAAAATTAGGAAAGCAATAAGAAGAAAGTAGGAAGAAAATTAGACAAACGAGAAGAGAGAATGGAAGAAGTAGAGATAGAGAAGAGAAGAGAAGAGAAGAGAAGAGAAGAGAAGAGAAGAGAAGAGAAGAGAAGAATGGAGGAAAGAAGAATAAAAAGAGAGAACAGGAGAACTGGTCAGAAAGGGATGATAGGAAACCCTTTGATGCTGAAGCAGTTGGACTGCTCATCATGACATAAATAAGTATACAGAGAACAGGGTGGAGCAGTGTGTGTGTGTGTGTGTGTGTCTGGATCTGTGTGTCTGTGCGTGTGTGTGTGTCTGTGTGTATGTGTGTGTGTGTGTGTGTGTGTGCGTGTGCGTGTGTGTGTGTGTGTGTGTGTGTCTGTGTGTGTGTATTTGCGTGTGTGTGTGTGTGTGTGTGTGTGTGTGTGTGTGTGTGTGTGGGTGTGTGTGTGGGTGTATATGAGTGTGTATGTCAGTATGGAGCACAGTCCCGTTGGGATTCCTCAGGCTGTGTCTCATTGTCCTGCGCTCTGTAAGACAAAGGGTTAAGTAAATGTTTGGGGAAGATAAGGCCATTCACACTGACAGCATGCAGACTCCACTGACCAGGCACACTGTAGCCAGATACACACACACACACACACACACACACACACACCACAAACATCAGTTTGCATTAGTGTGATTCTCATAGATATTACATGTATGAGTGTGTGTATGAATGTAATCAAAATATAAGTTCATGCACTTGCAGTAATATAATATAATCTCTCCAGAATTATTATTATTTTTTTTTAAAGAATTTATGAATTTACTGAAGAAGGGAAAAATCTCTTTTTTAATTTGGAGCATGTCTTTCTAATTGTCATGAAAAAAAATGTTAAAGGACAGAAAAAAAGACTGAAATATAGTTTGGTTGCTGCAGCAATACACCAAAGTTGTTCATTTGATGTTGTGTGGATGTGTGTGTGGTTTGGGCAATGTGAGTTTGTGTCAGCAGCGTGTGTGTTAGTGTGAGCTGTAAGCAGTGGTGCCAGTGCTGGTGGGTTGTATGAGGGCATTGGGAGAGAGCAGCATCAGACTTGCTTAGCGTGCCTGTTCCAGTTGCTATCTCCACCAGCAAGACTGAAAGTCTGGCCAGGAAAACCCACTCGCTCACACACACATACACACACTCAAGCTCCCTCCTATTTGCTTTAATGTGCTCTGCTCCTTTTTCCACACTCAAAACAAGCTACGTCCCACAGTCCACTGATAAGCTGAAGGAGGGACCTACGTAGTTTGTGTGTGTGTGTGTGTGTGTAGACTCCACGTGAGCTGAACTGTGTTGATGTCTTCTAGTACAAAACTGGGATCCCAGAGTGAGATACTACCTTTACTTTACATTAAATTATAAAGCACTTTCAATTATATTCAAATGATACAAATATTGTGATCAAAATGTGTTTTAAGTATGTTTTAGATTTAGATATTTTGCCAGATAGCCTACATTCTGCACTCATCAGTCCCTACACTTCAGTACAGACTGACAATCTGTCCAAAAATATTATAAATCTTTACTTTTTTAGTTACAGAGAGTACCACTATAAATGGTCACCTATAAGTTCATTTCTTTCACCCATCTATTCTTTACAGATCAGAACCATAGAAAAGTACTTGCTAGCTATATATTTGATGTGTGGGGTTCTTGCCTGTGTGTGTCTCATCTGATTT
Organism: Hepsetus odoe; assembly: GCA_017165825.1. NCBI lineage: Eukaryota > Metazoa > Chordata > Actinopteri > Characiformes > Hepsetidae > Hepsetus > Hepsetus odoe. Next base: position 12,951,270 of record CM029385.1, on the reverse strand, counting down.
ATTCCAATCCTCAGCAAAATGAACTGGCTCATTACACAATAAGGAGATATTACTCTTTCTCATCCATGGCCAGTTGTTGTTGGACACTTGAAAAAAGTGAAAGTGTCTAGTCTTGTCATTGTGAGTAGACACAGCACAGCCTGAACCACATTGAAATTGGATTTCTACATCAATGCACAAACACACTGTGCAGCAGGGGGCAGCTATGAAAGCGCCCAGGGAGCAGTGACGGGGATGGTACCTTGCTCATGGGTACCTTAGGGCAACCTACTGGTAAGTAGTAAGTAATCTTCTGATTCTGTGGCCGACTCCCTGCCCTCTGCTGCACGTGTGTATGGGTGAAACGAAGAGGTTGAATTCGTTGTGTTGTGCTGTGCTGCCTTTCACAATGACAAGAATAGTCACTTTCAGTTAACTGAGCAATTGATCGTGACAAATATGCAGAAATTAAAAGAGGGCAGGTCTATTAAAGATTACATGAATATTTGATGCATGTGGTATATAGCTTAAATTACATGTTAGCCCAATTTGCCTTGTTGCTAGTGGAAAACTAAAACAGCAAAACACCAAATTAAAAATTTGTTTGAAGTTTGCCTTTTATGTTTAGTTTTTACTCCCAGTTTCAGTTTACCTTTACCGTTCACATCCTTTAATATTATGACTCACATTTCACCCAGCAGGGTGCCAACAAATTAGAAGGGTGGCGGCAGCTCAACGAGGTGTTGCTATGGATGGCGTTGTGCCGTAGGCAAACCAATAAGGATTTTTAGGTACACACTTAGACATTTTGTTTTCGTTCCAAGTCAAGCAATGAACTAAACAATTAGGTTCAGTTGTGGAGCAAAGATGTCAAATAGTTTACTAAGAGCTCATTCACTAAGAGTAAAGTGTGGTGTAGGTAGCAGCTAATAACAAGAGCTAAAGGGAAGCAGTAAATGAACAGAACATTTTTTCAATTAATTACTGTTAATGTCATTTAATAACCTTGTCAGATTCATTATTAAATGCAATGTAAAGGGTAAGTTGGGTTTTAAAATGCTGCAAAACGTTTACCCTTTAACTTTTATATATACCAGACCCTTCGATCAATCATTATTAAAAAAGAAAGGTTCCCAAATGGTTCTTGGCTTGGATGTGCAGTCATAGAAAAGATCTTGCAAGAGCTTGTAGAGCAAAACCTCCAGTTCAAGCCAACAAAATACAAGGCACAGTGCAGATGGTGCATGTTTTTCCACTTGTGATAGCAGATGTATTGTAGTCAGATTGCCTGTAGAAGAGCCGCTACATTTTGTTAGTCTCAGGTTATTTTTGCTTGAAAGTGGATCGTTGTGAATCATATCTCGCCAGATAGAAGACTGCCGGTGCATCCTCCTTCTCCCACAGTAAACAGGGGGATTCATTCATGAACTTGGAAACTGGGCCATGCACTTTGGATCATCTCTACACTCGGGAGGAGCTGCAATCTCAAAACACCCTCCCGAACTCTCTCTCCTCCACTTACTCAACCTCTCTCACTCTCTCTCACACACACACACAGACACATCCACACTCTCCTAATGATGTTTTCTGTCCATTTCTTCAAGACCCCTGAAGACTGCCCTGCCCGCTCTCTCTCTCTCTCTCTCTCTCTCTCTCTCTCTCTCTCTCTCTCTCTCTCTCTCCTGCTGGTTTTATCAGTGGTCCTGCTCAGTGTCCTACTGTCATGTCTTGATGTGATTTATGTCATGGGCTGTGAAACTTACTTATCTCCTCCCCCTACACACACACACACACACACACACACACACACACACACACACACACACTTTTACACACAGGGGGGTTGGCTCCCTGTGTCTGAGGCTCAGCCAGCCTGGCTCCTCTATAGCCCAGCACCCAGTCCAGGTTAGTGTGTGTGTGTGAAGGGAAAGAGATAATATATCATAATAAAAAAAAATATTATATAATAGATACAAAATTTACTTATACTTGTTTCTTTTCTCATCTCTAAAATCCTGTTCACTTTTCTCTTCTCTTCTCTTCTCTTCTCTTCTCTTCTCTTCTCTTCTCTTCTCTTCTCTTCTCTTCTCTTCTCTTCTCTTCTCTTCTCTTCTCTTCTGGATCTACACTTCTTTTGCTGATTTAGAGCGAAGCTTAGCCCAGCATTTCCCTCCAGGCTCATGAACAAGGCCTACACCAAGACTTACTGCTCTGTGTGACCATTGTCAACTGGCACCACATACGTCACTGACTCCTTATAGAGCTTTATGCAGTCACTCAGAGCAGGCCCAGTCCCATTAAAATGACATTGTTCTCCCCTTAGCTCTGAAATACTTTCATCCAAATGTCTGCAGTTATGCCGGTTTATGTTATTTGTGAGGTGCATGTGTGATTTGTGCGTGCCTTAGTTTCGTGCGTGTGGGTGTGCACGCATGTGTGTGTTGGAGAGGTCGTCCGCTTTTCTCATCTGGGCTGCTCTTAGCCCAAAGCCTTTGATGTGCTTTTAGAATGGCCGGAGAACCCTCTGCTTTCCCTCTCCTCTGACAATTGTTTATTAGTTTTGAAACGGCTTTAGTGGACATCAGGACTCTCCAAAGTGGCGCACTAACCAAGAGAGAGCGGAGAATTTTTACATGAACGGCCTTCCTGCTCTTTTGAAAGGAGAGAAGCTGCTGTAGGCTTGCAGTCGGAGAAGTTCTTCTGCTTGGTGGACAGTAAGAAGTGAAAGTAATGGATGCAAAATGAACAAGAGAGGGAGAAAGAGTTAAAGAAGTAGACCACCCAACTCAAGAGAAGCTTATTGTGTGGTAGATTATGACCGCCCTGGTTGTGATGAGCAATGTACATTCATGGCATTAGTGTATTAGTTTTATATTAGCATCGTATATTCAATCTCTACACTCTTATTGTACCTTATCATCTCACAGCCACAATCTAAAAGCTGATTGTTATTGTTGCATTTCCACAATCAAGCAGTCAAAGCAAAACATCAACAGTGTTTCAGGTGCTCTGAATCTGACCAGATTAAGAGAATTGTTTGTTAAGACACACAGAAACCTACGTTTGAATCACACAAGCAGAACCAATCCATCTAACTTAAGGCATAAAGCTGTGAAGGAGCAGGGGCAGATGATTACAGATGGTTAGGCCGGTGATTAGTTTACTTGTGATACTGATACTGAGTGGTTGGAGCCCCTTTATCCAGGTACCTTGTATCTTTAGGCAATTTGCAGTCACTGTAAATCATTTGTCCCCATTTATTTAATTAAATCTGCTCAATAGACAAGACATAAGACAGGCCTTAAATTATATTTTTGCACCAAAAATGAGAATTCATACATTATATCCAGTATGGGCTGAAACCACTCTCTGTAGGTTTTGAAGACTGACATTGCAGACATGTTTAAGTTACTTTTCATGTTGTCAGAAAACACAATAAATACTATTTTTCAAAAAAGTGAGAGAATGTAATTTACCATGATATGGGCACTTTAATAATGCCTTTTACACTGTAAATGCCATAGTTTTCTACAAAAATTAGATCACTTTATCTATTCTTGAAAAAAAAATAGAAAATATTTACAGAAAATGACAGAAAATGTATGTAACAAAATAAAAAACTTAAATGTAAATGTATTTCAGAATTTACAAATGACTTTACTTTAGAAGTAGAGCATATTTAACAATTAACAAAATTAATTGATTGAAAAATGATGTGACGTACTGTTTAAGGTGGACCTTACAGAAATAATAGAAGTTGAATCCAGTCAAGGTTGTGTTATAAAAAATAGTGTTTACATATATGTGCATGTGGGTTGATTTAAATTCCAATCATAGGGGGCAGTGGTGGCCTAGTGGTTAGGGCGTTGGCCGCATGGTTGGAAGATTGGGGGTTCAAACCCCTTCCCAATAGGTTGGCCTGAGGTACTCTTGAGCAAGGTACCGTCCCTGTCACTGCTCCCCGGGCGCTTTCAATAGCTGCCCACTGCTGCATGGGTTTGAGTGTGCATGGGTTAAATGCAGAGGTCCAATTTTGTTGTGGTTCACTGTCTGCTGTGCTGTGACCTCGCAATGACAAGGGTTGTCACTTTCACTTTCTTTCAGTAGAGTAAAGACTTGTATTGTCCCATTAAAATATAGTACTTGTTAAATGCCCTGCTGTTTTGACTGCTAACGGTATGAGTTCAATAACAAATAAATAAATCAATTAATTAATTAATTAATAAAAACTAAAAAGTGACATGAAGACCAAAACAACCAAATACCTAACGGCAGAAGCCCACAGGACGTTTGTACGAGCCACACAATCCCACACACTTTTTCCATTACAGTATGATATGGAGGATTAAGCACTGCGTGCTGTATGGAAGTCCCAACGCTCCATGTTATAAACTATTTTTCTCACTGTTTTCAGATTAATTCTGCACATACTTTCCTGGTTGCACTTCAATGCATCACTTCACTCTACTTCATGTCTTTCTCTGTGAGCTGGAGTGTTATTCAGAGTTCAGTTCATTTGTCTTCCCCTAAATAAAGACAGACTCCTAGCGTATACACTTCTAATCTTCTCCACAACCTTCATCCCCATCACTCTTCGTTCTCTCTCTGTCCTCTTCACATGATCTGTTCTCTCCTTTTTTCATTTCTCCAGGCTTATCGCTAGGGATAGAGGCTAAGAAAACACGCCAATGCAGTCTTTCTAATAGGCCCGCATGGTGTAATTGGCTAATTGCTTTATTTTGCCATAGAGGGTTCTGTTTTGTGTCGGCCTGGCAGCAGATCAGAAACACATAGGAACATCTCTCGAAGTGTCAAACCTCTGTGGCTCATGATTGGCTGAGGCTTGAGCTGCCGCTGCAAACCACTGGCCAGGCTGAGGATGAATATCCATGCTGACAGTCAATGGGGGCATGCGAGGGTGAGTTGTGTGAGGTATGAGCCGCCACATTCTTCAGCGCTGATTGAGCCTTATGAGCTTTCACTGATGAGTGTGTGAGAGTGTGTGTGGTGCATAATATGTATTCGGGTGATGGCCTTGGGACCCGACATATAATTCAGGGTAGTCCAAAGGTAAGCTCAGATCATCAGTAACATATAACACATGCGCGCACACACGCACACGCTAACGCACACACACATACACGCACACGCACACACACACACAGTTTTTATGCTCTTAGGACCGGACACAAGGCACATATCAGTGTATGTATATGAATGCAATGTTAACACATCTGCTATACACTTGTACATGTTTTTTTTTTATTTGTCAAATGGTGTAAAAAAAACCCAAAAAAACATAAATAACAAACAATATAACACCAGTAATATGCATTCTATGGATTCTATAATGAGAATTTCACTCCTATACCATACCCTTACTCTCAATAAGCAGAAAGAACAGGTTGTTGCTTTCCTTTCAAATTCTCATTTAATTCATGATTTTCTTACTAATATGATCACTACAAAAAAGGTTCCATTCTATTCTTTTTTTTTTTGGACTTGCCTTTAGTCTGAAAAAGTGGAAAAATATACACATGCCTCCCTTCCTGTCACCTACCAATGCAGAAAAAAAGAGAACAAGTAAAGAACGAGTAAGACTGGGAAAAAATAAAGTAGTAATCTGAAAAGGATTAGTCTACAGCCATCCTGTAGCGAAGGGTGGAGCTGAGTAGTTGAGCAGGGTAATACAGTTATGGTTAGAGATGTTCCAGGGTCAAAGGTTACACCATGCCCTCTGCAAACCCTTGTGCCCCCACTTCATCTACTGCTCCAGCAGCAGCGAAAATACCAAATGATGGATGCCAACCTCTCTCTCTCTTTCTCTGGACTCATCAGCCCATCTCCCTGTGTCTCTATTAACCCAAATGATGATTCATACGGGCAGCAGGCCGTCTCTGGTCTCATTCATCTGACCGTTATTTATGTGCATTTCCGGATTATTTATGGGCACGGGTGGCGGCAGTGCTAAGTTTATCATGCCTCTCACTTACCTTCCTCTTTGTCCTCAGTCAGTCAAGTAAAAACAGAATAGGCAGCTCTATTTTTGACTTTTTCTTTATTGCCCTAGAGGACATTTTCTTTTCTCTCCATTTCTCAACAATAATGTCTAAATGGTTTTTTTAACCCTTAGGAAAGATAACCACTATACAAGCAAAAGTATTTTTTCTTTTCCAGATGTTGTAGTCCTACTCTTTCAGAATCAACCTTTGAAATTAGGCACATTTTTGGGGGTTTGCATGTCTGATTTATGTGTATTATGACCTTGCGTTAGTGTTTTATGTGATGCAGTGACTTGAAGCCCCAAGTACAATAAAACATCTTACTTTACTTCCTATTTGCTACACTTTTCACATGGAATCACAAATTTGCATATTGCCTTTTAATAGTCACAATACACAATGTTAAATTCTTTTGAAGACATGGCATCACTAGAAGGTTTAGCATCTGCATTTTATGACAAACTGTCCCTTATATATGGCCCCTATAGACAATCTACATATTCCTAAGGTTAAAGTTTAAGGATAGGATTAGAATTAGATTTGAGGTTAAAGTGACACTTAGGGGTGCATTTCTTCACCTTAAAGTTCACTTCTATTATACAGTTATATAGGTGATTGATAACAAACACCAATCTACAATGCGTCAGTGTAAGAAGCATTACTGAAAGAAAGTGAAAACTCTTTGTGAAACGCAGCACAGCACAACAAAATTCAGCCTCTGCGTTTCACCCATACACACATGTGCAGTAAGGAGCAGCTATTGAAAGCACCCGGGGAGCAGTGACGGGGACGGTACCTTGCTCAAGGGTACCTCAGGGCAGCCTACTGGTGAGGGAAAAGAACCCACAATTTCCCGATCCAGGGCCAACTCCCTAACCTGTAGGCCACCACTGCCCCTGAATATCTTCTCGGGAGAGATAATAAAAATCCAATCGATCATGATATAGTTATCACTGGGCTACATTCACCTGATGCTAGAATATAACACTGGAATATAATAGACTGACTTAAATCAATAAAGGATTATACAAATGTGCATGTCAAAAAGCCCAGACATTTCTCAACAAACATGCATTCACAAAGTATGCAGGGTTTTGCATACTCTCTATATGTCCCCTGTAGTTGATTTGAGCAGAGCAGTGTTTGCCTACAGGGTGTAACTTTTATTAATACATTCTTGGTGCAGACCGAGGTTAGGGTACCAATGCACTGCAAGCTGGGCAAACATTCATTACACATGCACACACACACGCACACACACACAAGCACACACACATGCTATCAAGCAACTCTGTGCTACTTAGTCTGAGGAGCAAACAGAAACTGACTTATAAATCAAGCTGCGCTTCTGATGTATAATTAATCACAGTTCCTCCTGCTGCTCTCCTGCCCTCATCTGGGCCAAATTAAAGAACTGTAAATGTATGAATGAACTAAAATGAACATGGGTATGGGATAACAGTGGTGTTATACTGCATGCTTCTCTCTTTCAGGACTGAGCACATTTCACCCATTAGAAATGGAGAAATAGAGGTTTGATCTCAGTGCTGAGATTAAAGCAAAGTTTATATGAGTAGAAGCAGACACCTCCGCTCCTTGTCACTGTCGATCTGTTGATAGCTACTTTGCATGCTTCTGTGGCATCTTGGAGTTGTGGATGTGGGTGGGCTTGGCCACCGCAGAGTCTTGGACTGACTGACTGCCTGCTTCTTCATGGCCGTTTCTGGAGCGCTGCGCTCCCTCCATCAGTCACGCACGTTCAGTTCCCTTACAGGCAGACCCCACCGGAACCCAGATTGCTATGAGTGCTTTGCTTTATAAACCGCTAATGTTCTTCAACTCTCTCTCGCCACTTCAGAGCCAAGACTGAAGGAGACTAATCATGGTGGCCAACATGTCCATTGCACTTTTAAGACTTTGCTAGATGTAAAAGGAGAAACTGCTATATGTACTGCAACAGTTTTTGAGCCTGAAACAAAACAAAGAATGATATCCAAGATAGAAGTGTGTGGTGTGTGTGTTTGTGTGTGTGTCCAAAAGGCCTAAAGCTCATTAGATGTAGGATATCAGAGAAATTGATATTGGTTGTGAGTCATTGGAGAATTAGCATTGAGGCTTTATTTTTTTTTTTGCAGCTTTAAAATTTGGAAAAAGTAAAACTATTTCCTTTGGTCCCCTGAGATTGAGCTTTTTGTAGCCTTGTTAACTACAGTAATACAGAAGTCAACCAGATAAGGATTGGCTATTTGTATTCATGTGTTTTATAGTGCTCTAAAACTGAAAATGTCACTGACAGTGTTTTTTAGAAGGCCTTACAGGTGAAACACAGCTGAACTCCAGACCCCCCTCTAGTGTCTCAAAATGAATACTGCTTCTTTAGTTGCTTCAGCCTTAGTGTGACTGTGGAAATCCTGACACACGACCCTTTTGCCACTTAAACTTTCTGGAGAGATGGAAAAATTATAGAGAGAAAAGTATCTGAGTGACTCGCTTTGATGAGCTGGTTGAAAAGATCTCCAAAAGCACAGGTCAGAACGGTTGAAGATCCAGGGAGTAAAGTCTTTGCTAACATATTACAAGCAGTGGCATTAAAGACCTAAATGTACAGCGATGATTAGACCATCAAAGAGGGATCTTTAAAGCAAATGGGCTGCTTTGAAGAGAGTAAGGGACACATATTTACTTTATGTACACCTTGCACTTTGCATGAAATGGAAATGAATAGTGATTTAGGTATTTGAAGCCGTACGTATTACATTTCAGTTAAAAATCTCCCTCTCTTTTTCCCTCTCTCAAACCCCCACCTCCTCCTTCTTTCTGTGACAGTTTGAGTTGCATAAACATTTGCACAGCAGTATTTTTTAAAGGAGCTTCGCCATGTCTTGTAAATCTGGCTGCCCCTTTGATGTCTTATCTGGCTGAAGACGTTGCTTATAGCGTTGGAGGGATCTCATGGAATCCTGGTCCTTCATATATGAGTATGTGTGTGACCCATACAATATATATCAAGAGCCACATAACAATAAACCATATTCTTCCCCTAAGAGTTACCAAATGACTCTTATCAGAGCCTGGAACAATAGAATCACTCATATAAAGCAGGGCTCCACAGCATCTCTTTATGTTTGTTTAACATCCGCCTTAGTTTTCCCTTGCATTATCTACATCACTTCTCCCTAAAGTGAAGGTTCATAAAACTTAATGTGCCCTGTTAGCCCCGGCTGAGAGGCTGTAAGAGGCAACATGAGCACAGAAACAAGTAGCCTTGATCAGTGGCAGATTCAAGCTGTTTGAAGGGCAGGGGTGAAAAAATAAAAAGGGCACCCACTACACAACATGGGGCCCATCAGTGTGGAAAAAACATAACATGTATGTTGAAATCATCCTTAAGATTAAGATTCATTTTTTTATTAGACTGACTGTGGTGGACCAGCCCTGTCCAGGGTGCAAGAAAACATTTGAACCATTTCTTTAAGAATACCTGTTCCTATATAGGCAGCTAGAGCTGATTAGGTTCATCTGTGTCATGTGCTCTCTGTGTTTTAATTTTTTTCTGTTAAGACTGGATGTACTTGAGGTCATCAAGGTATATTTTTATACTGGAGTCATCTTTGGCAAATTGGTGAACACCTTAATTGATTTTTTTTATGCCATACAAATCCCCTTGTTTCTTGACATCATCACCATCATCATCATCGTCATCATCATTGTTGTCATCGTCATCATCTTTACACTGATATCATCGTCATCTGCTGTGTTAATCATTATCTTCTTTATCTTTCTGTCTGGCTCTCTGACATTGCCATCATCCCTGTCTGGGTCATCTTCATCTTAGGTAGAGCAAATAATGTTATAATCTACAGTACTGTGCAAACGTTTTAGGCAGGTGTGGAAAAAATGCTGTAAACAAAGAACGCTTTCAGAAATGGAAGTGTTAATCATTTATTTTCATCGATCAACAAAATGAAGTGAATGAACAAAAGAGAAATCTAAATCAAATCAATATTTGGTGTGACCACCCTTTGCCTTCAAAACAGCATCAATTCTTCTAGGTACACTTGCACACAGTTTTTGAAGGAACTCGGCTGGTAGGTTGTTCCAGACATCTTGGAGAACTAACCACAGATCTTCTGTGGATGTAGGCTTCCTCACATCCTTCTGTCTCTTCATGTAATCCCAGACACACTGGATGATGTTGAGATCAGGGCTCTGTGGGGGCCAGAAGAACTGATGCTGGTTTGAAGGCAAAAGGTAGAAACACCAAATATTGATTTGATTTTTTTGTTTTTTGTTCGCTCACTTTGCATTTTGTAAATTGATAAAAATAAACAATCATTATTTATATTTCTGAAACCATTCTTAGTTTACAGCATTTTTTCCACACCTGCCTAAAACTGTACTAGTACTGTATTTGTACACGTTTACCGATGGAAAAAACAGTGGAAAAAACGACAGCTCTTGGTTCCAGCTGGGAACTAACTTTTCAGGTTCTGAATCTATTTATTTCTGGTTGAGATTCTCTAAATGGTTCAAAATGTGGTGCCCAAACCAGATTAGAGCTGGTTCCCTGTTGATGATAAAAGGCTATTAGCGATAATCCAAACTAGACAAACCAGTAGCTAGCAGTGACTGGATTTACAAGCATACCTTTATACTTATGTCCTCTCTTACTGTTGCAGCTTTGGAGCCAACCTTAAGAAAAAAGCTGCTTTTCACAGTACTTTTCAGCTCCTATTGTGCTTCATTTTTCTTTCTCCATTGCATTCTGTAATTATATGGGAGCCCAAAGAGGTCATTCAAGTATTTTTCCATGTTGAGAACAGTCAAAAGGCCACTTCCAACTTATTGCTTCCTTTTTTAAAAAGACACTTTGTCAATGTTTTTTAACCAAAAGGATTTTGTTTTTCTAGATTTTAATGTCATACCTTGTTTCTTGATGTCTTTTTCCTAATGAAATATCTATTTCCTATTAAATTCCTGCCATATAAGAAATACACATTTGCACATGTGTATACAATGTGTCTCCAAGCAGCATTGTGTTGGCAGTCATGGGACCTTTGGGGCACACATGAAGCTTGCTGGAGTCTTTTAATGAAATGCATAATTTCTTCTTAAATATTTGATTATTCATCTTCTTGCCTAAATAATGGTATCAGTCCTGTCAGATAAGGATGATACCAGTCCTAAGAAGGTTTAAATCAATTTTAGCCACTTTAGGTCCTGATATGAGTTTGACTTTTAGTACCTGTTTCAAAATTTCACATTTTATTCAGAATTGTAAAGCAGGTTTGTTGTCTGGTGATGTTGCCTGGAAAGCTAAGTTTGAGGCAACGTTATGTCACATGTCATGTTTTTGTTATAAAATACATAACATACATACTATAAAAACAGCAACAGCAGTGATATTCATTAGAGAGGGCACAAATCTGATACCAGGTATAAATCTATAAATAAAATAATAATTAAAAAAAAAAAAAAGAAAAAAAAAACAGTTAAACCCAGAAACAAGCCTGAAACAGCACACACTCAAACTGTGTTTAGTGTTGTTAGGTGTGTATTTTGTCCTGCGGGATAGTGGAGTTTGTGTATTTTGTGGCAGTTTCAGCATGATGGGCTGGATTTTCCAACTGGCCATTTCAGCTGGGACAGAGTTGGCCTTGCAGTTCAGGACTAGACCCCAGGATCAGAAGCTCATGGGTTTAACTCCTGGATCAATAGGTTGTCTTGAGGTACCTTTGAGCAAAGTACCGGCCCCATCACTGCTCCCTGGGTGCTGGATATAGCTGCCCTCTGCTGCACGTGTGTGTATAGGTGAAAATCAGAGGTTGCGTATTGTTGTGTCACACTGTGTGCTGTGTTGTGTTTCATGATGACAGATATTAACTTTCAGTCTTTCAGTCATTTTTAAAGAAATATATCTGGTAAGCATAAATGTTTAAAATGTGCAGAACTAGTACTTAATTTTATTTTATATTTTATAAGTTATTATTTATTTGTCTATTATCTGAACAACTTATCCAATTCATGGTTGCAACACTGGGGGTTCTGCAAAAAACACTGAAAAACACTCTGAACAGGTCAAAAGTCCATTGCAGGCCAGAAAAAACACACTCACATCTAGGAGCAATTTAACATCTCCATTCCATCTTCCTTCTTCAGACCGACCACCTGCATGTCCTCTCTCACCACGTCCATAAACCTCCTCTTTGGTCCACCTCTTTTCCTTTTTCATGGCAGCTCCATCTTCAAAATCCTCCTCCCAGTATTATCCTCTTTCCTTCTCTGGACATGTCCAAACCAACGCAACCTTGCTTCTCTAACTTTGTCTCCAACACCAAACAATCTAACCTGAGCTGTCCCTCTAATATACTCATGTCTAATCCTGTCCATCCTTGTCACACCCAATTAAATTTCAGCATCTTTAACACTCTGACACCCCCAGCTCCGCCTCCGCTCCGTCTTTTCATCAGCACCAATGTTTCCAACCTCTACAACATAGCTGGTCTCACTACTGTGCTGTAAACCTTCACTTTAACTCCTGCTGGTACCTGTCTGTCACAAATCACTCCAGCCACCCTTCTCCACCCATTACAACCTGCCTGCACTCTCTTCTTCACCTCTCTTCCACAATCCCTCTAACTCTGAACTGTTGATCCCATGTATCGTACCTTTGTCACCTCAACTCCCCGCATCCTAACCACTCCACTTTCCTCCCTTTTGTCCACAGTCATGTATTCTGTCTTTGTCCTACTAACTTTCATTCCTCTCCTTTCTAGAGCATGTGAAAATGAAAGTGAAAGTGAGTATTCCATTTATCTGTCTCTATCTATCTCTATCTCCATCTCTCCAGGTTCTCCTCAAGCTTCTTCCTACTCTCACTACAGATTACAATGTCATCAGAAAACAACATAGTCCACAGGGACTCCTGTCTAACTGCAGCCATCAACCTGTCCATTATCATAGCAAATATAAACAGGCTTGATGCTGATCCCTTATGTAATCCAACCTCTACCTGAAATGCATCCATCACTCCTTCTGCAAATCTCATCACTGTTACACTGCCCTCATAAATATCTTGTACTACTCTGATATATTCTCTGCCCAATCTGACTTCTTCAGGCAGAATCACAACTCCTCTTAAGGCACCCTGTCATATGCTTTCTCAAAGTCCACAAAGGTACAATGCAACTCCTTCTGTACTTCTCCATCAACACCCTCAGTGAAAACATTGAATCTGTGGTGCTCTTTCTAGGCATGAAACCATACTGCTGTTCACTAATCATCACCTCTTTTCTTAACCTAGCTTCCACTGCTCTTTCCAATAACTTCATGCAGTGGCTGATCAACTTTATCCCTCTATAGTTACTACAGCTCTGTGCATCACCCTTATCCTTGAAAATCAGTACTAGTACACTTTTCCTTTAATCCTCACTACTCCACACCATGGTAAAGCAATTTAAACCCAAATTTGAACCTCCAATGCACCTTGCGTAATCCTCCCTATTTATGCGGGCTTGGGACTAGCGCAAAGAAACACACAGGCTTGTGTATCCCTAGTGGCTGGGCTCTGTAGTTTATGAAAATAGCCATCATAAAAACTGAGCCAGCAAACTGTAAAAAATAATGTTAATGTCATTCTCAAAACATTTGGCCACAGCAGCACAATATTTTAAACACTGAAGATGTGATTGTGCATAGTTCATTTGTTACTAAGAAACCATATTGTAAAGTGTTACCTAATTTTGTTTTTCTTTTCTAGGAGTGCTGCTCTAACAGACACTTTACAACCAGCAGTAAAGTTCAAAAGCAAAAAAAGCAAGGTCAGCCTAATGATCATAAATCACTCAGTGAAGCTAACAATCCACCTTTTTGCGAATAACACAGCCACATTTGTAAAGAAAGCAAGTGCAAGCGAGTGTGATTTTTATACCAAGAAGCTTTTCTTGGGTGGCCAGACAGGCGGAACCATGCACGACAGCAGGGCACAGTGGAAGGTCTCTCTTTTATCATTGACACACTAGAGACAAAGGCCTTTTAGCAAAGCCCATACACACCTACAGTTTCTTGCTGATATGATTGTAAAATGCCACCTTTGTGTTTACTCTTCATGTTGAGCCAACAGATATAGATATGCATGGCTTTATACTGCACATGGTTTTCACTTTGGTGACTACATACTCATGACTGTAACGGCTTTAAATGTACACTTTTCCATGGAGTGTTACATTTTTTGGATCTAAGAGCCCTCCAAAGTCCAAAAACCTCCAAAACACAGCAGAAACACATTCACAAAAACAACTAAAGAATTACACACAGTTCAATTTCTGACAGGCTTTGATTAGTTAGTTTAAAAGTTTGGTAATCACGACCTTCCTGTTTAGTTAAATGTATGTTGTTTCATTCCTCTGTGTATTGATTAAAATCTTTTTTCTAAAGGACATTTTGATTTTCTATGTCTTCATTTATTATTAAGCAGATAGATATTAATTTGTTGAATACCAGGAATCTCCAGGTGAAAAGTTGCTGGTAAGTAAAGTAAGTGGTAGTAAAGGAAGTGTGAACATGTCTTATTATGCCATCTACTGGAGACAGAAGAACTTATCCACTCCCTGGTCACCTTATGAGGTTCAATAGCCTTAAAGGGCTACTACATTAACCATAGCCAGAATCACTTTACTATTCTATGTAATACTGGCATACCAGTGCCATGAACTTGTTAGGGAATATTTCTTTGCTTTCAGGAGTTATGTTCATTAACATGAAAGCGTCACACCTCCACCCCGCCAATAACTATCATGATAGATATTATAGTATTGAATGCAATGGCATTTTGTACGTAAATAAAGGTCACAATATTTAACATAGTATCTGTTCATTTAATTGTATAGACCCACATAGGTGGATGCATGAATGGTACGTCACCAATGGCAAAGCTCGATCTGTACATTCTATGCCGTCTGAGTGATTGCGTTGATTCCTTCAGAAAGTACAAATGCTTGCTGCCATTGATGCCAGATGCCATTGCACTGGGCAATGAGTGTAGTGAACGATTAGACCTACTGTACCCTCAACTTCATCCTCGTCACTTGTCTGTGGCTGTATCGGGGTGGAGATTCTGGCTGGTCAGAGCCGGTCCAGCTGGAACTCAGGAATCAGGAAATCTGCAATCAGCTGACTGCTATCCTCTCTCTTTCTCACTTTCTGTCTCACTCTCTGCATGACTGGCATTATTAGCATTACAGGTTGCGTAAAGTTTTAATATAGCTTTGTGAGAATGTGAATGAGAATTCAGCCTTAAGACTTTAGTGCTGTCTTGCTGATACCAACCAACGCCTAAAAGGCCCAAACACATTTGCAGTCAAAAACTGCTGATGTGCAGCAACTATCTTTGATATGTTATCATCGACTTATTTTTGCATGTTAAAAGACCCAACTTCACAGGAATTTGTGCTCTGTATGGGCTTGCAACCTGTACTAGGCGTAGCTCCACCTCTTGCCCTATGAGTAATGGAATTGGTTCCAACATGACCTTTATTGGGATACTTAACTCAGATAATTGATGGAAGTCACAAAAATACATGGACATTTATAAAGCAGTGTTAACATAGATTCATCCTCGTACATTTACGACATTCAGCAGACACTCTTATCCAGAGCGACTTCCATGTCCTAATTACAGGGACAGTCCCCCTGGAGCAACTCAGGGTTAAGGGTCTTGCTCAGGGACCCAGTGGTGGTAATGCCAGAGGTGGGACCTGGGACCTCTTGAGCCATAGGTCCATAGGCAACCTATAACCTAACCATAGTACCCTACCACTAGACCACCATCACCCAAACACATATAGAACTTGTTGAACTTGCTGAGAAAAGAATCAAAATACAATCTGTAGACAATCTATATCATAGTGTGAGGCAGTCACTGAAGTAAAAAGAAGATTCCTGAAAAGCTCTAGTCTGTAAACTATGCATGCATATTTTGATGATTCACTGACTGCTGCCAACAAAGAACAACCTTTGAACAGTCTCCATGATGCAATTCAAACTGCAAGTGCAAATGTATGTGCAAATCCATAATTATATGGACCACTGTAGGTTGTGTAAAAGTCAACATATCACAAATTATAGTCTTATCTTTTTAAAGTCAGTTGTCATTTTAAAACTGTAATATTTCATTCTAGACTATTTGTTATTGTTTTAATTTCTTTTCAAACATCATTCCCACCAATACTTTAGAAATATACTTTCAAAAAGATCACTGAATGTAACAATTGGTCAGGACCTGCAGGAAGTGGTCATCAAAGTTCAACAAACTGCAAGGTCAACAATATCTACCTCACCAAACTGAGGTTTTTAATGCAGCTTACAGGTAGATAGATAGATAGATAGATAGATAGATAGATAGATAGATAGATAGATAGATAGATAGATAGATAGATAGATAGATAGATAGTTAAGAGCATTGCTGGCTTCTTCTATACAAATAAAATATTGATCAAATTATAACAATGTGCTATGCAGATATTCCCATGTTAAATGTGCCATGATTATGACCAAGTACCTCTTTCTGCAATGCTCACTTTTCCCTTTCTGGTTGACTAAATCAAAGCAGCATAAAGCGGCTTTGTGTGTTTGAGGTTTTCTATATCCTTTTTCATTTTTTTCCGCTCCCTGCCTGTGCAGATCTGGTCGGTCAGGTTTAGTGAGATTTCAGCAAGACCGGTTTATCCAGGGAGAAACTGGTGTTTGTGCGTTCAGGCTGGGAACTGCTCTGACCTGTTCTCCTCTGCTGTTGGAGGGTGGGAGGAGGGAGGTAGAGGGAGGAGAAGGAGAAGGAGAGGAGATGAGAAGGAAAGAAGGTGAAAAAAAGGACTCCAACCCTCACCGCCCTGTTTACTTTTCTCACTTTGTTCCCGCCAACGCAGGGGTCCAACATGACCCATTAAGGGGGTCCAGAGAGAAGAACAAGATTGGTCAGGCTTTGAGCTGACTGACAGCTATTGGCTCTGGGGTTTGAATTCCACAGGCTGGCACAGGGTAAGTTGGGCATGTACTTCATTTGAGGCCAGGAATCTGCCTGAAAGTCGTGGTATGGAGATTACGGATGCTGTATAACTAGGGAAATGCATATATGTGGTGGACAGTAGGAAGTCCTCTTATAATCACAGCATCAATAAACGTGGCTAAATTAAGAGGATTACAGAAATGCATGTGTGTTTGTAAATGGCATGCTGTTTTATTTACAACAGTTAATTCAATAACTATGGGCTAATGTTTCTCTGAATCTACACTTCCTATGTACAATTCCTAGCTACAATTGGGACAATTTCATGCTTGCAAAGCGTTGTTAATGGATGATCTATAGTAGTATATCTATGCCATAAAGAACTTTCAGTTTGAGTCAATTAAGAGTGAGTCCCGATGAATGCATTTGATAGCTGGACAGTATCCAGCACAGCTTATTGATTTGTGTGCTCAAACACAACCATTGAACCTGATAATTAGCAAATGAATTGAATCGTTTGTGTCTCAGCAGGGAGTGAATTGCCCTTCATGCCTTTGTTTGAACACCAGCCAATATTCCTAATGCATCTGTTTGTGTCATTCAACAGAGTCCACAAACTGATCAGTAAAATGTAAAGTAATTCAGAGTGGTTTGATATGAAAAGAAGAAAAATTATTCACAGTTTATTAAAATTATTCACATTTTATTAAAATGGAAACCCACATCCAAAGCAATGAATGTCTATCAATGGAAAGTTATTATTACCTGAAATTGTTCTAGATTTGCTGTCTGGTTTCTGAGACATAATGGTATGACAGGTTTGAGATTTGAAAGTTTTTAGCTAAAAACATTACATTTACAGTTTGCCTCATTAAATGATATCCTGCGCCCTTTTGTGCTGGGGTGTATATCGGTGCATGTGTGTTTATGTGAATTAATCCCATCGTATAACAATCATGGAGCATATAACATCATTTTGTACCCCCTCCAAAAACATAGAGCATCACTGGTTTAAATCATCCTTCAAATAAAAGACAGTAAATGCTAAATAATGAAGATAACTATGTTTAAACCTGAGGTGAGCTAAGCAGACTGCCTTGGATTGTGAAAGCTTGTTAATTACTGTACCACAAGCTATAACAGGGCAAGTAAATCTGTCAAATCTACTAAACTAGCTATGCTAGTGATGTATCCTGGTTTGTTAGCCATAGCAGGCCTGACAGTATTTACTACATAAAAATAAATGTAAAAAAACATTCTAGATCTAAAGGTGTACATTGTCTGCTTCATACCTGGTTATTTCTAATTAGGATACCCACATTTTAGGTTTGATCTCTGTATAGGGCAGTCTAGCACTGCTGACCACACATTACAATATGCAAATTGAGTTTCACTCTAAATGCACTTGATTTGTAGTAACATGGTAAATTGTACAGGATGTCTCTTCACCTTATGGCCTATGAGCGCCGGCATAGGCTCCACCCACAACCCTGGTTAGGATAAGTGGTTCAGACAATGGGTGAGTGGATGGAAGGATGGATGGATGGATGGATGGATGGATGAATGAATCAAACCTATGTCTAATGGCTCCATTGATCCAGATCAAAGACCTGAAACACTTTATTGTTTACTGTGTAGAGAAGTAAAGAAAGTCTGATATTTGAACTTAAGGGTTTGAACATGAATGAATTTAATTAAGATGAAGGTAGGAAATGTTTTGCCATTTATAAACCATTTAACCATTTATTTGAGGGGTGAGGAGCTATGAGCAGTGTTCCCACCCTTAAAGTTGAAACAAAACCTATGCAAAACCTATACATATAAGAGTGTAAGAGTGTGTGTGCATGTGTGACAGGTTTATTTCTGAGCTCATAGGCAGGTCCTCTCTTGCTCTTGCCCTGTAACACAGGAAACTAAGCCAACATATCCCAACATGCTGCAGAGTGAGGGAGGGGAAACCACACCACTCATGCAAAAAGAAAAAAAAAATCTGGATCTGAAAAAATACTCTTCTACTGATATCTAACACAGAGAAGAAGAGTTTTGTACAGCTTAATGTAGAAATTTATATAACACTTTTCCTGCATGGTAACAGTTACTAGGCGGTTCAAAATCATTATTTTTCCACACCGTTACCAGAACTTTGAGTATCGGCCAAAAAGGATACCGATCAAACGTTGCTTTTTTAAAAGCCAATAAACTTTAAAATTAGTTATTATTAACTGACACACATCTGTAAACCTTTCAAGCCAATAATGACGTATACAATAAAGTAAATATTTCTGCACACCATGCATGTAAAAGTAGCATCGTGCTGTTTGAACAAGGGCTCTGGTGGCAACAATACACACATACTTTAATTAGTATGTAATACATAAGTACAAAAACTTGTGTAAAATGACTCTGGTAAAAGCAGAAGTACTTATTCCACTTCATTACCCAAGTTAAAGTAAAAATTAGGCTCAAAGTACTTTATGTTTAAAATATAAAAGAAAAGCCTGTAGTAGGCCTCTGAAGGACATTTCTACCAGCTGTTCAACTAACTGGCCTCATTCCATATGAATATATTTCAAAGACTATTAAACCATCGAGACCTAACCTAAAATTAAAACAATCTGCTGAAAATAATGAACATTCTTTCTTCACTTCCATCTCATTATTATTTCTCCCCTCATGGACCTCACATTAAATACATTCCTTTTTTTCCCTTTCTTCTCTGTCTCCTTTAGTTACTAATGCTGTGTAATTGTCCATTTAGGGTGAAAGTGTTTGTGATTATAACGTTTTGATGTTGTAGCTTGAACATAGATGCGCAGCCAGGAGTCTCGTCACCAACTTTTTTGAAGATTTCAACAGAATTCAGGAACCACTTGTACTAAGGAATTAATGTGAACAATGTCTGACGCTCTGCTCTGCATCACTGGGGCTTATAAAACCCAGCCCCCAATGAGGCACACCTGTGGCCCGAATGAGCACAGGTGTGCCATTCAGAGCAGAGCGCCCCCTACCGTGACTGTGATGTTTGGGTTCGAACTATGCAGATTTTTACAACATGGAAAATTTCCCTCAAATGTATCAAACCTAGAGCAAAAAAGTGTATGAAAGAAGAGTAGGATGTCCAGCTATTTGGATAAAACGGGGGTGGCGGTGGTCTAGTGCTATGGTACTTGCCTACAGACCTATAGTAAAGAAGTCGCAGGTTTGAATCCCACCTCTGGCACTACCACTATTGGGTTCCTGAGCAAACCCTTAACCCTGAATTGCTCCAGGGGGGACTGTCCCTGTAATCAGGATTTAGTAGTCGCTCTGGATAAGAGCATCTGCTAAATGCCATAAATGGAAATGAAAAAATGTAAGCAGTAAATGTAAAGAAGTTAAAAAAAGTACTAAAATAAAAAGTTTACTTAGGTACAGTAAAAAAGTATTTGCACTCCATTACTTTTCCTTCTTTTCTGAGCGTTATGCACCTTTCTGACATCCACCCTTGAGAAACACTGTCTTATTTGATTGTTGGTTAAAAAATCTATCCTATTCCACTCAACACCTAAAACATTGATCATTTATCCATTTCTCCATGTTTTAAACAGTTGTTAATATGGTTGTTAGCCCCTTAGCCATGCAATGGTGCTTTGAGTCTTTCGAACGTGTGTGTCGCAGCTCTTATCTCAAACACATTGCACGATGGATTAACATGAGATCAATATTACTAGTGCAGCACCCAAGAGGGTTAACCTGAAAGTTCACTTAAAAATAGACTATGGCACATAAACACTCTACTTCTCCACACAAAGAAACACACTGCTAACAAAATGACATCCCACAATGTGAATGAGTGCAGTTTTAGGCTTGGCCTGTTACAGGGTTGATTCAGATTAATTATTCTTTCCATCTGATAACCATTCCAGCAATTTCTACTGACATTAAGATCTGGACCTGAAGAGTTATCCATGTAAAACTGCATTATGCTCAGAAATAGAAAAAGTAGACCCGTGCCTGGGGTGAAGTACCTATTCACCTAGTGAAGTATTCACCTAGTGAATGATGAATTTTAATTAAAATATTTACATTAAAATCCAAAAAAAAATTCAGCTGCAAAAAATCTTCTTAAATTAAATATTCCCAATGATATTTACACTGCCTCCAAAAACTGAGGGTGGGGGAGTGGGGGCAGCGTGGGACACACCCTGTGGATTGCCCTCAGCATTTCAACGTAAAACTGTCAAACCTGTTTCCTCGGTATA
Organism: Hepsetus odoe; assembly: GCA_017165825.1. Lineage (NCBI taxonomy): Eukaryota > Metazoa > Chordata > Actinopteri > Characiformes > Hepsetidae > Hepsetus > Hepsetus odoe. Next base: position 12,930,046 of record CM029385.1, on the reverse strand, counting down.
TACAAATGTTTATGGAAAACGCTCACCTTGGTACATCTGTAATGAGCATAATTTAGTACTGATCACTAAAGGGAGTCCTTTATTAAAGGAAACCCTGGTGTTCTGTCATTTCGAGAGTTTGACATGGTAGGTTAGCTTTCAGAATGCACCATTCACTTCCCAGTCCTTGAATGGTAATTAGGCCACAAAAATATCCGGAATTGTGGTTGTGGTTGTGATTTTGTGACATCACAACCAAAACTACTGCCCGTCCAGCTTCCAGCAGATGATGCCACCCTTTTAGCTTTAAGTGATTAACAGTGTCCACAGCTTTTTTTTTTTTTTTTTTTTTATTAAACTGCTTATGGGATACTTTTAAGGAGTCAACCAGTCAAAGCAGAAGACATTTACATACATAACAGTGTTAAAGGCAAAGTAACATAAGTATTTTTGATGAGATGTTGAGGTTGGAAGAGTCTTGCAAATATGGATAATAACTCTTCTTTGGCACTTTAAATGACATAGATATTATTATTAGTATTTGGGACAAAGAAGAAACAGAAAAATGTATATATATATATATAATTCCTGGAAGAAAAAAAAAAACATTCCATATTCAGTCATTCAAGTTTTTGCATTATAAAAAAGCAGCTTTGAGGAAGCAATCATTTGGATATTCTTTAATTAAATAAATGCAGTTCTCCTTGGTTATCATTCCAAAAAATCTTTTTAGGCATCTTTATTTTTTAGAGAAAACACTGGCACTGGCATGTAAACTGAGCCCAGATTAGTCACATGATTGTATCTACCTCTCCCTCTCTCACTCTCTCTCTCTCTCTCTCTCTCTCTCTCTCTCTCTCGCTCACTCACACACACACTCTCTGAAATCTACATTAAGAGAATTACAGTCAGCAGAACTGGATCTGTCTGATCAGGCAGTTGGATGTTTTCTTTCGTAATCCGATATGGCTTTCGAGGGAGTAATTTCTCAATCGCTTTGCCCTGCCGGGCCAATAAATGGCAGCCTTCACAAAGCCTGAGATCTGAGTTCTGTGTTGAGTTACAATGTTTATTAAAGTTGTAAAGGAGGTGAACAACATGCAATATTTATATTGCAATGATGATGTACACCTCAATACCGAAGTTTGCTCTCTGCCCTTCACTGATGCATTGCAGACACATTACTGTCTCTGCTCTGTACTGGATGAATGTGTCAGAATGTTTTGCACTGTATGTTGTGTGGTCTGTACTTTAGTCTTTTATGTCTATATCAGATATATTTATATCAGACATATCCTGAAAAGGTTTGGGATATCATGTTTGCCATTTGACCCACGTCCTTATACAATCTTAGACTCTTTAACATATGTACTTACTGAGAAGCTGGCCTCATTGCTGAAACTAGCATGTGCTACTACTTTACAGTTTACGTTCCAAATTTTCAAATATAAATACTTCACCAACGTTCACCCTCCCTCCCTCTTTCTCACGCTCTTCTGTCTCTCTCTCTCTCTCTCTCTCTCTCTCTCTCTCTCTCTCTCTCTCTCTCTCTCTCTCTCTCTCTTTCTCTCTCTCACTCTCTCTGCTCTCTCACACACACAGACACACAGATACACACAGACACACACACACACACACACACACATACACACACACACACACACACACACACAAATAAAGTAATGCCTGCAGCAGCTTGGTAGAACCAGTTTGACCAGGGCAGGCTGTAATTGTTTCCAATATCTCCTCTCTGAAGTCTGTTCTGCTATTAGAAACACAATGCTGAGGGCATTTTAACGTGATACTTTAATTAACATAGTTTGTACTCTTACCCCAAGGTTCATGATCACCCTGCACTTGTCAGTTTTGAAATCTGCTTGTATAATTCCATACCACATCTTTAGGTTAAAGGGCTAGCAGGTAATGCAAGTGTAGGATTAACAATGTGCACTGCAGGCCTACATCAGCATGCATCCTCTTAACTATGTAGTTTTTAGGAAATCTTAAATGGACTCGATTTTGTCATTAACATAAATGAAAAAAAGCCTCCAGAAGAAATATGCATTGACTGTTGCTATTGTTTTTCAGCACTTTGTTTGCAGATATGATGTCGTTCAATGTCAGAAATCGCATATGTAAATGAAGAGCTTCATTTCCAAGTATCTGTATATCATAGCAGTTCATGAATGCCCAGAATAAAGAATAACGTGAGTTTTTTTATGCAAAAGTCATTTCTCGTATAAAGGTGGTGTTAACCGTAATATAGCACTAATATATTTATAGAAGTCTTGCAGATTTTCATTGTACCTTTTTTATTGTGACAATACATTTCTGTATTGCATGTTTAATATTTTGTTTTACTGTATCCAGCTGTACACTACAGGGCCAAAAGCGTTCAAGTGTTCAGCCTCACCCAGTGCTAACAGGTTTATAAAATCAAGCATTTGCCCTGCAATCTCCCTAAACAAACACTGGCAGTAACTTGGGTCATATGAAAGAGCTTGATGACTTTAAACATAGCGTTGTCACAAAGCAGCAGGCCTCACAATCTCCCTTTCGTTCTCTTGCGCTTTTTTCACTCTTTCACAGAAGGAAATAGAATCTCTTTTAACATTAGTCATTGGAACAGAGTGTGTTCATGTATGTGTTTGGCCATTGCTATGCATTCATGTGTGTATAGAGTATATATAATACCTTTCACAGTCATCGATATACATAGTAGCATTAGCATTGCATAATGGAGCAGGTTGTTGCTTTGTTTTTGCATTCTAATCTATAAACTGCCACTAAACTATCTGTATTTATGAGCATTATGTTGGTTTGATTTTTCCACAGCTGCAAATATAGGCTCTTACTAGTCTGAGAGAGGGTGAAAGAGAGTGATATGGTGTGGAACCCTTGTCTATTTTCACAGCCTTAACAGTTCTGAAGCTCTCTCTCTCTCTCTCTCTCTCTCTCTCTCTCTCTCTCTCTCTCTGCAGCAGAGAAGAATGGCTATGCAGAGTTTTGCAGAACTGCTGCATAAATTAAAGGAGGTTCATGAAGTGGAGGTGCAAGGTGAGACAGAGACAAAAATATCGAAAATATATACACTAAAGCTGTTGGCCTACTGGATTACCTCATCCTCTCTCCTTATTAACAACACATTCTGAATTTCTGGAGACATTGTACTTATGTTAGTCCCACACTGCCATGTCAGTGTAAGTGCAGAATGTTCTAATGTCCAAATAATAAATGGGTAGAAGCATTCATGTGGTTGTTTCTTATCTCAAGAATAATTAGAGTAATACAAATGATTCAAATAATTAAACCCAATACCTTTATCACAAAAAGATAACTTGCCCCCTCATTCACTCACTGAACCACATTTAATTGTTAAGGGATTAAATCAGACTATCCATGCCAATGGCTGATTACTGATTCTAGATATCACTTGAAAAAAACTCTCCAAAAACCTCACTAAAAGGTATTTTAAATATATCAGTAAAGAAAGGGTTACTAATTTACTATTCTCTCAAACCTAACTCTGGGACTCAAACCACCAAAAGAAAATGGAACTTGAAGAAGCCAGCTTAGCATTATAACTCCAGCATCTTATAGAAAATTCAACTGACAAGTCATAGAAGATCCCAGAAAAATCCAGAAGATCATTTAAAGAGGAGCTGACCTCTTGCCTTTTCTTGGCTTTGGTCATCCAAAATAAATGTGGCTATTATAAAATGAAGTTCATGATTTACAATGTAGATGCTTCTAATAAAGTGATAGCAAATAGCTATATGCTTTTTTATGAATTTTAGCTTATCTTTTACAATATGGGACATCATAGTACTGAGTGCTTCTGTCTTTTTCCTTTCTCCACAGGATGGCAGGAAAAGGTGCTGGAACTAACAAATAAGAAAAACTGGTAAGTTTTGGATAAAACAGAGAGTTGTATCTTTTTTTTCAGTTCTTATTAAAACATGGGGAAGAGGCTGCTGAGTTATCTCTTTTGTGTTACAGTGATGGAAAGAGACTGGAGGAGCTCTACAGCAGAAACCAGCAACTGAGGGAGCAGCAGAGGATGCTTACAGAGAACATCAAACAACTGGAGAACATGTATGGCAGTGTGTGTGTGCGTGTGTGTGTGCGTGTGTGTGTGTGTGTGTATGGCCTGTATGCATCCATGAGAATGAGTATGTTTAGAGATTTTGTTTAACTATGAGTGTGTATGTGTGTGTGTGTGTGTGTTTATGTGTGTGCAGGTTGCGTGCAGGCCTTTGTGATAGGTGTACAGTGACTCAGGAGGTAGCTAAGAAGCGGCAGCAGGAATATGAAAGCTCTCAGCTTCAGAGTCTGCATCATATCTCCATACTGAGTATGTTAACATACATACACACCCCAAGAAATACACACCCATACACACATATAGCTGTTAACAGTAACTTTCAACCACAGGAATTAACTGTCAAGAACAAAACTGTAGTTCCCATAACATCGCTCGAGACACTTTTACAGTGCTCTTGAGTTAACTGTCAGTCGTATGCTAGTAAATGAGCAAAAGCACATTTTCTACAGACTATATATATATATATATATATATATATATAAAACATTCTTGGATATATATCTCATTCTTATGTAAGCTTAATTTTAACAATATTGGGAGATTCAAGTAATATAACTAAGCAATTAAAACTGAAGAAAAGACTTTTCAATATCTTCTATAACATGTAATTTTCCCAGAATGCAATTTCTGCAGAATAAATTAGGATACCCCCACCTTTATTCCCAATTAAAATGGCTCAAATCACACTCAGGTGTAGCATTATTATAACAGGTCCACATGATTAGAAAATTGTTACTCAGCATTTTGAAGGAGGTTTGCACGATTTAAACCTCAGACATTTTGTTTGGTGCTCCTGACTGTTGAGGTGAGAGTGAACACCATGGTGAGATCAAAAGAGCAGTCTGAGTCTGTAGCAGCTTATTAGTCTGGGAAGGGATTTCAAAAGACCTCAAAAGAAATAGCAATCAGCCAATCCACTGTCTGGAAAATAAAATCCCTGGCTCAGCGTTAATGTCCTATCCACACCACACCAGCATTACACCGACCAAGCAAGTTCACCCTGAGAGCAGACCACAAGATTCTATAAGAAGTCTCCAAAAACCCTAAAATTTCATTATGGGACCTATAGCAGACTCTTGCTACTGTTGATGTGAATATGCAAGCCTCTACAATCAGAAAGAGACTGCACAACTCTAACTCTTATGGGAGGTGTGCAAGGAAGAAACCTTTGCTCTCTAAGAAAAATATTAAGACCAGACTGATGTTTGCCAGAGAAAATGTAGACAAAGAATTCTGGAATAATGTTCTTTTGGACAGATGAGTCTTAAACTGAATTATTTGGACGCCAGAACAAAGGACATAGGTCTGGCATAAACCAAATTTTCCAGGAAAAAAACCTCATACCAACTGTGAAGCTTGGAGGTGGAAGTGTCATGGCGATGCTTTGCTGCAAAGGGAGTAACACTAGCTATTAGGGGGTAGCGTGTCCTAATTTTTTCCTTAGCTGGAATCTTTCAAGGGCTGGGATATTTTTGGCAGTATCTTTCTTAATGACTTTGACCAGAGCTAAACTTTAATGGCTAGACAACTGAGTGATTCAAGGAATGATGACTGCTAAATCAGTGACAGGTGAATTGGTATCCATGGCTCATTGATTCACATGGGGAGTGAAGGCAAGCTTTCCATGACAGCACAAACCTTACCATGACTGGAAGAAGTCTGAACACACAATGTGGAGCTACGTACAGGCAGATTGGTCCAGAGTGCCTATAATGCCCCTCTAAATGCATTGCTCAAGGGAAAAGGTAGAGAAACACCCTGGACTAGTCATACATCCATTGCAGGGCAGACAGAGAGTTATGAATTGTGTCCTGAAATAAACTGAATCATGAACTGGGTGTATTGATACAGTCAGTAGACTACAGGAAAAATTGCAGAGAAAAAGTAAAAAGTAATAAAAAAAAGTAACAACTTTTTTTGTAAATGTAAATGCCTAAGAAGGAAAAAATAAGAACTCAGATAATGGATGGAGAGATAATAGATGGAGAGAGACTGGCCACTCAGCTTATACTGAACGCCCTAACACTGTTAGGTGTTAGGGTCTCCGTACAGGTCTGTAAGGAGACCCTGTGTTCATGTGGTTGCTATGGAGCCCATGAAACTGTTGTGTAGACCTTTTGCTTCTTGAAATGACCTCACATGTTTCCTGTTCCTGTTTTTCCTCATCCTGCAGTGGGTGAGATCAGCACTTTGATGAAAGAGAATGAAAAGCTGAAAGAAGAGGTGAAGCATCTAAACGGACGGAAAGAGTGAGTGTCAGTTTTACATTTATATACTTATTATATACAACTTCTGTGATATCTGTAACTGCAGTTGTAGGTAAACTAACCTCAGAAACAAACTATCCAAACTGTAAGTTAAACTATAAGTTATAACAGCCTATTTTGGGCTATAATTTTAATAATTATGCAGCAACAAACAAAGACAATATAGCAATAAACGAAAATAAAATAAAGACACATTTACAATAATAAATATACCTGGAACTCTGTTTCCATGATGAATGAATCACATGGGATTTACTAAGAAAACTATTCACTGAAATTGTATGTCAGCTATGCAATGCTGTCAGTAATGTCAGTCAGGCCTTTTTGCCAGTTCACTAATCAGGCTTAACTTTTGATTTTGCAAATTATTATCACAGCTGTAGTCATTTTCATAGAAGCACATGGCATTTAATGTAAGCCTACGGGTTGAGTCCCATTATAAGAAAATATCCAATCAAACTGAATGATTCAGGTAATATCTTAGTAAAAAAAACCATGAAAAAACAACGACTGGAGATCATTATATTTTCTAACACTTTAGTGGTTAAAAATACCAGTTATTAATACCACAGCCATATTAATGCAGATAGTTTTTTTTCTTATATTTTAGTACATTAATCCATGTGAACCTTTTTTCTATATCATGGGCTTTAACTGAGAAAATTAGAGGATTATGCTTTTGGTAGGAGCTGGCTTTTATGATCAGTAAGGTAAAGAACATTGTCTTTCTGAGCGTTCATTTGTATTCCTAGGTTATTGTTTTATTATAATCAACAGTTAAACTGGCATTGATCTATTATTCATTATATTAAAAGGTTAAAGGTTGATCTTTAATGTAAAAATATTAGCTATATTCACCTTTTTTGCAGTCTATCATGTCTATAACTAGTAACATGTGCCAAAGATGTTTCTAGCTTCTTTACTGGGGCAGGTAGTCAAATAGGTGGGCTTTTCCTTGACAGATGAGTAAATTAAGCAATCAGACCCAGTTTACTTCACTTCCAATATGTAGTACAGCTTCTCTGAAGCAAAGAAAGCTAGAAAATCTCATCCTTTATTGATGTTCATTCAGTCCTTGATATTTCAGGCAAAAGAATGGTCACCCAGAAGAAGCAAGAAGCCCGGTAGCCCAGAATTTGCCTGACCCAGTTGCCGCTGACCCAGCAACTAAACAAGTGGCCTCAGTGCTGAAATCTGAGCAGGTATCAACAGGGGGAGCCACTGCATCAGCAGCCACTGTGAAGAGTGAGAATGAACACAGTCAAGCCACAGAGACTGTGCATGAGGAAAAAGAATCATCAGGTAATGTCTTATTGTACAGGTAACAACAGTACACTCTGTTCATTATTTTACCTGTTCATAATTCTTCTTTTCTGTGAAAATCTTTAGATAAAGGATTTCAACACAAACAGATACCTGGGTGGAGCGGAGCATACCCTTTTGTGAGTAGACAGTTTTAACAAGCACATTAAAGCACCTTTCTTTATATATTTTCTTCTAGAAGCAAATTTGATTTTGTCATTTGGTTTTTTTTTCCACATCGTTTTAACATTTTGCATTGAATGACTAAATATTTTATGGGAGATGTCTTCACTGTTATAGTTGCTTTAATAATTTAACAAAATAATTATTGAGATGAGACCTGATTCATCTCATCAGGTCATCAAGAGCATCTGCATGTTACAATCAGTAAAACACCTAATCACCAGAAGCAAAAGTAATGGAGAATTATTTAGTGTGCCATTTCCACTACCTGTTGCTCTGTCGCTCACAGAAGCTGTTGCTTTATTCTGTAATATCTATTGCTGTATCTGATTGAAGTAGAGAAAGGAAGCACCTGTCTGAATGTTGTGCGTTTCCTTTCATTTCAGGGGTCGAGAAAGCTTTCTACTTTTGTGAGAGCGACAAACCCAGTGACATGGAGGGAAAGGAGGTGAGATCCAGGGGTGGAAGGTACAGAGTGTCTGTATGAAGTTGATCACTCCCCAAATATTATACTTGTAAAGGTTATTACCAGAGGGAAACTTGGGGGAGGGTGAGGGGAAGAGGAAAATGATTGGGCTTTTTCATATCAGAAACAAAACTGATGACCTGCTGGAGTTTTCATTTCTTCACAATATTGTTTGTAACAAAGACCTCAAAATTTTGTAAATCAGAAAGCAATATTGCTAAATACGATGGTTAAAGAACTTGCACAAAACATTCATAACTGTGATGAAGCTGAACCAAAACTAGAACAATACATTCCACTATTACATTAGATACTTTAAATAAATACATTTTAAAATAAAAATTACTTCCCGATAAATGGTAAACGTTTACATTTACAGCATTTAGCAGACGCTCTTATCCAGAGCGACTTCCATGTCCTAATTACAGGGACAGTCCCCCTGGAGCAACTCAGGGTTAAGGGTCTTGCTCAGGGACTCAGTGGTGGTACTGTTAGAGGTGAGATTCGAATCTGGGACCTCTTGAGCCATAGGTCCATAGGCAAGCACCCTACCACTAGACCACCACCACCTCAACCAGGAATCAGCTGCTCTCTGGAGTTTTGTTTATTATGTTTGTGCTAGCTTAACTAGCAGGGTTACAGTTCCACACTTCACAATTAATATGATTTAATCTAATGGTCCCTCCTAGAAAAAGAAAAAGAAACCTTTGGGAAACCTCAAAAATGGCAGAATGTGGACGTTTCAATGAGCAACAATTCAATGAGCAACTGTTATAATTTTGGCGGATAGGAAGTAGTTGCTATATTCCTACTGTTGAGTTCATGTTCATAAGTACATAATGCAAAGAAGAAATCTAAAACAGGGTACATGTACTGGTGTTATTAATAACTAAACAAGAAAAAATCTACATTGAGTGTATTAAAGAGCAAAACTTCATTAAAAAATTACGTATCAAAATACTTGTTGTATTCTACTTCTTCTCCTTCTTTTTTTTTCCTTCTAATTCTCAGCTTCCTCTCCACAGAGCATTCAGTGTGGAATCCCTGGAGGCTCGTCCATCTCCAACCTCACCATCACTTCCCTTTCACCAACTGCTGAAGAAAAACCCCTTTTTTGTAAAAGAACGTGTAAATCCTGAACGAGCATCCATCCCCCACCGACCCCACCCAATCAAGACAGCTCCACCCACTTTTCGCTGGCCCCTTCCAGAACATACAGACTGGGTGACGATGGCAACAGTGGGCAGTGGGGACCTTTCAAACATGAACGAAGACTCAAATTCACCAATTTTGCATTACACCAGCATGGTCCCTGCTGTGGAAGGTCCTGAGCCTCACCAACAATCCCAGGGTGCCGGTAATACAAGACCCTGGTCAGATCTGTCCATCTGCCCACCTCGCAGGAGCCTCTCTGAGCATGCTGAGAGCAAAGACAGGAGATCCGCGGTGTCCGTTATAGCAGCGTCCTCCTGGAAAGATTCAACAGCACAGCCACAGCGGATCTTTGGGGAGAATCTGAGAGAACATGAAGAGGAGATCCCCTTAGACCTGTCCAATGTAGGAGGCTCCAAAGTGAAAGAGACAGAAAACACAGAGATAATCAAGAGCAAAACACTGAATGTCATCACCAGTGACATGGCATCACCATCATATTCTTCATCATCTTCATCGCCTCCTGCTCCACTCTCCTCACCGTCTTCAGCTCAGTACATCTCCAGCCCTCAGAGTGATCCCCAGACAGGAGACACTAAATCACAAGTATGGAGAGGCAGTAGAGTAACTGCTATACATTTCTACAATGAAACTATCATTTTGAGTGAAGAAACAACGTGTGGGCCCACATGATTACCCTTGCAGAATCATGAATCAAATCAGAGCAAACACAACTGATTCAACTCATTTTTTATTACAAAAACCTCTTTTTTCTCTAAAAAAGAGCTTTAAAAAAGAGTTTTATTGTTCAAGTGTTAAAAATGGTGATTGAGCAGAATCTGCAAAGGATGGCCCTCCAGGACCTCAGTTTGAAACCCCATGTTGAGAAGACGTAGCAGGTTTTTTTTAGTTTCACAATAAATGTGTAGTGTGCTTGAGTGTCCTTAAAATTAAATTGTTCCAAAAAAACGTAGTTTGCTGGTCTACATAGTATTTTACAAAGGATGAAGTGCTGCTGGATGAAAGACCTGAAAGACCTGAAAGAAATATTTCCCATTCAAAAGTAGACAGAAAAACTGGGTAATTACAGCAAGCGCAAAGCTGGGATGGCAACTGGTTCAAAAGGAAGCTGCTATTTTTTAGAATTGGTTAAAATTTTTACTGTGTAATTAATCATCCAATAGGTATTCAGTTACAAGATGTACATGATTAAGGAAGTTAAGGAAGTTAAGAAAAAGCCATTAAAAAGTGTGTTGAGTGGAGGTATATGTGTGATACCATGGATTACCAAGAGCAGGATTAAGAAACACTGAACTAGACAGTTAGGTTCAATGATTGTTTCTTTCCTGTAACATCACACAGAGAGACGAGACTTTGGAAAAGCCAAAGGAAGAGGATAATGAGGAAAAAGAGAAGAAAGAGAATATGGAATTTACAAAGAAGGTCCCCGCTCTGACAATTTCTCTTCGATCAGGTATAAACTCAGTGATCAGTAATCAAACTAATCTTTCTTTGTTCATCCTTAGTAAATAATGTTCATCTCTGTCTTCGTAGTTGTGGTGCTTGAGCCACTTAAACCAGGGCAGGTAACTTTTTTTTTTTGCTTATTAATATTATTCTTACATCATAGAGCCTGTTGCTGTTTATAATGCATCTCTAATGTTTCACTGCAGCTTAAAGAGCAGGACACAGAGCACTGCAGCAGCCCACAGGAGCAGGAGGAGGAGCACGAGAACAACCAGAGCACAATGAGGAAGAGACCAGGACGAGATAGTGATGGTATGAGATCACAAATTCGTTAATTCCTTCATTCCTTCATTCATTCATGCATTCAGTATTCATTCAATAATTCAGCGTAACTGGCAACTCAACACATTCGTTCACCCACCAGTAAACAATTCATCCATTCATTCTGTGCATTCATTCATCCATCATCCTGATGAAATTTTTTTATTCACTCATGTGTCTATCTGTTCACCTCTGCATTAAGTATTCCCTACATCCAGTTATTAAATCAATTCATGCATTTATCCACTCATTCTAAACAAATTAGGGAAACTAAACAAACTGGTCAAGAGGGCCAGCTCTGTCCTGAACTGTCCGCTCAAGTCCATCGAGCAGGTAGGGGAGGAGAGGATGTTATCCAAACTAATATCCATCATGGACAACACCTCCCACCCCCTACACGAGACTGTACGAGCACTGAGCAGCTCGTTCAGCAGCAGACTCTTACACCCGCAGTGTAAGAAAGAACGCTACCGCAGGTCATTCCTACCTGCAGCAATAAGACTCCACAACTCATCATAACATTACATTGCTTGTTTATTATTATATATTATGTTATATTATATACTATTATTAATGTATATTAATGTATATTGTTATTGCATTGTACAGTATTATTATTATTATTATTATTATAATTATTAGACTTATATCTTACTACTTGTTTATTTATATATATTTATAATTTATTTAAAACCTATTTATTATCGTGTATTATTACTGTGTACTGTATATTTGGTCACATAATTCTTCTTGTAGATATGTATATGCATCTTGGTAATATAGTATATATGTATATATATTTCTATTTATATATTTATATAGATAGATAATTTATTATTATAGCTCCTGTACTTTTCTCCTTTCTCCTGTACTTGTCCCTCTTCCTTATACCTCTATTTTTATATATCTTTTTTCTATTCTTTCTTTACATCTGTCACTTTTATAAGAGCCCTGTAACGTCCAAATTTCCCATTCGTGGGATAATAAAAGATTACTCTACTCTACTCTACTATTCAGCCACATTTCATACAATACATCTCAAAGCAGCATTTCATACATGCACCATCTATCCATCCATTCATTTACGTCTTTACGTGTATTTTTTCATATATTTCATGTATTGTTTTCCTGGTGTTAGCTTCACGACGATCACTGAAAGAAAAAAGAATGAGATTGGCTGTAATGCCACAGGGGCCCAACCATGGAGACTCAGAGGAAGGCTGAAAAAAGCTCTTTTATGAGCAATGCTGATAAAGGTATTATCAAAAAGCAAAAGATTTGTTATATAAGTTAAACCAGCATGTCCACAGATTAAAATAAGTGTAAGTGATGCACACATTCTATTCAAGTTTCTGTGTCTTAGCTTATCTTAATTGCTTTTGCTGTCTTTTGTCACATTCCATCCTAATACATTTGCTTTAATGTCTTACAGGGATCAAAAATCACATTGAACCTTCAGGCCCCTTGTCCTCAACTGTTGCTTTCTGACATTCTGTAAAAAAGAAAAGAAAAAAATAACAAACGAACAAGAAGACTGGCCTTCAGTCTGTATCACTATCAGTGTAAGTCTTGTGTGAATCGTGCAAATCATACAGGAAGCAAACCACATCTAATCTGAGCACTTGAAGAGCTTCTGTTGCTTAGAGCCTTGTTTCTATGGCCTGACAGCCTTGACTTTCTTCAAACCCACCATGTTCTCCACATAGATCTCCCAGTCTTTGACCAGGGGAAGCAGGAGCAGATCTGTCTGAATAGAGGAACTGTGACTCTCTCTCTCTCTCTCTCTCTCTCTCTCTCTCTCTCTCTCTCTCTCTCTCTCTCTCTCTCTCTCTGTCTCTCTTCCTCTTTTACATGCACATCAACTTGATTCCAGTGAGTGGAGTTCCTTCCTCTCCCTCTCAGTCTTAGTTAGTTTCCACTTAGTTTCCACTATTCTCACTTCCGTACCCATGGTTGATTCTCTCTCTTTCACAGATATAGTCACTGTCAACTCGCCAACCTATTTTTATCCCCGACGGCCTCTTGCGAATGAGACAAAGTGCAAGACCCTCCTCTTCCTCTTTTTGGTTTTTAGAGATGACAGAGTACACATTTTGTAAGAGCGAATTTTCCATTTGCAGCAGCTGTGGGCAGCCTGAGCTTGTAAAGAGGGCGGGAAGTGTTTGGGGGGGGGGGGGCTTTGACAGTAAAAACAAAAAGTATGTAACTTAAAATAAAAACAGTGTCTTTTACCTTGTCTCGCTATCTGACAGCTGTTTGAACATTTTAAATGATTTCTTGCTAAAATCTGCCTCTTTCTCACCCATAAGATAACTCATTAGGGTTTTTAGAGCACTTTTGGAGCAGGTTTTGATACCATATGCATGAGAGAAAAAACATTGTTCCTCTTATAACTGTACACTGAAATAAACCAGTGTGAACTTTCCGAATGTGGATGGTGTGTTTCTGTGCTATAAGTGGTTTTGCAGGCAATGGAAAATGTAGTGTGAACATTTACTCTGAGGAAGTATGCATGTGAAAGTAGCATTTTATGGGACAATGTTAGGATGTTTAATATTTAATATTTAAGGATTAATATTTCACTTAACGAGGAAAAGCTTTAAAGCAAATGTCATTATTTTTGTTGCTATTTTTTTATTATTAAAATTATTATAATGTCCACACACAGGACCTGTGATGGTTAAGCATGCTGGACCGCACATAAGCACGGGAGTCGGGAGAGACAGGAGTCTAGAGCTGAGTTTTATATATTCATATATCCATCCATCCATCCATGCATTCTCTTCCGCTTATCCGAGGTCGGGTCGCGGGGGCAGCAGCTCCAGCAGGGATGCCCAGACTTCCCTCTCTCTGGCCACTTCTTCCAGCTCCTCCGGGTGGATCCCAAGGCGTTCCCAGGCCAGCCGAGAGGCATAGTCTCTCCAGCGTGTCCTGGGTCTTCCCCGGGGTCTCTTTCCGGTGGGGCATGCCTGGAACACCTCACCAGGTGCCCGAGCCACCTCATCTGGCTCCTCTCGATGTGGAGGAGCAGTGGCTCTACTCTGAGCCTCTCCCGGATGACTGAGCTTCTCACCCTATCTCTAAGGGAGAGCCCAGACACCCTGCGGAGGAAACTCATTTCGGCCACTTGTATTCGCGATCTCGTTCTTTCGGTCACTACCCACAGCTCGTGACCATAGGTGAGGGTGGGAACGTAGATCGACCAGTAAATTGAGATCTTTGCCTTTTGGCTCAGCTCCTTCTTCCCTATGATGGACCGATGCAGAGCGCGCATCACTGCGGACACTGCCCCGATCCGCCTGTCAATCTCCCGCTCCATTCTACCCTCACTCGTGAACAAGATCCTGAGATACTTAAACTCCTCCACTTGGGGCAGGACCTCACTCCTAACCCTGAGAGGGCACTCCACCCTGTTTCGGCTGAGGACCATGGCCTCAGATTTGGAGGTGCTGATCCTCATCCCAGCCACTTCACACTCGGCTGCGAACCGATCCAGTGAGAGCTGAAGGTCGCAGACTGATGAGGCCAACAGGACAATGTCATCTGCAAAAAGCAGTGACCCAATCCTGAGCCCACCAAACCGGACCCCCTCAACGCCCTGGCTGCGCCTAGAAATCCTGTCCATAAAATTTATGAACAGGATTGGTGACAAATGGCAGCCCTGGTAGAGTCCAACTCTCACCGGAAACAGGTCCGACTTACTGCACCGGACCAAGCTCCGACACCGGTTGTACAGGGACCGGACAGCCCTTAACAGGGAATCCGATACCCAATACTCTCGGAGTACCCCCCACAGGACTCCCCGAGGGACACGGTTGAATGCCTTCTACAAAGCACATGTAGACTGGTTGGGCAAACTCCCATGCATGCTCCCAGGTGTAGAGCTGGTCCATTGTTCCGCGACCTGGACGGAAACCACACTGCTCCTCCTGAATCCGAGGTTCGACTATCCTACAGACCCTCCTTTCCAGGACCCCTGTAGACTTTCCCGGGGAGGCTGAGAAGTGTGATCCCTCTATAGTTGGAACACACCCTCCGGTCCCCTTTCTTAAAGAGGGGGACCACCACCCCGGTTTGCCAATCCAGAGGCACTGTCCCCGATGTCCATGCAATGTTGCAGAGGCATGTCAACCATGACAGTCCTACAACATCCAGAGCCTTGAGGAACTCCAGGCTGATCTCATCCACCCCCGGAGCCCTGCCACCAAGGAGCTTTTTGACCACCTCGGCAACCTCAGCCCCAGAGATGGAGTCCACCTCTATGTCTCCAGGCTCTGCTTCCTCATCGGAAGACATGTTGGTGGAATCAAGGAGGTCTTTTTGCTATTAAATTCCATATGGTGCATGATGATGGTTATGCAAACATGTCTTTAAATAGCTCAGTCCCACACTAAGGATAAGACAGAAACCTTCAATGCAAGCAAATAATGGATTTGTTGAAGAGTTGTTTTGCTAACTAAATTAATTTTATATAAACCTACAATAAGAGCATTTTACATGCATTTCTAATTATTAATCTGGATTTAACTTTTTGTCATGAGACAGTTCTCTTTACCAATATGCTGCTGAGTGCAGAAGCTAATCTCCCATCCATAGTGTATTATGTAGCGTACACATCCATAGTGTAACAAAACACAACACAGCAGACACGTCACATTTCTACACATTTAGAATGCAATGAGCTGCAAAACCCTAATGTCAGGCAGCGCGAGGATTACATTTAAAAACAGAAACTGAAGAAAGTACTAGAATAGGTACTGGTACTGTAGTAAGAGGTATGTATTAGAAATGCAGGAGTGTGGTTTCCCATATGATTATTCAATAATATGCAAAAATAAAATATACCAATATACCTACATACAGATACATATACATTAGTAACAATTATGCTGCAGATATAAAATTATGCATGATCAGTTTTCATCCATATTACACTTTAGGTTAATTTTTATTAAAATGCACCAGAGAAATACTCTCTTGGTGCATCTAATCTTCCCCTGTTATTTTTCTGCAGGTGTCATGGCATCTGGCATGAAGCAGAAGAGAAAGTGATGCTAGTTTAAAATGGCCTATAAAGGACTCAGTTATATTCAGAGTTAAGAATTACTGCTCACATTTTAACTAACATAATCAAACCATATTTTAAAATCATTCCAAAGATGTCCCCCTTTTATTTATTTTTTTTATCTAAGAGCATTATCCTTCAGATTATGGTCTTAAATGAACAGATTTTTCTCTGGTTGTGTTTGGTTGAGAAAAGACTTTTGAATTTTGAAAGTCTATGGTAATAAATACATATATTTACAATAATTAAAATGATAAAAAAACAATGTTAGAACACCGTCTGAAAAGCTTAATTGCTTGTTGATGAGCTCTCATTTTTCTTATTTTTCATCAGTTATTGTATCTGTAAGTTCCAACTTATGACTTGATTAGATCTTAATATAAAATGGGGACATTTGTCTACTTTATGTACCGTGTGTTTAAATGTTGAATATATAGCAATCACCCATTACATTAAAACCATCTGCCTAATATTGTGTAGGCCAAAACAGCTCTGGCCAAATAGAGGCATGAACTCCATAAGGCCTCTGAACCAACAAGAAGATGCCAGTAATTTAAGTAAGCTGGAAGTGCCAATGGGTTGGTTTTTCCAGCACACAAATGCTTGATTGGATTGAGGTAATTTTTTTCATGAACCTTTTTATGACCGTTTATAAACTCTCATCTTTAACAACAAATAACAGATCAAAGAGTCATAAATCAGAATGAATCAGGGGAGGAACAAGAGCACTGTATGATGCAATTAAAGATTTCAAATTTTTCTTCCTTCAATGTTTGCAACATGTATAAAATGTAGAGCAGGCCCAATTTAATTTAAATCACAATAGCAAGAGGAAAGGGATCTAAAAAAGGATTCTTTATTATTGGGTTAAGAGTTTAAGCCAAAAAGACTGTTCTACTGGCTAGTGTTTCAACATAAAAAGCAACAGAAGTAGTAACTGTATTATGATGGGGGGGCAAAGGCATCTTTAAGTAATATAATCAGTAAAATAAAAGTGTAATGAGGCCTAAAAGTGATATGATCTGTTTTGTCATTCTTCACCATGAAGTGAGCGACTGAAAATAAAAGTGACTATTTGTCATTGTGAGCACACATTATAGCACTCAGTGAACCATTAAAAATACATCCTCTGCATTTAAATCACACGCACTGTGCAGTCATATCCAGCACTCAGGGAGCAGTGATCGGGACGGCACCTTGCACAAGGGTATCTCAGAGCAACCTACTGGTAACCCACAATCTTCTGACCCTGGGGCCTCGTCCCTAAGCACTAGGCCACTGCTGCATGTGTGGTATTCAGTACATTGTTAACATTACGGGCCTCAGTCCTTGATCTCTACAGCGAGAGGTCTACAGGCTCTTTAAATGCAGTCGGGGATATGCAGCCAATGCAATGCCTTTCAGATTCAAAATAGGTGAAAATGTGTTTGTTCAAACTGGTTTGACTTTTTTTTTCTAATCTATATTTAACACTCTGACACCATGCAAAAGGGTGTATCTTTGGGGCAGTGGTGGCCTAGTGGTTAGGGAGCTGGCCCCGCATCGGAAGATTGTGGGTTCGATTCTCTCACAAGTAGTTTGTCCTGAGGTACCCTTGAGCAAGGTACCGTCCCCGTCCCCACTCCCTGGGCGCTTTCAATAGCTGCCCACTGCTGCACGGTGTTTGAGTGCATGGGTTAAATGCAGAGGTCAGGGGCAGCAGTGGCCTAGTGGTTAGGGAGTTGGCCCTGGGTTGGAAGATTGTGGGTTCGATTCCCAGTAGGTTGCCCTGAGGTACCCCTGAGCAAGGTGCTTTCAATAGCTGCCCACTGCTGCATGTGTGTGTATGGGTTAAATGCAGAGGTCTAGGGGCAGCGGTGGCATTCGATTCCCTCACAATTAGGTTGCCCTGAGGTACCCCTGAGCAAGGTACCCTCCCTGTCACTGCTCCCTGGGTGCCCAATAGCTGCCCACTGCTGCATAGTGTTTGTGTGCATGGGTTAAAAGCAGAGGTATGTGGCTTGCTGTGCTGTGACCTTGCTTTTCACTTTCTTTCTTTATAGGTGAGAGGGTGTAGTTGGGTAGAGGGTGTAGAGGGTGTAGAAGGTGTAATTGCTCAGCCCTCAGAAGTCTAACTTGCTCCCTTATTTGATGGTATTTGCATGTTATAACATGTGTCCTGCAGTGTCAGAATGAACTCTTTGTGTTGTTTTAAACATGGAGTGGTTATTTAGTGTATAACTGTATGTATGGAAGGCCTTATGACGGGAATGACCTCTTACTCCTCAGTGTGCTTATGTGTGTGTGATCATAACCAAGTGAGAGAGAGAGAAAGGGAGAGAGAAAAAGAGAGAGAGAGAGAGAGAGAGAGAGAGAGAGAGAGAGAGAGAGAGAGAGAGAACGATACCAGTTCTCCCTAATCATTTTTCTCTCTCTTCATTCAGCAGTGGACAGATGGAGGGATTTTAAGCACAGGAAAGCCTGTGGACAGAGATGAATAACTAACCCCATAATATTCATTCACCACTACGATTCTCTCTCTCTCCCTCTGTCACTCTGAACTAGTGGGTGTTTAATCCTGGCATTTGATAAAGGATTACAGGATCACTGTTTAATGTCCCTATATGACTGTGACACCCACTTTTGTTTGTGCGTATGTGAACTTATTTTCTAAAAAGCTATTGCATAGATACTATTACTACTACCACTACTATATTTACTGTAGTAGTGCTTCTTGTTTGCATTTTCCATAAAATATAAAACGGCAACCATATGGAACCATATGCACCTAAATATCTGCAGATACTATCACCATGATTTTTATTACAACTACAAAAGTATAACAGCAACAACAACAACAACAAAAAAAAAAATAATAATAATAATAATGATGATGATGATAATAATAATAATAATAATAAAAACATGACCATAATGATCATGATTTTACAAATTATCTTAAAAGAGCCCAGAATGCTGTGGCTTATATGTAGGTCTTTCTGTTCTATCTGTTTTAATTCTCTGAGAGAGAGAGTGAGAGAGAGAGAGAGAGATTGTGTGTGTGTGTGTCGGTGTGTGTGTGTGTGTAAAGGGGGAAGAGGCGGATGTTCGTGACTCTGCATGATTGCCTTTGGCCCTAGTAGCTGCTTGACTTCCTCTTTAGTGCTCAGTCTTCACCGCACCTCTGACTCGCACTGACCGTAAGAGCCTGTCAGCAAGATGGAGGAACCGGCTTAACAGCTTCATCCACACTCAGCACCACACTCTATCAGCCTTGCACTTGGATTACATTACTGCTGGCTCTTCATTTGCACTGAATTGGTAATAAAACTTTTCTTTGGCTCCTGAACACAGATCAATTTTCTAAGTAGACTTATAAAAAGGTCAACTCATGGTAAAGCAGCTTGTTGGTCATAATTGAGGAATTGTCGTATACAAACCCAAGATGTGCGTCTTCTTCACATTTATTTTTGTATTGGAGTGTATGTATAAGAGTTTTCTCTATTTCATGTGGATCCTTTAAGGAAGTTACTTTCAATACATCTGCCAAGTATTTGGATTTAGTGAAGGATTACCTAGAAAAGCCTTTTTAGCTTAGAAAGTAAATGAACAGTAATAAAGAAGCCTGTAATTGTCTCAGTCATGTATGTATTCTCATAGGAAAACTTCACTTGACATGACTTGATATGATAAAGCCTAGCAAAACAGCCCCACATACTGTCCACTGCTCTTTCTAAAAGTCACCAGCTTTGTGTTCAGCCTAAACTTCCTGAAATGATGAAAGCCTTTTGATAAGGTTCTCCTCACAGAAGAGTTTTACATGCATAATGTGATATTTGCACAGCCCAGGATGACACTATAGAAGGTTGGTTTGAAATAAGATCATCCTTCTCTCTTTCACTTTTGTTCAGGGGCTCTTTTCATCAGCAGGGGTGGTTAAAGGGGGATTCCTGAATTTCTGCATTAATGTCAGAGTTGCTAAAAGCACACCAGACAGTCAAAGTGTTTAAAGCCTCTAAAAGTCTCTGTAACTTATTGCATGAAATGGTGTAGCTTTCTGATGTTTTCTGATAGTTTGGATCTAACATGTTTACAGTTTTTACCTAAATTTGAAATAAAAGGTGGAGTGGTGTCAGAAATTTAAAGACAAAATAGAAATGAACTATATCTACCTAGTTTTAATATTATCAGCATTACATTAAAAACTAGGGCTTTTGTAGATTCTCTGCTGGTTTTAGATATATATTACCTTTAGTAGAGATTGTGGCCCCTGGTTCTGTCCACTACAGGAAAGTTTCTCTACATCTGAATGGCTTTTTATATTTTAAATTAAACTGGATTCCCTTTCAGGTTTCTAATATTTGGTAGTTTCATTGAACTTTTGAAATTAAATATACTTTATTATAATATTCTAATATATTTTTGCCCTAGAGTGGCTTCTGGTTGCAGTTTTTCGAAACAGCAACATCAACAGGCTGCACACACTAAACAGAAACATATAGCATGCTCCTGCTGGTAGGCGCTGAGCTTGTCTACAATGCTCCTGCTTTGGAAACTTTTTACTAGGTTCTTTCAACTGCCTCATTTGCTCCTAATTATGAGAGATGGGATAAATGTCCATGAAATGCAAATTCTGCATTAGACTGGCAGGCCCTGGCAACTGCTGCTGTGAGCTCTGCGCCAATCATCATGTTTGTCAAACTTGTTCAGATAAAAAAGGAAACAAGCTAGCCCCGCTGGCCATGAAACAGCATGCGTTTGCAACTATTCATGTTGGCATAGGGGTCAGGACCAAAGAGCTGGGGGTTACTCTGTGCTCGCAGGGTGGAGTGAAGGACATTGTCCTCAGGCAAATAGTTATCTTCTATCTGAAATTTATGAGAGCAGATAGAAGCAAGCAGGAACTGTTTTGGTGAAAGCCAGATGAATGAACTCAAACCGGGGGTTGGTAATAAAAAGCATATAGCTTGATATAGTGGTTCCATAATTAGAAAAGGGCAAAAGAGGAATAGGCCAGACCCTAATGAGGAAGCAAGCTTAGAATTTGTCTTTTTTCTGCTCTAACATCACAGTGCAACCCAGGGTAGCTTGTAGTGTGAATTTCTGAAAACAGCACCACTGTGTCACCTAAGCCTTCTTATTTCCTACCCCTCCTTACAGCCCAGATTGCATCAGCCTAATTTTTTCCAGCATATACAAGCAAATCCAGATGATACACAACAGTTTAGGGGTCTTCTGAATGTACTGCTTGTTGACTTCTCATTCTGACATGTTATAAAGTCGAGTCGACATTAAACGGTGGCTCTAAGAGACAAAATCTAAACGAAGGAGGTGAAAAAACATTTTAATACAAAAGTATGGTTCCGGAGCTGTTAATGAACACTGCGGTAAAAAAAAAAGTTCCTTTTTAGTTTAGTAAAAAGATCCATTTTTGTAAACAAGATATGTCCACGTGAAAACGTTTCAGAAGATCAAATTATCACAACTGTCTAGGCGTTGGCCCGATTATCAGGAAATCGTGAGTTTGATCGCCTGCGATGCCAAGAGTCCAAGAGAACATTTTTGGCTGTGCTTCTCCTTGGTAGTTAAGATTTAAAGGTTTTTCACAAGTTTAAGAGTTACTCTAAAAATTTTTTGAATATTTGAACTTAAAACATGTCTTTGTACATCTCATGTATAAAGCTCTCCCAAGTGATTTTCTTTAGGAAGATAAAAATGGTGCTTCTAATAAGTGCACTGAAACATTTTTGGCCTCCTTGTTTTTGATAATGTTGAATGACTTCATCCCATACAATTCCTTCCAGTAACCCTGCTTCACCCACTTTGTTTTTAAAGTGAACGCTTTTTGTAATTTTCCTAGAGGCTTTCCTCTGAGCCACTGGCTTTACCTCAGTTATCCTTTAGAAAACAACACTGCTTTGTCCATGATATGGGCTTTCGCTCCATGATGTGGCTGGGGGAAGTGATTGAGGGTTTGCTGAACTGGGGCCTTCATTGTATTCTCATTTCAGGCACTTTGAATACATCGCTTGAACATTGTTACATTCAGGTTAGGTCAAGAAGGCAGCAGTTAATCATAAAACTCCAGTGGCCCATCTGCTCAACTGAAACAGCACTGTGCAAAGTAAAGTTGGTCAGTTCTACACAGGGTGCTGTAGTTTTATGTTCGTTATGTGATTTTGAGCAAAGTTTGCTTCAGTAAACTCTGTAGGCTCCTGCTTCAAATACAGGGGGGTTTACTGCACTGAAATTGTTTTTTCTTGAACACGTTTTATTTTTTATTTTTGCAGAGGCATAGATTTCTATAGTGTGCCTACACAGGGATGCTGTAAACCATGAGACCGACTAAACATGGCAGTAATGTGGGTTCATCTAAAGCTTGTTTGATTTTACACAGAGACAACATGCTGGTGAAGCGCTTCCATTTAAAGGAAACTGGTGGCCGAAAGTGTCTTTTCTAGAGCAATATGCATGGCTCTCTTGCTTTTCTAGCTGCCCTGTCATTTCTTTACCATTACTTTCTTTTTTTCACCCTGTCAGCATTCATAGTTCTGCATAGTCTTTCTGCTGTGACAAAACAGCTTTGCTCAGTGCAGGAGCACTACAGTTCACTAGTCTTTGACCAAGGATTAACTATGCAATGCAGATCCAGCTCAAAAGGTCTTAAGACAAGGGGGGAAATCTGCATTTTTTTTTGTCACTGTATATATTTGGTCATTGTGTAATGAACACACACTTGCGATCACAAAGGAAGAGAGTGCACATGTACAGTGTGTAAACGCTCGTAGGATGTTTCCTCAACGATTGACGGACGGCAAATGGGAGAGCGTAGCATAAATGCGAGCTCACATCTCATTGTTAACGAGGCGAGAGAAACGAACCATCGTCTCAGTTGGTGTAAAAAGCGCATCCGCACCACGGGAGCATCACATGATGTTCATTAGCCAAGGTGTTTGCTCGTAACCCAAACTTGACAAGGGGGGAAATCTGCATTTTTTTTGTCACTGTGTATATATTTGGTCATTGTGTTCTGTTTCTGTGAAGTGTACATTATTAATAAACCTCTATGTCTAATATATGTGACCAAAGTAAGGTCATAAGATACATTTTACTCCTGGTCATATGAGAAGTGTAATTTAGGAAATGAAAGAGGCCTTGTTGTTTTTTTTTCATTTACCATCAAACATGAGAATGCACACACCAGTGGACCCCATCAGAATATATTCCTTATGCGCTCGGGTAACAGAATGCATAATATCGAATAGATGTTTCAAAGAACATTGCATTTCCCTATTTATCTGTAATATTTTTTGCATGTTTGGGCCAGTCTTCATGGGCACATTACATAGAATAGTAGGTTTAGTCAACACGGCTGTAATGGACAATTATGCTGTACACATAAGCTCAAATGTCAAAAAAAAAGAAAGAAAAAAAAGAAAAATGAGGTACCACATTCAAAATGTGAATCTATCATTTAAAAATGTAGTGTGTTTATTCACATTAGGCATAATCCAGTTAAACAGGGCTCATTATGCTATCTACATAAATAAAATGTGTATTCTTTAATACAAACATTGCCACATTATACTATGAAAAAGTCTTGTTACATATCTCAACACATATCTTGATGGTTTTTCATATTAAGTTTTTGCCATAGAATGTCAAGGCTTGTTGCGTCACCTTAGAAGTAAAAGGCTACATATTGTAAATCAATTTACTATTTGATTTTTGCATAATTTTGATATGCAGCATGTCTAGTAAAGTTTCTCTGCGATGGGCTGGCGACCTGTCCAGGGTGCGTCCCCCGTCCTCGCCCTGTGTGCGCTGGGTTGGACGCCAGCACTCCCCCGCGACCCCGATTGGGACAAGCGGCAGATAATGGATGGATGGATAGTGAAATTTCTCTTTACTTTTTTCTCAAAAAGAAGCAGAACCTCATGTTGGATCTTAGATATTACAATTTCATGTTCAGTTTTACTGCTTGGGAGTTTCTCTTCATGAAACTGGATTTTTTCCAGGTCAGTTACTCGCTATTAGGCCACATACTTGCTATCAGCTGTGAACATCATTCCCTCCATAACCACAGTTCTCAATAAGTTGTTTCTGCACAGCAAGCAAGAAAGTTAATGTACATAGTGAGAAAGTGTGAGGCAGGGTGAGAGAGGTCACAGGAAAAAATATATAAAATATAAAATATCAAGCCAGAATTTGATTTGTGACACTTACAAAAAACATTAAATGACAACTGATATAGACCCACAGTTAAATATATTCACTCCAATGAGCACTGTTTGTCATTAAAGCTGCTTAAGTGAGTTTTAGTCTGAGTCAAGATTTTTTTTGTTCAATGTTAATCTTTTTCTTTAAATTTTATTCTGTTGCATCGTTGACATAATTCGGAGCATTTTCACAGAGAAAGAGCAAATGAAAAAAGGGAAGAAGAAAGAGCGACACACACTTCAGTTCCTATTATGTTTGATGCCATGACTTTCTTCACTTTGAATTTTGGTGATTTTTTTTGTGAAGACAGGGTTACATCAACCATGGTAAAATTAGTCTTCACAGCTATGTATTGGCATTTAAAATAAAGACAAATGTCAAAGCGGTTCTAGGTAAAAAAAAAAAAAATGTATAGTAATAGCTGCATGTCAGCATGAAATGGCAGTTTCTTTTGTACGGAAATTAATGCTGTCTGTGGGTTGCCTTTATGTACTAAAGATCATTGTACCAGCTGATACCACAGTACAGCACAGCACAGTGGTGCCTTGGGTTACGAGCATAATCCGTTCTGGGGCCGAGCTCGCAACCTAAAATGCTCGCGACCCAAATAATTAATTCCCTTTATAAATAAAGGAAATTCACACGATGCGTTCCATACCCACATAAATACGTCCAAACAAGAAGCAACTTTTCAGCGTCTTCCAGAACACGCGGCCATTGTGTTTTTACTCATTAATCCTTTCATTACATCTATCATCTTGATGGTTTCTTCACTTTTCAAGATTGAATCTTTTCCTCTTAGGGGCCATTGTCACGATACAAGGCTAGTCACTGCACTTGAAGCAAAA
Organism: Hepsetus odoe; assembly: GCA_017165825.1. Classification (NCBI taxonomy): domain Eukaryota; kingdom Metazoa; phylum Chordata; class Actinopteri; order Characiformes; family Hepsetidae; genus Hepsetus; species Hepsetus odoe. The sequence continues at coordinate 12,904,692 of CM029385.1, read as the reverse complement.
CACAAAATTGCTTTATGAACACACATTTGTGATCACAAAGGAAGAGAGTGCACTTGTGCAGTATGTAAACATCGTAGGATGTTTCCTCAACGATTGACGGATGGCAAATTGGAGAGCGTAGCGTAGATGTGAGCTCACATCTCACATTTAACGAGGCGAGAAAAAAGAACCATCGTCTCAGTTGGTGTAAAAAGTGCATCCGCACCACAGGAGCATCACAAGATGCTCATTAGCCAAGGTGTTTGCTCATAACCCAAACTTGACTCGCAACAGAAAAATTACTCATAACCCAAGACACCACTGTCCAAATGTACTGGTTCTTTACAGACCATTGAAAAAGTAGCTCTTCATTACTTCACTTTTTGACAGTTTTTGGTAGCACCACTATCAATAATCTCTTGTCATGTGCAGCTGTGATGATGTAGGCCATATGGGTTCATCCTGTGGCTTCTCTTATCTTCTTCCTTTTGACAGCTGACAGTAGTTTCTCAAACATACAGTTTCCCTACATTTAAAGCTGCCAAAACCACTTTAGTGTACCTACAGATACCTTGTTGCCGGTGAATGAATCTTTAACACAGTCTTATAAATGAGATAAAAATGAAGGTAAGCATGAGGAACATTTATAAAGTTTAAAGGACCTCAATGTAAATGTAAAGACCCTTGGAGGAACAATTATACATGTATTGGATGATATACAATGCTTTTCTCAGATATATCCTTTATAAATATGGCTCTTCAGAGAAAAAAAGTGGTTCTTGTTGTTCTTTACCAAAGTCTAGAATGTATATTTTTGCTAGAATTGTATATTTAAGCCAATAACTGCTGAGGAACCTTTTTCTTATAATGATAAATTTAGATCACAAAAAGTAGTCATAAGTAATGCACAAACTCAGTTCATCGTTTATATTTCCTGTGACAGCTCAAACATTAATAACAAGTTCTAAACAGCTGATGTGAGAAAATGATAGCGCTGTGGGTAAAGTTTCCATAATCATTGCTTTTGTTTGTTGGGCTGTCTCTCTGCAGGTTTTACTATGGGGTGTGTGGGCACCAAGCCAGACCAGGATTCAAGCAGAAAAGCAGTGAGCAATGAAGACACAGGATATCCTGGTCAGACAGCGCACTACGTCAAGGACCCCACAACAGGCACCAAGGCTGTAAGTGGGTCTTCAGACTGGGGCTTCATATTTCTGGGATAGGAACAGTAGGAATTTCCAGCATGAGAATATGTGCTATTTGGGCTCTTTGTCAAAAGTTGCCGATTGCACATTGCCAGTAACATTTTGCAAGGTTACCGGAATGAAATCTTTTAGCACATTTAGCGTACATGGACATGTTTCCTCTTTAAGAGGACTTGGCCAACTGCCATGTTCAATGAAAGTGAATGAGGACAAGTTGTGTCTACTCAAAGACATGCATGCTCTGTTACAACATTCCAGTCATGTAATTTACAGTAATGTTGATAGTACTCCATTTTTTCATCCTATTAACAGTCAACTTTTTGACAGACAGAGAAAAAATACTGTGTATCAGAAATGAATCTTATATTTCTGACAAGTGACTTTATGGAGAAGAATGAAACATTTATAACTTTTAAAATGTCAATGGTCAGTGGATCCTATATTTACTTTAACAGGAATATTATCTTAGAAAATGGTAAAAATGTTGAAAAAAAGCAACAAAACAGTAAAGCAACAAAACAGTAGAAAATAATGCACCTCTAATTCAATGCACTCTTAAGAAAAGTAGCCAAAAGAGGTACAGCTCCCTTAAACTATCTTGTAAGGGAGTCATTTCTGCAAATGTGGTGCCTGGCTGTGAAGAAGCGTTTTGAATTTCTAAGAACCGCTATGCTTACAGTTTCTGGTAAGAAGTGTTAAACTTTTGCAGAAACTTGAGTTTCTACTTTACCAAAACAAACAAATTTATCTATGTTATTATTCTAAGAATAGTTTAGTTTAATAGAATAAATGAAATTAATAGAAAAGTTTAATAGAATAAAACAAATTGTTTTTGTGCCCATAAGACTGATCTATGGCCATTATATCTATTCTGATGGGCTGCCCTGTAATTCTCTGCCCCGTGCTTTGTCTCTTTAACACGAATGGATGCGCTGAGCATCTGCAGACCAAACATCCAGATAAATGCGTTGGTTATTGCTACATCACAGAGATTCAGAATTCCATGATGTAGGCCATTTAATAAAGGTGCAATAATAAATAAATTGTAACGTACACAGCCTTTAATGCATCAAGCTTGCTGGTTCTCTGGTGTATTCGAATTTGGTATTAAATAGCAATTATTTTTTTATAGATGGTAGTAAGAAATCAAAATCAGTAGGAGTTATCATAATATTGGATGGCAATACTTTGACTATTAATTGAGGAATCATATGACTCTGATATCACAGAGAGACTGGCACTTCAGCTTGCCCACAGAAACAAAAAGGCACTACAAAATGTGCTTAACAATGACAGCTATTCATGCTTTTTTCTCTTTTCTTCTCACCATGGTATCTCTTGCCACAACTAAGCTAAGTTAAAAGGTCCCTGCAGGAAACTGTGGTAATGCCTATGCTTAAAAGTGTGAAAAGGAACCAGAAAGGGTTCACAATCATATAAGAACAACTTCTGTTTTCCTTAAAACATTTTAATTACTGCTTACCTAAGAACCTTTTATATGAGGTTAGACAGGAGTCCCAGTGGACAGTGATGTTTGCTGATGATATTGTGCTCCGTAGTGAGAGTGGGGAGCAGCTTGAAGAGAAGCTGGAGAGATGGAGTTATGATCTAGAGAGGAGAAGAATGAAAATGAGTTGGACAAAGACATTAGTGTGAATAAATGGGAGGAAAGTGGAATGGTTAGGATGCAGGGAGCAAAGGTGACAAAGGTAGAGGAATTTAAATACTTGAGATCAACAGTTCAGAGTAACAGGGAGTGTGGAAGAGAGGAGAAGAAGAGACGAATGGCACGAGTGATCTGTGACAGATGGGTACCAGCAAGATTAAAAGGGAAGGTTTACAGGACCGTAGTGGGACTGGTATCAGAGTTAAAGATGCTGAAATTGTCATTGGGTATGATGAGGATGGACATGATAAGAAATAAGTATAGAAAGAGTAGAAAGGGTATATTAGAAAGAGTATATTTTAGGGACAGCACAGGTTGGATGTTTTAGAGACAAAGAAAGAGAAACAAGGTTGTCTTGGGAGGCCAAAAAGAAGGTTTATGGATGTGGTAAGAGAGGACATGCAGGCAGTAGGTTTGAAGGAGGAAGATGCAGAAGATAGGAAGAAATGGATGATCCACTGTGGCAACCTCTAACAGGAGTAGAAGAATCAACTTAATTCAGCAAATATCTAATAATGCAAGATTTTTATCAGGTTTATAGATTCACACCAAGTTTTTAGATTTTAGCTATTCTAGATCATTTCTTTTCCCACAGTTTTCACAGCAAGACAATAGAAAGATGAACACTTTGCATGAAGAGAACATGGCGTTGCCTTTTATGTAATGTTCATTGAAACCGATTCATTGTAATAGTCTAAAGGGGAATATACATTTTATTTTCCTTGCTGTCATTTTTTGGGGACTGTATGTTTTTAATGATTTTGTGTAAAAGTTTAATGCCAAGAATGGAGCTGTATTGCATAAAGTAAAAAAGTTTCGCACGAAACCCAATTTTTTTTTTGCTCGTGGTCACTTCCCTTTAATTTATTTAATGACCAGCCTGAGCTTTTGGCTTCCCCTAACTTCCTCTCTGTTAAAAGTCAAGGAAAAAAAAGCTTTGTAGTGTTTTAGACTGCATTTCATTTGCAATTTCAGACTGTTTGGGATGCACTGGTATATCTTACAGGATTTGCAATATCACATTCTGTAGTTAAGAAGCAGATTCTGTAGCCGATACTGTATTTAACAGTTAAGAATGGTGTCATGTTTGGATATATTTGGCATTGTTATGATGATGCTATTATTGTTATGTATGGTACCAATATGTTTTCTGTGGCAGACATACAGTACTGGGCAAACGTCTTGTGCCATTTATTTATACTATAAGGGAATCACCTTGACGGTGCAAAAATCCTTTTTTTATATATGCTTTATTTTTTTACATATACCATAGCATTTCATGGCTGTCAAATTGTCTTATCCTTGGCATATTGAGTAGATGAAAGCAAAGAAACGGGAACAAATGTTTTACTATAAAAGGCTAAAGTTTTTTGTTAATGTTTTACTGCAAAGTGCCTAAAGATACACTGTGCCTAGAAAAGGGAGCTCCAATCACTCTGTATTCTTCATGTCTTAAGTTAGATTATTTTGTGAAGTTTAAATGATTCATATGTAGCTAAATTCTAAAAATCTTTTGAAATTGGTCATGAACCAGCATAAGAGTGCAAGAAGAGTGTTGCACAGTGCTGTACATTTTTCAGAAAATTGCTGCAACAAATTATATAAATTTTATTTATATTTAGATTAATTTGACAGATCTTCAATTTTGTGCATTCATTGCCATTTTAACACTTCCATCCTGTACCCAAACAACATACACCTTTTTTTTCCAGGCGGCAACTCTCCCCAAAACTGCCACTGACATTACGTTCCCCTTCAAACAGAAACACAAAACTTTTGATTATGTTCCCCTTTAAACAGAAACATAAAACTATTTGATTATGTTCCCCTTCAAACAGAAACATAAAACTATTTAATTATGTTCCCCTTCAAACAGAGTCACAAAAAAACGATTTGATAACCAGCATGTAAAATCTAGCGCCACTGTTTCTTTGGATCTGTCCCAAAAAATATGATCAATTACCACTAATACTAGACATCTGAGATGTGAGGGAAGGATAGTGTATATGTGTGTACCGCACTGCACTGATGTAACAGGAAAAGATGGCAATGCCAGATGGTGACTGTACAACACATTAAGCTTTCAATATTCAGCTTCAGGCACTGGAATCTGATAGGACAAACACAACTGGTTCCCCTTTAACTGTGCCAGCAAATGACAATCAGCTGTAAATTCTCCTCTCTTCACCTCCACAGGCCAAAACCAACTCCAGCTTTCCAGCATCCAGCACAGACAGTGAGTGACATGTTTCATGTACTGAAAGCTTTGAGCCTAGCCTTCTATGTTTTGCACCCTATGTGAGGAACATGTAGTTCTGATGCACAAAGCAAGCTGGCCAACTATGTTCATGGGGTTATAAAGATGGTTAGGGCCATATTTAAGCCTCTGTGAGGGTTTGGGTCGAGGGGTTTTCATAATGTTTACTATGTATCACTAAAGAGGAAGTTGTACCAACGTTAGAACCTGTTCAGCTGGGCTATTAATAAAATAAGTTCCTGTGCTGATCGTTTGAAGCAAACACTTTCAGACCTCACCCCTGTTCGAGTTAGTGAGTCTGGTGCTAAATTCAGTTTCTGTCTTTTACGTGATTGCCATTTATATTTATCACCTCAGTTGTATTTGCAGTCTGCCGTGTGGCTGTGGTGACGTTCGCTTGATGTAACTGCGGCTATAAATGCCTCCAGAAATGGTCTGAAAAACTCTTTGTGCTTTTCAGGTGTGGAGAATATTTCCATAGCGCTGTATGACTATGAAGCCTTGCATGATGGAGACTTGGGCTTCAAAAAAGGAGACAAACTGAAAATCCTGCAGGAGTGAGTGTCTCCTGGTGCACAAACACACACACACACACACACACACACACACACACACACACACACACACACACAGACACATATTCCCTCCCTATCATACATGTTTGTTATATATACAGTATCAGGACATGGAGCAAGTACCGTGCATGTTTGCCTGTGAATACAGAATAGAAGATTATATTAAATAATGAAAAGACCAGAAATAAGAAGAAATAAATTAAATATTGTTTTAAGTAACGCAGCACAGCACAACACAACAAAATTCAACCTCTGCGTTTCACCCATACACACACATGCAGCAGGGGGCAAATATTGAAAGCACCTGGGGAGCAGTGATAGGGACGGTACCTTGCTCAAGGGTACCTCAGGGCAACCTACTGGTGAGGGAATCGAACCCACAATCTTCCGAACCGGGGCAACTCCCTCACCACTAGGCCTTATCTCATCGTGTTTTCAACTAAAAGTGTGAATTTGTTATCCAGACACTACAATAAATACTTACTACAAAAACGTATTTAGAATTTGCGAAGTTTAATTCTTGCACTAACTACAGTAATATAAAAAATTGGTTTAACCTTCAAATGATGATACATAGCATTTATAAATACATAGCATGTATAAAACAAACAAAAAAAAAGGCCAAGACCATTCCATTTGTCCCAGCTTTGTAGTTTAATGATGTTCTTCAATAGTTCTCTGTCAGAAATTTGGTTCAGAAAAAATGCAAAAACAGAGCTACACTTTCATTCAAAACACATCTCCTCACACTCTCTCCATACTTTCACTCTGCAGGTCAGGGGAATGGTGGAGAGCAATGTCTCTGAGCAGTGGTGCGGAAGGCTTCATCCCCAGTAACTATGTAGCTAAAGACACACTGCAAACTGAAGAGTGAGTATACACTAAAGACGCTGCTCTATACTGTGCTGAAAATATGTTTATCCTAACACTTAATCCACTCCCACGCCATAGCTACACGTTACACACAAAATAGAATTTATAACTAGATTCTGTTTTAATTCTAAAGGACTTCATATACATCAACAAACTCTGGATAAAGCCTGGCCTAAAATATTTAGCCAAAAAGATTTGTTGGATTACATGAACACCTTCAAACAGAAACACTCATCAATGAACATCTGTAATGCACACAGCATACAATAATCTGTTTTAATCAGTTAGAGTGATGCATACGGCAGCTTTCTTCTAGCTTTGCTTAAGCAGAAATTTGTTCTCAGAGCAAATCATCTTAGAATTTATCAAAGCTTCATCAGCAAGCTGCTAAAAATACTGAATAAACAGTTCGGCTCACTTAATAAATGTAATCTGTACTAATTTGCAGTGTTTATTGCAAAAAAGTGCAATATATTTAAGATGGATAATATTGATTAGATGGAAATGACTGTTTGAAAAACAGGACACATTTTAGGGTTATATATGAATAGCAACATGGCAGCACTGTGGTACCGTTTTGATACTCTTTTTAAACTTTGAATATTTATTTATTCTTTTTTTTCAGGTGGTTCTTCAAAAGTGTGAGCAGGAAAGATGCAGAGCGACAACTACTAGCACCCGGTAATAAAATGGGTTCCTTCATGATCAGAGACAGCGAGACGACTAAGGGTGAGTTAAATGTATGTCATGGCAAAAAGCATTTCAGGCTTAACTCAGGTCGAGTTTTGCAATGACTGTAGCACACATGCAACCAGAGGAGAAGTGGAGAAGGCAACATGCTGTTTGGTGATTAGATAAAGGAGACTTAAATAGTCTACAGGCGTGGGTTTGTTTGCACCATTTTAAAAGTGTCTTGTAACGTATTTCTATTGTATCAAAACAAGGGGAATTTCTAAGGTACTTTACCCTCAAGTGATCTGCTGAGATCATACAAAATCAGAAAAATATTCTCATTAAAACATACACATTTTTTTCCACCCAACAGGAAGTTACTCACTGTCAGTCAGGGACAGTGACCCCCAATCAGGTGAAACGGTCAAGCATTACAAGATCCGCACTTTGGATAATGGTGGATTCTACATTTCACCACGAATAACATTCAGCAATCTGCAGGAGCTCATCGCCCATTACAAGAGTAAGAACCAGTTCACCAAATACACACACAGAAAACACATTGCTCGGTTTAAGAGATTTTCCATTTGACCAGTATCTTATATACCTAAATTTAGTAGCCTCTAGAACCACTGACCTTTAAGATAAAAAATTAGACCTTTCAGTTTTTTTAATACAGGAAATATTTTGAATGGTTCCAGATATTTTGCTTCATAAACACAATTTTTGACTGCAAACACAGGCTACTAAAAATAATGAAAACAGCATTTTATGGCAATTAAGCTGATCTTGGATTTCCATGTATTTAGTGAACTACGTCCGTCCCTGTTAGCAATCAGTTTGAATATATTAGATCATGTTAATCAAGACATAAAGTGCTTGTTTAACATCATCAGACTTCATCCAAACATAAATTCAGTTAAAAAAAAAACCAAAAAAAACTGTACACTTCTATCACCAGCACTGATTTAACTTTATGAAGCATTTATTAGCCACACCAGGTTTTGAACAGAATCTACAATTTATACTAAGATTTCCTGAGGAGAGGTTAAACAAGAAATTGAAATTCATAAATCAGAGTAAATAAATGCTTAACGCCAAAATAAAAGTTTTCTTCGGTGCCTAAAACTCATGCACTGTACCCTGTTTACACACTGAACTGACAAAAAAATGTGACATTATTCTAAATCCATACACATCAAATTAGTTTGAAATACTGAAATACTGTTCAAATGTTTTAGGCATCTTACAAACACTTATGTTAATAAACCAGATTATTAATATCTGTAGTAAATACACTTTAATGTATTTCAAAATCTTGTTTAACCTTTACTTTTGCTCACTTGCGCTGAAAGAATGTTTAACATCAAAATAATATGGTTTCAGTTCTTTGAACCGAATATACATGTGTGAGAAAATGTCATCCAGATTATATGTCTGCAATTTCTACTGGGTATTGACTGGGTTGAACAGAGCTTAATTTATCAACACCACTCTGTTTTTGTCATTAAGCTAACATTTGCTGTTTAAGCTTATTATTTCACCATGTTTTATAAACCCTGTGTCACAATGACAAATAGTCACTTTCACTTTATAGGCATGCAGGAAGCAGGTAGGTGTGCTCAGGATAAGCTGCAGCCTACCCAAATGAAACTGTATGTGCATATGACCCTAACTTCCTTTTCAATGTGTAAGATTTGGAAAATCAGGACAGCGATCCTCTGAATGTGCACCATTTCCCCAAATCGAAGCAATCTTCACTGGTGTAGCCATGAGTTTCTCGCTACTTGTGTATAAAATAATGCAAGGACCTTGACTTTATCAGACTGATTGATTGACAGATGATAATGTCTTTCTGTGATTGTGTCCACAGAGCAGGGAGATGGACTATGTCAGGCCCTCACTAACCCCTGCATTAGTGCCAAACCCCAGAAGCCATGGGAGAAGGATGCCTGGGAGATCCCAAGAGAGTCCCTCAAGCTGGATAAACGGCTGGGTGCCGGCCAGTTTGGAGAGGTTTGGATGGGTAAGATTTGCTCCTGCTGCTTATATAATAAATCTGCATTGTGTAACTTGGTCCATAAAAAAAAAAAAAAAAAAAAAAAAAAAAAGCAGACTGCAGTAAACAGGGCTGCAGTAGCCTAGTGCTTAGGGAGTTGCCCCAGATCAGAAGATCGTGGGTTCGAATACCTTACCAGTAGCTTGCCCTGAGGTACCCTTGAGCAAGGTACTGCTCCCCGGGCTCATTCAGTAGCTGCCCACTGCTGCACATGTGTGAGTGTATGGGTACAACGCAGAGGTGTAATTTCGATGTGGTTTACAGTGTGCTGTGCTGTGTTTCACAATGATAAGAATAGTCACTTTCACTTTCAACTGAGCAGCAGCAGACTGTGCAGCAGATCAGAGGAGCTGGTAGACCAGATAAAAAAAAAAAGCGGTGCAAGTGCAGCAAAAATGTGTCCTTTACTACAGGCTGCAATAGCTATTACTTTAATCAAGGACACACAGCAGAAGCTTTAGGTACTTAGCCTCAGGTACTTAATCAAATTGTTTATCTTGGTAAAATGTTTTGGTTTTTTTTACTTAATAATCATAATCATCAGAATAAATAAAAATAAAGGCCAATTAAGTGACACATCATAAGAATGTTTTGTTTAAGTATCTTATGAGCTGGTTTTAAGAACACAAGCTTAGTTCCAGATTTCTTCTTGATGCACCATCACCCAGTAAATAGCACACTTCCATCAGCAGAAACACAGCCAAACCAGCTATTGAACAAGGACTACAAATTATACTGGGATTCTGAGAGATTAAACAAGTTTTTGAAACACATTAAATTGCTACTTTCTATATATATTTGTATTTTTTTTTATGTTTGTGTTTAACATGAGTGTTTTTCCATCTTCACTTTGGCCTCTCGTATTCAGCCACATACAACAAGCACACCAAGGTAGCAGTGAAGACTATGAAGCCGGGAAGTATGTCGGTGGAAGCTTTCCTAATGGAAGCAAACCTGATGAAGAGTCTGCAACATGACAAGCTGGTTCGTCTCAACGCTGTAGTTACTAAGGAGGAGCCGATCTACATTATCACTGAGTACATGGAGAAAGGTGGGTGTGTTGTTTGCTGGGGTGAACAACACAAGGGGACTTACCGTTCTCAGGACAGATCGTGGTACACTTCTTCTGTGGGCCTTCAGCACTTCTAGAGCACTGAACAACTCAATCTGTCACATGAGCATCTCTGTACTTGCATTTTTTCATTGCCTTCTGAAAGTGGCACTACCGTTAAGTCTGTGTCTGACCAATTGGTGCTAAATTCAGATCAACAAAACAGGGTTATGATATGTTAAGGTGTGGTGCGTGGTAAAAAAGTTTATTTTAGCAATTTGATTACATTGTTAGAAAAAAGGATGCTGTGAGTACATTTTCGGTTCACTGAGGTACAAACTATGTAAACAGATCTCAAAGGTCCATCACGGTCTTTGAGGTCCTGTACCTTAATTATGTTTGTTCCAGAGGGAAGCGGCAGATTTTTTTACATAGAAAAGAAAAGCATAGAAAAAGAAAAAGAAACATAGAAAAGAAAAAGACCTAGAGTTTTGACTGGGTTCCCTATAATTCAACAATATGATCTATTTATAAAGGTCAGTACTAATACTCGTGATTGGGAGGTGAAGTAAATATTTGTATTGAAGCACTGACCTTAGTAACATGCAAATAAAATGCATTTGAGGCAGCAGGTCAGCTGTTTTTTGCAAGAAGCATGCTTATTGACTTCCTGATGCTGATAGGAGAGACAGCACAGTATCGGGTATTAAAGAACATAACCTTTTTTTCCTGTTAAATAAAAAAGTCAATTTAAATGCTATACTTAAACAACAGTCTAAATGACTTCAGTACTATAAGTAAAATAGAAAAGTATAAATACCATAATTATGATACATGTGACATCGCATTGCCCACAAGGTAAAAGCCTGTGTTTCAGGATAGAATAAGGGATGCTGTATAATGATTTACATATTTTTAAAAACCTGCTTTTTGCACCTAACAGGTAGTTTATTGGACTTCATCAAGAGCGATGAAGGGAATCGTGTCCAGCTGCCCAAACTGATAGACTTCTCTGCACAGGTGTGTGAGCTTTCCTTCAGCTTGCTATCGTGCTCAACTTCCTATCCTGTATTCCCAGGGGTGGAAAAGCCTGTGTCATGGCACATTTGCCTTTGATGTACAAAGCAGGTCTGACCCGTTACTGTTGGAATTTCAATATTCAAATATAATCATCAGCAGTCACCTCTGTGTATGCATATTGCTGTTATTCTCTGTTCAACCCAACAATCGTATAATGGTTTAATGGTTTTTACTGTAGTAAAGTTTACATTTACAGACTGTTTCAAAAATAAATGAGCAGCAGACGTTACCAGTATTTGCATTCTGTTTTCCTGGGTGTTGAATAGAGAAGGTAAGCCTTCCATTAAAGACAAAGACGAAGATGCTCTAATTTTTTTCTACCACAGAAAAATTCAGGAACAGATGCTGACAGGTCCTGAACAGCTAGGATGTAAAAAAAAAAGCATGCTTTTTAATTACAATCATAATTTTGCGAGGAAGGGAGATAAATAAAAAGTCGGGATCACTTTTATTCATACCTTTCAGTAAAATGTTTATTTTTAAATTTGTGTTTGTTTTTGCATGCATTAACACATGTATACTTGCAACAACAGACCAAAACCTTCCTTTCTTTTTTCCGTTATCCAAAGCACTGAAGACACACAGTGAATGCGGCGCCATAAAAAGTTTGACCAAAGGCTTTGTGGCCCCCTCTGATGCAAAATTGAAAACATGCATGAAGAATATGCACCTGTAAAATGTTGAAAAGCACTTTTATTTTGTTAAAAAGACTTCTATTTTGTGCTTTTTGTCTCATTTATTTTTAACAATAATTTATATTACCAGACAGATGGTCAAGCAATCATATTGGAAAATAAAATTAATTTTATGTGAGAGTTAGAATTCCCTAGTGTTTTGCTTAAATACAGCATTCAGCCTCCATAATTTTGTGCAGAAATCCATCATGAGCTGATCAGATCCACCTAAATTTAAGACAAAAATATGACCTTTTTGTTCAAAGGCCTTAACATAGTCAATTTCTCAAATTTGCTTAAATGTTAAAAGTAGCCTAGAACTAGTCATGTTTTCACAATCTTCACTGTACTAGTCTTACTTATTGTACTTATTGTTCAAAACTCAAAACGCTTTGTTGTTATTTCCAGATCATTCCTAGCCTCTACGCTAGATGAGTCTTACAATACTCTTTCCTTCACCTGTTCTGTGTCCAGATAGCTGAGGGCATGGCCTACATCGAACAAAGGAACTACATCCACAGAGACCTGCGAGCTGCCAACATCCTGGTCAACAAGAGCCTGGTGTGCAAGATCGCTGACTTTGGCTTGGCTCGTATCATAGAGGACAATGAATATACAGCCAGAGAGGGTGAGTCAAATCAATCCCCCTAAAAACAAAAAGAATTATGGCTATGAAAAGTTTGCCTTTTTGATTGATGTTACATTCTGGAACCCTTTGCCAGATGGAGGCAGTATATTTCAACAAGTCATCTCTTTTTCATTGAAGGTGCCAAGTTCCCCATTAAATGGACTGCACCTGAGGCCATTAACTACGGCTCTTTCACCATCAAGTCAGACGTGTGGTCGTTCGGCATTCTGCTCACTGAGATCATCAGCTATGGCCGAACACCGTACCCAGGTCAGCATTGAAAACTAACAAAGCAAAATAAGATTAAATCTATAACATTCTACAAAATCCAAACTCTGCTGTACCATCAGGGTGAACTTTGAATTTTTTGAATTTTGAAATGTTTAAAACTGTGACCTTCATGATTAATGTAACGATAAGTAAAGTGAGTGAACATTGTCATTAAAGAAAGAATAACATTAATAACTTCTAAAATTAACTTCTAAAATTAAGGAACTGCATGATCGCTGATTTCAAAATCCTGTTAATTTCTAATGGAAAACCTTTTTTTAACTTGTATTTTGTTTCTGATAAATTTGGAAATAATTAAAAAAAAACTTTAAATATTTCCACTAGAGGTCATAGATTTTGTGGTAGTCTGGTGGGAGGAGGTGAAACTAGATCTTTACGGTATTGTATTTTGGTAATATCAAAATTCACAAAGACAAAACAATCATAATAAAAGCCAAAAGTACCTATACGTTGATGCAAGTTTTTGGGAAAATAAATGTTGTCTTTTTTAATCGTAGAGATGATTTAAAAATATGATGGTGGGATGAATGTCTCAATCTCAATGCCTCTCAATGTACATGTTTTTAAGGCATGACAAATCCGGAGGTGATCCGCTCCCTAGAAAGAGGTTACCGGATGCAGCGTCTGGACTCCTGCCCCCAGGAGCTGTATGACATCATGCTGGAATGCTGGAAGAACAAGCCAGAAGACAGACCCACCTTTGAGTACCTTCAGAGTGTGCTGGAGGACTTCTACACGGCCACAGAGAGCCAGTACCAAAAACAGCCTTGAATTTCACACACACACACACACACATTTACACATGTGAATCCTCTGGCTAGGCACATACACAAAGCACACATGCATTCATACTAATGTAACAGTTTAAAACCTTTTGCCTTACATGGTGTGTTCCAGATGGTTGCACAAAATTGTTCAAATAACAACAGAGGTTATGGAGCTTTTTTAATCTTTTGGCAGGCTTTTCTTTGTTTGTCAGTTCATATGTTTCTAATTTTTGTATTTTAACCAGAGGTGGATAGAAGCTTCTCTTTTACCAAAGTTTACTAGATAGGAAATTCTACTACTTTTTACTATTTAGAGTTTAGTCCCCAATATTTCTAATATTTCCTCATTAGTATACTTTGGTGACATCATCAGCATCCTTTTATTTTCAACCAAGAGTGCATCAACACGTTCAGTATGTGGATATTACGCTCAGGGTGTAGATATTATTTAAGCAACTACTTAGCTAGAATGGTGGTATGGTTGGGCTCAGCGGGCCTAGGCCTACAACACTGATCATTATCTCCCACCCCAGAAATGAATCTTATTACCAAACAAACTAAAGCCACAAATGAACTTGCAAAAGACTATTTTTATGGGGCAGCGGTGGCCTAGTGGTTAGGGCGTTGGCTGCATGAGCAAAGGATCGGGGGTTCGAACCCCTTCCTAATACGTTGCCCTAAGGTACCCTTGAGCAAGGTGCCGTCACTGTTCCCCGCGTGCTTTCGATAGCTGCCCACTGCTGCATGGTGTTTGAGTATGCATGGGTTAAATGCAGCGGTCCAATTTCGTTGTGGTTCACTGTCTGCTGTGCTTTGAGCTCACAATGACAAGGGTTGTCACTTTTTTTCTTTCACATTATTCAGGAATAGTTTGATTTACAATTTAGCCAGTTACCACTGCAGCGAAGTGTTTCATAAGAGCTTTGATTGTTTCAAATGATAAAGTAAAAAAAAAAAATTGCACTGCCACCACATATGGACTTTTGGTATGGCTAAATAATATATTTCAGTATGGTCGGAGTAGAATAACTCAGCAGGCAATGTAATGTGAAATAAGTCAAATAACTACAAATGGCTCTTTAATTCGGCCCACCCGCCCATTCAAAAAGGCAGCAGAGCTACTACTGCTCCTATGCAAGTTGTTTTCTCTATACTTCAGCTTATTCCTAAGCCCCTGTTGACTGTATCGGTGTATCAGTTTGGCCTACTCTACCCACCTTTGGTTTTAACCGTATTTCTTTACCATCATTTTAGCACGAGTCCTGTAAATGGTATTAATTAGAATTTGGATTGTTGATAAGGTCTAAGGAAAATTCGAAAACTCTAACCTATATTAGGTTCAAAGGAGGTCCATATGCGTGTGATGTCCTTGATCAGCATACGGTTACTGATGAAGCATTTATCTTAATCTTCTGAATTTACCTATCAGTAAGGGAATCTGTGAAAGTCGTCTCTGTATTGATGAAATGTAATTGCCTGGAGGTACTGTATATACTTTGACATCTGTACTGTTTTAGTGTAGAGCTTTAAATTTGCGCTTGTGTTCTGATTTATGGTGGAAAATTTGACCCATATACTTCTGTTTTTAATGATAAAAGCAGCCACTCGCTTTTTGAACACAAGTTCATGATGTGTGACATTCTCTGAATTTCTGGTTGAACCTCTGTGCAATAAGAAAGGATTGTGTGATTACGTTTAACGGACTTTCAATTAAATCAGCTTTATTTATTTCAGAAACTGATATACTGCCTGAGAATCTATGAGACTGAATGTGGAGTTGTACTGAATATGTTGTTAGTTTTTGTTAACCATGCATCTCATTTGTATTTTGCTTATCCCAAAATAAAGTGAACGGAAAAAGGAAAAGTTTGAAAAGATCTGCAGCTACCTTAAACATTATAGGGTATCAAATGATACATGCTTGTAATAAATGTTAATTAAATGCCATTAATTAAAATATCATTTAAACTCAATGAAGCTGAATATCGCTTCAGTGCAGTTTTTCCAGCACCAAAGGTTTCTCAAACCTGAGAGGAGTAAGTCAGTATTTGTCCATTTTCCAGCAATTAAAATGCAATGCATTAAAAAGCATCAAACCTGTTTACTTCAGGTGTATAATGCACCTGAAGAAAACATAAAAATGCATTTTTGGCCAAATATAAGTAAAAGAAATATTTATGTTGCCAATACGTCAATATATTTTTTATAGTTTGCTCATGTGGAAATGATGTACACATCTAATGCAAGTTAAGTATTATAGTTTTAATAGGTTATGAATCCGTCTTATTTCACAGAAAAGAGTGGCAACAAGTTTGTACTTAAGAAAATGTTGAACTGAGCTTTATTTCTGTTGTCACCCGCTGCTCAGTAAATCAAATTACAATTATTATTATTATTATTCAACATCTGCCAGTTATAAAAACAAGTGGCATAAAATGATCAGTGTTTTAAAATCATTAATGCTTAGAACTCTCTAGACTGAAGCAGGAAAGCCCAGAATCTCTACCTATGGCTCCCCAGCCTGTCACAGAAACATCTGACGTCTCACTTCAGAGAGGCTCTTCAGCACATGTGGGAACATTTCAGCCGGCATGCGCTCGTCTCTAAAACCGAACCATGTTAACCTTAAGCTTTTTCCAATAGCCTGTAACACAATTCACATTATTCATTTTCAATTCATTAATAATGCCATTTACCTGGTTATCATTATTCACAGTGGGGCAGCAGTGGTCTAGTGGTTAGGGAGTTGCCCCTGCATCAGAAGATTGTGAGTTCAATTCCCTCACCAGCAGGTTGCCCTGAGGTACCCTTGAGCAAGATACCATCCCCATCACTGCTCCCTGGGTGCTTTCAATAGCTGCCCCCTGTTCCACAGTGTTTGAGTGCATGGGTTAAATGCAGAGGTCTGATTTTGTTGTGCTGTGCTGTGACCTTGCAATGACAAGGGTTGTCACTTTCATTATTTGTTTACTATTTATGATTATTACTTTTTTCAATTTAAAGATCAAAGGAAAATGACTCAAATGATGTTAAACAGACCGATTAGTCAGATAAATGTATGATTTATTTCCAAAATCAATGAGAATTTGTATTATATAACCGTGATCACAATACCGACCGAAGCAATCGGGATTATGATTTTTGCCCTAATCGAGCAGCCCTACCAATAACCTTCATTTGATCAACCAACGGCCTTAATAAGGCCTCCCTGTCCTGCAGGCCTAGTATCCATTGCTTGGTAGTTCTACTGAAACACACCCACCTGGTAATTAACAGGTGAGTGTGAACAGGGTCATCACTGAACTGTGCTGGACAGCAGCGCTCAAGGACCGAAGATGGGACCTGGAGGCCTTTAGTTAAGATCAGACTGAGTTTCTCAGTCCTGCCCCTGGTGGACTGAACAGCTTTAGACTCTCCTTGACTCAACAGATCTGATCGTGATCATGGCGGCTGTGATGAGCTGGAGGAGCTGCACTGGGAAGGTGAACAGTGAAACACTGCGCCACCTAGTGGCAGTGAGCCGGAGTTTCACACAGCGCTGGGGTTTAATAGGAAATACAGCGGAATCCTATCTGTGGGGTTAAAATCCTGGTGTCAAAATCGTTGATTCTGGTTGATTCCAGTGTTTTTAAGATTAAGTCTCATTTTTTAAAAAGCTGACCACAAATCGTTTTAAAAAGTCAGACTTATGCACAATACATGTTAAAATATTAAACTCCTAAGAAGAAAACAAAGAGGACTTAGAATCGATTCCTCAAAAGAGTCGATTCTCCTGTGTCAGGCACTTGGGATTCTAAAAAATAAAGATAAACTTTTCTTTTGGTGTATTTCTATCTCTTTGCACATGATTGTGTGTATGCGTGTGTGTTCTGTTTGTCACGATGAACCCTCGATGTTTGCTCGAACAACGGTGTCCTTCCACCTTTAAAACTTTTGGCAAAGTGAAAACCTGTGGCTAAGTTTGGACATAAAACTAACATTTACATTTGCGACGTTTGACATCCGATTTGATAAGCGGCAGTACATTATTTAACAGGACAAAATCCCTTGTTATTCGAAATCTCTTCGATAATAACACTAGATTTACTTCTTTATGGCGCCTGCTCTGCTGTTTAATCATTCCTGTGGAATCAAGATCATAAGCAGAATCGATTCCTAGATTCTATTGATTCCCATCATTGGGAAAGAGTATCAGACTCAGAGTGAATCAGAGTCGACTCCAAAATCCGTGGAATTGAACAGCTCTGAAGAAACCGTTCATTTGAAATACTTTCAAAAAAATAAAGCATGTACTAAGAAAACCCAAAGACAGCGACTTCCATTACCTAGTTTTTAATCGTAATGTGATATTAGCGTTTAAAATTCTCTTTAGCCGCTGCGATTCGACTCCTCCGCTACACGCGCGCGCACATTTCCTGTGACGTCTCGAATGACACGTGTATTCAAGATGGCGGCCGCGATGGTGAGTAGCAGTGGAAGCTCTTGTGTTTTGAAAAATAAAATTCGGTTGGAGGTGTTTTGGGGGTAACTGGCAGTTTGGGCCGCGGTGCGGTGTTTTCGGTTTTGTAAAGCGGTGTGACTCGTCATGTTGTCTGTTTGAGTGACTGTCGTCGCTTGAGTTTGCTGGTTAGCAACCGAGACGAGAAGCTAATTCGCTGTTTGTGTAGCTTAGCTGCCCGGAGTGACAGATACTTTGTCTGTGAAGACTGAGTTTCTTTCGCTCTTTAAAGATTATGCATTCGTTGATTGGGAGAAAATAGACACTGTTTTTTTTCTCTCGATGGGTTTGGTCACTTTCGGAATTTCTAAAACAGTGTCAGCTCTGCGTTTTCAAAACTAATAGGTGGCACAGTTTATAGTTGACCAAGAACTCGATCTGAAAACTCACTCACTCATTTTCTTAGCCGCTTGTCCTGATTAGGGTCGTGGGGGTGCTGGAGGCTTTCCCAGCTCTCACAAAGCGAAAGGAGAGGTTGCCAGTCCATCAAAGGGTGTACACACTGACCATCACACACACACACACACACACACACACACATCTGGAGGGCTGTTTAGCCTCTCCAGTCCACCTGATGTGCATATCTATGGACGGAGGGAGGGAAAAAATCCCTGGACCTTCTCACTCTGTGGCAACAGCACAAGCCACTGTGATATTTTCATGCCAGATGTTATTCTGATTTATTTAAATTGCGAACCATTTTTCATAGCTGAATAGCTTACCAGGTTGAGTGTTCAGTCAGTAGATCAATGATGTCAAACTCCAGTTCTGGAGGGATGGTGTCCCCCCTCAAACACCAGCTTCACACTTATTGCCAGGTGTAGTGAGTGTGTTTGAGGAGGGAACTTTCAAACTGCACTGGACTCTGCTCTTTTGACACCACTGCTGAAGATTAAAGAATTCCTGAGCACATGCACTGCTAGCACGCCCCTGAGAAATCTTTCTATAACTTGTCTGCTGTTCAGATCTGTTCTTTTGATGCCTTTATTTCTTTTGGATTGTATTTAGTTTATGTTGGGGAAGATTTGCTCTTTCTGTCCTTTGACAGTCCTCCAAATGAACTGTTGTGCAGTGTTTCCTCTGTGGACTTTTTTTCCAAGTTAATGCAAATGTCTTTCTCTATGAAAAGGGTTTAATCATTTGCTTGAAGTTGTAAACCAATTTAAGGCCTTAAGGTAAGGATGCACAGTGATGTCAGAATTGTATTAGTGTAGAGCAGGGGTCACCAACATGGTGCCCGCAGGCACCAGGATGCCCCCAAGGACCACGTGAGTTGCCTGCGGACCATGTTCTAAAAATAGCACCAGTGAGCAGCGTCTAAAATTGAACTTGATCCTGTTGCTATTCTTCTTTAATCAAATGTAGATTTGACAATAAAAGCATTTAAAATATGTTTATTAAACATGAAGTTTAGATAAGTTTAGGTAGCTGGTAGCTCTTACGTACGGCTCAGTACCTGTGAAGTAGCTCTCAGCTTCAATAAGGTTGGTAATAAGGTATAACCCTGGGTATAGAGTGATATTTTCCAGTGTTTTAAATCTTGTTTTTTTTTTTTTTTTTTTAGGCAAATATGTACAATAAAGGATATTTTCATAAACTTCCTTGCACATTTATTATTTATGTGCTCTCAGAATCACTCTGTATGGCTTTATGTTTGTTTTATAGGAGACATGGGTCATGCTGCTGCTCTCCATATTGCCTTTGGCCAGGTCCTTCTATGTGCCTGGAGTAGCACCCATGGACTTCCATCAGGATGACTCTGTTGAGATCAAGGTGTGTCTGGATACCTGATGGCTTTAGGAAATGTGAAACATCTTACTCATCAGCCTTAGACCCATGTAGTCTATGACCAAATACATCCTAAAAATTATTATACAACTCTATTTATCAGTCCTGGCGAAACTTGACTTGGAAAATAATTGTTAAATGTCAATTAAATTAGCACAATTGTTACATTTTTAAACATTGTCAATGCAGCATGTACACGTTTAATATTTTGTCATTTTTCTGTTGTAACAAAACTGTGCATCTCTTTGCTTTTTGTCATGTGTAGGCAGTAAAGCTGACCAGTTCGAGGACCCAACTGCCATATGAGTACTATTCACTTCCTTTCTGTCAGCCCAAGAATGTTGTGTACAAGGCAGAGAACCTCGGTAAATTTCTCTTGTAAAAGAATGGTTTGTAAATCAGTTATAAGTTGTTTTTAAAAAATAAATGGACTCCACTGTATTAAGACATCTATGCTACTTGTTCTGAGCTTTCTTGTCTTGTTGATGAAAAAAATGCCTTTGCAGGTGAGGTTCTTCGAGGGGACCGCATTGTTAACACACTATATCAAGTGCAGATGAACCAGGACAAGAAGTGTCAGCTGGTGTGTGGAACGCCAAAGCAACCCATTAAGCTTAGTGTTTCCAGCAGCAAGCTGATCGCAGAACGTATCCAGGAAGAGTACTACGTTCATCTGTGAGCCGCTTTATTTCTCTCATCCAAGGTTTCTTTTTTAGATATATCTGTATTGTAACTGACGTAATGTAATTCTGATTTGACATGAACTTATGAATATCTTTTGGGTATTGCTTTTTTTTTTTACATTGCTCCTAAATGTTCTAATCTAATTTTACAACCTCATATTATTTATCGCTATTCTGTATTAGAAATTCTTAATTATTATATTAAGTTTTTAAATGAGTAAAGCAAATTTGTTGTATCAAATCATGTTATCTTTTGAGGGACACATCATATAAATAAAAAAATATATATATTTTTATACATAATTTAATGCAGTACATAAACTAGTATTTGTTACAAATCATTTGGTCCATACAGGCAGTACACTTAAATTATGCTTTTAAAAAATCAATTTTGTAATGTCATAAAAATCTAAAGCATTCATATACATTGTTGATTAAAGCTGTCAGGTTGCACATATTTCTAAGTAATGAGGAGTAAATAAATTTGTGTTACATAAAATCGGAGAAAAATGAGACAGGAGAAATGAATGCCATGTGCTCTTTAAACAACGATAGATGCACACGGTTATGAAAAGAAGTGCTTTTTATCCTGTTCATGCTCTAATTGCATGCTGTCTGTGTACAGAATTGCAGACAACCTTCCTGTGGCCACAAGGCTGGAGTTTTACCCAAACAGAGAAGCAGGAACAGATGAGGAGCAGAAGAAAGATGTGGTGAAAGATGTTCAGTTTGAACATGGCTACAGACTGGGCTTCACTGACAGCAATAAGGTAGGGTGCTGTCTTTTCTTTTTTTTTTTTTTTTTCCTCTCTGTTGTAACTTAATTGCACATGCATGCAGCTTGTGGACTCAGGGTGGGATTTTCAAACATTGGCTCAGAAAACAGTATTTTATTCTTCTCATTGTACTTCTAGTGTTTGTTTAAATATTGCATGAATTCACTTTTATTTACACAATGTCTGTTTATGAAGTGTGTATTTGTGAAAATAATCATTTCCATCGAAAAAACATGCCAAAGTCAACTTGCCACACCATTATATCACATTATGAAAAATAACCTGTTTTCCATTTAGGTCAAACCGCTGAACAGCCTTTCTTTTTAAAAGCAAAAACCTGTTTGCCTCACTTTAAAGGTTACCTGTGTTTTTGCACTTAAAATATAGTTCTGAACGGATGACCTGAAATACCAGCTTCCTTCATGCCACACTATTGTGTAGAGGAATGGCATGAGGGCTTGCTGTTACCTCGGATCATGGTGATTGTTAGCCATCAAAGCCTTTGTAGGCATAGAGGCATAGAGTCACATGGTACCTGACCAGCTCATAGTCTTTCTGAGTTTTGCTCTTGGTTTGGGGTTTACTTCGGTTTAATGTGTTTTGGACAGAGTGAGGTTGGTGGGATGTTTATTTTACTTCATGTATGCTTTTTTATCTCTTGATATTATTTGTGATTGTAGAAACAATCTGCTGTAAGATCAAAAGTCATAGTGATTCAAGAAAATTGTTTGATAACCAGATATCCACTCTGAATGTTGTGGTTGAGGTGCGTGGTGCTGGTACAGAGCAAGAATGTCTTGATTGAGAATCAGTCCTGTAGAGGAAGCAATCTGTATTCTCGATAAACCCTTTTATGTGGTTATTTTAACAACAGTTTTCTTTCCTCTTGTTCTGTTGGTTATAATAGGGTCGCTTGAGGTAATATCCAAATACTGATTCAACAAAGACTAAAATGTATAAAATTAACCTTCTCCTTTTCTGAGCTTGAACGTCGCCTCAAGCTCTGCTCACCCACTACCTGACTTTGATCTAACAGCCAATAGAAAATCAGTTCCTTGACAGCCTAGAAATCATTTAACTTGATCCAATCTCTATAATTTATTGTTTGTGTAACTAAAATAATGCACTAATGTACCTTAAGCCTTACCTGATACTGAATAAGGCTGAATTTGCTGATGGCATCAAACAGTTCAGCAAAGAAGTGACAAAACACCACAATGTTTTGGCTTTTTCAAAGGCTTTTTCTTTGAATGGATAGCAGTGCAAGCAATGGAAGCACACACTGAAGAAGGGCTGTTACACCCCCTTTTGCTCAAGGTGGTCAGCACATTGTCTTCTGTGACCACCTTGTCTATGTCCCCAAATGATAATGGGCATTTTAGGCAGCATCACAGACACTTGGCTTTCCTTTCTTTGCAAAGGAAAGCAGTTCATGTGCATCTCAGCCATGTGAACTGCTTTAGCCATTCCTATTGAGAAAAGAAGACCTTTAACTTTTTTTAGCACCTTATTTACTGTTTATTCCTCATCTGAACTGTCTTCAACAGAATATTGTCTAAATGATCTTTCAAAATGTAAATCTAGTTAATTTCATTGTCACCAAATGAGCCAAGAGAGAATGAGAGTGCATATGGATGAACACTGGTTAGCATCTGTTAGCAGGGGCTTCACTTCACTTCTTCACCGGTCTGCTTTATTTGCAAGTTGCACTGGTGAGCTTTGAGTCTACAGCCTGTTTTAAGTAATTGCCTTGATTAAAAAGCTACTTTTTCATTGAAGGTAAACCGGTTAGTTTTCCTATCAGTTTTAGCCCTCTCTTTCATGAACTGGGCACGCGTTTCAGTAAGGGTTTGCATGTATCTGTTTCAGCATTTTGTTTGCTGTTGCAAACTGAGGACTTGATTGTCAGGAAATCTGGTGGTTTTGCTTGTTATTCAGAGTTTCTCTTGGATTTGTGTCAGTTTTTAAGTTTTTATAACAGTGGTCTAAAATCATTGTCATTAAGACAAGGAGCACATGATGGAGGTGGCAGAGACTCTGTGCTTAGAAATGGGTCAAATAATTATCTGATAAAGGAGTCATGCATGATTGTAGGCCAGATTGAATCCAAATTTTTAATTGCAGTTAGTGTTTGTTTGTTTTTTTTTCTTTCTTCTCTCTCTCTTTCCCTTCTTGTGTTATGTTACCTTTTCAATATTTTTCCTTGTCTCTACAGTTTTACTTGCACAACCATCTGTCATTCATCCTGTACTACCACAAAGAGAAGGTAGTGGAACAGGACGAGCCTACTTATCGGGTTGTCCGCTTTGAGGTGGTGCCCCAGAGTGTAAAGCTAGAAGGTAGAACCTCTCTGCTTGTATTACTTGGGTTTTGAATAGCAAATAACCTTCATGCTGAAATTGTTTCAGATAGCCTGCTGGCCTGTGTAAAAGAGAAAATGGCAAGAAAACAAAATGACCAGCTGCTGTTAATATGGCTTTGGGCACAGTTTTATCAGTCTGTTTACTAAGTGTGGCCAGAATATGTTGCTTTTGTTCCAAGAACAATCAGGAAACCATGTCTTCTGAGTCTTCATATGTAATGTTGAAAGTATAGTGAAAAATGTGCTAAATCCTTAACATATCAAATTATATATTTATGAATGTATAATAGCTTGCTTTAAGATTTCTTTTAAAGCTTGGTGGTTTATGCAGCAGTTGAATACATTTTTATCTAGTTTTTATTGGCAGCTAATATTTTATTTTTCACCTCTGTGTCTGTCTATGTCTATGTATCTCTCTCTCTCTCTCGCTCTCTCTCTCGCTCTCTCTCAGACCTGAAGGCTGAAGGGGATGGTACTTGCACGTTACCCGAAGCCACTGCTTCTGCTCCTCAGGAGATTGACCCAACAAAAGAAAACAATGTCCTCTTTACATACTCTGTGCACTGGGAGGTGAGAGAGCATCATCTACCTTTATAACAGATAGCTGTTCTCTGGATCCTGGACAATTCTAAAACCTCTCTGTCTTTTCTTTGTTTAGGAGAGCCAGGTGAAATGGGCATCTCGCTGGGATACATACCTAACTATGAGTGATGTGCAGATTCACTGGTTCTCAATCGTAAACTCTGTTGTTGTCGTCTTCTTCTTATCAGGTACATATGTTTGTTTACAGGTTGTTCAGATCGCAACTGCAGCTTCATGATTGTTTCTGATCACAGGATACAGTAATTTCTTAAATTGCCTAATATTTAGCCCATAGTTTCAGTCAATGCATTTAAGAAGCTAACTATTGTATCGATACACACCTAGGATATAAGAAAGGAAAATGCTTGCAGGAGCAACACTAACATTAGACAATTGAATAGAACATAGGCATCCTCAGTGCAATAAGCATTATGTGCTGTAATGCAATGATACCATAAGAAATTAGTTTTAAAAAGAGAGAATTTGAGCATTTTGCTATTTTTGTTGTAGCTGAAATGCTCATATATTTGAGAACATGATACAATGGTAAATGTCTCTACATGTCTGCAGGCATCCTAAGTATGATCATCATCAGGACCCTGAGGAAAGACATAGCCAATTACAACAGAGAGGATGACATTGTAAGTGAAACCTTTTTACTTATTGTCTTATGATGGAGTCTAAAGAAGAGAAATTGCCCAAGTGAACCCCCTCTCTTTCTCTCCATCTTTCAGGAGGACACTATGGAAGAATCTGGCTGGAAGAATGTCCACGGGGATGTGTTCCGCCCTCCGCAGTATCCCATGATCCTTAGTTCCTTGCTGGGCTCAGGGATTCAACTTTTTTGCATGATCCTGATTGTAATCTGTGAGCGCAGTGCTGTTTCACATTGATTTACACAAATATCATTACCAGCCTAAAGAGTCCTACTGACGTTTGGAGTATGTGTGCTTGTGTTAAAGTTGTGGCCATGCTGGGGATGTTGTCTCCATCCAGTCGGGGGGCTCTGATGACCACAGCTTGCTTTCTGTTCATGTTTATGGGGTAAGATAAATTTTTGTTTTTATTTTGTGTTTTATGTAACAGTGTGTATACATTATATGAACATGTGTGTGAATATATAAATGGTGCTGTTTGATTCCCTTTAAAAAAAGTCAATTTATAACCTTTTTTTTTTTTTTCCTGTGGCTGACCCTCTAGTGTGTTTGGAGGATACTTTGCTGGTAGACTGTACCGCACTTTGAAAGGCCACAGATGGAAGAAAGGAGCATTTTGTGTGAGTAAACATGTGTGTGCTATTACATAACAGGAAGAGACATAACAGGATGACCTTACAGTCAGTGTTTCAGATCATAAAGATGCCATCACTATCTTTTAGGCAGGAATAATCTAGGAATTTGTATTTTCCTATTAACCACTAAAAATTATTTCTAAAAAGGTAACAAACATTTTTCTAGCGTTGCATGATTTTTTTATTTTTATATTAAAATGTTCATATTTTATTTATTTAAAAAAAAAAAAAATTATATGGAGTTCATAAATAAATATCCAGTTAACCAGGGAGAAAAATGTAATTGTTTTTTGCATTCAAGTATTGCTCACTTATCATAATTATGATTTTTTTTTTTTTTTTTTTTTTACTGTAGCCAATTATGAATTGAATAGTGATTTCTTCACCATTTTAATACACATTATAGTGTCCTCAAGGCATTATAAAGCTGTGTTCACCAACACAGGTGCGGGGGTATAACCCTGTTTAGCGTACAATTAAAATGAGGAATAAGAGGAACAAAATAGTGTCTAAGAATTTACATTTACTAATTTATCAATAGTAATAGCCATACTCATATTTATGGCATTTGAGTAGCAGAGGCTGCTTTTCAGCCCAGCTAACGCTTGAAGTATCTGATGCAGTAGGAAAGGATAATGACTTGTCTTCTACACAAAGCATTTCATTTTTTTTGTGCAAGACTGTTTGACCAGGTAATATTGGGAACAGGGAGCGAGCATTCACTCGTTTACTATTCACTCTGTCATCTGCACTGTTTGTGTCCTGTCCTGTTCAACTGTAATGCTTGGTCTTGCCTTGCTCTTTAATTTGGAACTCTGGCCCTTTCAGCTCAATTTCTTGTGCTGCTCAGTGATCCTAGAGAGACCCTTGCATTTCCTTGTGTAGATGATGACACCTACCTGATCTGACTTGAAACGGAAGCTTATCTTTTTTTGTTGTTGTTGTTGTTGTTGTTTTTTGGAATTGGCTAATAGAACCAAGATAAATTATGAATTATTATAAATAAATTACATTAATGATAAATTAAATTATTAGCTCCTTGATGGAGCTACACTACCTCTGCCTTTACAGTAGTTTCTATTATTGTGTCTGTCTTTGGCAGACCCTTCTCACGATGGGGTACGTTTGTAACCTGGCATATACAAAATATAACGAAATATACTATGGTATACTTGTAGTTGCGGGTGTAAAATCAGAATGTTAAACTCAGTGTTTTACTTTGTACTGGAACCTTAAATGACCTGTTCAACAGGTTATCATTTCATGAAATGTGTATATTCCATTTATAGACTGCAACTCTGTATCCTGCGGTGGTGTTTGGAATATGTTTCGTGTTGAACTGTTTCATCTGGGGAGAGCATTCCTCTGGAGCTGTGAGTATGAATGTATACACTAGCAAAACAATTATATGTGTAAGTTCTTACAGCAGAACTGCTTTTATGAATTTGATCTATTTCTTGCCCTTTTCCAGGTTCCCTTCACCACCATGCTGGCTTTATTGTGCATGTGGTTTGGAATCTCCATGCCCCTGGTATATCTGGGATACTACTTCGGTTTCAGGAAGCAGCCTTACGATAATCCAGTGCGCACCAACCAGATACCCCGGCAGGTGCCTGAGCAGCGCTGGTACATGAATAAATTTGTGGGGTGAGTTTGATTCAGTACACTGGAACAGAGAGAGATGTACCAATGAATAGTAATACAAATACAAGCAATAAGACCGAAAAATGCCATGTATTTAAACTGACAACACGGTTCAGCACAAGTCAGCAGGAATACACTGACACTTTTTGTTTTTTGTTTTTTTTTTTCCTTCTTTTTGTTCTTCCTGTGTAGGATCCTGATGGCTGGCATCCTGCCGTTTGGTGCTATGTTCATTGAACTGTTCTTCATCTTCAGTGTAGGTATTTTTTTGGACATTGACCCATTAGCACTAAAATACTGAATTCAAAACAGTATTTAAAAAATAATAGCATATATAAAGAAAAAAATGTTCTAACTTTAAAACGGAAAAATCTTTTTCAATGCTGTGTCTTCTGCCATCAAAGAAACCACAGTCAGTGATCACAACTAGGTTTCTGGGTGCATAGGTTGAGAATTTACATAATTCCCATACAAACATTTACAGCATTTAGCAGACACTCTCATCCAGAGTGACTTCCAGTTCCTAACTACAGGGAGAGTCTCCCAGGAGCAACTTGGGGTTAAGGGTTTGCGAAGGAACCCAGTGACGGTAGTGCTGGAGGTGGGATTCCAACCTACGACCTTGTGGTCAATAGGCGAGTGTCCTACCACTTGACCACCACCACCCCGCTTGGCGTTTAGGCCATTCAGTAAATTGCAGAGTTTCCAGGTAGTATAAATGTTTGGAATTGCCGTGCAACAAATGTAAATATAAAGGAAAGAAATTTTTAATAGGTAAAAACATTAAACAACAAAGTCTTTTGTGTGCTGTTTTATCCTATAAACACCAAGTTCATCAAATGACTGTAGTGATTGATCTCAGATTGATCCCTTGGTATAAAGTGGAATGCACAAGTTAGTCATGATTAAATCTGAAAGAATGTAGTCTTGCTCGTGCCTGCTTGTGCGTAGAGGAGGTCGAAAATCCTTCTGTCTTACTGTGACATGTTTCCTCCTCAGGCCATCTGGGAGAACCAGTTCTACTATCTTTTTGGCTTCCTCTTCTTGGTCTTCATCATCCTGGTGGTGTCCTGCTCACAGATCAGTATTGTCATGGTTTACTTCCAGCTTTGTGCAGAGGTGTGTATTCAAGGGCTTTTTATCCCTCCTGAATGAAGGACTGTTAGTTTCAGAAAGCCACAAGCTGCCTCAAAGTACAGGAAGCATGTAAAAGACAACAGACCTTAAACTGCCAACTCGTACATGAACTAATTTCAGGCTTAGTTTTGTTTGTTAAAGATTTAGCAACAGAGAGAGTTTATAAATCTATGCAGTGATCCTGTGCTGCATTGTAAAGCCTTGATGGTTCTTTGTGGACAAGCGTATGGTAAAGCTGAGCCAAGCTTGAATTATATCTGCATGATTTTCCAGCCTAGTTCTCAGTATGTAAAATAGAATTACTGACATCCTAATTGTGAAATTTTGAAAACGAGCTGTAAAGCTGCCGTACACTTCTTGCTTATTCTTTGAAGAGAAAATCTCAGCTTCTATTTGTTGGTTTTTTGCAGTGCAATTTAGTGATCATTTATCATTTCTCCCTGCAGGACTACCGATGGTGGTGGAGGACTTTCTTAGTGTCTGGAGGTTCTGCCTTTTACGTGCTTGTCTACGCAATTTTTTACTTCGTAAATAAGGTGACTTGTCCTGTGTATGCATGTGATTGTGTGCATAGTATTAAACACAAATCATACATTGACTTTAGCGTTTCTTTGGTTTTTGGGGGTTTTTTTGCCCATATATAGGTTTTATATCTGAAAATCCCTGCATAACAATAACACTAAACTGGCTTAATTGTGCTCTTTTATAATGAAACACACTTGCTGTTGGTCGGTGTGGTGCTATATTATGATATAAAAGATCACATTAGGGATACGTTTGTGGCCCATTCCTGCTGTACAGGGAATCACACTGGGATTTCTCTCCTGTGTTGGGCTTTTAAATTTAATACCAGTCTGTCCCGCTGGTACATGAACACAATAAAACACACCCAGTATTATAATGCTTTGTGTTAGATTTTAATGAGTGTGGGATTGTTTTTTTATTCTAAATTGCTTGAACAAAACCATGTGTGTGTGTTCTTGGGGGGGCTTGTTCCAAAGAAAGGCAGAAAATAAGAATTTCAAGTGAAGTTAAATTGTGCTTTGCAAACTATTTAAGCAACAGTTTTTCATCACCATTTCCTTTTCCCTCTCACCCCACAGCTGGACATTGTGGAATTCATTCCTTCCTTGCTGTATTTTGGTTACACAGCTCTGATGGTTTTATCCTTCTGGCTGCTGACGGGGACGATCGGCTTCTACGCTGCTTACATGTTCATACGCAAGATTTACGCGGCTGTCAAAATCGACTGAGCTGCAGTTCTCCTGCATTTTGTTACCTTTTGGGTTTTTTACCTTCTGGTTTGTCGAGCAAGCACTGATTTGCGAGAGAGAAAGAGAGACAGTGTGTGTGTGTGTGTGTATGTGAGAGAGAGTGAGTGTGACTGTAGCATGTGGCGAAGGATGTGCAGCTGCGCCCCCTGTTGCCTGGAGGAGATCATAGACAGGTGCTTTCTGCACAGACTAGTCAACCGTATCTTTCTGTCTCTCTTCCACTGAAACACAGTGAGATTGCATCGTTATGGACTCTAGAATTATTAATTTTTTTTTCTTTTTTTTATATAATGAAAATCCTGGTTTCCTGTCATGCACGCACACACCATAAGGGCCAAAGTGTGTCTGGGTTTTGTTTTGTTTTTTGAGGGGAAGGGTTGATAAGAATATAATGAATCAGTGAAACTTTAGAAAGTAGGTGAATACCATTTTACAAATCACTTTTGCTATCTTTTAATACTTTAATTTAATTTGAACAATTTCCCATATCTCTGGTTTCAACTAATAGTTGTTCTGCAGAAGTGTGAGTGTACGGCATGTGAGAGAAAAGGTCCGTCTGTGGTTAATGCTGGGTTTATGGTGGTTTCAAAAAAAATGGTGTTGAACAAGGAAATTAAAATAATTGCAACTTTATTCCTCACTGATGTTTTCCTGTAACTGTAACAGTTCTGGTTTTTAAAAACCTGGGCCAACATCACTAACTTCACCTGACGTGGAGCATTTTTCTCCTTTCAGCTATTCTGTATTTTCAGTGTGAAAGTCTGGGGTGAACTATAGTAGCCTAACACTAGCCTAACACCTATCCAACACTGAACCTCACATTCCATTAGCAGAATTATGATGGCCTTCATGCAGTGCATGCTGGCCTGTTTGTGGGAGACAGAAAATGCCATGTAACTGTATCCTTTCAACCCATTTGTTTTCTTGTCCAAATGATCGAGTTCCTGGTGTTCTTTTTAGACAAAGACAAAAAAATGTTTGTGGGAGATCACTGTTAAAGGTTTAGAGCTTTCATCAGTCTCTGGTGGTTTCCTTCTTCAGAGTGTTACCGTTACAGCAATGCATGACACAAGCTGGGCGTCAGCCATGGCTGAATCCAAGAGAAGTCTGCCACTATAAAAAGAAGCATCTGCACAAGTGCAGGGAAACCTAGGCACTAAGAGGTAGCAGTTTTAATAATAATCTCGTCTGTTTGGTGTGTGTGTGAGGTTGGTGAAGCCGCTTCATTGTACTTGTGTTTGTTTATTGCTTTATTTGTGAGTGTAGTTGAACTTCAGTTCACTCTCCTCAATGAAATGAAAAAGTGAACATAGAAGTACTGTCTGAATCTGTAAACCACTGACCTCCAGCTTCCCGATTTGTTTTTCTTAGACACCAGCAGTATTGTCTAACGACACTGGGGTAAAAGTGGTGGTCAAATGAGGCGGTGTAGTTCAAACTGACTCCCATTTTCCTTTTTACAGCTCTTCAGGCTTTTTAAACCTCATCTTTGTCTGCTGCATCTGTTGCTTCGGTCCCTGGCAATTGACTTCAGATTTTTGCAGTTTTTTGTTCTTGTCCTAATTGCTAAGCACAGGAAGAAGGTTTAAATTATTGTCCGCCATAATGGGCTCAATGCTACAGGTGCAGCTCATGGAGCTGAAGTTAAAAAATCGTTGGGAGTATTTCTTTAATACATGCCTCAACTAAGTAGGCATCAGCAGTATAGCACCCTATATTCTGTCTGCTCTGCCATTTCTTAGAGATGTTTGTGACTGAATGCAAGGACTATAAATACATAATTATATATATTTTTTCTAAAGACATCCTTTCTTTGCCTGTTGAGTGTGTGTTAATGCGTGTCTACAGTGGATGTAAATACACCGCTTTGTATTGTTGCGTTATGGCTTTCTGTGGAGCTCTCTATGTACCAATCATGTCCTTGTTTTTAGTCAAAAGCATGTTTATTTTTTAATGAATCTCTATGGGCCCTCCTTCTCTAAGCGAATGTCAACTTCTACAATGTATGAAATGATTAAAGTGCCGACACGTTGAGATTTGAACCGCTATCTGTCTGAGGCCATTGCTTGCTTCTAAATTCAAGCAGTTGCATGATGCCTTTGAGAACAGTTTGACCTGCTGGTTGGCCGTTTTTCTTCCAGCAAGAAGTTTTTTCCCCAGTGGTGGAGGTTGGAGCTCGGAGCCGTTGCTGGTGTACAGAGAGACTGTAAAACCTCAAATTCCTCCAAATTTGCGTAGCTTTTTTATATGTGAGAAACGGTGCTGCACCGTGTATTCCAGTCAGTGTATTTGTGAGAAGTGCTGGCCTGAAATGGCTCCTTGGGACCTGTAAGTATAGGTTTGAGGTATGGCGGTATAATTAGACCTGCCTTGAAACCAAGCACTGCTTTTTTATCACTTGGAAACTTGCCTTCATGTTTTTTTCCCCCCTTCTTCATCATTTCGTTTGTGCACAGTGGTGTGGTTTCCTGCCTTGGCTGTATGGTATGCGAATGGCAGTTTTCAGCCATAACCTAAGGCTGCTTATTCTTGCACCCTCTCCCACCCCAGCCAGCAGGAAATCAGCCTGGGGGGTAGGAAAGGGTGGGGGACAGATATAAAACCGTGGGTTTGTCTTTTAATGATTTTAACATCATACATTACAAGTCAAAAGGTACAATGTACTGTACAATAAGTAAATAGGTTTGTTGTAATGTCATCTCTTTGGATCAACCAATATACATATCTGTCACTTTACATTGCAGCAACTGATTGTAGGTGAGTCATGTAATAAAAAGTGGACTGTTCTATCACATTTGTTTTTATACAGCCGTCCCTGTAGATGATAAATTCCATGCTATATAAAATAGTGTAAGGCTGAATGAAAATATTCCATTTTTGTTTGTTTTCACCTTTTTTGCCAGAGGTGGCAGTAATAAGCAAATATTAAAAATAAGGACTATGTTGCTAAAAAAAAAAAAAAAAAAAAAAAAGAATACAAAGAGCTTGGAATGCAAGACTTACGTTAAGCTAAAATAAACAAAACTACGATCAAGGGTTTTTTTTTTGTTTGTTTGTTTTTTTAAATAGCCAGTCACCCCTTTTCTATAAAGAAAGGAAAGCTTACATTTTGATTGAAGAATTCTTAAAAAAATCAAATTGTTCTATTTTCATTCTTTTCACCTTGGATCAATTATCTTCAATGATTTCCCTTAATAGCTTAGTTAGGCCCCTACTCCTATTGGGAGAAATAAAAGATAAGTGCATCCCCAGTAGATCCACTGAAGACCATCACTTTGCTTGTTTTACGGTAGATATCAAGAGCATCAAATTAGGGATCAAACAGATTTCCTTTCAGCATATTTTTCTTCCTCCAAAAGACTTTGGAGCATCACAGGTGACTGGAAGGGGAGGTCCTCCATTTTTTTTTTTTTTTTTTTTTTTAAAGTCCACTTTGATGTCGGCTGAAAGTCCTCAATGGGTGGGAAGTTTCCCCTTTATAGAAGCACTGGAGCAAGACTGATATCAGGCTGAAAAAGCCCTCACCTTTTGAAGTCCCCCCTCAGTCTACAGCACAATGGGGTGCTGGACGTGAAATGAGATACGAACACTACACGGTTCAGATGCCTGGGCTAAGCCTGCCTGCCTGCCTGCCTGCCAGAAAAACTCAACTACCCATCACCATCTCTGCAAACATGCCAGACACCCAGCTCCACCCATCCAGGCAGTTATTATATAAAACTTAATTTAAACCAAAAGTTATTTTTAAGGGGGGGGGTACACTCTTTCCAGGAAACCGGTCAAATCTGTCAAACTCTGTAATACGCTGTTGATTGAAAACACTTCAGTCATTGCTGAAACTGAATTTTTCTTCTTTTTTTCCCCCTCCCACTCTTTTTTTATTTTTCTTTTGTTTGCAGAAATGGCTGTTTCCAGCCATGTGTTTTTTTTGTGTGTGTTTTTTTTGTTCTGCTTCAGATTATGTTGGACTGACTTTTTCAACAAAGGGTCAGGGAGATAAGGTATGCAAAAGCTTATTTTTCTGCACTATGTTCTACAATTCTAATTATGAAAGTTCTGAAAAATGGAAGCGAAAGAGCTGGGGCAGAGGACGAAGGCGGAAGATATTAGTGAAAACCTATTAAAAAAATACTGTTACTTTTGGAAATGGAGAAAAAAAAAATACACAAAGATTAATAAATTCTACTCATCAAACTAATGGCACATACATGTACAAGATCAAATACAAAAAAAAACAAAAAAAAAAAAACATACAAACATACAAGGCTGAAATTTAAAAGAAAAAATACTCTTTTCAAAGGTTTAAAAGTGCTAGAATTCAAATCAGCTCACAGAAAACCCGGGGAGGACAAACTCAGAAGTTGCCAATAGCTTGTGTCTTTTAACATTTTGCTCGTGCTTCATTTACTAAATAAATAATTTCCCAATGTAAAAAAAAAAAAAAAAAAAAAAAAAAAGCATCACTTTGCTTAGCTCTAGCTGAATGCAATTTACTCCTAATAAGGATCACCCATTTTTCCATGGGTTATTTGTCTGATTTTTAAAAGGAAAAATCCAAATGTCAAAGTGCCTATCAAATAAAGGTAAATTTGTGTCTTTAATGAATAAAATAGGGGAATATACACTAAAAATAAACTTTTTTTTTTGTAGCTGCACTCCAATTTTGTTTGGAATCCAACCTCATCGAGCAATCTGAGTGTAGAATGTGGAGAGAAATTGCTTTAAAAGCAGAGTATTTGGCTTTCTTCTGAGCCTCAGTCCGAAACTATCAATTTCATTCATCTTTCTTACAATACGTGTAAAGACTATTTTATGTAGAAATCTTTAGTTAGCAATTGTGCAAAAAAGGTTTCTTCTCCCCAGGTTTTTGGTATGAAAAAAATTACAATAAAATAAAAAAGTAAATGAGGTGATGCGTTGTGTTGTTTTGAGGTCCTGTTTCAACAAACAGAAAATAATATATCATATGACAACAAACGACTAGGCAATATCCCAATCAAATGTCCCATGCTTTGAATGTCAAAGACCAGGCTGGTGACTTAATTGTTCTGGATATTGTGTCTCTTATCAGACCCTTTAATAAAAAATGTTCATCTGAATAGAAGAAGCAGCCGTATAAGGACAACTAGACAGAAATGGACAAAACAGTTCTTGTGTAACTACTGTGCATGTTTTCAGTTTAAACATCTTTGCAGAAGTATTTCTATAGTGGTCAATGACTTACCAACCATAGCACTAAAGCAGCATAAAAACTTAAAAACTTTCCTTTTTATATAAGTTTTGTGGGGTGGCCTAGCTTTTGAGTTCATGTCTTTTCCATTTTTCCTTCTTTTACTTCTATTTGGCCTCATATTAGTGAGTATAGTTTACTACTTTCATTTCTATTTGTGAATTTCACATTTAAAACAGTAAAATTGTATAAAAATTCGGACAAAGACGGCACATAAGAAGTGAATCTAAAGTGTTTAGAGCTTAGGGTCGGAAAACGATCATTTGCATCAGAAACTGAATTTCTTTCTAGCGCTATCATGTGGCCTGATAGAGTAGTTATTTGGTGTGCGCATTATTGTCTATAGGGGACCAAAATCCCAACTATTTAATTAATCTCACATGAACCAGACATGACCTTGTAAAAAGAATCCACCTCTTAGGACAGTTTTTTTCTGCTGGTAGTGGTGAATAATTTACCACTAACAAGGGGACGCCCCATATAAAACCCACGCCCAAGTTCCTGTTGTGCACGCTCAACAGTGTCATACACCAACATCAGCTGCTCATGGTTGACTATTTCTCCCTAAACTTAACTACATTTTACCAAGCTAATGAGCTTTTTGGAAGTTTTTTTTTTTTCCCCCCAGCTGATTTTGATGAGGTGGCCAGTCCTAGAATGTCAAATTATTGCAAAGCAGTGTTTGCTTACACATAAAAAATCCATCCATCCATCCATTTTCTGCCACTTGTCCCAAACGGGGTCGCGGGGGAGTGCTGGTGTCCAACCCAGCGCACACAGGCGAGGACGGGGGAACCACCCTGGACAGGTCGCCAGCCCATCGCAGGGAGGAGCGGGACGGGGACGGCACTTTGCTCAAGGGTACCTCAGGGCAACCCATTGGGAAGGGGTTCGAACCCCCGATCCTGTGGGCGACGCCCTAACCACTAGGCCACCACTGCCCCCACACATAAGAAATCATTCCTTATCAATCTCAAAGGATCAAGCAATGTTCAGAGGAAAATGGCCATCCAATAAAACGTATGTGGTTTGGTTTACTAAAGGTTAAGGAACGCTTTTTAAGAGCTTAGCTTCTTATCCTAACGATTCCAGAATTTGTGATGCTAACTACTGAAAGATGCTATGACTACAGAGGTTGTTTGCTCAACAACACTCGATTAAGAGCATTTCGTTTTCCCACCCTAATGATACTGGCTCAATTTAGCCTAAAAAATCTCATAGTTATGCCTAGATATTCTTGTAACAAGATCATGTCTGGATCCACAAAATTATTAGCTACTACCAAAGAAATGTTCTTTCTTAACAGGCGTCTTTGCTATCAATGTTTTATCTTTTTGACTTTTTGAAATATTGGCACATCTTGTAGAGCAGTGATTGGAATCTCATTTTCAGTGATGTACACTGGTATGCTCTCTTGGGGAAACTAATTGTAAAAAATAAAAAAATTCTGATAAAGAGAGCCTTAAAAAGTAATACCACCAAAGTCATCAGTCAGGTCTGATCCAATACTGAAACCGAAAAATCAAATCAAACTTGGGTCACATTATGGGCCTTTCTATACAACACGCTAGTGAATAAAGATAAGGGTAAGTTTGTTCTACTTGATTATTCTACTAATAGACTTTCATACGTGGGCCAAAACACCATCCAAGCAATCGCCTTGTTTTTGACTCGCGTACAAGAAAATGTATAAAACAAAAAGGACAGGGAAAGCTATAGGGAAAAGCAATTACTTCATCCTTTTTTTATCAAGGTTACACGATTATGTAAACTTGCCAGGCATTTTTTTATCCATCGGCAATTTTCAATATATCTATCTAAATTACACTTTACTAAAATAAAAGCAATTATAATATATATTTCTGATGTGGTATTTCGTACACTGCAAAAAATACTTTTTTTATGTTTTTTTTTTTTTTCTTCTATCTTGTCATTTCTTGTTTTCTATTCACATATGTCAGGGTGATCATTACCATGTATCTCTCAACATTAAAAAAAAGTCCTGCCAAAAAATGTTTGAGTCTTATAAAATATATTAGAATGAGGTGGACAGGATCTGGAGGTAAGAAAGTGTCACCATGGAGATATTAAAATTAGTGCTGGAAGGAAAAGAAAAACATCCTGAAAGGCTCCCAGAATTTAAGGACTAAAGTTTCGTTCAGATATGCTTGTTTTGATGTTCGATTTTCTTTGTGGTTTTGTTTGATTAGTGAGGACTCTCTGTTTAAGAAGCTTGGCTAGAGGGAAGGGTAAACTGGAAGGGAAGGAGGGAAATCAGTGGGTCACCATAGTAACCCAAAAAGGTCAAGTGCCTTCAGCTGTAAACAAAGTGCTTCTTTCGAGTAATCTGCGTGGTTTTAATTTTATAATTTTCACCACCCATAGCTTTGATAATGGTCACAGTGCATAAGAGCAGGATCGTCAATCTGTGCAGTTTATCTACCTCTTACTTTCTTTTTTCCTCCATTCTTTCTATTGTTTACTGTGTGTTGGTTTGTTTGATTCTGTTTTTCTTTCTTTCTTATACCTTGTCTACATCTTGCTCAAGCACAAATCAACATGTTTTCTTTTCCATCAATACCTTTTAGTAGAAAAATACGTAGGAGCTGAAACTGGACTTTTTAATTGTACTACAAGGGGCACCCTGCTTATGTTTAAGTGTGTTTAGAATGGAGTCAAATGTAATACAATGCTAAAATATAATTGTGCCTTTGACACAGCTGGTATATGATGTAATGAATTATGTAGTATACGGTTTGACAATTTGGCCGTATGTGCAGAGATAATTTTTGATTCAATATCACAACTTCATTCCTTCACTAATTTTTTTTCCACTCCTGGCTGCAAAAGACGGTTTTAGTTTAAGGGCAAATATATGTAACCTGACTTTTTACGCTTAATAGAATAGAGACAATATAGCAAGTTAGGTCTCACATTTGGAAGAGCAAAAACAAAAACTTACTCACTTCAAACTATTTCTTTCTAGTCTTTGAAGACAGATTACTTTTTCTACATTAATTTCCGCTTTTATCCTACTTATATTATTACTTTAAAAGTATGCAGTACCATGCCTTTTGGCCTGCTGATGCTGCCTCCTAACTAGAAAATGGTGAGAAAAAAGGTTGAGGGAAAAATTTACCTAAAGTATAGACAGAAAGCCTAAATAAAAGCTCCATGGTATTCTCATATCCTGTACTTTTGTTCCTTTTCAGAAATAAAAATTTCCTCCAGGCTCATTCAAAAGCTTTTGTGCGCTTCAATTAAGGCTTCTATGTGTTCAAGTGTTGTTTTTTTTCTTTTCCCCCATTGCCCATCCCCTCAGGTAAGCGGACCTGCAGCAGGGCAGTGTGGGGTAGGAGCCTCATTGAAAGGCCTGGTGGAAACGAGGCAGGGTGGTCGTGCTGAGGCTTGAGCTAAACACTGGTGGAACTGGGTGCAGGGGTCCGAGACCCCCGCCGGAGCCTGGCTGCTCCTGAGGTTGAGGTTGCAAAGAGGTAAGAGGCACTGCGGCTGTCGCTGTGGCAGCGTGTGGCTCGGCGGCATGGGAAGAAACCGACGATGATGAGGAAGAAGAGGAGGCAGTGGAGGAGGTGGAGTAGCCCATCACTAGGCCTCCTGAGCTCATGGGGGCACTGTAGGGGGGCAGGTTTAGCGGAAAAAAACCCAGCAGATGTGAGAAGTCCATGTTAGCAGCACACAAGGATTCAGCAATGACAGCGGGGCTTTTAGACAGGAGGGCATCACCACATAGCTCATCCGTCAGGCCAGGCGGTGGCTCCAGACCGTCCTTGTTCGGCGAGGCAGTTGAATGGGGGTCACCTGAAGGTGGTGGTGGAACTGGCAGGCCACTCTGCAGATCCATCAGGAAACTCTCCATTTCCACCTTCAGGGGCTTCTCCAGCAAGTATGAGGTAGATCCGAGCTGGTACTTGGGCGAAGGGTGGGGATGCTGCTGCTGCTGGGGCTGAGGCTGCAGGGATGGATGTTGTTGGTGTGGCGGCAGTGGGGGTGGGGAAGGATGATGATGGTGTGGATGGTGATGGTGGTGATGTGAATGGTGGTGATGCAGGGTAGAAGAAGACTCCATGGGGCAACCCATGCCCATAGCAGCAGACAATGATCCAGGAACCAAGGAGTGATGGTGGCCCATTCCTGGGTTGGACATGGGCGGTAGGTGGTGAGGGTTATACATTCCCATGGGAAAAGGAGTGCCACTCCGGAAAGGCTTGGCCATCATGGAGTCCTTATTGGGGGCCATGCTACACATCATTGGACTAAGCTCTTCCTTGACGGCACAAGGTGGAGAACCAGACCCGAGCAAACCCAGCATATCCGGCGGCTCTGTCTTGATTTTCAACAGCTCCTGTGAGTGGCTCTTCTTGACGTGTCGCGTGAGGTGGTCCTTCCTTCCAAAGCGCTGAGCACAGTACTGGCACAAGAAATCTTTACGGCCTGTGTGGACCACCATATGCCGCCGGACATCCTTGCGGGTGTAGAAGCGGCGATCACAGTGGTCACATGGGTGTTTCTTCTCCTTGGCACCCCCAGAAGATTTGCCTGAGTGGCTCTTAAGGTGTTCCAAGAGGGCAGGTGTGCTCTCGTAGCTCTGCAGACACACCTTACAGGTCAGATCACCTGCTGTAGCAGAGTGCATGGCTATGTGGCGCTTGAAGCCTAGCTTCGTGTTATAGTGCTTGCCACACTCTTCACACTTGAAGGCCTCTTTGTTAGGGTCATGGGTCTGTAGGTGGTTCTTCAGGTGATCTTTTCGGTGGAACATCTTCTCACAGAACGAGCACTGATGGGTCTTCTGTGGGGAGTGTGTGGCCATATGCCTACAGTTAGAAAGTGCAGACAAGTTTATAAAAAAAAAAGAGGAAAGAGGAAAAAGGAACAATTAATCGTTCCAAATAAAGCTTTTTACACATATATAACATTGGCATTGCTCTGTGATAACCATCCAGTTAAAACTTTTTCCCATCAGACCATCTCTCTTAGTGACTTGTATAGATATTTCTCAGATGTACATTATGCCAGATCAACCCCTTAAAAAATATTTTCCGCAATGTACTTTTAACTCCAAGAGTATTACAAAAGTGAGGTTAATTCATTTGCTTTTGCTTTGCACTGAAAACATTTGGGTTTCAAATCATATGATGCAAAATTTCAGGTTGTTTTTTTTATCAGGCACTTATTCAGATATGTTAAATTACATAGCACACATATCTATGTATACCTTATGTAACCACCCTGTTTATCAAGTGAAAAAAATTATAGTAGGAGAATGTTTTTAAATTAAATTAGTAAAAGACCCTTGGTTGATTTACAACCAGTAAAAAAGTATTTGGTTGTAAATCATTTGCTTCATACAACTGTATTGAGCCTGAGACCAAAGGATTTATTGGGTTCTTCTTTAGTAATAGTTTGCCAGGGTTTTACTAAAGCATTTTTATTTATTTTTTAATTCCAGATAGTTCCTCTCTAAAGTCCATAGTTAACATGGTGTTTTAAATTACTGTCTAGCTTTGTAATAAAGTTCCTCTTGTTTAATTTGAATGTATTTCTCTGTAAATTGTTTCTGTGGACTTTAGAATAGTTTTGAAACATGAGCATATCCTTACACATCCTTGCTTTCTCCATTTGTTGGACTTTTTTCAGTTTTTTAATTGTTACTGCTGATGAATGTTATCTGGTAGTACGGTCTCAATTTCTCTGCTCTTGTTGAACAGAAAAGTGTGATCCCTCCACCCCTGCACTGTGGAGGTTGTTCATGATGGAACTGACTGTCAATTTGGGGTTTTTCTTCCTCACTTTCACAATTTGTCATCAGCTGTTGTTTTATTTGAGCGACCAGTTCAGTGTCTTATGCTTAGTTCTCCTTTTTCAGGAGATAGATATCAAGAACTGTTTATATATTGAGCAATCTAATAAAATATAAGCAGGCTATGTATTTTTTAAACGATATAACAAGCTAATAAGACATATGTGTGTAACACCTCAACAAACAAGTCAGCGTCTCATGTTCCAGTACTTTCATTCACTTGAAACACTGGCTGGTTGGATACACAAGGTACTGTGTTCAGTCTATGTAGATCATTTTAGATGTTCAAAGTTTTATAGCCTTTTCCCTCTTCTGCAAAGTTTTTATTTCCAAAATAAATCAATATTTCTCAAAGGCCAACTCTGGTAAATGACAACCTACCTGTAGAGCTTATATTTTGAACTGAATGCCTTGGGGCAGTGTGGCTGGGAACAATGGAAAGGCTTTTCTCCTGCGTGACAGAAGGCGTGGAGTCTGAGCTTGTCCTGTGAGCTGAAGAGGGCACCACAAACCAAACACTCGTTCCCACTTGCTCTCTCCTGCTTCTCCGTCTCCCTCCCCCTCTCTATCTCACACTCTCTGTCTCTTTCCGTCCTCACTTGAGCTGGACCGCCAAACAGTTTGGTGGTGGCTCGTCGATCCTCGTCCTCCGGGGTCAGTGCGTTAATGTGACGGTGGGCATCGGTGGCAGCCGCTGCCATGGCAGCCCTAGGTTGCCGTTGCCATTGAAACTCAGCCGTGGCTGCCCTGCCTTCCAGGCCCTGCTTGGTTTCCGCCTGGGGATGGGGTTAAAAGATCAGTATCTGTTGGGAGGGGCTTATAGACTCTCTCTTTTAAAAATCTGCAACAGACAAAATGCAGACACCTGAAAACTTTGCTTTCATAGTTTACTACAGCATGAATTTCCAAAATAGACCTTTGGTGGTCATAGCAAGAACTGCTCTAACACTTAACATGGCATCACTTACCCTCGTTTTGAACTTGACTTCCAGACAAAACGACCCTGCTTTTTCTCTCACCCAGTCCCAACTGCTGTGGGTGGGGCTGAGTAGGTATTAGCACTGCTCATTTTGTTTGCTCTGCAGGAAAATAAAACAAAAATGTTAGATAATGTAGCTACTATATAAAGGGTTATCAAACAAAGAGTTTGGCAAAAATTACATTTATGCATTTTTCCACCTACCCCAGATTTAGTCTTTAAGCAAAGCCGTTTTTGGCGACTAGTTTAGTGCTGGAGCCACAAGGCTAATGTTGCTTACAAACACTAGAAGTCAAGGCTTATCTTTCTAATTCCAGACCTATTCTTAAATACACCCCAAAAACCTTTCATTGCCCAATTAGTCTAAATACAATTTAGGACATCATATCAAAAGTTCACCCCTAAATACAGCCATTTTAAACAACACCAGGGCTGGGGAGAGCTGACTTTGGGTCAAATTCCTCCATATTTATGATGGTTGTTGTCACTGATCCCCCACCCCCACATCCTGAATCTGATCAGTGTGTGCTGAAAGAAATTTTGAGGATGTATTGATGGTAACAATTTTACTGAGCACTAAAGAGAACTGTCAGCAACATAAGCCTCATTGCTCCATTTCACTTGAAACAAAATTTGGACAGCAAACATGTCTTGGATGATCGACTGCATCTGGGGTAGAAAGAATATTGTGTAAATGAAGATTTTTTTTCTTTCCTTTAAGCTTCTAGAGGAAAGTGTTAGTGAACTGGGTAAACTCATATCAAGCTGTCTAAGGGTGCTGGTTAAAAAATATAACCGGAAAAGCTTAATTTAGTTTTTCAATACAGTTAATAAGAAATGTTAAGCTCATTTATAAACAGCCTCTCACAATAAGCTATGTTCACTTTTGTAATATGTGATAAAGGTTAAATAAGGACAAAGCATCTTGAATTTAAAATTAACACCTGAATAACACTCTGGCCAGTGGATTAGGTTTTATCATTTTATAAAACCATTGTTTTCTTCTCTTCATTAATGGTTTATCTTCCAATGCAGCATGTGGAAAAAACGAACGTTGTGTGGTTGTGTGTACACGCATGTTCTGTCATGCCTGCATGTACATGCATGCATGTGTTACGAAACAGGATAAGGGCTTCTGTAATCTTACAGACAACATAAGAACACAAGATTTGGATATGCCTGACTCTCTGTTTAAGCTATATGCACCAGTCTCTTAATACACCTTTGATGAGGCTTCAACAAGTAAGAATTTATAATTATTTATTTTATGCTTTTTTATTATAGCCATGTATACCCTTTAGAAGCTTTTTAAATTTAAATGTTTTGCTGCATTTGTAAGTTATATATATATATTTGTAAGTAAGTATATATATATATATATATATATATATATATATATATATATATATATATATATATATATATATATATATATATANTTACTTTTTCATTAATATATTCCACATTACATTTACGGCATTTAGCAGATGCTCTTATCCAGAGCGACTTACATGTCCTGATTACAGGGACAGTCCCCCTGGAGCAACTCAGGGTTAAGGGTCTTGCTCAGGGACCCAATGGTGGTAGTGCCAGAAGTGGGATTCAAACCTGGAACCTCTTGAGCCATAGGTCCATAGGCAAGTATCCTACCACTAGACCACCACCACCCTATATCACACCCACATTATGTACAGGTGTAGATTCTATATGTATAGCAAATATAACAACTGTATGACAGCATATAACATTTTAAAAATGAACACTAAAAACACAAAAAAAATGTATATATATATATATATATATATACATAGATATAGATATATAAATATATACCTGCTTTTTTCACAAAAAAATAAGGTGAATTAAAATGATCGACAAGCATTAAGGATCTGAGCTGCAGACAAAGACCAAATTAAGATGGCTAGATGACAGGGATCAGAGCAATGTGATGCTCTGGGTAATGTTAAGCTAGGAAACCTTGGATTCTGACATTCATGTGAAAGTTACACTGATATATCTCATTTTCCCAAAAACTGTTGCATCCTACGTAAATCCCTTAAAGGCAACATAATTCCTTAATGGCAATTAAATTAGTCAAAAATTGTTTCTGAAAAGTTTTTAGGAAATTGGCCTCCGATTTCTCCAGCTCTGAATCTGATTAAGCTGTGGGATGTGCTGGACAGACTAGTCCAATCAGTGGAGGACCCACATCAAAACTTACAGGACTTAAAGGATCTGCAATAACATCTTGGAGACAGATAGCACATTACACATTTTACTGCTTTTTCTTAGCCCTCTTAAACGCAATAATAGGAGTAAATTATTTTTTTAAATAATTCCGTTCCACTCCGTTTCCAGTTATAAAGCCTTGGTCAACAGATGTGCATTGTAGATAACATTGTACATTTCCACAAAGACAGCAGCATATTGTTCATCAACTTTAAATGTAAGATTAGTTGTAGATACAGCCTCAAAGACCATTTTTAAATACTTGGCTCATGATTTCAAATTTAAAAGCTGAACTGTGCCCATGCACTCTTTGTTCAATTAGAACTCTCATAACCCGTAAATTTCGAATTGTTCCATTCGCTCACTTTACAGCTGCTTCCTGCTGAAAACATAAAATTATAAGCTAAAATTTTCAAAGATAGCATGTTATATGCAACAACCACACATGCCAGTAGAAAGTATATTGTGGCATACTGTATCACAACAACAATAAATAATGTCATTTTTGATTGTAGTATTGAAACTAAGAATCACAATATTTCGTAGCAAATGGTATGGTAAAAAAGTTTTTAAAAA
Source organism: Hepsetus odoe (assembly GCA_017165825.1). Lineage (NCBI taxonomy): Eukaryota > Metazoa > Chordata > Actinopteri > Characiformes > Hepsetidae > Hepsetus > Hepsetus odoe. The sequence continues at coordinate 12,860,045 of CM029385.1, read as the reverse complement.
AAGTTCATTCTGTCTTTGCTTATTAGGTTGAATGCAGAAGAAATCCAATTTTTACAGCTTAACTAAAGTGCATTTTTACTTAATTATTATTTTTATTCATCAATATATAGCATGTCAAAAGTGGGGAAAGTGCAGTGTCTAGTTTCACTAATTTCTGTGAAATTTCAGTCTCAAAAGTTCAGAAGGCTTTGTTACAAATTATATTATTTTATAACTTCTGGTTGATTTTGCAGTTCTAAGCAGTATAGTCCTCCATATGTGTAAACCTGTTTGAATGTGGGTGTATGTACATGGAACGCAGGAACTGACAGCTGTGGTGCAGCACTGTGGCCATCACCCAGTAAGGGGGTTGAAGGGGGGTGACACTTCTCTCTTTCAGCCTCGCCAGGGAGCTCTGCCCCATTGTCAAGCCTCTTCATCACACACATGCACACGTACACACACGGACACACATCCAATCCGTCATGCTCGAGATAGGCCCGTTTAATGTGCAATACCCATCCCCCATGTTCGCATGAACATAAAGAGAAACATGTATATTCTAACCTTTGCACATCAAGACCTCCAGCTAAGCCGAGTTTTAACTGTCCCCCTCTACTTGAAAAGAGCAAATAAATACATAAAACAGGGAATTTAAACTTTGACTCTGACCTTGAGTCTTCAATTTATAATCTAAACTTCTATTAAAGAACAATACAAAAACGTTTTTTCCAGTCTGCATTTTTCACTAAATTAAAGGCAACTATGCCATCTCTGTTGCCTACAACTCCCACTATTGTAAAAAAAAAAAGTCATACATTTTAGTTTTTGAAGCTTCAATTTATTTTTTTATTTCTTTTAAAATAACTTTACATTTACTGTATCGTATTTATAATTTTTCAGTTTTATTTTATTTTTTTGTTTTACTTAATGCTGTTCCAATACATAACTCAAATACATCAAATGTGTTTTGAATATTTATTGTATAGTGCTTTATCATTTGTTTTTTTTCCTACCTCATTATTACATTTTTACTTTGTACCTTTTGTTACAGAACCACAGAGCTATTTCACACATTTAATATTCGAAAAAACCTCCTATCTCCGTTTTAGTAATTTGACGACCATTTGAAGATTTCAAATTGATGACTGGACCAATAATTTTGCACACTGTTGCAGAAACAAAATCATAAGTCTCAAACTTGCATTTTCTCTTTTTTAACTTCTTTTGTATTTCCTTTGTTGGAGATGAACAGATCTATTTGTATTATATCTATTGATATCCATATATTATAATTCATGTTCATTATTCATGTTAGTTTCCCAAAAAAAAAAACATTATTGTCTATACGTTTCCCATAGAAAGGACCCTGACAGGCAGAGGATCTGGAAGTGCATATAGGCTGCACAAGTGCATCTGACGTTTTGTTTTGAGATTAAAGGGTTTTCACATTCCTTTGGCCTGGAGGTCAGAGGTCAGTATCCTCTGTTCAAATTTAACCCCCTCTGTACTGTGGAAAACGGAGAGACGCCCAGGAACTGTTGAAAGAAAAAAAAATAAGCTGCATGACAGCTTTAATTACAAAGAAATTGCAGAGATACTTAAATGTAGCATGATTATTAATAATTATTTAAAATGAATGAAAATCATATAAAATTTAAAAATGGCTTTTTGTCATCAGAGTTCAACAAAAGAAGCATATCTCCTTATCACATTTACAGAAGGCAGAAAAAATGTGTTCTAATATAAGTTTTATGTACAATTGTTCTGTCCTTTTTTAGCTTTTCTATTATTCTTCATGATCAGTTACACACAATATAGAAAGCAGCTTCTTTATTTGACTGATGTCTAGCTGAAAATGAAAATATGTGGTTCTTTAAAAATGTTTGTGTGCTTCTAAAACCCATAAACCCATATCTGTAAATTCCATCTAAAACCAGCTAATGTTTTTAGCACATTACTACAAAAAAATTTAAAAGAAAACAATACTTCTGCATTTATGTTTCATAGTTGCCTGCTAAACATTTCTCCTGTTTCCTGAAAAGAAAAAAGCTCCCCAAAAATCAAAATGGAAGTGTATTTATTTCATAAATAATCCAATGTCATACTTGCAAAACCCACTGGGTGGCTGCTGGGTGGCTGGTGGATGGCTATTGAAATAGTTGCTGTCTTTTTATTGCTGTCTTTTGCTGTATTAGAAAAACTGCAAAAGGCAATTTGCTTAAAACAAAGTTGGTGGTCAAACTTACATAGATTTTTAGTACACAAATGTGCAGCACCATGCACCAACTTAGGACTGAAGCGGAACTTTAAAAGTTGCATACTCCAAGAGCTGCTTCGCTCACAGCAGCACCAATCAGAGAGCAGAAATCTCAAGGATGTAAATTAGGACTCAAGTGTCCTCCAATCAGAGGGTCCCTCTAAGGTCAGTGAGTACATTTATATTGCACCTTCCACAGGTAGGAGGGACCAACAGACAAAAATAGTTCTGACAGACATATTAGACAGCCTTATGAACATGCAAAATGAGCAGAAAGAGACCAAAAAACCTCAATGTAGCAGGTTCTATTCTGCACATCACAGACCGGGCTACACACACACACATACACACACAGCAGTGTGGAAGCATAATGATTAATTTTAATATAAAATCATGATGGTCACATCATGTACATAAGTAGGATTAAATCATACTTGTTAGGTTTAGTTAATGCCACTTTTTAGGGCTTTGTGTCTGTAGAGGTCTCAGGAAGAGCAGACCACACAACTCACAATGTGTTCCGGAAAAAAAAAAAAAAAAAAGCTCAGCGGCCCAAAAATAGCTCCAAGAGTTCGTCATACTCAGCTAAGGTGACAACAGCCAAGAGAGAGCGCAAGAGAGAAGGGGAAAAGGACGATGATGAGACCACAGTCAACAGGCTCTAAGTGAGAGAGTAAACAAAAAAAAGAACGAGCAAAAGAATGAAGGCTGGTAAGAGGAATAAGAGAATAAAAGGCCGAAGATCTTTGGGGGGCTACTGGGCACTGATAGTCACACACACTACAGCAAAGAGGATAGCAAGTCATGCTTTACTGACCACAGTGACAAGGGCTGACAGGCAGAGAAAGGGGGCAGACAGTGCAACAGGAGATGACCGATATAAGAGCTGAGAGAATGTGCATGTCCCCTAGGGCTGTCTTGAGTAATTGATTATTTTAATAAGAAAACAATAAGCCATTGATTAAAATGAACCTTATCGATGAACTGGAAGAAGAGATAAGCTGGCAAGTTTGCATTTTTACTACTCCTACAGGATCTGACATTTCAATAAGTGATGCCCCAATCATGAATTTTAGGTCATGCACAAAAAAAGAGCTGCAACCATCTCTGCATCAGTGTGACGCACTTTTTACCTTGAGAGAATAACAAAGCACATTTTAGACCACATGGGGTGGAAGTAATAGTTTCCATTGCTTCAAATTATGTTATTGTTGTTGTTGTTATCATTATCATCATCATTATTATTATCATCGCTGTTATTATCATTATCATCATTATTATTATCACAGCTGCACCTAACCTTGCACTTAAGCATAACGCAGAGCAGGAACAGTGAGAGCATGCTAGCTGAACCTTAATCTTTCTAAAATAAAAGAACATGACAGATGCACACTTTAGTAAAATTCTTTAATTTTGCAACAAAACTGTAATTAATATTGGAAAATCTGATTTGATACATGCAAATATGCTGGGGTTCAAAGTCATCACAACACCCCAAAATCACACCTAAATGCTCTGCCATTCTGCATAGCTCAACAATCCCTTTAATTTATTCACAGGAAAAAATGGCATTGAAAATGCTTCTTGCTTTATCTTTTCAGATGGTGCTTTTGCTTTCATTTGTTTGGCCATTTTTGGTTTTGTTGACCATTGATCAAAATAATGAATAAACTACTCACTCTTACTACTGATGGTGATCAAATAACTGACTAAACTAAATACAAACAACTAAATACAAACAAATCCCACAATAGAAACTGTTTGTTACAAGATCAGTTGTGTACACAATTATTATAAGTATCAATATCTTGCAATATCTTTAATGTTCTAGAACATTCTGTCTCTCAAGTCCTCATGTGTGTTATTTGCTGTGATGGACAGGTTTCAGTTCCTCTGTTAATGTCCGTTTGGAACTCAGTGAGTATGGGCAGCCCACACAACACACACACACACACACACACACACACACACACACACACACACACACACACACACAGCTTGCTCTGCCAAATCCTCACATCCCTGGCAGTTAGGTCTGGCTAGCTACACGGGATGTGGCCACACAGCCTCTAGTCCTAACGCTCACTCTCACACACACACACACTGGTCGGGCCTAAACAAAGAAAAAGAGCCAAACTTAGCACACTGTGGTTGACCGTTAGAGCAGGACAAGTCAGCTCACCCTTTCCTATTTTGTTGTATTGTTTAGAACGTGCACAGTTAAATGATTAATTGGAAAACTGTCTTTGGCTGCGTTTTAAATTTTAGATTTTCTAAAAATTTTAGAGTTTCTAAAACCATCAATGGAGTACTGAAGGCACAAACATTTTACAGTAGGAAATTAAAAGATGAAACTACCACACCACTACTTTATTACAATATTTTTGTAGCAACACTTACATTTGTTTGAATATGAAGATGAACAATCCAAATTTAAAACAAACGGGCTTCTGCAGTGGCTGCATTGTCCCTTCAGCAGGTACCACAAAACATACATAGGCTGACATTCTATTTTTACTTTGTGAAATAGTAAAAAAATACATAATAATTACAAAACCTACATCTAGATATAGTAGTTTTCCTAATATATAGACTCGAAGCTTAAAACTGTTCATTTATTTAGCTGCCTAGCTGGCTAATATTTGAAATGACAAAAACACTTGGTATTTCTCCACTAGTTTCAATTAGCTGTGCACCATAACAGAGAAATGAAAAATAAAAAGAAGACTGAAAAATCTGTGTGAAACTGGGCAATGCCAAACATGGTATCTGTTTAATGGAGAAGATCTTCAAAAAAGCATGATTTAAACTAGTGGCCTTCAATAAAATGATCTAAATATCTAAATATCTAATATCTAAAACAAACTGAAAAACTAAACTTTTTTGAAATTCTTATTAAAGCCAAACATACTATGAAGGTCATTTTGGTCACATTACCAGTGAACTCAGACCTGTTTGGGAACATTCATGTGGCTTCCAGTTTCAGACAAAAAGTTGTCCCCTCATTCAAAAATAAAACTGTGGTGTGGAAAGAAGTTTCTATAATTTTTTATAAATACATCTGTAAAACATATTGAAAAAAGTAAGAACAGGTATTCCAAGGCACATAGTGGTGAAAGAACTGGAAGGGTTCAATATGAATGCACTATTTATGCAGTGTGACTAGTGAAATTGAGAAGCAGGAGTGAATGTTCTTACTGCATACAGTACACTGGGGATGCAGACTTTCACACATAGGTCGAGTTCAAAAAGCAAATCAGCGAGGCATTAGCATATCCTGTGATTCTGGTAACCGTTACACGCTCAGAAATTGTCTTGCTGCTTTCTTACAATACACTCACTACTAAAGCACTGATGGTGATCAACAGCAATTTAACAGCAATTTACGTAGCTCTGCATCACAGCCAAACTCTGAAAAGACGATGGCACGAAGATGCAGATCGCTTAGCCAAAACCGCTGTTTCAAGATGGCGAGAGCATGTTTGGCTGTGATTAAATAACAAGCTGGTTGAGGACCTTGAGACGCCAAAGGCAACCCCATGAATTATCATGCCAATCCAAACACACAGAAAATCAGTAAAGTCTTTACAAGCATTCCTTTCCCTTTCTCTCTCGCACTCTCTTCATCTTGCCTTCCCATGGTTGATGCGGGCACATCTGAGGACTTGTTGGGAAAATAAACAGCCTAGATTAAAAGTATGCTGTCTGCCGGGGTAGACATCACACTCCATCAGACAACCTATTGGCAAAATCGAGGAAATCATAGGCACATGATTTTAATAAAACATTGATGAAAGATCCTACACTTGCATGGACAATGCTTTCTCTATTCCATTATTCTGTATGTTTTATTGCTTCATTTCACTAATGTTTTGAGAAGATATCAAAACAGCACTACCTTTTTTTTTTTTTTTGTCTCATGACAGAGTTTTGAACTATCATAAATATTGGATTGGTGGGACAGCTGCAAGTAAAACTAAAATCCCGGGACTTTATTCTCTACATTGCCCAGTTTGCATGGCTTTGGTATGACCACTCGTGACTATTGGTGAGCTACTAATAATATCATTTCATAAGTAAACCTTGAAAATACAACTTTGTAAAAGCTTTAGGCATTATTGTTTTATCTGTTATCAAGACAACTTGATTATTAGTTTGAAAATATTAATAATATATTTTGTCTTTCTTTCTTTTAATGATCTTTGACTCTTGATTCTGAAAGCTGTAATGCATTAAGTTTGGTAAATATGTAAATAACTTCTAGATGAATAAACTTCACAAAAACGTTTTTTTCTTTCTCTTACCTTTGGTAATAATAATTACTTTATTTTTGCAGAAGTAAGACTTTTTATCAAGTCGAGTCTGAATGTTTTGTTCATGTGTGTATATTCCTATATTCCTGCCTTCGAAAAAGGTTGTTTACATTTATTTGCATTTTAGTTGAAAAATAGTTAAGGTCTGACTAAGGCCAAACACAACAACACATCATCGCTAATTTGCCTTCTGGTTAACATCCAAAGAGACCACGCGAGTATCAGTATGATGGGTGTCGAGTTAGTTGTTTTTTCCAGATGTGCCAGTTAGTGTCGTCTTTGAAGGAGAAGGTCTCAGAGCTAGAGGTGCGTATCTGGACTTTAGTCAGGGCTAGAGAGTCAGACTCACTGCTAGCTGCTCCGAGTGCCTCAGAGAAAGTTAGCGTGACTGTAGAGCCCTCACAGTGGGGCGAGTGAGTGACGTCTCGGTGGCATAACCGTGAAGGTACATGAGCCATACTGGTTATTGGAGATTCTATTATCCGGCACGTGAAAATAGCTACTCAATTAGGGGCACCAACGCCAGCTAGAATTAGCTGTATTTCAGGAGCCAGAGCCCTGGACTTGTTAGGGAATCTTAGGCAGTTAGCTAGTCATAGGTATGAAAGGATAGTCTTTCATGTAGGGGCTAATGACATTTATCTGCAGCAGTCAGAGATAACTAAGCGTAATGTTATAATGGTGTGTAAATGTGACCAGAATATGCTCTGGCCCGATACCAATGTGGCTTGGCGCTGAAGCTTACAGCTCATAAAATAATATGGGGTGTATAGATAATTGGTCTACTTTTGAGGACAAACCTGGTCTTTTAGGTTGGGATGGTGTCCACCCCTTGCAGGAAGGTACTACTTTCATTTCTTGCATTATAGCTTAAACTCTGTTATAGTATAGACTTATAGTAAATCGGCAGAGTAGTTTAGGTAGCCTCTGCTGACAATCCAGGGCCAGCACCAGGCCGGAGAGAGACAGGCTAAACTGATCATCTGCGAGCTACAATGTCACTCAAGGGTGACCATATGGAGACAGTATCTGTTCCCCAAACAAGAAAAACTTGCTCTACCGATTTGATTAATTACTCACCATTCCTAAAGGAGTTCAGCGATTTTTTAGCAAGCCTAACAGAACATAAAAATAAAGTAATAATTGATGGTGACTTTAATATTCATGCTGAGAAAGAACAAGACTCACTGAAATGATCCATAATGTAATGGGGCCCACTCATTACCATAACCATACTTTAGACCTAATCCTTACACTAAATATTTAGGTGGATAACATAGCTATTATTGCCCAGTCAACAGTGATCTCAGTTCACTACCTTATCACATAAGAGATCCTCAAAACATGTAATTTATGTACATCAACCCATGATCATGTTACCCATACAATCACATTCTCCACAGCCTTTAGTTTTATCGAAAACTTTATTTTCCCAACTTATCAACACTTATTAGTTTGCCATCTGGTCCAGAAGAGCTAGATGTTCTAACTGAATGCATAGAGAACACTTTTTATTCCACGTTAGCTAACATATCACCATTAAGACGCAAAAGAATTAGACAAAAAAGCTTGTTCTGTGGTACACTAATCAAACATGTGCTCTTAAGCGAAAGGTGCAGAAATTAGAATGTAAATGGCAGCTGACAAACTGAAAAATCATTTTACTCTGCCAGGAAAGAAAGCTCCACAAATTAAAAGGGCACTTACCCCAGCGTGCTCAGCCTACTTATCCACACTTAGAATCCAATGAAAACAATCCTAGATTTTTATTCAACACAATATCTACACTTATGAAATATTATGGAGGAGCAGTCAGATAAGTGGCAGTGGGGTGGTCTAGTGGTAGGGTGCTTGCCTATGGCCTTTGGACCAATGGCTCAAGAGGTCCCAGGTTCGAATCCCACCTTGAGCACTACCACCACTGGGTCCCTGAGCAAGACCCTTAACCCTGAGTTGCTTCAGGGGGAGTGTCCCTGTAATTAGGACATGGAAGTCGCTCTGGATAAGAGCGTCTGCTAAATGCTGTAAATGTATAAGTGTAATAATAGTGAAAAACACATGGATTTCTTTAGCAATAAAATCAAAACCATTTGCCAAGAAATCCAAGAAGAAAATAGTAGAAATAACTCTTCTATCCACCTGGGCTATGTGCCAAAAGCATTCAAAATAGCAGCTATTAAGCCTTTACTTAAGAAACCTAATCTTGATCGACCCATTAAAAATTTGCCATTTATATCCAAAATTCTGGAGAAAGCTGTGGCCCAGCAGCTGTGTTCATATCTGCATAAGAATAATATCTTTGAGAAATTTCTATCTAGTTTTCAGCCCTACCATAGCACCGAAACAGCACTAGTAAAAATGAAACAATCTTCTAATGGAATCTGACAAAGGGTTGATATCTAGATATAGACATTGGAAATATAACTAAAATAGCTTTTCTTCATCTTAGAAACATTGCTAAACTTAGATGTGCACTATCACTGCATGATGCAGAAATATTAATAAATGCTTTTATCACCTCAAGACCAGGTTATTGCAAAGTCCTTCTGTCAGAGTATTCCAGTAAATGCCTTCAAAAATTCCAGCTAGTCCAGAATTCAGCAGCTAGAGTCCTCACTAGATCTAGAAAATTTGATCACATTTGTCTGATATTATCTAGACTTCAATGGCTTCCTGTGAAATTCCATTGAATATGAAATATTGCACTACCAGAACAGCTTTGAGTATCTTTCAAGTGTCTTTCTGAGCTTATCTCCAGTTATGAACCTCCACACTCACTTAGATCGCAAGGTGCTGGCTTTATAACAGTTCCCAGAATTTTGATATAACAACAGGGGGAAGAGCATTTTTATTCAAATCCCCCCATCTCTGGAACATCCTTCCAGCTACTGTCCGGGACTCAGACACACTCTCCGTATGTAAGTCCAAGCTATAAACCTACTTGTTTAGTCAGGCTTTCAGTACTTAATCGTCTTATTTAGTAAAAGGGCTAGGGGTTCTAGAATTACAGTTAACTGGGATGCTGGTGCTGTCGGCCCACCACTCTCACATGATCACTTGAGTTTGTTGAGTGGTGTTGGGGGAATGCCTGCATCTCAGGGTGCTCTCGTGTTTGTAAAACCCTCGGCTCTGTCCTTTCTAGTTAGGCTGTAATAGTGTAATATCTGGAGTCATAGTCTGCACACCGTCAGTTCAAAACAGAACTAATCCCCCCCTCCTCGCTGATGAACCTGTATGTTGGGCAACTAATGCATTTCCTGGAAAGGCCTCCCAGCCAAGTCCAATTATTGTGAAGGCCTGAACTCCAGACCAGCTAGTCTACCGTCTGAGTCGACTGTCTTCTTGATCAAACCTACCATCATCAGATTCCTCTCCCCACCTGAACTCCAGCTACATCATACTGGATCATCTGCATGAGCTGCTGCCAATAAAGTGAAAGTGGAAGTGACAAGCCTTGTCATTGCGAGAGCATAGCACACAGATGAAATTGGACCTCTGCATTTAACCCATGCACTCAAACACCATGCAGCAGGGGGCAGCAATTGAAAGCACCCGGGGAGCAGTGATGGGAATGGTACCTTGCTCAAGGGTACCTCAGGGGATCGAGGGAGGGAATCGAACCCACAATCTTCCAATGCGGGGGTCAACTCCCTAACCACTAGGCCACTGATGCCCATAACTACCTGTTTGTCATAACTAAGACAAACACTCCACCCACTCAAACAGAACTACCACTATTAGCTAATTTAACTACCTATAACAGACTCTTTCAATGTAGCTCAATCTTTACCGGAAGTAATTTCTAAATTTATAAAATGCACTTTCTCTTCCTTTTCTTTCTTGATAATCCAGTAACAACCCGAGTAGGATGGGTTCCCCTTTTGAGTCGTGGTTCCTCCCAAGGTTTCTTCCTCCAGTTTTAGGGAGTTTTTCCTTGCCTCTGTTACCCTCGGACCCAGATTCTGTAACACTGCTTTTTGACAACCATTGTAAAAAGCGCTATATAAATAAAACTGACATGACTTTTGCCTGAAAGACATCCGCCACTAGAACAGCACTGAAAAGAGAAAGAGGAGGGGAAAAAAGACTAATTAGAAAATTAACAGGCTCCACAAAAAAGGTCAATTAGAAGAGGTTCCCTCTCTACATCAATTTACAGGCAAACAATGGCAGAGGACACCAAGCACAGTTTAGTAGAGCATGGGGAGTCTCTCAATAGCATCTAAAAGCACCATTACTCAGTCCACACAACAGTAAAGCTGTGTGTACATGTGTATGAGCTCATGTGTGAATGGGGGTATGGAGGACTGTCTTGCCAGATGCTCTATTGAGTTCCCTAGGCGTTCCCCTTTAGAGATTTAAAACTAAAAACACAACTGCAGAGACAACTTTGTCTTCAGGAGTTGAGAAACTCTGCTATGCACCTGCGTAGCGGGAAAAAAAAAGTCTTCATGAGCTTGTTTTGCTTTTGTTTGCTCTGTAGGGAAATATTTTTCCTGATATAAAAACTTAACAAAAAGAAAATAGTATAACACATCCAGGGCTCCAGTTGGTGACTAAAATGGTCACTACCTCTTCAAACAAAAACTAAAAAGCTCCAAAAGTGTGGAAGCTTTTACTTATTTGCACTCTCAAACAGTGTCTGCATTAGGAACCAATGGCTTCTAAATTTTTTGTTGTGTTGTTGAGTCCCGCACATCAGCAAATTGTTAATACAGTGAATATACATCGATCAGCCATAACATTGTTACCATCCTACCATCAACCATTGTTCCCAACATCCGACCATTGTTACCAACAACTACCATCCTAGTATTGTGTGGGATTAGTGCAGACAAGCTGATGGTTCTGTGACAGACTGTGTTTTCTTACCATTTTCTTATATATCCAGTATTAATGTTTCCAGCAATCTCTGCTACACTACTTTTTTTGTGGGATAGGACCAGATGGGTTTGCCTTAACTACCCATGCTTATCATTGAGCCAATGACCTTGTCGGTTCAGAGGTAAAATCTTAAGGTAAGTATGAACCACTGCGTAGAGGGCACTTCCCATAAGACCTGTTGCTTTGGAGATGCTGTGATCCAGTCATCTTCCCTCCATAATTTGGCACTTCTGAAAATCACTCAGCTCCTTATGCTTGCTAATTCGCTAAATCAGTTTTCAGGTGAAACTGTAACCAAATTGTAACTGCAATTGTAATCAGTTATTCGCTTCACCAGTCAATGGCTTTGTTTTTGTGTCTGATCTATGTAAAAAGTAAATGAGTGTGTGTTTGACTAAATCTGATTGCGGAACCGCATGTTCATTACCGTGTGATTTTGTGTGGGTCCGTAAATGTGTGGTGGGCGTGTGTGAAAAAGAAGTGAGTTGGGGAAATCCCTTCTGGCAGGGAGTCCTTCTATGACACAGAGCGCTGGAGCTGTGGGCAAAGTGCCAACCGGCAATGTGCCAGCTCGCTCTCTCTCTCTCTCTCTCTCTCTCTCTCTCTCTCTCTCTCTCTCTCTCTCTCTCACACACACACACACACACACACACACACACACTCACTCACTCCCCCCCTTCTATTTATAAACCTCCTTTTCATCACCTTTGCTCATTCATCCCTCCCTTGTTCTTTAAAGCTGCAAGTTCCCTCACGCCACACATACTGATACAGTCCAGGAACCTCTACACACACAGCACCTCCAGCCAGCAAAGACACAGATGATTTAAATCAGCTCTAACATCTCATCATGTGGAAATGACACATTCTGTCACATTGGTGTGCTATTTCTAATTCTAAACCTCGTCTTTTTTACATTCTACCGTAATGGAAGCGCAATTTGTTTTAAATTATTAGACTCATAGCTTTTGAAAGAGACTGAGAAATTCTACTGGAAGCATAGATTAAAAAACGGCAGTCCATACGTTACACACTATGAATGATCCACAAAGAAGGGATTCATTAATGCTTTTGAATAAGCATTTGAATAAAAATAATAATCAAAATGTAATCAGTATTTATAAACCTTACAGAGAACTGGAGAGCACTAACTGACTAACTAACTATTCAACAGCAGTAATGATAATATTGAAATAATATGTACATATATTTACTACACACCATATGTGTCAATTTTATATATTCATTTATGTTTGATGTTTGATGTATTCTCTAGATTTATGTAATGTTTTTGCTTTTGTAAATAAAATGTACAGCAATTTTTTTGCCAAAAAAATGCCCTTTTTATTTTTTGCCTATACAGTCTGTACTTTTGTTCTTCAGAATAAAAAAGACATTTACAAATACAAGACAAGTACAAGACAAGACAAGTACATTTCCATATTGATATGGCTTAATAATAACTTAAAGCTGCCAATATATAACAAAGGAAAATATAACTAGCTAACTAATATAATCAGCTAGTACCGCGACCAAAACAGACTTTAGCTCTTGGGACTAGCTAACCTTTTTTTTTTAGATTTTTTGCCAACAGTAAAGTCTTTCAGTTTGTCAAAACTTAAGTTATTTAGGTAAAAGTTACAAATCACATCCTAAGAACAGCATTTTCTCCTATCTTTCCCCAAGCGCGCTCTCTCTCTCTCTCTCTCTCTCTCTCTCTCTCTCTCTCTCTCTCTCTCTCTCTCTCTCTCTCTCTCACACACACACATACACACACACATACACAGTCAGCAACAAACAATCTCTAAGTTCAGTCTGGTCAGCGCCGCCTAAAACAACAGACATTGTCAAGTCAACCCTTTTAAAAATGTACAACATTTCCCACCCCCTCCATGCTTGCTGTCCATTTGGCCAGCTTCCATTGAATTTATAGTGTTTACTGTCAGAGACCAACCGGCCCCTCCCTCCTTGCCCTAGTGCATGATCCTGAAGGAAGTGCGTGGTAGGACGGGTGGAGAGAAAGGAGGGGAAGAGGAGTATAACTAATAAAATAACATTCCTGCATAAAAGAGGCTGCAGAAAAACAGACCAGCACCATTCTCAGTCCCCTCCATCCTTTTAGCCAGACCTCACGCACATGTTGTCATAGAAGCTGTGCACATTCAAACTTTGTAAAGAAGCGTATTAGTTTAAATGGTAACTGAATTAATAATTTAATAATAATATTAACATTAATAATAACAATAACAATAATAACAATAATAAAATAAATAAGAATGGGTCCATCTAGTACCAAATGTTTATTTATTTAAAATGTATCTAAATAGCATCTAAATTAATAAAATCATGATGAAAAATCTTTTTACACCTGAATGTGGGAGTGTGGGGTGTGTGTGTGTGTGTGTGTGTGTGTGTGTGTGTGTGTGTGTGTGTGTGTGTGTGTGGAGAGAGGGAGTGACTCAGGTCCCATGTGCCTGAGTATGTGTAGTAGTAACGAGTGCAGACATGGTCAACAAAGAGTAAAAAAGTCCAGTGTGGTTTCTAGGCTGCATCAGTCATGCACTGCCATAAATGGGTCTTTGTAACAGGGCTATTGGTGCAGATATTGGATTACTGGACAGAAGAGAGCTGGCTCTGGTCTGGTGTCCAGAGAGGGCTAGCCCCTGACTCTCTGTCGTATAGTGTTATGCCTCCTCTCCCAAAAGGAGCAGTCCTGTTA
>CM029385.1:12708390-12843390 GCA_017165825.1 Hepsetus odoe | reverse complement strand
CACAACACTCACACAAAACGAAATGCAACCTCTGCATTTAGTCCAGACACACCCCTGCAGCAGAGGGCAGCCAGATCCAGCATGTGGGGAGCCGTGATGGGGATAGCACCTTGTACAAGGGAATCTCAGGGTAACAGGATTTGGTAAGTCCAGGATCTGATCCAACAACCTTCTGATCCTGGGATCTAGTCCCTAATCACTAGGCCACCACCTGTTCTTTGTTAAATAGATTGTCCACTAAAACTTGCCTTTGCATTTGTGGCATTAAGCAGACACTCTTATCCAGACCCAACTTCCAATTCCTGATTACAGGGACAGTCCCCCTGGGGCAACTCGGGGTTAAGGGTTTTGCTCAGAAACCCAAAGGAGGAAGTGATGGAGGTGAGAATTAAACCTGCGACCTCTTGATCTGTAGACAAGCATCCTAACACTAGACCACCATCACCCCATTTAAATGTATTCCTTGCAGAGGATGTTTATGTTCACAAAATTAAAACTGATCATAAAATCTACCCAGTCACAACGGTCATAATTGAGATTTGTAACTTTAGAACTTTGATATCTTTTGGTTTGATGTTAAATGTGTCACTGCTTAGTAAGCCAGCCTTAATGCAACAATTTATAATGCACATGAACTACTGTTGGCAACATTTCTGCCATTAACCAGAGAAGTTGTATGTGTGTGTAAAGGCAAACGTTTGAATCAGTTTGACCGGATATTGATGGACTTTACCCTTTCAGCCCCCTGGTACAAAGGTAACGAACGATTTGAGTCCAGGACTGAACAGAGCAGGTCATTTTCAGTTGAATCCACAGGGAGTGCGTGGGTGTGTTGATGATGCTATCATGTGAATGGTAAAGAACCAGAAAAACAAACATCCAAGGGTAAAGAAGAAGAGTATACTAGAGAGAATAAAAAACTTGTTAGTAAATGTTGACAAAACTTGGAGACAGTTTCAAGGAACTGCAAGAGCCGTATGAATTGGCTATGTGTCCTTGTCATGTTCTCCCCTCTGAAAGGTCTTACCCAGGGGCCACCTTTGGCCTAAACGACAGAGAGCATTTCAACTTGGCTGCAGATGTTCCTGACATGAAAAATGTCCTGCTATGTGCTACATATGTGAAAACAGTTTATTGCGATTTGTTATCCACACTTCTATACATCCACACTTTTGCACATTCGTTTTTTCTTACATGTATTACATTTTGAACAAACTGTCTATGCCAGATATTGTCAAAAATTTAGACTTTCTAACAACCTCATGGCTTAATGCTTAAATTCTAAACTGAAGGAACCATCTGTTTAGCTGTCCTTACACTGAACCCAGAACAGGAATAAATAGTCAATCTGAAAATAAACCACTTTCTCACCTTGTCGAGTTTATGTCACTGCACTTATTAAGGGTGAATAACATCGTCAGATTTTCCATTAACACTTTAGTAAGGTAAGCCACTGTTATTTATATTTTGTATCATCAACCTAGTTAAGAAGCTTTAGAAAAACCTATTTTTTCATTAGTGGGAAATTTCCTTTTTCTTTTATGACATTTATTTGACAGAAAGTTTTTCTGAGTAAAGCTCTAAAAACTGAACTTGTGAAAATAAAGGTAAGTCTTAGGTGCATTTGATTTCTCCACTTCTCCGGATTTGTCTGGCCATGGCAAAAACTGCCTATCTTGCTCCCTAGACTATTGTATTGCTGTTAAGCTGCGGACTGCACTGTTGGGGCAGCACCGTTGGCAGAGTTACAGGAAACAGAAGCACAGCTAGTGGCCTAATAGGTTAAACTGAGGCTAAAGGCTATTGTTACTCCAAGAGACCAGCGGTTCCAACTACAAGTGCTCTCTCAACAACAACCTGGACTTCAAGCAAGAAAAAAGGAGGGCTTAAAGAAGACTGAACCACTTCTCTCAAATGTTAAATAACAACCCACCACTGCAGACATTGAGTAAAGAAGAAAAAAGAGCATCTGTTGACATGCACACATGCATCCCTTAGGCTTCACATTCAAGTGTCAATATTAATATGATACAAAAAAAAAAAATGCCTGTATTCATATTATATAATATTATTAATATAGTATTAATATATCACTGCTTCACCACTAAATGCTGATACTAATTTCTATTGCCCTCAACAGACCAATCTCAATTAAAAGTCTAAAGCTCTAAGAGAGCCATGGCAAATTATTTTTCATTTTTTAGTTTTCTTCAGTTCTTGCTTCACAACAGATGAATTCTACAATTTAATGAAATTTGGTAAGCAACTCAGATTTCTTTACAGAGCTGCTTCTTCATTAATAGATACTGGGCCAACAGAGGGCTCAAAATAATTAACCAGTTAGAAAAAAGTGCATAACTTAACCAAGTACTTGATGAACTAACTGATGCCTATCATAGTCAACAAGCTACACATAATCTCATATAAATCTGCAATGCTAGCATTGTTTAACATTTGTGTTGGCCACATTCCTACTTGGGTGAGCTGCTCAAGTCCAAATTAACACAAACATGAGTGTTTTTTTTTCTTCTGAAATAGATCATGTAAAACAACAATTAACACACTGAAGAACACATTGCTTGAGTGTCTGTTACAGGTTTTAAATATCTAGAAGGTATTAAAATTTTTCTAAAGCAACAAAAATAGAAATGACCACAGAAGCAACCATTAACACTAACATTGTAAACATTATAAACAAAAACATCCAATTATAAAGGTTTGGTCCTATGCAACAGAGTTCTGTGACTGTATATTTTAAGGCTCAGGAAGCTTCTTGCTCAATTAATCTTTTAGCTCTGTACATGACATCCAGACGTGCAGGTCACCGATGAGAATATAACTTTTAAGATTTGGGGGCCATCTGTCATACTTTTTCCCTGGGTTGTCTAAACATGAGACTAGGATTTTTCTTCTGTTCTCCTGCTTGTCACTCATACATTCCTCAGCACCAGCATCAATACCAGCAATTTGTTCAGTGCAGGGCGTTAAAGATTACCATGAGATCAAGCAAAAAACTAAGAGATAACTTTTTATTACTGTTTTTTTTGTTGTTGTTTTTTTTTTATTATTAAGCTAATTTAAATCTAAAATGTATTCATATAATTCACACAAGGATTAAAAAGTCACATAAATATACAGTACTGTGCAAAAGTTTTAGGCAATCAATCAACAAAATGCAGTGAATGAACAAAAGAGAAATCTAAATCAAATCAATATTTGGTGTGACCACCCTTTGCCTTCAAAACAGCATCAATTCTTCTAGGTACACTTGCACACAGTTTTTGAAGGAACTAGAAGGAACTTCTGAACATCTTGGAGAACTAACCACAGATCTTCTGTGGATGTAGGCTTCCTCACATCCTTCTGTCTCTTCATGTAATCCCAGACACACTGGCTGATGTTGAGATCAGGGCTCTGTGGGGGCCAGAAGAATTGATGCTGGTTTGAAGGCAGTAAAGGTAGTAACACCAAATACTGATTTGATTTAGATTTCTCTTTTGTTCGCTCACTTTGCATTTTGTAAATTGATAAAAATAAACAATCATTATTTATATTTCTGAAAGCATTCTGCCTAAACCTTTGCACAGTACTGTATATTAATAATATGTAAAAGGTTCTTTTGTAGTTAAGTAAATAAGCAAAATACATTTTGTAACAAATTTTGCTATACTTTTCTATAAATCAAATATTTAAATATTCAAGGAAGTAGTCAATAAAAACAATGGAAGTGCCAACATTGCAACCTCAACAATGATGCCATGTAAAGTGACACAAAGGCAAAAAATATCTAATAAAAAGTAAAACCTTGTGTACTGAACTGATTAGAAATGCCCAAAAATATTAGTATCTTCCTAGTTTTCAGCCACATGACTAGCACAGACACAGAGGGCTCTCTGTAAAGAGGGTAAAAAACCCACTCAACTAGTACAATTTCCTTTTTTTCCAAGCAAACAAATATTATGATCACCTTTCAACAGAAGAAAAGCAAAGATATGAGAACGAACTGTACATTTTGGGCACTTTTGATCCTTATACAACACTCACCACATTATTTCAGCCTCTAAAAACAGCTAAGTCTCTGCCAGACCTCCGCTTTGGCAATGTCTGCATTTTTCTGATGGAAAATGTCTCCCCTTAAACTGCCATCAGGACGAAAGTTTACGAAAATGCAGAGAGCTGTGTGTGTTTTCAGTGTGGGTGGGTCAATAATGCTGCTGCTTGAAAGAGGAACTCTTCATTGTCAAAGTAAAGAAAAGTGATAAATAACTCATGTTAGCCAGCTACCATCTTCTTTCCAGAAATGGCTACAGTGGCTGCATCCCAAACTGCATACTCCAGTTTAAAAAACTTCAAAACCATTTAAGATACACTCAGTAATATAGTATATAAAGTATATATGTGTCAAGAGATTCAGTCCATCTGTTCTGAGAGCATACCTTGTCAAGATCACTCAACTAAAGCTACTAAACTAAGCTAAAACGAACCAACGAACCAAATTGACTAAATATACAATCATAAAAATCTCTGAGATTATCTTTGATAACATGTTTGCTCCAAAGACGTAAACTACTGATTGTCATTCTTTAAATTCCTCCCCAAAGAGATTCAAAATGTAATGTGATGTTGTATTTGCTGTACTGAAAAGCAGAATGAAAAACTGATTTTTTTTCTTCATCAATAAAAAAGTGAGATCCACACAACTGTTTTTTTTTTTTTTTTATCAAAAGCAACTCCTTTTCTACTTATAAAACCAGCCTACATGTTCCACTCACTTACAAAAGAATTTCTCAACACACTGAGAACTGGTTAAATGAAAATGAATTAAAATAAAAACAGGCTTTTTGTTACAGTTGAGGCCAAAATTATTAGTCCCCCCTTATGAAATTAGTCAACACTCTTGATTTCTCCATGAAAATGACCATTAAAAACAAGTGTTCGTTATTTTGGAAGCAAATAAACTATTAAAAAAAACAATGTCCACTAAGTTTAATTAGGATATTTTATTGATACACCGAGTTGAAACAAGAAAGGGCAAAAATGTGACATCCCAAATTATTAGCACCCTGGCCATTAATAGTCAATAGTGTACCCTTTCTGAGCCACAACTGACAACAATCTCTTAGAGTAGTTCTTTACAAGGTTGGCACAGGTCTCCTGGGGGATTTTGGCCCATTCTTCCATTGCACATTGTTCTAGCTGGTCCAGATTGCATGGTTTCCGAGCATGGACATTCACTTTGAGCACCCGCCACAGATTCTCAATAAGATTGAGGTCTGGGCTCTGTGTGGGCCACTCCAGGATCTTGGTTTTGGTATCCTTGAGGAACTGTTGGACTAATTTCGATGTATGCTTTGGGTCATTGTCTTGTTGGAAGACCCAGCGAAGACCTAAGCCTAGACTATGAGCAGATTTCTGCATATTCTCCCTCAAAATGTCAACATCATTTTCTTTTTCCATCATGCCATGCACCCGAACAAGGCTCCCTGTGCCTGAGGCTGCAAAACAGCCCCACAGCATGATGCTCCCACCACCATGTTTAACTGTGGGAACTGTGTTCCTAGGGTTGAAGACCTCTCCCTTTCTTCGCCAAACATAAGCAACATCGATGTGCCCCAACAGTTCCAGTTTAGTCTCATCAGACCAAAGCACAGACTTCCAAAACTCATCTTTACCTTTCAAATGTTCACAGGCAAACCTCAGTCGGGCTGTGATGTGCCACTCTTTGAGTAAAGGGGTTCTTCTGGGATGATGGCTCTGAAGCCCACCACGATGAAGAGCCCTCACAACTGTGTTCCTTGAACTGCAGAAGAGGCCAGGTCATCATCTTGGCAGATGTCCGGGGCTGCTTGCTGACATCACTATCACTATTTTCCTCTCCAGAGTTCTTGAAATCTTACACTTATAGCCACGGTCAGGTTTGCTTCTTACAGAATTGGTCTCCTTGTACTTGGCAACGATGCAATGTACAGCAGTTCTAGACACTGTGAATTGCTTGGAAATGACAGTGTAGCCTCCCCCCTTATCATGAGCCTCTACTATCTTTTTTCTGAGCTCCAGATTGATTTCCTTTGTTTTTGGCATGGTGAGTAACAGTAGTCCCTCTCATGTCTTCAAGTGCCCTGTTCCTTGGAGTCTTTTTATGCTGATTAAATGTTGTTAGGAAGCCAATTGACTGCACAGGTGTGGTTTCAAAGCCGATTGGCAGCGGTGGTCTAGTGGTTAGGGAGTCGGCCACAGGATCGTAAGATTGTGGGTTCAAACCCCTTACCAGTAGGTTGCCCTGAGGTACCTTGAGCAAGGTACCGTCCCTGGGAGCTTTCAATAGCTGCACACTGCTGCATGGTGTTTGCATAGGTTAAATGCAGAGGTGTGCTGTGCTGTGACCTTGCAATGACAGGGGTTGTCACTTTCACATGGGGCTAATATTTTTGAGCACCCCATTGTTTACTATATTTGATATAAAGCAAGCCTTAAAATATATTTTATAATACAAAATGTACCAAAATCTACTAAATAGCACTGCTGAATGTTTGCTTATATCAAGTTTCATCAATGCTGCAAACATTGGGAAGAAGTTTAGAAAAATGTTCCATAATGCATCTTTGACGATAACCACCTATTCTAAAAATGGTAAAACATTCATCACAAAACTTCCAACACTTTCAGGACTATCTAAGAACATATATATTCCTAAACATAATACGTCATGTGTAGGCTTTACCTTATGGGGGCAATGAATGAATCTCTGCCTGTCCATGACAAGTTATCATACCCAAAAGAATAAAAGGTTAAGTGGTTAATCACAAATGCATAAAGTTAAAAGTATTGTATTGTTTCCTATACTGTATTATACAGTATTGGAAATGCACTCAATATTTGATTGATCTTGCAACATTATAGGATTTCACAAACACGCAACAAACAGAGCCATCCCCTTTTAAAGCATCATAATCCATCTACAGTCCCCACTGGAGTGCTCCCTGTATGTGAGCGCACTGAAAGTGCATGCACAGGGATTTTTTCTCTGTTCCTGCAGCTGAGGTGAGAGAGAGAGAGAGAGAGAGAGAGAGAGAGAGAGAGAGAGAGAGAGAGAGAGAGAGAGAGAGAGTGCCACTTGCTAAATGAGGCCATTCAACCACATGGTTGGTGAGAACCGCCAGTGTGGGCTTCTTATTGGTCGATCCACATTAGGGGGGGAGTGGTGGGAGAGCAGGGGTCACGTGACTGCGTGACTGAATCCAGCAGAGAGTTTGATAATAGGCCTCCCCTCTTGCAGTGAGGAGGGAGGGAGAGAGAGAGAGATGGGGGAGAAGGGGGGAGAAAAAGAGAGAGAGAGAGAGAGAGAGAGAGAGAGAGAGAGAGGCAGAAAAGCCTGGAAAAGAACCAAAAAAACCCCTCTACCACACACAGGCTGCACATTGTTGTCTATTCAGTGGACTCCATCTCGGGCCACTTTATCATTCAATTAGGACAGCTTTCACACCACACAGCAGAGAAAAGGGCCCTTCAATCAAACTGAAAACTTCACACTGGCACTGGAGGGCACAGAGAAAGAGAGCCACAGTCCTCTCTCAACTTTCATTTCTCTCTCTCTCTCTCTCTCTCTCTCTCTCTCTCTCTCTCTCTCTCTCTCTGCATACCCCCCCAGCACACACACACACACACACACACACACACACACACACGCCCCTCCTGTTGTTGTTCCGGACTTTGTGAAGAAGAAAGGGACAGGGAAAGAGAGGAAGAAAGAAAGAGAGGCCATTTGTTAACACTGGGGCTTGTCCTTCCCTCTATTCTTATTCTTTCCCTTCCCTCCACTCCCTCCATTTTCTGTCTCTTCTACTCTCTTGTCATTGGGGGGGCATTTATCTTCTGTTCTACGGTTTCATGCTGCTGCCACTTGGGTGAGCTGTGGTTAATCTGAGTATTCGGATGGAGTGGATAAAGGACAGCGACAGAGAGCGAGAGAAAAATGGGAGAGAGATGGAGAGGGGGAAGGGAGAGGGGGGAGAGAGAGAGAGAGAGAAAGATAGAGAGAAAGTAGAAGGGAAAATGAGGAGAGTAAGATGAGACACCAGTCAGAGAAAGAGATACAGATACAGGTGACATAGCACGAGTAAACTGACCGTACTGACCTGCAGTCACATTAACAAGTTTAAAGCAGGTTCTCCTGTCCATAGAATCACATCAACACTGAGATGAACTATTTAATTTATTCCCCACCAAAACAACAGTTAAGCACTTAATATTAGAAAATTATTCAGAAAAAGAGCACAAGTGTATATAAACATGAAAAAAAACACAGACATCTCCAGTATCATATTTATCAACTATGATCTCATATCTATCACTAATTTTTCTACCTTAAGATGTGGTTGAAGATTTAATAGACTGGTTAGTATATCATTTCTATTTAAGAAGCATAAAAGTAAGAAGCATAAAATCCACTAAGCATCTAAGAGTCCATTCTCAGTCATAGAAAATCTATTCCTGTAAAGTGTTTCATAAAGATCTCTCAGATATATTCAAAAGCACTTCTTCACATCTTCATGAATGATGGAAGCTGGAAGACTGGAAGATTGTAAAACAAAGACTGGATACACCAAATTCTATGTCCTAAACTGTAAGGGTTAAGTATATTTTTTAATTCAGTGAAATATAAATCATTTAGAAATGTGTGCTTAATTATGGAAATGTGGGGTTACATCCATCCACACATGAAAACCCTTACTTTTGAATATTTCAGCAAAGCTCCTAATCCCAACACTGTAATTATATAGTAGCAGTACTTAGAGTTTTAAGGTATTAGCTGTGTTACTTAACCTGCTTTAATGCTTTGCAGTTTGTCCGTATTGCCAACAATAACAATATCATCCAAATACTTTATTTTCATTATTTCTCATCCAACGCTCATCAGAAATGTAGTTAACAGGGAATTCTAAACTTTCCACCCCTACCTCACCTGTGTTCATAAACCCAAGAGCAAATACTTTGATTAAAAGTTATTTTGTGTAAAGAAACATTGGTATAATTAGCTTGAACACAGCATTTCACACGCCTTTGATAATTCATGCTTTTAAACAAAAAATCCTCCTGTGTCATTGCCATCATGAGCCATGAGCATCAGGAGAATCTGAACACAGTGCATGGAGCGAGATAGTAAAAACTGTGTGATCAGATTTCTTTCTGTTTTATATGTCTTGGGTGTGCTATGCTTGCACTTTTATTAGACTTGGCCTAATCCTGATCTAATCATGATGCTCAAGTTGCATGAAGTGACCCTGTGTAAAGAGGTCTTCTTTTCTCAAAGGGCAACCAACTGCTGTGTGAGTAACTGAAGTTTCTAATTACTGATCAGGGTGTAGAATATTCACACTTACAAGCAGCTAAAAAAGTGCTAATTCTACTTTCATTTTCATTTCATTCATTATTAAGAAGTGAATAATAAGTCATTATTAATCATTACTGATAAATAATTCCTAGCATCATCATTGTTATTATTATTATTATTGTTGTTGTTGTTGTTGCTGTTGTTGTTGTTAACTGGGCTTCATTTTATGCATTCTATTTCCAACTTAACTGCATTTTATAATGCAAGATGGTATACAAACTAAGCTTTTTTATTATTTTTATTATTATTATTGGTGTTATTGTTGTAATTATTATTATTACTATTACTCCTACTGCTACTGCTACTACTACAAGTATTATTATTCTTCTTCTTCTTATTATTATTAATAATAATAATAATAGTAATAATAATAATAATAATAATAATAGCAATTGTTGCAATTGCTATAGCAACAATAATAGCAATAATAAAAATGCTTAGTTTGTATACCATCTTGCATTGAAAAATGCAGTTAAGAAGGAAATAGAATGCATAAAATGAAAGCCACATAATGATGATGATGATGATGATAATAATAATAATAATAACAATAATAATAATACAGACAGACACGTAATGAAAGTTTTTGCAGCCAAAAAGTTGCCGCCTTTCAATTTCTGTAGTGACACCCTCTGGAACTGAGCATCTGGCATTGATTATATTGTTTGTAATTATGCTGACATGTAAGAAGTGTAAAATGTCACTTTTGGTTCAAGTCTTGGCAGATATAAAGACAAAAAATATCCACTATTAGCAGAAATTCTTTACACGGGTGTCTCAATAATTACTTTCCTTTTTTTTATTATTTATAGTATCACTCCACAACAACATTAAATTACAAAGAAAGGTACGCAGTGAAGTTAGTTGGCTCAAAATGTACATTCTGGACAGGTATCTCCGTGTCCTCACTTTCCCACTAATTTCTGAATGACAGAATGTGGTAAGAATGTAAATAATATTTTTCTTACTGCAATACAAGACTGTATGACCAACAATACATTTTCAATACTTTTTTAAATCAGTTTAAAACAAGTTATCATTATCAGAATGAAATATACCATGTTGAATTTTTATGAGCATATTGCAGATATTATTACATTATCATTTAATTGCAATATAATATTTTTACATATCACCCACCCCTACTTCATCTTACACAAATAGTTTCAACTCCTTAATCACAATTTCAGCAGCATGCTTCTGTTATCACTGGAATGATTACAACTTGCCCTGCATATGCAAGACTTCCAAGATGCAACCTCTGATTTTCTGGAGCTCCAAACCCCTGCTTAGTCCATCTCCAACCCAAAACTCACAAACCTTGCAAACACCACATACAGCTGGTAAAACAAACTATTTAGTGAGCACATGTGTGGCTGGTTAAGACTGCTATACCAGGAACATTTTCCTTTAAGAATAGAGGAATCTTGTCAGTTTTATATTACATTCATTTTTATAAAAAGAAAACTTTCAATCAGAAACTTTGTTTCTCCAAAAGATGCATCAGACACATAAAAACAAATCTCTATGAGCTGAAAAACTACAGTTCATTAACCACAGTGGTGGCATCTTTAAATGGGTGGTTTGAATCTAAAACTATGATCAGATCTAGAAATGTCAGTCTTGTGGCCAGTAAATCGTAAAAAAATAATAAATGTGTTTCATCATGTAAATCAGGAAGTGAATCGGGTTCATGAATGTGCGGTAGTGAATCCCTAGGATTTATAATCAGGGCCCGAGGGAGCCATTTCAAAAGTGGAAAGTTTTTTCATCTTTAAATGGCTGCATCTAGAATCCCACCACATCATTAAGAACTCCTTAACAGCTTCTTTTTAAGAGCACACAAACCACAGCACTGTTAAAAAGTCAACTAAAGCAATGGGTTCTCTGTGCGTGTGGTGTGTGTGTGTGTGTGTGTGTGTGTGTGTGTGTGTGTGTGTGTGTGTGTGTGTGTGTGTGTGTGTGTGTTTGGTAGCAAAGAGCTTCTGACGAGTATCAGTGTGAGTATGTGGTGTGTGCCGTTTGAATATGAAAACGTAGCCGCCACTTATAGAGAAGAAAAGTGATGCCCCCCATACCTGTCTCTTAGAAATGGTTATTTCCTAGTCTACCCCAGTCTTTCCAGCCTTTGAGAAATTCCCTAAGAACAAACAGCCTTTTTAAGTCTAATTAATAGCCAATTGATCATTAATACTTACAATATCCAGTTAAACGCATTCAACTTCATAAAAAACAATATATATTTTCTTTTTTGATGAATCATCTATGATTGGGGTATTTTTCATGATACATATTTGAAATTCTCAGAATTGTCTCTCTACAACAGTTTATAAGACTTAAAAACTCCTCAAAACGTATTTATTTATTGGTTGCAAGGTTATTTGAGTCTTTATTAGCTTAAAAAGATTATTCAATGTCTTTAAAATAAAAGATTCCAGAAATGGAAACCAGTGCCAGAATTAGACATCAGAACTAATTAATATGACCAGTGTATTAAGCTCTGTGGAATCAAGAGAAATCAAATACTGATTCAATGAACGAATTGTGAATTCTATATCTGATTTCTTTAAACCATATTACCCAAATGTTATTTAAAAACCATTTGCCATTTTAAATTCAATTATATATCAATCAAATAATAAACTGCAGAATTATGTTTATCACATAAAATAGTATTCAGTTTTAATCCGTTTTAAATTATACCTCAGAATCAGTAATTAAACAAAGCTGAAAACATACCCTTTCTAAAACCCTTAAATGCACATAATTTGCCAGCTGATTTTAACTTTGTGATTAATGATGCATTTAATTCATTGTGATGGATTAATGATATTTAATCATCCTAGCCTAGCTTTTTATGCCACATTAGAAATAGAAAAATCTCTTTTCTGCATGCCTTCACATGTGCCTAAGAACTCTTAACAACCCCAAAGTAAGGAAACACTCAACAACATCAAAAAAAAGACCCAAAATCTTTCTTACGCACAATTTACAACCTACGTATTAGCACAAGACGTGAATGAGATCTATTGTCTTTTCTCACTATGTATTCTCTGCTGTTAACTCCGTTCCTCTTCATTACGAGCCCATAAACTAATAAATGTATCCAAAAACCAAAAATATGGGCACAACTTCCATTATGTATATTTAAGAGCACCATATGCATGAAGGGACTTAAACATTCCTGTGAAACAGAGACCTTCACACTTTCTTTAGCCCTGTGGAGTTATTTTAATCTGTGCTGAAAGATGGAGCTGGTGAACTTATAAAACTAATTATTTGTGAGGAAAGTACAAATGTACTTTCTTAAACTTAAGAAATCTCTGCTTTTCTGTCGATGACTCAATTCTTTCTGCGGTTATAGTGACCACTGTTTATTTGCATCCCTGTCTGTCTCTTGCTCTGTACCACTCTCCCATTTTCTCCTCCTTTGTTGACTCATAAGGTGGCACCAGAGGTCCGCTTACATTCTCGACATATGACTGTTTTCCTGCAAGTATCAAGCTACTCATTTTGTTTTGAAATTGCCCCGTCTCTGTTCTCCTGTTTCAGTTCAGTCTGCGACTTCTTTTTCCACATGGAATGATAAACAGATGCTGAAATCATTCACAATGTTGCTCAAAACTCCTACCTTCTTTGAGTGGGAAAAGTTGCAAGAGATCTCCTGGAATATGTAATATGAAACCTCTTTTGCCTCATTCACTACAAACCATTTGTTATTAGCATTTTATTGATATCAGTCATTATTTTAAATTAGCGATACTTATTTAAAGGTAGGGTAAATGTATTTATTAAGCTCGTGTGCCCATTAAGCTTTGATTTTGTGCTCAAACTGCTTAAAGAAAAATAAGGCTTTATTTGATGTTTTAATCAGTTAATGTGTTTGTTACTTCATAACTCGTGTCATTTTAAGTTTAAGACATTTGTCCGGAGCCATTTTGACAGCTATGTAAAAATTATAACCACAAGATTTGTCCTACAAATTTGAAATATATATCATTAGAAACAAATTAAAAGAGTTTAGATATATATTACCTCATAGGGTTTACTGCCTTATATTTCATATTTTATCAATAATACCCCCTAATTACAGTTAATTAATGGTCAGTAGCTGTAGAATGCTGTCATATTTTAGTCCCAATCATTCAGTAAGATAAGCTTAAAGGGTACAGCACTATAAAAATCTGAGCATCAGAGATTAGTGATATATATATCATTCATTGATTCATTAATTTCTATAATAAAGGCAAGCCGTTTGTATTAAGAGATACATCTTTATTTTATATTACAAATACATTTAAATTAAGTTAAATATTATAGTATAAGAGATTAACATTTAAACTAACCATCACTTTCTCTACTGAACCAAATGTATTTTGTTCTAAAATTGTTTTAGAAATGTTGGTAAGCTTCTTTTTATCCTAATTTTTTATCCTTGTGTTTAGCCTCATTGCACAGCTCCGATGACAGAAACTGCCTTTTCATTCCATCATATTCTGTATTTGCAGGTTTAAGCCTGCCTTTTCACTTTTTTTCCTTATTTTTCTGTGTCAGTTTTCACTGAAACTCACATCTTTTCATCTCTACTTCGAACAGATCTTTTTCCACTGAACCATTGATAATCTAAAAACAAATTTAAAAAAATATACCGTGCTTTTATCACTGGCAAAAAAAAAGGTTCTTATGGTTATACAGTTTACTAAGGTATAGCACCAACTTAATATTGAAGACGGAACTGAAGGATCCTCTTAATCAGGGGTTCTCAATTTTTGTTTTATACAGAGACACCTTTCAGTCAAACAACTCAGTTAAATGTATAGTTAAATGCATAAAAGAAAGCATAATCAAGGAATGTATATAATATATATATATATATATATATATATATATATATATATATATATATATATATATACAGCTTGTAGTTCTGGGTGTAATGTGACCCAATTAGAGATTCCAAACTTTTATTTGGAAACAAAAGAAAAACATTAAAATCAGACCTCACAAACAAAATTTCTGTTTAAAGATATTACACAATATTGAGGCTTGATGAAGTAACATAGTAGATCAATGATTCCAGGTCTAAAATGATAGCTATGAAAAGCACATAAAGCAAGGAGTGCTGTTAACAGAGCAGAAGGGATGCGGAAAGATACTGACAGGTCCAGCATCATTGGTGGGTGTTGCATGATGTATAGAGCTAGCCCCTGAAAGCTACCACTGCTTTGGGTGTTTTCAAAAGCAGGGCTTCAACACCAGAACAGCATGTGAAAGAAATATGTAGCATCTTTCTACTACCTCAGAACACTGCATACTGCAAGTTAAGTCAGAATGTGTGGTAGTGAAGGGGAAGAAACCCATATGATGTAATGCTTGTGTGAACCAAAGGTGCAAAAGTTTTGTTTGGCGTATGCATAGATCTGTTTTAAAGGGTGGACACTGTGGCAAAAAATGTACTTCATTATATTTACATGATGCGTCATATGCCAAAATTAAAAGCATTTGTTAAGTCAGTTTGAACATTCACCAAAAGGGGGAGCTATTAGAAATTAAGTATCTTGAAAAGGAGGAAACCCACACATCAGGATTTCAAGATTATATTTGTCTTTAGTTAGATATCAACAGTACATGACATGCAATTAAATATATGCTGTTGTAAATTGTCTTTTAATGATTTCCTGATTACTTATCAGAATAGCACATTTCACTGAGATTTTACAGCAGTTGTCCTTTTTAAAAGTAAAAAAAAACTTGATGTTATATCATTAAGTGAAATGAAAGTGACTATTTGTCATTGTGAGCACACGGCACGAAAGCAAAATGCATCCTCTGGATTTAACCCACACACACACAGCAGTGGGCAGCCAGGCCCAGCACCAGGGAGCAGTGATGGAGACAATACCTTGCTCAAAGGCACCTCAGGGCAACCTACCGGTCCAGGATTCGAACCTGCTATCTTCCGATCCTGAGGCCTGGTCTCTAACCACTATTCCACCACTTCCCCACATTAGGTTTCATTATTTTAATCTAATTACCTACGGGTGACAGTCTTGATTTATCTAAACGTCTCCAGAACTCACCCGGAAAATCAGCAAAACTTTATTATGGACTTCAAGCAAAATTTTCCATTAACATTTTCAAATTTACAGAACTAAACTGAATGAGAAATGTAAGTTTGAAGAAATGTTCTACAGTTTAAAATCATCATGTAAAAATTCCGTAATTAAAGGGTTTTCCTAAAACAGGAAGGTCAAGAGCCATTTAGGAACCTCAGAGGGTAAGCACAGCATTAAGATTGATCCCTGGTTCTCTACTTTTATCCATTAGCTCAGAGAAAAGTGCTGCCAAGATCAGCTTGCGCTGCTTCAGGATACATCCACTCCTAATAGGAAGATTCATTAGGTTTGGGTTTGGCACTGCTGCCACTGGTGTTTATACAGCACTCTGGAGCTGATGGGACACTCTGTCTCATAAAAGCCTGATCTTCATTGTGTCCGATGCTGTTCTGACATTCTGTTTTTAAAGCTTAATATGAATGTTTAAAAACCTAAAGCTAACGGAAGACCAGCTGAAAATAACCTGTTACTGCTGGTTTTCTTTATGTTTACAGGGTTACAATCATCTGTGCATCTAAGCAAACAAAAAAACTATGAGATAATACAGCTGATGTGGTAACTTTGTAACATTTCTTTTTTATTATGTTTAATTAACCTGAATATGACGTCAAAGCTAATTCTAGGGCTACTATGATTAGCTGAAGTCCATTCTTTAATTCATAATGTACGACAACGCAACTACTGATACATATGGCAGTTTAAAGCACTATAATTAGTTAAAAGATTATTATTAATACTCTTTATTCTCTTCAGTTCAGTCCAAAATGCTTAAAAAAGAACAACATTTTTAAAAGTCTTTTCATTAGTTACTGTTAGTAAATAGATAGATTTCTAAAAGACTTTTCTCAAATTGTAACTATGTTAGTTCATTATTTGACTGTGTTGTTTAAATGAAAAAGATCAACAATCAGAAATCAACACAGGCACATTTTCTCATTAAAATAAGTTATTACAACACATTTATAAAAGTATAATGGATTTTTTCACATTTAAATTCTGCACTGCAAAAGAAAAAGAAACTTCAATCCAGCATAATGAAAAGGGTTTTTTTTTATTCTTTAAATAATCAGAAACAGGACAAAAAGCAAATATTTTTTTAACACTACTGCTGGAACCATCATTGTATATCCTAATTAAACTTTCTGACCCCAAAAGTCCAAGAAAATAAACATTTCATTCCCTCTAAGACTGATTAATGTAAAATCCTGCGACTAGTGAGTTACACTGGCCTCATGAACTTGGCCCAATTTTATCTCTCCCTTCCTCTCCTCCCTCTGCTTTCCCCCATTTCTTTTATGGAGTGACTGGGTGACCAGGGCGCCCACAGGGTTCAACAGTCTTCATTGCTACTGTTCATGAAACGAAGCAACTAAGCCAAATAAATACTCCCTGCTGCCTTGTTCAGATATGAACTGAAATACACAGCCACACAAACACGTGCTGGTTGACAGCACACACACATATTCATAAACATTTGCAGCCGAGCTAAAAAGCCAAGCGCTGGCCCCTTTTTCAGACTCCCGAATTCTTCGTTTTATCCTTAAGTGATTACAAGCAGGTGTGCCGCAATCAGCACATTAATGTTCTTCTATTAATTAAAAAAGGATTCAAGACAAAGCAAGCCATAAATGAGAAATGCTGACATTAACTGGATTCAATTCCAGTATTTCACTAAAAACTCTCCATGATATTCCTATAATAGGCAGCAGTGAAATTAAGAAATCAATTTACCTAACTTTGTTTTAACTTTGTGTGTGCTATATGTATTCAATTAAACTTTATTAGAAATGACTTAGAATTTATAATAAGTAAAAATGAAAACTTATAATAAAAAACGTATAATAATGATGCTTTCACCAAGTTCTGCTTATTTCAAGTAGAAACTGCACACCTATCATTTCAAGACATTTCTGGACTGGGTATTACTAGTTAAAAGCCAAATAAAAGGTAATACTCAAAGTTTTCAGACGATATTATTCATGTCTAAACATGTGTTGCGACTAATTATGTTTACTCTGTTCCAGTACTCAATTACGTTTAGGTATTTTTACTTTCCTGAATATTGACATAATTACTTATATTTTAGTGCATTTTTGTGTAATTTATATTTTATTCAGTTACATTTACACAATACTGTTTACCATCCAAATCTTGTTCTTGTACTTAATTTCAAAACTACACCCCTGACAGAATTTGTAATGGTTTGGTCAAATCACTGAATTGTGAACTTCAGCATTTTGTTTATGATTAAGATTACTTTAAAAAAGAGAAGTCCTGAACCTTAAACACTTCACTTCATTATGCTGATAGATGCTATACTCAAAAGCTACACTGCAGTGCTATATATCACTTTAATGGTTTTTGACTGGTTCCTTTTGTCCTTCATGGTTTTTTTTTCAGGGTTATTATTTCATTAAAGTAACAAAACATGAGTCTTTAGTACATGTTAAGAGTACTGAACAAAACTCTGAACATATCTATGCTAATCTAGTCTTAGTGTCAGCATCTCATCTGTCTACCCTCCTTGCAGCTGTTTACCATAGACGTTGGGACTCTGATGAAGATTTTTTTTTATTTCCCTTCATTCCATGTCCGGGTATTAACTAGCGCTCGCGTCCTCTGGAGCCTGTTATACCCATTAACCCCTCTGATGCTCTTTTCTCATGATAATCAGCCTGCTTCCCACCAAGGAGCCACAGGATTGTGCGATGCTTTGAGAAGTGTAACCCCCTCGATGCTCGCTCCCTCGCTCTCTCTCTCTCTCTCTCTCTCTCTCTCTCTCTCTCTCTCTCTCTCTCTCTCTCGCTCTCTCTCACCCATACACACACTGAATCAGGCATGTAATGTGCTGCCTTTTCAGAGAGCACATGGACAGATGTAGCATGAAAAAGTTCTTGGAGGTTTTTTTTTGTTGGAGCAAATAACACGGCCCAAATCTATGCTTTTTAAGGTGCCAAAACACTGTGCAGAAAGGTTACATCATTCTTTAAACATAAGAAAGGTTCTTCTGACCCAGATATCTCGTTTACAAAAAGGTTCTTTTGGCAATCAGAGTGGTTATCCTATAGTTTTACTCTTTTTGCACCTTCATTTATCAGAAGAAGTGTAGTTATATCACATACAGGGTTAACATGCATTACTACAAAAATAAACTTTTCACGCTTGGAAAGAGCAAAGCTGTTGATTAAAGAAAATGGGAAAAAAATCAGGTAATCCAAAGCAGACCATACCAAACATCAATAGCACATTTCAGAAGATACCAGGTGTTGATGAGGAAATTAGGAAAAACTGAACTTTTGA
This sequence comes from Hepsetus odoe, assembly GCA_017165825.1. Lineage (NCBI taxonomy): Eukaryota > Metazoa > Chordata > Actinopteri > Characiformes > Hepsetidae > Hepsetus > Hepsetus odoe. The sequence continues at coordinate 12,824,583 of CM029385.1, read as the reverse complement.
GAAAAATCAAGCTTGTTGTTGCAGTGTTGTAGAGTGTGCTATATAAATACATACAAGTATCTGAAATAACCAGCTTTGATGTTCCACAGAAATCATCTCAATGCTCTCATCCTTCTACATCAAAAACCAAACACAGAGCGTATGCATTTTGTTGCATGCATATCTAACCAAAGCACAAACCTTTACCCACTTTATGGCTCTGCCATAAAAGCCCCCCATGCAGTGCACTGTAATGTCTCACGCTCTAAAATATGTGTTTTAGCTCGCAAAGGCACAGCAATGTCAATAACAAAAGCGCCGTCTCGTGACGATCTCACTTCCATTTCCTTATTATGTAGCTCGAGGCAGTGGAAGTGGGGGCCTCGATGGAGCATGCTTGTTACAGAGCCACAAGCTTGCACTCCAACGCTTGCGGCTCAACGCCAAACCCAACGCAGTCCTGCTCTCTCTCCCAGCACCCCCCTCCAGGGGAAAGCAACACAGGAGCAATAGAGCTTCACTTTCTGCTCAGTTCAAACAAGTGCAGCTTAACCTCAGGACCATGCAGGGCTTCCAACGATGCAACCCCTCATGAGCTCATGCAGTCTCCCAAAGCACATGGACACACGGCTACAGGTGCCATGACACACAAGCGGCAATAAAGCAGTAATAACAGCATAACCTGAATATATGCATGAGTGCTTATAACAACACACAGCTGAGCTCCGCAGAAGCCAGCTGCTTACATTTTACACTTCATATGCAACAAGTGAAGCATTCTGGCTTGATTAAGAGATGCACTTTGGTTTAAAACACTGAAAATGATCACATTTCAAAAGAAGACCAGCCCAGCGTACCTCATCAAATCCCAAAAGCCTAATAAAAGCCATTTTTCACCAAACACAACAGACATTATCGAGCTGCGTTATTATTGAGCTACAATGAACTACGCCGGAAGGATGGCCCATGTTGAGCAGTAAACAAAAACAAGTGAATATGAAATGAGGTAATGTTCTACATGTGAAGGGGCGTAAGAGGCGTAAACTCACCCCCCAATTTCCACACTACCCCATGTATGTGGCACACACACACACACACACACACACTTGTACATACACCCAAACACACTTTACAACAGTTCTAAAGGTACCAAAGCCTGTGACGACCTGAAAGAAGGGCAGCAGAGTAAGAAGGTCGTCCTAATACACACACACACACACACACACACACACACACACGAGCGAAACGGCGAAAACAGTCTTCTATTTACAGCCTCTATCACGCTGTTTACTATTCAGGCAGATTCACGGCCCAAACTACGCAAACAAACAAACAAACAAGTGACGGCTCCCCGGCGGAGCTCGCGCTCACGTCTTCACCCCTTTTTTTTTTTTTTTTTTTGGTGCAGAAAAGCTGAAAAAAAAAACTCCACCAAAACTCCTCCGTCCGAGTCCACCGTCCCGTCCGACATCAGCAGCGAGCCGCTGCACTTCTCCCACATTTTCCCGGCCAACTTTTTTTTTTTTTTTTTTTTTTAATTATTGTGGTTTGTATCTGAAAGCCGAGGCGGCTCGCGCGAGTCGAAGCCCGTTTAAATGTCCGCCCCTCCAACGGTTTTAACGAAAAGACGAGGAAACGGATCGAAAGGGGGAATAACAACAGTGCGGTCGGGGATTAAAAAAACCCCACCGACCCTCGACGACTCGACGGTGTGAGTGATTAGGATGTGACTCGTGTGTTTGTATTAAAAATAAATAACAAATGCGCGCGCTCCAGCCTCTTTAGGAGGAGTTGCAGAAAAAAGTAACCGAGCACTTTTTAAACCACCAGTGAAAAAAAAAAACTTTCCAGCAGCACCGCGTTCACTTCAGAAGGAAAAGCTCCGGCAACGTTTCGCCCGCCTGAAAGCGCAAACTTACCGTGGGAGAGCCCACGCCGCCGTGCCCGCTGTGCTGGGTGAGCTCCCGGTGTGTTTTCGCCGCTTTTGTCCGTGTTTTCGGCGCTTTTGGGGTGTTTTTGGAGGCCCTGAGAGTCTCGCTCTCCTCAGGCTGCAGCGCCACAGTTATGGGGCGCGAGCATTGTGGGAGTGTGACGTCAGGGCCACTTTCACAAACTCTCTCCCAGGCGCTGATCAACTGCACCCTCTCTTTATCCCCTCTTTTTATTCCACCGCTCCTTCGCTTTGCCGTATCAACGATGAAGGACGACCCTGCAGTTATCCGCGCTTTTAAAAACAAGCGTGGGCTCCTCCATCACTCACCGTTAATCTCCTGAATGAGGAAAACTCGGAAACCTCTGACCCCCCACTGCTGATGTTTCAGACAAACACAGTCCCCTGCGTGCCATCCACCTTCTGCAGTTCTTCCAAAATTGGCCAGATCTGAACAAGTGTGTAGGGGAATCATTGTGGCTGCTTTTTGGGCAGTAATAATTCTATTAAAGTTCATCACTTACCTGTGAAGACTAGTGTTTCCATCAGACATGGCAGTTTACCTCCCATAGTGATGTGTTTTCTAGATTTTCTACATTTTTTATGAGTGCTTTCCCAAAGAATGTAGTTGCTTGGCTGGCTTTTAGATTGATTTCAGTTTTGCTTTATTTTATTTGGATTTTTAGTTTCATATTCTTCCATGTCTACTAGAGGCTCGGTCTGTCCATCTGTGCAGCTCCTGAATGAAAAGGAGACTCTGTCTCACTAGTGACCCCCCTCATTTATTGCTGATATTTAAGATGAAAACCATCCACTGCATGCCAACTATTTTAGGGGAAAGACTGAATGTGAACAAACCTGTGTGGTAATCAATTTCTGTTAGGTCTTTCAGGCTGTCAGGCAGTAGCTACACTATGAAAGTTCAACACTTATCTCTAAAGAAGGGTGTTTTAATTGTATATTACATTGAAGTGTACATAGCATATAATGAACTTTATGTTGTGCTGCGATGGTGGGAGTTTTGTAATGCAGAGAATTTTCCCCTTCTCTTGTCGGTTTAGTTGTTTATTAGAGATGTAGAGTTATTTTTTATTTGATATATTTTATGTGATGTAGATTTTTGGTTTTGGATTGTTTTTTGTACGTACTGGTGGCCTCTTTCTGTGCAGGATAAATACTTTTTTTGGATTCTGATTCAGTAATTGCTATGCATGTACTAAGTTCCCTTTCAGGAAAAGCTTTTTAACTTTGTTTGTGTTATCACAACAAATTGTCTTAACAGGTTGTTCCAATTAATTTTATTACACTTTAATTGCTTTGTTTTCATTTACTAATGTCATGAAACTAAACATGCAATTTAGATAGATTAAGCTTGTGCTTTACAGTGTGTGGGTTAAAGATTTGCAGTGTTTCTACATATGGACATTCCAATAAATCCTATCAGGTTGAAAACAGTAATGCAGTGGAGAAATATTTAGAAAAGTTGAGCTAATTTTCAGTTTTGAATTTTGAGATGCTACTGCTGAGAAAGGAGCCCCACGTGTTCCCCCTCCACGGCTCTCTCTCTCTCTCTCTCTCTCTCTCTCTTACCTTATGTTTTGGGGAGAAAGAATCACTTCCAGGGCATCTGAGCCCATTTCCTCAGCACCCCTGCCCCCCTCCCTAACGACCCACCCTGCTGGATGGGTGAGTGTGAGTGAGTGAGAGAGAGAGAGAGAGAGAGAGAGAGAGAGAGAGGGAGTAGGGGGTTGGGGGTCTTCAGCTCCATGCTCAGGCGAAAACCACGTTTCCAAAGTTTTACTTTCAAAGCCAGTCTGTTCCCTCCAGGGAGCCATGCTGCCCACATGACCCTGCAGCGTTTAAAGACCACTTCACCTTTTCCCTGACTTCTGTTCTTTATGCATTAGTTAGTTTGTTTGAGGAAGTTGTTTTTTTTAAGGAAACCTCTTACTGTTTCCCCCAGAACTTTATGCAAAACCTGAAAACCGCAGAGATCTGTCCGTTTTCGGAGCCGATCCTTTGGGCTCTGAACGGAACTGGCGTTTTTCTTCATTTGTGTGAGGAAATCATTAAAGCTGGGGTCTGCACAACCGAGAGGGGCTCGGTCAGACTTGAAATCCGCACTGATGGTCGACCATGAGCTTATCTTTACCGCTCATTTTCTTTCTCTATCTCGTCTGATTTCTGGTTCCGACGGCGGATTTTTAAGCCCGATTTAACTCTTGTATTGAAGGTGAAAGTAGCCTAAAAACCTGTAATTGTTTTGAGCGATGTCCAGCTGAAACAAATTGTTTTCATTGATAATAATCTTTTTTTCTCACGCTTTAGGACGTAAACACGCATTATGACGTCAGTAATTAATTAACGCGAAGTTTAATTACTCTTACAACCAAAGAACGCGCTCAAACTGTCTGTCCTCTTATAATTCACCTAAATATATATATTTTTTATTTTACATAATAGATCAACAGCCATAATAAGCAATAAACTTCTACAAACGCGTTGTATAAATTATTCCTTTTGTTTTTGTTTTATATATGATCTACATAGAGGGGGAAGAAATTGATGAAAACAATTTTAAGTGGCTCATTTTAGGGCTCTGAACTCCAAATATATTTATATATATTTATAATATTTTTTTTTCCTAGAAGTTAAATGAAGTTATATGAAAGTTATATAAAGTGTGCTAAAAATGAGGAATTGGTACAGAGTAAAAGGTTTGAAGCTTGTTAGCACTGAAACCAGGCCAGTATTGGTGGAAATATTTACTCTGCTTTTATTTAAACAGCTTGATTGCTGTTATCAGGGAAAAATCAATTACCAATAAAGTTGGATAGCTTCTTCTATTCTACACTTTATTCATCTTATTTTGCATATCATTTAATAGGGAAGCATCAGAATAAATTAAATATAATCTATACCAAATTGTCTCTGTTCCTTTTGTGGCTTTGCTGTAAACATTTAATCATTTGATCCAATGAGCACATGATGTTATATATTTAAGCTGCAGAACATGTTGCCAGTAATTTCATCATCCTGTGCTCTGCATTCGTAAATTGGCTTTCTGCCTGAACGAAAGAAAAACATTTCTTTATTTCAAATTGAGTATATTTGATGATTTTATGACTTTGGACTAATTGTATTGAGCTGTTCAAGAGAGTCTGATGTAAATGTTAAATTGTATTTACAGACTCTTTTTACAGGGACAATCGATTGAAAAATCTTAAGACACTTGGTATATTTAATTAAAAAACACTCTTGTTAGTTTTTTGTTGTAAAAAGAGTGTGTGGTATGTGTCATGCTATGTATATTGGCATCCTTGGGTGTTTAGTTAGTGGACTGTTAAAAGGATACATCAGTAAATATTTTGGGAATGTTCTGCCTAGTTCCTAACAAACTGAAAGTGAGCATTTGTCAGAAAGGGAAAACTCACAAGTTGTAGGTTTTGCTGACAGTCAGGGATGTCATCCCATTTCTGGGAATCTAATGCATGGATCCTATTTGGGGCAGCTGTGGCCTAGTAGTTAGGGCATTGGCCACATGATCGGAGGATCAGGGGTTCGAACCCCTTCCCAGTAGGTTGCCCTGAGGTACCCTTGAGCAAGGTGCCGTCCCCATCACTGCTCCCCGGGCGCTTTCAATAGCAGCCCACTGCTGCACATGTGTGTATGGGTGAAATGCAGAGAACGAATTTCCCCTTCGTGGGATTATAAATAAAGGATTATTATTATTATTACAAACATACTGAAACTGATAGAGCAAAGAACTAAAACTCATTCTTTCCTGAAGCTTGTATGTTCCTCCTTTAGAAACAAACAACAATAAACTAAATAGCACTCACAGAACCATGTGTGTTCTCCACAGTCTGTAAAGTTAAGGTGAAAAGGACAGTTGTGTTAATTGTGACCTCTGATCTGTGATCTGTGCTGATAATCCAAAATTTCTCTGTTAGCTCTCTGATCGCTGTGTGTTGTGATTTAAACCTTTAAGCTCTCTTCTCTGAGCAAATTCACATTTAAACAAGGTACACCAGTCAAAAAACATAAGGTCTGTGTCAGATTGATATAAAACCCCTGCAAAATCACACAATAAGTAAAAACCTGTTGGAGGGTTTGTATATTAGGTGGGAGAATAACATAAAAGGAACTGGACACTCTACATTTTTGACTTATTCTGTGTGAATAAGAGACAAAGCTTCATTAAAAAAGTACTCTTAATTGTTCTCAGTTAGGAACAAAATGTAAGAATCTTTCATTTCATTTCATTTCGAGGTTCTTTAAGGCTTTTCTCACACCCACTTACATGCACATCTTTTTTTTACAAAACCAGTGCTTTAAAGATCTATACAATCAAAGGTCCATTAGAGAATGAAAAACGATTCCTCCATTTCTGAAAAACATTTCTTTTAAAGAGCAGTCTGAGATATGCAGCAAATGATTCATATTACTTCTGTTACTTTGAACCATTTCTATCAAGCTTCACATGACATATAGGATGGATCCTGTGTACAAATGTATGTAAAAAAATAAACATTAATTTCTATGATTTTATTGGAAGAGAAAATATCTATAAAAATGAATTGGAATAGATACTGGTTTCATTTTCATATTATCAATAGTCTTTTTGTTTCTTTTTTTTTCACATCTGGCACATTAACAAGAATGATCTTTCTCAACAGCTATTTATATATAGATTAATTTCTGATGTATCCATCACTGACTGCATTCAAATTCACAGTTCATGTGTGATTAAATCTATAGGCTTTGGCTACTTAATGCACCAATAGGAATGATTTTATAAATAAAAAATTTACATGTAAATGTTAACCTGTTGAACAAACAGGTATGCCTTGAAACACAAATCTGAATGAACTCCTGCATAAATATTTTGAACCACTTCACAATGCTCTTGGTACTTGTTGTTTCACATAATAACTTTGTTAAACAAACAATTGATACTTCAAACAGAGGAAAAATGTAAGAAAATGTTCTTGTTGAGGGCAACTTTTAAAGCCCAAAGATAGAACTGGGGCTCAAACGGACCCGACAGGGGCTTTAATTGAAATCAGATTTCTGCTACTTTAAGCGTTTCTGAAACACTGTACACACAGATTCAGAGTGATGTTGATGGACTGGAAAACCTCAGGAGAAGAGGAAAGGACCACTTTTAATGAACATTTCTGTTGTTGGTTCTTTAACGGTATTTTGTAAATGAGATTCATGAGTATGAACTTTAAGATAAGATTCACATAACAAAAGTTTCCAGGCAAGAAAAGAACCTTAACAAACCATAACTTAAATGTCCCATGCTTTATAAAGGTTTTTCCCCAAGAAATCAATATCATGTGAGTCTGAAGTCTGAGGTTTAGAGAACCTCCACATGGCATAATGCAAATTTGTAAAATTAAAAAACTCTTTCAACCCTTCAAATTTTTATATTATTTTATGTGAGAAGCACTGGTTCTCTAAAAACCTTTCAAAGGAGGATTATTAAAAGAAACATTTTAGTAAGTGAAATATGTGAGAGTGAGTAATCTTTTTAGGAATACAGAGCCATAATGTTAAGATCTGTGGTAGAACACATTATTATTGTGAAGGTTTTCCATAATCTTAGGATCTTTACACTCACACATCATTTTCTAAATTGGTTCTGGTTCTCCCTGAAAAACCCTTTCAGGAATATTTTCATTAAAAGAGTTATTAAAGAACCAAAAGGCATCTCTTCAAAATTCACATTTATTTTTATCTATCTATCTATCTATCTATCTATCTATCTATCTATCTATCTATCTATCTATCTGTCTGTCTGTCTGTCTGTCTGTCTGTCTGTCTCTCGGTCGGTCAGTTGGTCTGACTGTCTATCAGCCTGTCTGTCTGTCAGTCAGTCTGTCTGTCTGTTTGTCTATCTATCTGTTTGTCTATCTGTCTGTCTGCTCTGACATGCACATGCACACATTGCCGGGTGGGACTCAGCATGCCCACATTATTTAGTGAAATCGGCTACTTTCTCCACCAATTCTAAACCAACTCCAAACAGAGGCTGAACACCCACGAACAAAAAGCAGAATCACTTCCAGCCCTGGAAGTCTTCTTTCATTATCTGATTGTTTATTTATTTATATAAAGGCCCATATATTTTTTGACTTGGTGGTTGAGCTCCACTCAGGTTGATTACAGTGAAGAGGTGGTCTGTCATTTGGGAGTTGCAGATCGATTTTAAAGTGCTGTTTGAAACGCCATGCACCGCACTGGTCACCCCACCGCCTCGAATGCCCCCTCCAACTCTCCACCTCAAACAGGCTTGTAAAAAAAGCCTTTACAGAGAACAAGGGGTGAGGAAGTTTCAAAGGCACAACCACTCCTACTTTCCAAACTAAGAGCGTCCTAATTAGGCACTGATTATTGCAGGGCCAATTTCTCATTTCATGATGCTCAAAGAGTGAGTCAATCACAAACATGCATCCTGAAACAAGTCTTATAGAGCCTTTTTGATGGGGTGGGCAGCATTGGAAACATCTGCAGCTCTTTATGAGTAAGTAGCCAGTCGTTAAGTCCCAAACAGTTTCTGGTGTCATTTCAGTTCCACTCTTTTTCACTTTTACTCCTTCTCTTTCCCTTCTTTCCCCGCTCACTTCTCTGTTTCTCAGCCCTTCATGAGATATAGCAAACTCTCCCAGAGGAGCTGCCATCTCGAAGCAAGAGTTACCAGAGCCTTGCCAAAGCACCATTGATGACAACAATAGCAATTAAAGCAGGGGCCGATTTGTACACATCTGGAGTGGATTTCCTCACCAGAGGGGTTTGAAGCTTACAGAATCGGCTCCTTTCCTCTTTCTGCTTCTGAATGGGGGAGTTGGGTAATGTTTTTTAGAAAGTGTTTGGTTAAAAACAGATGGTAGGTAGACGCACAGTCCGACCGCTGACAGAGTCATCACTGTTGCTTAGAGAGCACCCAGAATGAGTGTGTGAAAGATGCTATATCTCCATAACCCACTGCCAGCCGATCATTTCCCGTGGGAATTTCTATCCCATTCTTTTCTTTTCTTTTGTAAATAAAAGACCAATGAACTCACTTTATGCCTCCATTGCGGGGAATCTATCTTAGGAAATAAGCATTTGCTTTATTTGTTGATTGTGGTTAACCCCCCTTTTTTTGTGTAACTCTGATGAACAGTTGAATACATGTTGTTACAGGATATTCTTATCTTTGCAGAGAAGGCCTACAGACTCAAAACTAAAGATTTGCCTTGTGCAACAGGTGCACTGGAAAGTTTAGGTGTATTTCTAGAGAATATATTTCTGAATATGCTTTTGCATATTTTTTGACAAAATCAGCGAGGTAACTGTACAGTGAAAGAATAAAAAAATCTTAATAATTAAGGAAGATAACAAGGTTTATGAATTGTGGAACATTTTTCATAAAATATTTGCTCAAATTACATTGTTAGTGGCATTTTCAAATGATGTAAATGATGAAAAAGCAAACAACAAAACATTTGACTTGTTCTAATGCAGCAAAGCCAAGACATGAGACACTACAAACAGTAATATACAGGAGAGTACAAGGAGACAGACTAGATGTAATGTCTAAAATGTCTAATGTCTACGTTTAAAATAATGCTTCTGTGAACAACAACAAAAATAATGTGTGTTTGCATAAGTGTGTGAGTGTGCCTTTTTGTCTAATTGTACTTCATACATGAGCACTTTACACTTTTCCACATATTCATGGCCTATAAAGAATATATCCAATACAAGAAATATGTATTGGTCCGTCTGTAACTGTCTGGGGCCAGCATCAGTTCTTCTGGCCCCCACAGAGCCCTGATCTCAACATCATCCAGTGTGTCTGGATTACATGAAGAGACAGAAGGATGTGAGGAAGCCTACATCCACAGAAGATCTGTGGTCAGTTCTCCAAGATGTTTGGAACAACCTACCAGCCGAGTTCCTTCAAAAACTGTGTGCAAGTGTACCTAGAAGAATTGATGCTGTTTTGAAGGCAAAGGGTGGTCACACCAAATATTGATTTGATTTAGATTTCTCTTTTGTGCATTCACTGCATTTTACTGTGTGTGTGCGTGTGTGTGTGTGTGTGTGTGAGTGTGTGAGTGTGTGTGTGTGTGTGTATGTACATATCACTGCATGTTATACTTGTATTAGTGAATCTTGATATTACAACAGTAAATTGTTAAATACCAACATATAATCCATAATTTTTCCAAAAGTAGGCTACTACTGCTTGAGTAACTTAACATTTGCAAAAAGTAATATTTACTATATCTTTCATCGGGGGTTCGAACCCCTTCCCAATGGGTTGCCCTGAGGTGCCCTTGAGCAAGGTGCCGTCCCCGTCCCGCTCCTCCCTGTGATGGGCTGGCGACCTGTACAGGGTGCGTCCCCTGTCCTCGCCCTGTGTGCGCTGGGTTGGACACCAGCACTCCCCCGCGACCCCGTTTGGGACAAGCGGCAGAAAATGGATGGATGGACTATATCTTTCAGTGGTTTCAGTGGCACGAGAGCAGCAGTTTTAGAAAATAACATTGAAATTTCCTGTAGAGGAAAACCAAGTCCAGGGTTTCAAAACTGAAGTGCACCAGCTACAGAATGACAAGTATGCAAGTATGTATCTTAAAGCCTGTGTACATAGTTTTGTCCATTTTTATTCACATTGTTTGCATATTTTTGTTCACATTATTTCCCAAAACCACCTATGCAAGTAGATTCTGTAAACTTTGGAATCAAAACATGTTTTGGCTGACTGACTGCACATGAGGAAAGCTGAATGCATTTGAATTTTAATCCAGGCTGTTGCTTTACACATTGATGCAGGCAGCTTTGGGGTAAAACTGGGCATGAAACTACTGGTCAGTGTTCTGAAGCTGCAGTTCCTTCTACCAGAGTGGAGAAAAGATGGTCAAAGCAGGTTGGTTTCCAATGCACAGTATCAGATCCACTACAAAATTTGTTGAGACAGATCTAGTCAATAAACCAAAGCTTGGGGCAGATATATTTTTGGTGTGGACCCAGTAAACCTCTGTGTTGCATTTTTGCACCATATCATGGCTCAGCTATACAAAAAACAGAATCATGATTTAGTATGTGTTTACCCTGGGCAGGTCGCCATCTTATTGCAGATTATGGCTTACTGTTTAAATGTAATTTAATAATTGCACATTTAATTCTATAATGAGGTGAATATACTTACCTTTGTTTCATAATCTGCACCTAAATCATTTTTCTATAACAATAACAATACTGTTCTATAACAATACTTTTAAAAGTGTAAAGGATGGCTTTTGCTTTCCACTAAAGAAGGCAATATATACAATATTAATGTTCCATCAAATTTAATTCATGATAAAATCTGACCACAAAATAAAATGACAACAGATAAAGTGATAAAGAATGCACACTTCCAAAAGGATTTCTCCTTGTTCTAGTGAAAATTTGTTCATATTTTATTACACTGTGATTTCTAAGGTCTAAAGGCTCATTATCTATTCATTACATTTAAGGAACCTATCACAGTAGCAGCCACAAATAATTTGATTTAAAAAAACTATTATATAATAACAATAACTGGAAACTGGTGATCCACTGTGGTGAGCCTTAAACAGGAGCAGTGGAGAGAAGAAGATAACAACAACAACAATAGCAACAACAATAATAATGATAATAATAATTGTCATAAATGCATGGAACTGCTGTAAAGTAAATGTCCATAACCTGATTGATAAATAGCACATCTGTTGAGAAAAACAGCATTAAAAAAAAAATTAAAATCAGTATACATAACAGTCAGGCATCTGCTGCTAAATGCAAGATGGTTGAATTAGCCTCTACATTTACATTCTACATATCGTAGTCTCTGTACATTGGAGCACGGACCTACACAAAATCGGTTCCATTCACTGGATATGAAAATGTAAACCTGTTTTGTTTTTTCTAATTCTGCCGGTGGTTAATCTGATGCAAAAGGCCTTTATTCCAGCAGTGGGAAAGTTTGCTTGGATGTACCTGCCTAGATATTTAAAGAAATATATCTTATATTAAAATATTATCTTATATTTAACATTTGGGTTTCAAAATTTGAAATTAATAATTAATATTATTTGATAATTTAGATATAGATCTATAGATATGGTAGATATAGATATGTATACATATGTCTATCTATTTATATAGATATGTTTACAACATTTAATAGGCAAGGCATGGTGATAATAATGTTATGAAAACTTAGAGAGAAGGAGAGAGAAAGAGAGAGAGAGAGAGAGAGAGAGAGAGAGAGAGAGAGAGAGAGAGAGAGAGAGAGAGAGAGAGAGAGAGAGAGGAGGGTAAATTGGACTATGCAGCTATAGAGATGGTGTGTACTATATCAGTCGGTTCAGTGCCTCTGTCTGAAGCTGATAAAAGACATGGGTGGACCTGGTAATGCCCTGCATGCTGACGTCATGCCACTGAAAGGCTCTTTAAAATTTATCAATCAACTACAATGATATGCTGCTATATATATATATATATATATATATATATATATATATATATATATATATATATATATATATATATCAAATATTATAATATATTTGGCTTTCTGAACTTAATTTGACAGAAAGCTAGTCCTAATAAATGTCTCTAAGTATTCAGTGCATGCTCAGACCAAAACAAGTGCATAACCTGTTAGCCTCACTGTTGTTTGCAGCAAAGGTTAACGTTTATAAAAGGAAACATTGTTCTTTCTGCATTTGCTCTTCCTCTCTGTGTGAAGGTTTACTGCGAGCTGCATGTAGGCAGACAATGAGAAGCGATTGTTTTAAACTCTATCTCATGGCCTTTGAAGATCTGATTCGTTTCCTCACACGAGCACCGGATCAAAACTTAAGCAAAGGGAGGCAAACAGATAGCTGAGTCTTACTTTGCATTCTTATCACTGCCAACATCTCACACAATGAAAAAGTCTCTGAGTCTGCTTGTGTGTGCAAAAAAGGAACAGTCTGGTTGGGGAGGAAGTACTGAGCTAGAGGGGAGGGAGGAAGGAAGGTGAGGATGTAAAGAAACAATGCAGGAAAGAGGAAATGGTGAAAGATATAGGATGAAATAAAGGAAGTCAGAAAACACATACAGCGTCAAGAAAGTTTAATTTCAACTACACCAAAATATACTGCTGGAGCTACCGGCAAATTGGAACACAATTCATTCCAAAGGTAAACAAAAAGCCGACATGCTTTCTTAAACTTTTTGCAGGGTTGGAAAAATACTTAATAATTTTCCTTTTTTACCGTATTCAAGTATGACTGCCATTACAACTTAATCAAACGTAACTTTTCTGTTGATCTAAATATCTTGTGAATGCTGCACACCAAACACATACTTTCAGAAGCTTCACGATCAACTGCTGATGTGCAGTGTTTTTTTGAGATTTTGTAAAATGAATCCATACTGATTAATTCAGTACTGAATGTCTTCTGGGATTATTTTTCCATTCTATTTCCCCATGTTGTGAACTGGTATTGTTGTTGTCAGCATGGTTGCATTGAGTTAAGTCGACCAATCAGAGGCTGTGTATCTGCCTGGGCGTGTGTGGTCCTCTGATCTCAAACACATTGTGCAATGTAAGAACCTGAAATTCACCCTGTTCTCCTATCTTTAGGTCTTTACTATTAGGGCAGCACTCAGAATAATTGCATAAATGTAATTAATGATGTGCACAACCCCAAAATATTAATGTTCTCATGACTTCCTGAGTCCTGTATTTCACTAAACTACAGGAAAGTTAGAGGGTGGGTGCATATTCTTTTATGCATGCAGTTTGGAAGAAGGCTTTTGATTGCTTGCACATTCCTTAGCAATGGGGAAGCACATAGCATGTTTGGGAGGCAAAGTTAATTTAATGATAAAGATTCTAACTGCATATCTAGGCATTATTCCAGAGTGAGGAGGTAAAGGAAACTAGGATTCATAAGCTTTCATTTTTGTTACTGGACACAATTCCAGTGCATAAAAACACTTGTTTATATGCGGGATCATTGCATTGTATAGGGTTTTGTTATTGGGTGGAAGGATTTCACACAAGGAGAAGCATTCATGGTGAAGATTAATGAACTTTAATGAAATTTAGCCACAGCTAAATCTAGTAAGATAAGTATCACCAACAAGTGAAAGCAGTTTACAGAAACTAGAAATTCAGAAGACGTTGTGTTCCTCTTACTGCTCCAAACCTAGTTTGCAACATGAACAGGCAAAGAATCAAGTCAACTTTATTTATATACTTTTTACAACTATTGTTGTCACAAAGCAGCATTACAGAAACCGGGTCTGAGACCCAGTTGGGTAAGCCGAGGGAAAAAACTCCTCAGACATGAGGAAGAAACTCTGGGAGGAAACTAAGCACTCAAAAAGGGGAACCCATCCTCCTTGGTCAACACCGGGAAAAATAAGGAAAAAAAGAAAGAAAGAAAGCAAACAAAAACAGCCCAAATAAATAAATAAATAAATAAATAAAAATAAAAAAAACAAAACAATATATATATTATATAAATCAACATTAGTTTTATATATATATATATATATATATATATATATATATATATATATATATATATATATATAACCTATATAGTTATATAGTTATATATATATATATTTATACATAGTTGTAGTTAAACTAGTAACAGCACTAGTAGCTTTTGGCCTAGACCCTAAACATCCCTGTGAGTATAACTGATTTATTTTGTGAAGAGTTCATGGAATTAAATAAAATAGAAAAATAGTCCTAAGGAAAGAATTCAGCTCAGCAAGATTGGAGAGAGAAAGGTTGTATGACTCCATGGGCACCATTCTCACAGTGAAGTATCATGTCATGGTTTTGCGTGAATGCCAGAGATAATGTACGAGAAGACACTGGAGAAGAATCACATCTCACATCAGCCAAGTAACTGAATCTGAGAAGACTTTTGTGAAGATGCTTTCCTGGCCTGACCAGTCTTCTAACTTAAATCTCCTGGAACATTTGTAGTGATTCTAAATCTCAAAGTATGCCAGAATTACCCATGTAACCTTGGGGAACTGAAAATGTTTTCAAAAGGTGAATGGGCTAAAAAGAGAACCAAAATGCTTAAAAAATGGCTTTTTACTTCACAGTGTGGATGTTTCAGAGCAACAACAGCTTCACAACAATGTATTCATGTTTTGATGTCTGAATTTATTATTGATTCAATCATTTTAACATATAATTTCTTATGAATACATATTTTCAGACATCCTAATTGTCCATGTCCTGATGTAGCAGTACAGAAACTTTTTATATAAAGAAATAATCAATACATCAACAATCCTAAAGTTTATCATTGACATGGTGGAATGCCACCATATATGTCTGCTTGCTATTAAATCAGCATAAATAACAATAAAAAAAAATAATAAAAAGTCATTTAACATTGTACAGAGCCTATCTGTGTATCCAGTGACTTTTACTAGTTTCATTTACTGGCAAAAGTATTAATCTCAATATTTTAACGAATGAAATCCCACTCATTAGGCTATGAGAGACAGTATCAAGTCAATGAAATCATCAGGTACTGAGCTGCATTTACAACGGCACTGGGACTTCTGGGTATATCCAGCTTCGATCAGCATAGGACCTTATAACAGGATAAAAGGATAACATAGGATCTTGTTACACATTATTCTTAATTTTTTGTGAATTTATTTGTGATTTCTATCTGAAATGAGGAAGAAATGAGGAAAAGGCAGATTATTTAACTTAGCAACAAAAAGTCAAAAACAAATAAAAACTGGAATTACTCAGAGAATCTGACAAAACAAATATGTACACACAAGGAACTGAATAAATGTAAGCAGCATGTGCCTCTACATTTCAAATCCAAATGGAAAGTGATAGTCCATCCATCCATTTTTTGATCCACTTATCCAAACCAGGGGTGCAGGGGTATTGGACTCTCCGCCAGTGGATTTAGGGTGAAAGGACACACTCTGGACACACACACTCATTCACAGTCAGGAGCCATTTAGCCTCTCCAATCCCTCTGACACGCTATCTATGCACAGGAAGAAACCAACTCATGGGAGGAACATGAGCCGCCTCACTGTGAGGTGACACCAGTTGTTTTTTAAACGATATGCATAAATGTAGGTTAAAATGATTCTTAATAGATAATAATAATTGCACACTATTTTAGACTAGAATTGATTTAGGGAAAGCATGTCCAAGAAGATCTGAACAGATAAGTTTTCAGTTTTCTGACTCTTGCAGCAAGTAGATAATTAAAAATTATAGAATAAAATTGCATAAAATATGTAATGATTATTTATTTGAATTATTAGATATTATACTGTGAAATAATTATAGAATAAATAGATTCAAATACATATTTGCTGTTTTGCCCAATAAACATCACTTATATACATTTTAAGTATTTATATATATATGTCACTGAAATAAACACGCACAGATATATTCTAAATACAGATATGTCTTAGAAAAATGTTTTTTCAAATATAGTGAAGGAAGGTCAGATCATGGGAAAGCAAATATACATGTTAATGTGTAGTTTAACCAGAATAAAAAAAAAAAAATTAAAAAAGACATTTATTTACACTGGTATATGTAATTTAATTTCTTATTGCATTGAAAAAAAGCTGGGTGGATGAAATAGTTCTTCTAGAGGATTTCTCTGCTATTTTTGATACAGTAATTTACAGCAGCAACATACATTTAATTACAGTATGTCAACATTTCTCTTCAAAACAGCCCAAATAATTTCCTGGAAAATATTTACGAAGATTGGCAAAAAAAAAAAACCCTCAAACAAAGTCTGTTTTTTAAGAAACAAGATTTAAAAAAAAAAAAGAAAGAAAGAAAGAACTGCTTTTTGGCTGGTTCTTGTGGGGAAGCGCGGAGCTGTGTGTGAAGGCTGAGCGCTGCAGGTCTGCTGTGTTCCGGCTCGGAAAGAGTTACACTGCACTGAAAACCGACGGCCTGCGCGGTGCATTGTGGGATTGCAGCCGCTTCACAATGGCGGCGAAACCGAAGTGGTTTGAACAGCCTGTTTGGAGTTTGATTTTAAGTTGGAGTTTGCTGTTTATGTCGCTGAGCACCGCCGCGGACTTCACATGGGACGAAAACGGATACGTGCTGTACTGCCCGTGCATGGGTAACGTGGCTTCATAGCGGGCTGTAGCGGTGGGAAGTTTTCTCTTCCAGAGAGCGGAGCAGTTTCCGTAACACCTGTTCACGTCTCTTCATCCGGGTCTCTGCAGCACACCTCCACCTTTCTCCACGTCTCCAACCATAGCTCCACCTTTCTCCACATCTTTACCAAGCTCCACCTTTCTCCACATCTTTACCAAGCTCCACCTTTCTCCACGTCTCCAGCCATAGCTCCATCTTTCTCCACATCTTCAACCACATCTCCACATCTTTACCATGCTCCACCTTTCTCAACATCTTCAACCACATCTCCACCTTTCTCCACATCTCCACCTTTCTCCACATCTCCACCTTTCTCCACATCTTCAACCACATCACATCTTTACCATGCTCCACCTTTCTCCACATCTTCAACCACATCTCCACCTTTCTCCACATCTTCACCTTTCTCCACATCTTCAACCACATCTCCACCTTTCTCCACATCTTCAACCACATCTCCACATCTTTACCACGCTCCACCTTTCTCCACATCTTTAACCATATCGCCGCCTTTCTCCACATCTCCACCTTTCTCCACATCTTTACATATCATTTACATTTACGCCATTTAGCAGACGCTCTTATCCAGAGCGACTTCCATGTGCTAATTACAGCGACAGTCCTCCTGGAGAAATTCAGGATTAAGGGTCTTGCTCAGGGACCCAGTGATGGTAGTGCCAGAGGTGGGATTCGAACCTGGGACCTCTTGAACCATTGGTCTACCACTAGACCACCACCACGCCCTTTACCACACACATCTTTAACCATGCTCACCCTTTCCCCACACCTTCAACCACAGTTCTCCACGCCTCCACCTTTCACCACAATTCTCAACACTTCCAATTTTCTGCACACGTTCAACAGGATCTCTGCCTTTCTCCACATTTCTCCACATCTCCATCTCTCTCCTGACAGCAGTGGGTGTTAGGCTAAGTTTAGTTAAGCTATAGGTGTTTATACTTTAGTTTATTAACACTTTAATTTCTGGCTCCTCAAGCCACACAGTTGGTTATTGTTTGCTTTTTATCAAAGTCTAGTGAATTTCCTTTTTGCCGCAGGTCGCTTTGGGAACCAGGCGGACCACTTTCTGGGCTCGCTGGCATTTGCAAAATCACTGAACCGGACCCTGGCAGTTCCACCCTGGATCGTTTACCGCCATCATGCTCCACCATACACAAACGTAAGCACCAACATTCGACACCTGGCATAAACCTTTTGGTTCCTCCCAAGTAAATAAAATTGACTTTAGGCTATCCTCATAAATCTGCTCCCAGTGTTTGTGTTGTTTTGCTCTTTTGTCTCTTTATTTTTAACACCACAAACTAAAGGTTTTCTGGCAGCAACTACAGTTCTGACATTAGTAAATAGAATTTCAGTAAAAAAAAAAAAAAAAGAAAGTGACCGTCAGTTCACTCAAGACAGACCTGATATGCCAACTTTAAAACCAACAGTTTGACTCTTTGTGGCTTAATGTGTTACAGGAGGTTGTCAGTAGTTAAAATACAGTAATATTTGCATTGATTTAAATAATTTCTAATTTCTTGTAGTAAAGATTTCAAAGAGGAGTGTATTGTGTTTTGTTTTTTTTTTCTTTCTTTCTTCTCTCTCTCTTTTCCCTTCTTTCTCCCCCTGGCCTGTAGTGTGCCTTGCACTGAGCTACAAAATGCACGGTATTGTTTAGTGTTCAGTCCTTGCTCGTGTTCCATGAGCTTAGCTTACTCATCTCGGAGAGCAGATGAATTTTTGAACTTGGGAAAAGATTTGGGTGGTACTTTGGTGGGGTAGAGAATGCATTAAGTCCTTTTTGTGTTCACACGTGCATAATAATGAATGCCAGGAAATAAACAGTGCCTTAGAAAGACTTGTTTCTGCTCTGTCAATAACTTTAGTAGCAGCCCAAAGAGGAAGAATTATCCCTCATTTTATCACAACAACAGGTGCTAGGAATTGTGTGACTTGTGTCTAAAGTATTTGTGCATGACTAAAAGAACTGAATTAGGCTTTTTTTTTTTTAATTAGGAAAACTTGCCTGGCTGCTGCAGTTTTATGCCCATGTATGTAATAGTTTTTCTGTCTCCCATACAACAGGTGCATGTCCCTTACAGTGAGTATTTCCAGCTGGAGCCTCTTCAAGAATACCATCGGGTGGTCAGCCTAGAAGATTTTATTGATCATCTGGCCCCTACACACTGGCCACCTGGGCAGAGGGCTGCTTACTGTTTTGAATCTTCTGTTCAGAGGAGTTTGGATAAGAAGAGCTGCCCTATGAAGGTGTGTGAGAGGTTGCTGAGGCATGGTGTAGTTCACCAACCAACGATGTCCTTAATTCTGTTTAATTGTAAGGCTGTTGAATTCCTCTGATACAAAGCTGTTTTGAACAGACTCCAACATTAACTGCTAAATAATTCATATTTTTTTAAATGTCTTGCTGTTTTCAATGGGTTTTAATAACAATCAATTGGTTTTTGAGTGCTCCATGCTAGAGAACATGAATGTGTAGTATTAGTTCTGACCTTACATTATTTCCCCAATGTTAATTGAAGAGAGGGGGGTCTTCGCCATGTTGCTTATCTTATGTTGTCTGTCTCCAGAGATATGGGTCTTCCATATCCCAACAATCTTTTGTTTTACATTTAGTCCTTTCTCAGTACATTCAAAGCACATTTAAAACTTGAGCTATATGTTTGTTTGCTTTGTGGCCTCTTAACAAAAGATTTCTAGACCAAGCATTCTGAACAAACTGTCCTGCCTGCTTCAGCTGCATCAGAGAGCATCCACAGTGCTCAGCAGTGTAGGTGGCAGGCTGGTAAGAGCAAATGTTGAGAAATGCTTTGGCACTCCCAGAGTGAACATTATTCATAAAACTGCCATAGAAAAAGCAAATTCTGGCTAACCATATGTTTTATATATATATATTACATATACACAGTACTGTGCAAAAGTTTTAGGCAGGTTTGAAAAAATGCTGTAAACAAAGAATGCTTTCAGAAATATAACGATTGTTTATTTTGATCAATTTACAAAATGCAAAGTGAGCGAACAAAAGAAAAATCTAAATCAAATCAATATTTGGTGTTACTACCTTTTGTCAAACCAGCATCAGTTCCTCTAGGTACACTTGCACAAAGTCAGAGATATTGTAGGATTATAGTCGGTGTATGATCAACCAGTTTTACCAAACAGGTGCTGATGATCATCAATGTCACACGGAGGTTGAAACACAGTCATGTTTGGAACAACCTACCAGCTGAGTTCCTTCAAAAACTGTGTGCAAGTGTACCTAGAAGAATTGATGCTGTTTTGAAGGCAAAGGGTGGTCACACCAAATATTGATTTGATTTAGATTTCTCTTTTGTTAATTCACTGCATTTTGTTGACTGATGAAAATAAATGATAAGCACTTCCATTTCTGAAAGCATTCTTTTTTTACAGCATTTTTTCACACCTGCCTAAAATGTTTGCACAGTTCTGTGTGTGTGTGTGTGTGTGTGTGTGTGTGTGTATATGTATATAATATATATACACACACACATGGTTCAACAAAGCATTACCTTTGTAAGTAGTAGAACTTTAGTAAGTAGAAGGCTAACTTTTATTGTCGATGTCAATTTATTGATATTTGTTCTAGGCACAGGTTGAAAAAATAAGATATATGGACACTTCTTGAAACGGCTGGGTCAGGACGTATTTGGGGGTTTCGTTTATTTCTGGATGTTTGTATTTTTACAATTGCTGTATTTTCTATGCTCAAGTGCTTGATTTAATAAAAGCTGGCAAGTTGGAATGAGTGACAGGAACATTGATGAGACACTGCCGTCTGCAGGCACATTTGGTGAATTACATGTTGAAGTAATACTTTTTTCTTGTGCAGGATGGAAATCCGTTTGGTCCTTTCTGGGACCACCTTGGTGTGGATTTTGACCACTCTGTTCCATTTGGTGGCTTGTCTTTTAGCTCTTACTACATACCACACTGGATAAAAAGGTGTGACCCTGTCGAGGCCTAATAATGATCAACATTGTTGACTTGTTCGAAGTCACTTGACTGGTTCTATTTTAACATATTAGTTTATTGAGCAGTTACAGATGATTAAGGGGTATTTTGGCAAAACGGGATATAATTATTAACCATTAATCATAAAAATGAACAATTCTGCCATGCCAGTATTAATGCAGTTAAGTTACTACCTTTTTAAGATACATTTTCACTCCTGATGATTACATTCATTCAGATACAAACTGAATTCATCAAAACTCCCGGTGTCTCAGGTTCCCGCCAACAGAGCACCCAGTGCTGGCTATGCCTGGAGCCCCAGCACAGTTTCCTGTGCTGGAGGAACATGTGGGCCTGCAGCGCTACATCGTGTGGGCAGACAAGATTGTGGCGGATGGAGAGAAACACATCAGCAACCTGCTTCCTAGACCCTATGTGGGCATCCACCTCCGAATTGGATCAGACTGGGTGCGTGATGTGTTTGAATTTTGAACTTGAGGTTTAGTTTAACTAGCTTAGTATAACTTAAAACTTTTAAACTAAATCTAACTCTAGATGCATCCACTGGAGCAGTCTCTTCAAATGCCATTCTCTGTTCCTCTAGCAAAATGCCTGTAAGTTACTGCAGACCGGGGATGCTGGCCCGCACTTCATGGCCTCGCCGCAGTGTGTAGGTTATGATCGGCAGACAGCGCTACCTCTCACCCTGACCATGTGTTTACCTGACCTGACAGAGATCCTGCGTGCCGTGAAGCTCTGGGTTAAAAAGACGAAAGCTCAATCTGTTTACATTGCCACTGACTCTGAATCTCACAGTGCTGAGATTGAGAAAGCCTTCAAAGGAAAGGTGACGGCCTCCTGCTTAAATGACTAGTGTGTAACAGTAAATGTGGTTGGAAGTCTCGACATCCTTAGTTTCCAGGCTTTTTTTCCCCACTGTTTCTTTTAAAGGCACCAATTTTCTCATGAAGTCGATACTAATATCTGTTGATCTGAGTGATTATTTTAATTGTATAGATTATGTTTTACTTGGTAGAGTTGCTTGATTTAAGAAGTTTAAAATATAATTTTTGGTTGATCACAATTTGAGCTTTAACCTCCCTTTTCTTTCTATAATTACAGGTAAAGGTGATCAGTCTTCATCCAGATGTGGCTCAGCTTGACCTTTATATCCTAGGTCAGGCTGACCACTTTATAGGGAACTGTGTCTCATCCTTCTCAGCCTTTGTTAAGAGGGAAAGGGACGTTCATGGCAAGCCTTCTTCCTTCTTTGGGATGGACTATCCTGGCAAAAAGGAGAGAAAAGACGAGTTGTAATTGGACTTGTTTGTATTTTGACTGTGGAAGTATCTGGAAATCTCAGGTGATTGGTTAATGTTTACTCAGAAGTAGGGCTCTGCCAAGGTTGGAACAGGATACGGTTAAGTAAAGTGTGGTTAGTAAGAGTAGAAAGCGTGAGGAGTTTTTAGATAAATGGTTTTCAAAACGCTCTTGATCACTTTGCCAGTTTATAAGGCTCTCCTACCCTGTAGCTACACTCATTGAGCTTTTTTATAAGAAACACCTACCATATGTGTACAATTTACTGTAGCCCATCTGTTGCTGCAGTTTATCAACCCTCTTCCAACCCTGCTATTAGTGGAAAGGGACCACCGCAGGACCACTGCGGTATTTGCATGGTGGGCCATTCTCAGCACAGTGAAATGGTAAGAGCATGGCAGTGTGTGTTGCATTGGTATGAGCACATTAGCTGCAGTAACATTAGTTATAGACCTTTAAGGTGCACCTGTTAGTCAAAGTAAAAAATGTGCAAAGTGTATAAACACATGGTAGGTTCGCCTAAATACTCCATTTTCTCTGTTTCCATTATACTGCCTTAGTCTTGCTGATGCACACTGGTCTGTTTTTCTGGGCCAGTTAATTCAGTTTTTCTCATTTAACTCACAGCTGTTTGTGCCACACATGATTCATAAGGTCTAATTTGCTTTTAGCATAAGTCTCTTCCAGTTCACTGTGGTAGCAAAGGTTCCAGTCCTCAATCCTAGCTCTGGCCTTTTTATAAATTCAAAAATATTTAAAGTATAAATGTTATTGATAGTATTTTCTGATCTACAAGCATTTATTAACAAGGAAAGATTGCACTGAGTGGCATTATCCATACAGATGGAAAGTGACTCCCCTTAGGGGTGCAGTAAATGATCCCGTGGATGCTAATTATAGTGAAGAGGGGGGCCTGAATTAGTCAGTTAGTTCATCAAAAACAAACTTGTACACTACAGCAAGAAAGTTTAAGGGCTTAAGACCTTAAATATGATGCAGGTTATCTTGGTTCTGTCATGCATCTGCTTCTTTTTTCTTTTTTTGTTCTCACATACTGTCTGCTTGAGAAAGTTGTCATTGTTTTTTCATTGTGGGATATCAGCACTAATGCTGTAACACGCTCATGGGTTTAAGCCCCTTCAAACACATTCTACATATCACCATTACATTTTGTAGAAAAGAATACAATTCCTCAACAGCCAGGGTTTTTTGTTTTTTCTTTTCTTTTCTTTTCTTTAATTCTTGCAGTGAGGCATGGCAACAGTGTCAGGTGATTTTTACACAAGCTCGCAGCTGTAATTCAGTAGTATACCCTTTGGCCTGCTTTCAAGACTAGGTTGGTATTTAAAAAGGAATGTATTCTCATTATTTTGTTCTATCTGCATCACTGTGTTAAAAATTAAAGAATAATTATTTCATTTGGGATCAATGCTCCCAAATTTATCATCTATATGATTTCTCCCTTAATCTGTCCCGATTTTTTTATTAAATAAAGAGTCAGAAAAATAAACATCAGTGACTCATCTGCTGCTGTGTGGCAACATCATGACTTCTTTTTTTTCTTTCAATAATTAAGAAAAACTGGAAGGAAAACTGCTGTTTCTGTTCCAGTTCATTTCCTCTTTGTACTTGTAAGCCATTTGCTTCATGCCATTAAGTGCCTGCCATTAAACATTAAACATTAAACTACAAGCTGCACAAAGGCTTTTTATAAAGGAAGCTCCACTATTTTAATGAAAGGTGTTAATTCTGACTAACTTCTAAATGTACACTGTCCCACCCCAAACATTTATAAAAATCAAAGCTGGAAAATATGTTTTAAATTCTGTGTTTTTGTGAAAACAAGCAGTTCCCATTCATGTTCAAATTAAAGTAATGCTTAAGCTTGGAGTGCTGAGGTACAGCAAGTGCAGCCAGTCCAGAACTGAGGCCATCGGTCTTAAAGACAGTTCCAAAAACAGCCTGTTATATTATTAGAGGTTGGAAGGTGTTCATGTAAAAATGACTCAATGAAAATTGAGGAGCTACTTGTGTAAAGAAAGAAAATGAGTTTTCTAACTATTGGGGTGGCCAAAGGGATAAATGCAAGAGTTCCCGAGAATCTGCACAACGTTATCTTAATTAGTGGTATATCTCAAATGGAGCCTGAAGTAAAACATTAGCATCAACTCTGGAGCAAAAAATAGTTAAGTAGTGGATTACATTTTTAATTAGGTCATTTTTGTTTGGGCTGATATGGAAAGATTGTTTTGTTTATTTGTTTATCCTTATATATGTTTTAAATAGCAGCAGTAGCTTAATGGTTAGAGACCCCATCATTAGAAGGTTGTGGGTTCAAATCCCCGACCAGTACGTTGCCTTGAGGTACCTGTAAGGTACTGGTCCCCATCACTGCTCCCTGGTGCTGCTCAATGCTGCAGAGTGTGTGTGGGTTAAAAGTAGAGGATGCATTTCGTTGTGGTGCCCTTTGTGCTCACAATGACTAGTCACTTTCACTTAACTTCACTTTAAGTGTTTCTCAGTCTTTCGATCTGAAAATGCTTCAGAATTCACACTTTTGGCTTATTTAAAGCAGCTGGCCCTGCATCGGAAGATTGTGAGTTAGATTCCCTCACAAATAGGTACCCCTGAGCAAGGTACTGTCCCCGTCACTGCTCCCTGGGCGCTTTCAATAGCTGCCCACTGCTGCACGGTGTTTGTGTGCATGGGTTAAAAGCAGAGGTCCAATTTCGTTGTGGTTCACGTGTGCTGTGCTGTGACCTCGTAATGACAAGGGTTGTCACTTTCACTTTCAAAGGTTCATTCATTCATTCGTGCATTCATTCATTGTCAAAGCCACTTATCCAGGACTGCGTTGCGGAGATGTTCAAATGAATTCCGTAGAAAGCCTTTACATTTGATCTTGGGAGATTGTTTTTGGACTGTGGCTTTAGTGATCGCAGTTTGGCCGTGGGGCAGACTGCTGGGAAGTGCAGCATGTGGCTCTTTAAGCGCAGTGGATGGCGAAGGGACCGAGTGTCGGACCGGCAGGCAGCAGCGCCCCCTGTCTGCGAGAGGAGCACACAGAGATGGCAGACGGAGGAGCAGCTGGGAGATCAGGGTACCGGTTTTCATCTTCTTAGGTTAGCTGCTCGTGTTTTAGCACACTCTCTCGCACTCGTCTGCTGGGTAAGGCGGCGGTGTTTTGCTGTGTTTTGTCTTGTTTTGGTTCCGGTTCGTTCAGCCCCGCCGCAGTTGTTGGCCGTTGCTAGGCCGCGCGCGCGCCGTTGCTGAGGAGGTTCCTCAGACCGAGCCGCGTTCAGACGCCGCTCTGCGACTGTGTCTGCTTTTTACGAAAAACGGAAGATATTTTCATGCCGTTTGCCTTCAAACTTCACAGTCCGGACATTTCTGAAGAGGTAACAGCAGCGAGCGAGGACAGTTTAAAGTAATCTTAGCTAACGAGGGTGCTAGCCAAGCCTGCTAGCGCGTCGGTGTCCTTCGATTTTTTTCCTCTAAATGTTTACTAAATGGATAATTTTATGCAAAGTACCTAGCTTGTATGCCGTTTTACACCTCGATATACTTGCTGACTTGGTGGTGAAGTTACTGCATACAGTACAGTTGTCAAATCTGTCAAACATTTCGGAAATTAGCCGCTACATCGAGCCAGATTCGGGTATTAGAGGTTTATAGCGCTTGCTTTGCTTCGAGGGACCGCGGTCAGTGAGTATTTGTGATTTGTGCTCGATTATAATGGTTATTTTTGACGCAAAGGACGTTGATAATGGTGTCCATTCCTTTATGTTTAATCAATGACTCTCACGTTGCTAAATAAACGGTTGTTTTGACTGTCTGACTGCTCTTCAATCGAAAACATGTTTTACCTTCGATTAACTTCACTGTGTACAGATCCGTTTTACCATCTGAAGTGAACGAAGTAGAAATAAATCTTCTGCTGTGTGGTATTGATTAGAGTGTGGAGTAACTGATACAGTGGCATACTGGGCGTCAACCCTTGATCTTCCATTTGGACCAGACTCAGCTGTGCTTAATCCTAAGGGATTCAAGATTCAAGAACTTTATTTGTCACTTACACAGTTCGACAAGTACAACCGACCCCCCCCAAAAGAAAAAAAAACCAACTCTTTTCGAATCTCTCTATCCTGGTCATAAGGCTGTGCAAATGTTTGTCTGAGTTGAGCAGGCCATACAAACTCTGTTTGCAGGGTTTAAGAAGTCCACTTGTTGTTATTGAAGATGACGCCGATCACTGTTGTCATCAGCAAACATCATGATGGAGTTTGAGCTGCTGGTGGCCATGCAGTCGTGGGTGTAGTGTGAATAAAGCAGGTGACTCAACACACGCACATGCTTGACGAGCACCAGTGCTAAGGGTTATGGTGTTGGACACAATGCTGCCGACTCTCACCACTTGGTCTGACGGTGAGGAAGTCCAGCACACAGGTGGCACAGCTGGGAGTTCCCAGTTCCCTCAGCTTATTACATTGTTTAAATGGAAAATATGAACAGCAGCTTCATATAGTTCCCTCTCCTACTGTCCACGTGGGTGAGGGTGGTGAGCAGGACATGGGAGATGGCATTCTTGGTGGATCTGTTTGGACAGCAGGCAAACTGAAGTGGATCAATGGAGTTTGGGATGAAGGAGCAAATGGAGTCCTTAACAAACCACTCGAACGCTTTCATGACTAGAGATGATGGCGCCACAGGGTGGTAGTCATTCAGGCTGGAGGACTTGTGTTTCAAAACAGGAATGATGGTGAATCTTTTTAGGAGGTTCAGCGCGACAGATTGAGCCAGAGACTCGAAAATTAAGGTGAAAACACCAGTCAACTGATCAGCGCAGCATCTCAGAATGCATCCAGAAATGCCGTCTGGTCCTGCAGCTTTCCTGATACTCACATCAGAGCTCGGCATACATTGTGCTCTGATACGGTGATTGGAGCCAAGCTGCTGTCCTCACACCCCAGTATCAGGCTGTGATTCTTTTTTTTTTTTTCCCCATCAGCCAGGAGAAAGCAATAGGCCTTGAACTGGGCATAGAATGGATTCCATTTGTCAGCAAACGCGGCCTCAGTGCACAGAGCAGTGGTGTTTTCGCTCTTACAGTCTGTAATGGTCAGCAGATCATTAAGATGGAAATCAGACTCTGTGTTCCTTGTACCGCTGCTTAGCTTCCTTCACCGGTTGATGAATTCTGTCATAATCAATCTTGTACCTATTCATGTCACCGGTTCCGAGTCCATCATTGAACGTGGCGGAGCGGGCATTCACAGTTTCCTGAACAGACCTATCGACCCATGGCTTCTGATTCAGGAAGCTCCAGGTGGTGACGGTTGGGATGATATGGCTGTTTTTAGTTTTGAGGTTCTAATACTAATACAAAGCTGCTGTATTTGCTCATACAGTTGTAATATTTGTGTTGCAGGTGCTGATGCTGACTGTGTCATCACTGGGAAGTAATAGTTCAGACACATAAGCAGAAGCCACAAGGTGAAGGGAGGAATCACCATGTCCAAAAGCAAGAGTTCAGAGTCTGTGAAGGTGGTTGTGCGCTGTCGCCCCATGAATGACAAGGAGCGTGCTGCCAACTTTGATAGGGTGGTCTCTGTTGATGTGAAGTTAGGCCAAGTGGCAGTGCGTAACCCCAGAGGAGCTTCCTCTCACGAGCACCCCAAAGTGTTCACTTTTGATTCAGTCTATGACTGGAATTCAAAGCAGATTGACCTCTATGATGAGACGTTCAGGCCATTGGTGGACTCCGTTTTGCTGGGCTTCAACGGCACCATATTCGCATATGGACAGACGGGCACAGGGAAGACATACACTATGGAAGGGGTGCGGAATGATCCCGAGAGGAGAGGAGTCATTCCTAACTCCTTTGAGCATATTTTCACACACATCTCTCGCTCGCAGAACCAGCAGTACCTGGTCAGGGCATCTTACTTGGAGATCTATCAGGAAGAGATTAGGGACCTGTTATCCAAGGACCAGTCACGCCGTTTGGAGCTAAAGGAGCGGCCTGACACAGGAGTCTATGTCAAAGATCTTTCATCTTTTGTCACTAAAAGTGTAAGAGAGATTGAGCATGTGATGAATGTAGGCAATCAGAACCGTTCGGTCGGGGCCACCAACATGAATGAGCATAGTTCCCGCTCTCATGCCATATTTGTCATCACCATTGAGTGTAGTGAGCTTGGCCCAGATGGGGAGAACCATATCCGGGTTGGCAAACTCAACTTGGTTGACCTGGCAGGAAGTGAAAGGCAGACTAAGACTGGTGCCCAAGGTGAACGCTTAAAAGAGGCGACAAAGATCAACCTGTCCCTGTCTGCTTTGGGGAATGTTATTTCTGCATTGGTGGATGGGAAAAGCACACACATCCCATACCGAGATTCCAAACTCACACGGTTGCTCCAGGACTCACTGGGAGGAAATGCCAGAACAGTCATGGTGGCCAACATTGGGCCAGCCTCCTACAATGTGGAGGAGACACTCACCACACTACGTTATTCCAACCGTGCCAAAAACATTAAGAACAAACCCCGCATTAATGAAGATCCCAAGGATGCTCTGCTACGGGAATTCCAGGAAGAGATTGCCCGTCTAAAGGAGCAGCTGGAGAAGCGATCAGGGAAAAAGAGGAGGAAGAGGAGAAGGAGGAAAGTTGGGGAGGGAGGAGAAGAACTTGACGATGATGTAGAGGATGGTGAGGATGAGGATGAAGATGGGGTGGATGGGGATAAAAACATTGCTGATTATTGGCGAGAGCAACAGGAGAAGCTGGAGAAGGAGAGGAAAGCCATCATGGAGGACCATAGCTTAGTGGCAGAAGAGAAACAGCGACTGCTCAGGGAAAAGGAAAAGAAGATGGACGATCTCTATCGGGAAAAAGAAGCATCAGAGATGTTGGCAGCTAAAGTCAAGGTAGGTACTTATGATAAGTGTAAGAATACAAGCATTCCAGCATACTTTCAGCTTTTAGAACTTTTATAATTTAATGGTGTAATCTCTAGATCCAGTAACTAGAAGCATGAACAAAAAATAATTGTTTATACTTATGCTATTATATATGTGTATATATATGTGTTATATATTATACATAAAGGTTAAAAATGCCAATGTCTTGATTATTGCTGTAAAAATAAGGATGATCTAATAATATCTGTTAAATAGAAGGACTTAGATTCATGTCTTATATTGTCTCACACATTTATTTAAATGAGAATTATTAATGTACTCTGGTCAGACAGAGCCAAAAAAATAAAACTATTGGCAGTAAATCAGCCAATCATATTTGGAGAAAGGTTTGTGATAAAGATATGTAAAGTATGGAGGTCATAGCATCACATTATGAGACGGCTTCTCTGCAGACAGTAATGGGGTATTAACACATTATGAAAAAAATTATGTACCCGAAGACATAAGAAAATGTCATTTTTCAGTCATGACAGGACACGAGACTGTAGGCAATTCAGTGAATCCAAACAAATGCCAAACAGCCAAAAAAATAATAATCACAATTTAAGTTTTATTAATTTGTGGGTTTTTTTTTTTTTTTGGACTAAACATTTTTGCTTATACATACTTTTGAATCATATTTATAAGTATGAAGTCCAAAGTTGAGTATAATTTTGAAGAACATGTATACTCTGATAGAAATTTTAATTAAAAAGGCCAAAAGTGTCTGTCTATAAAATTTCTCTAGTAACCTTTTTTTTTTTTTTTTTTTTCTTTTCTTTTCTTTTCTCATTCTAAGGCTATGGAGAGCAAGCTGCTGGTTGGAGGAAAGAACATTGTTGATCACACTAATGAACAGCAGAGGATTTTGGAACAGAAGAGGCATGAGATAGCAGAACAGGTTAATCTTCCATCTACTATGCAAAATGGAAGCCTACATAGGCTGTGCCTACGTCTTTAAGGTTGCAAGAAAAGGCACTGGTTATTTGAGTCTGTTGAGTCTAAGAAACTAATTTTTTTTTCTTGTGATTCTGATTTATTGGGAAAATGGTCTTTTCTTGTAACTAATAAGAGCATGTATTTCTTAGAAAAGTCACTCATTAATTGCTTTTTACGGTTTTTAAACAATCATGATCACCAATGAAATCTGTAGCAAGAGTTATTAAATGCATTATTGCTACAGAGCTGTGTTTATTAAAAAAAATAAAGTTTTTTGAGTTTACTTTAAGCCCAGAGACAGAATGCTTTGCTCAAAATCAACTTAAACTGTATTATGAGGTTATATATGTGCAATAACTCATTCTCATTTGTGTGTACTTGTTTGTATAAATAGAAAAGACGTGAGCGGGAGATGCAGCAAGAGATGGAGTGTCGTGACGAAGAAACACTTGAACTCAAGGAAACCTACAGCTCTTTGCAACAAGAAGTTGACATTAAGACCAAGAAGCTGAAAAAGGTGAAGCAACCTATGCATATTTTTTTTAGATTCCTTTGCTCCATGGATCTACTGAATTGAAATGTAAAAAATCTGTGCATCACCTCATCACCACATACATCATCACAGAGATAAAAGGTGATTATCTGTAATAGATTAGTTTAAGAAAATTAAATCCATGATAAAATTGCACATACTTTTTTTTTTGCCAAGTTGGAGAAAGGGCTGGCAGGACAGTGGAGGTCAGTTACAATGCTAAGACCTAGTTTTGATATGCATAATACAGAGGGCACCTATTTGAAGCAGTATTCTCCTTCATTGCCTTGTTGCTGCCTTAATATAATTTTACTGGCGCCGTCCAGTATCAGATTTAACAAGAGCCTGTGTACATGAGCAGTTTTATTTTTAGCTTCAAACTCAGCTCTTCCAAATGATTTGTTTCAGGCCAACTGTCCTAGAATCTCCCTGTTCCCCATTCCCGTTCATACATGACTAGACTTGAGTCATTATGTCCGCCTGGATGGCCGTGTATGCTCCTTGTACTGCTATTGTAATGTTGAATATAATCTCTCCTCCTTTCTCTCTCCCACACTCTCTCCCTCCCACTTTCAGCTCTTTGCTAAGCTACAAGCAGTGAAGGCAGAAATTCATGATGTCCAAGAGGACCACATTAAAGAGAGGCAGGAGCTGGAGCAGACTCAGAACGAACTGACCCGAGAACTCAAACTCAAGTATGAACACTTTTTTGCTCTCTCTCTTCTATTTCTGATTTTCCTACAGTTATTAAACTTTCTCTAATTTATTTTCACCAGTTTTTTTTTTTTTTTTTTTTAAATCAGAACTTGCCTTCCACAAAAGCTTAAACAAAAAAGAAATTGGTCTGCATCTAAAAAAAAAAAGTACCATGAAAGTGCAGTGTTTTCCCTCAGTTTAATTTAATTATTTTAATATTGATAACTATGATCTACAACTCAAATAATATCTCATAAAAGATCTCAAATGATTAGATATCCCATTTCGAGTTTAAGTCAAATACAACTAACATTATACATACTGTGTATCTCTTGGTCAATTTAGTCCAGTTAACCACACTCACTGGGAAAACTGCTGACTTGACAGTTCCCACAAGGAGGATAAGGTCATTGCTGAAAAGGCAGTTCACAGAGTGTTGTATCAAAGCATATTAATGGAACGCTCACCAAAAGGGACAAGGTTGGTAGGTAAAGTTGCACAACCAGGGATGACCACAGTGAGATGACTGCAAGGGATAATAATATATAAAATAAAATGCTTCTTCATGATATTCAAATTTATTTATTTTTTTGGAGCACCTGAAAACTAGTTTGTGTAAGGTTTGGCAAATTCTAGTCAGAGATGGTCAGTGCACATTGTGAGGGCCAGATGGTAAACAATGAAAGCTCCCTGGCCTGATTAAATCTACATGATGAGACAGACAGGATAAAAGTCGGCGCACAGCACTACTTCACCGCTAATGCCCCATTAAAAACCCAGCCCAGGAGGATTGGAAATGACTTAATTAGCAGCACAATCTGCCAGGCTTTCCCTGCAGGTAACTTGTGTTTAACTTTTTTTTGTTCCTTCTTGTTTATTTCCCTCAGGCATTTGATCATTGAGAACTTTATCCCACTGGAAGAGAAAAATAAGATTGTGATGAGGGCCACTTTCGATGAAGAGGATGACACATGGAAGATGAGACCCATCACCCGCATTCATGAGTATGCAAATACCAGTTCCGTTTGCATGTTTGTCCAGTTGTCCTGCTCTTAGCAGAAGTCTTATGGCTTAAGATAACATTGTGGGGTTCTTTAGAGATCTCTCTCTCCCTCTCTCTCTTGCGCTCATGCTGTCAGTGATCAGCAGATGATGATAAGACCGTTGTCTGCAGTGGGCTACAGGAGGCCTCTGAGTCAGCACGCCCGCATGGCCATGATGATGCGGCCTGATGCCAGATACAGGGTGCGTGACTCACTTAACACCATTAGGACACGGTGCACACATGGTGAAGTCATTCCAGATTAAACCAGAGTACTAATTGAAGCCATACTGGCCTTTGCCAAGTGTTGCCTGTTAGCGGGTTAGTGAAACACCATATGCCCCACGTGTAATGTTCATTCTTGTAGTGTGAGTCTGTCGTCTTGCCATTACACTCCCCTCCTAGAGCGAGTTCTCAGTTGCATGTTTAATAATGGGTAATAATTGAGTTCTTAAAATGTAAAAGGCAGCCTTGGTATAAAAGTAACCCAACATTTTAATATATAGCATCGGGTGGGTAACTCCTAGAGGGCCGCTGTCCTGCGCAGTTAGGTAGTTGCCTTCTTAATCACACTAAACCTGGCGATCATCAGGTGAGCTGAACCAGGTGTGTCTGAGCAGGGAAATCACCAAACTGTGCAGGCTCTCCAGAACTGGATTTACCCAACCTTGATATAAAGGTTGGAGATATAAATCAGTACAGTTTATTATCAAACTGTTTAAAAATATTGATATAAAAGTTTTTGTGTACATTAAGGCTGCATTTTATTTTGGGCTGTTTGCATCTGTATCTTAAATCTCAGATCAGCAGTTTAATGCAGCCATGATTGAATATATAATGCAGCCATGATTGAATATATAAATACTTAACAAATTTGTACACTAAATAAATATTTAGATATACATTACAATTGGCTTTAATTTAAATTATTAGAAGCTGCTTATAGTAAATATTCAGTTTTGTCTAAAAAAAAAAAATAAATTAAAAAACTTCAAAAGCACTTATTTTAGCTCTGAGGAAATCATCCCAGGACCTTGCAGGTTTAGTGTTTTGATATATTTATAAACTCTAGATGAGAGAAAATGACTTAACATGACTGCCTTACAATATTCATTTTTTTAAAAATGATATGCCACTGAATGAACCACAGGTTCAAAGCTTGTTTGATGGTCTGTAAAAGAAAAAGAATTGTTAACACTACTTAACCTCCGTCAATCTTAGGCTGAGAATATCCTAATGCTGGAACTGGACTTGCCCTCCCGCACCACTAAAGAGTATGAAGAACCAGTGATTGCTCCAAAGGTGGCAGCAGCCCTGGAGGATGCCTTGAGGGAAGAGGACGAGATCCAAGTGGATGCTTCTGGTCTCTATTCCAACATGGGTGCCAGTCCAGGTTTGTGCCCTGGCACCATGGCTGGGGGCTTCTCCAAGAAGCCAAAGTCAGGGTGAGAACCCCCTCCTCATTCCATCTGCCCTCTCCTCTTTCTGCCTTGTTCGGTTCTGCATGACTCATTTTGCAATCTGCACTTAATAGAATTCACATGTATCTATTATTTCAACCTGTTTTTAAGTTCTCCCTTTTTAATAACCTCATTTTTTTTTTTTTATTATTATTTTTTTTTATTGTCCCATCCCCAATTCCCTTTCACAGCCGACCCAAAACAGGCAAGAAGGTGAGCACCCCAACATCGGCCCACAGCCCCTCTGGCTCGGGTTCCCCACTGTACCCTCAGTCCCGTGGCCTTGTGCCCAAATGACACCTGTCCTACTCCTAAATCCTACTTCCACTACAGTTCCTTCTTCCTGCCAGACAGACAAACTTGATCCAGTTGGGGCCAAGCTGAAAAAAGGCTGAAAAAATGTTTTCACTAAAATCTGTAGAAGCTGTGGTAGATGGATATCTTCCTCTACTTGTCGAGTTCTGACTTGAGATCAGTTTTATATTCATTGCAGATGTTATGACCACTTTTGATACTCAAACCATACTGATTGCTGCATTATATTACTTAAAGACTCATAATAAAAACGGCAAGTGAATCCTTTCCTTAAAGAAGGTAAAGGAGTAGGTGACTTGACTTTCTTGTATGTCAGTAGATTTATTCAGAGCACAAAAAGGTTGTTTGTCTAATTTTAATGTATTGTCTTACTTGTTAGCTGAGAACATCCTTGTTCTTGGTGTACAGTGGCACGGAGATAGAGTTCCATGGCGTAGGCCCTTACTTGAGCTGCAGGTTTCTAATTTGTGTGCTGCTGTGTGTTTGTGAGAGTGTTTTGGGCCACAGCTGGTCCTGGCTTTGTGGCAGCACATGTCAGCTCCGATAAGTTGTGGTGTTTGCGTGGGTGTGTACAGATGTTAGGTTGTGTCTAGCTATGTTTTATTTTCAATTGTAGGTTTAACAAATTTAAACAATAACTTAAGGAAAGTTTCGCTAGCTGAGGGCGAGCTTTCTTGCTTGTACATCTCTATACATGCGCTGTAGTGTTATCCAGTGACTGAGAGAGAACACCATGTCATGACTCCAGTTCTCCAGCAGCTCCTCAGCCCATCTTCTACATCCATCTGGATCTAGGTGCCAAGGGGTTATGAATGAAGAGGCATTTAGAAAGCTCCTGGATTGGACCTCTGCGTCACGTCAGAGCTGTAACAAGTAGTTGCTGTTCTCCTTGGGTCACCTGAGCTGGCAGGTTGAGAGTGGGGAAGTTTTACAGGTCAACACATACCAAAACATCAGGGGTTCCAAGGTGCCTTAGATTCCCATTTCACTTGTGAAAAGGAAGCAAGGAGGGTATTTTACATGAATGGTGAGTTCCTTGGAATTAACTGATTGTTGAAAAATGCATAATTGAGTCCATGGCCCTGAATAACTGAAGAAGGAAAGGATTCTGAAGGCTAAATGTGAACAGCTGTTTTGAAATATCACTGTGCTTTTTTGCTTCAAAACATCTGTCGATAAGGGTTCTATCATCTGGGTCAGAATAACATTCTCACAGGCCTGAATTCAAAGGAACACTAATTTCCAGCCAAGTCTCTTCGTGATGCATCAGCACTGCATGTTGATTACCACCAACACTTTGTGTTTTTCCTTGAACCTCTTGATTTACACACTTCTAATAAAAATAAAAAAAAAAAAACAACACAACTTCTGGGCTGAG
Source organism: Hepsetus odoe (assembly GCA_017165825.1). NCBI lineage: Eukaryota > Metazoa > Chordata > Actinopteri > Characiformes > Hepsetidae > Hepsetus > Hepsetus odoe. Next base: position 12,788,822 of record CM029385.1, on the reverse strand, counting down.
CTATGCAGATCGTTTTGAAAATGCATTCTGTCACCATTACATTCTTGATTTTACATTTCTTAGGATGCATCCAGGAGAGAATGTCTTACTAAAGTCGTTCTTAAGAAGTTTTATTTAACTGTCACACACTGGAGGGACTTTAGCTTGATTTTTATATGCACGGTCAAGAGTGCTGTGAGCTTTATTTGGAGCTAAATAGCAGCAAGCTAGCAACATTAGCTTGTTTATATCTAAAAGTACCATCCCTCTGAGACACTTGTACCACCTCTAAAAGCATATTGTAAAGTCAGCTTAATTTACAAATACAATTTTTTTTTTTTTTTTTTTTTAATGTGAAATTGTCATTGGTGGTAATCAGCTGGATGCTATAGCTATGCAGCAGAAAGAGTATGGCTTGGAAAGAGTATGCAAGTAAAACGGAAGTCTGTAAAGAATCAAAGCAACTTAATGGCAAAGACTAATGCAAAGGTATTACTGAACTGAAGGGATTGCTAAACCTTGATATGCTCTACACCCCACCCTCTACCTTACCAGTAAGGGTAACTCCATTGCTTGCTGCTACTGTAGGGTTTGATTAACCCCGTGACATAGTATACAGTTTATAAATAAATATGAAGATGTCAGTAAATAATTCTGCTATACTGTTGAAATAAAAAAAAAATGCAGTCATTTAGTAACATTTATAACGCTAACTTATTACTGTACCTGTGTGTTTTATATTCAAGCAGCTGTAGATAAGGTTTTTTTTTGTTTGTTCTTTTGTGTAGAATGTATTTTTTTTCATTTCATTTGTATTATTTAATGTTATGTACATATATATTTTTTTAAAATATTGTTTCACAAGATCGCTTCTGTGATTTTTCCCAAATTGCTTGTGAATTTGTTTATATAAAAAAAAAAAAAAAAAAAAAAAAGTTGGTGCATCATAACCTGTGACAAAGGACCATGAAATTTCACTTGTCCTCAACAAAGTGGGGAGAAAAGTTTTGTTCGCATACAACATTGATGTGTGAGCAGCCCGTGCAGTGCTGAGCTTAACCAGGTCACCCTTCTTGTCTAGTAATTATGAAAATGAAATTTTGTCTTGAAACCTGACGGTGAGGATAAATGTATGTCATTAGTGCAATGCCTGTTACACTCTTCTCTACAGTCACATCCACTGAACCAAAAGCTTTCGTTACTTGTTTTCAAAAGTAAAGGAAATATCATTTAATGCACTAACTTTTTTATCTTTTCACCCAAATGTTCGATGGTATATGTAGTATTTGGCTGTCTTAAGAATGCGGGAGTCTTTGTTTAAAACCATTTTTTTCCTTCATTAAAGAATGATTATCTACTAAATGGTAACATTTTCGTAAATGTTTTAATGTTAATTTTAATGTTTAACATTTTTCCTCAAAGACAGGGCAGAGTTATGAGGTTGAGAAGAGTTTCCTCAGAGCTTTAATTTGATGGCTCTCAAATTTTCTCGTTTGCCCTGTATTTTGGCGGAGCAGTGTAAATATCTGATGCTTATACACACGCAGTAGGAATCAGATACATTTTGGATGTGTTTACCAGATTTGGTTACATTTGATCATACTCAGACCATGGAGCTGTTTATATTTTCTGCTGAATAAGCAACAATTCCTGAAGTCATGGAACAAGCTGCTAGTAACCTGGCAAGATTCGGTCACAATGTCCCTGAAGCACAGAAAACATTTGCAAAGCCAGTGCTTTCAGTAATGGCATCAAGGTGCATGTGCAAACCCAGAAATTTATTGAAAGATCTAAATGTTACCTAAAAGCATACAATCAACTCAAACTATTTAGATATGCTGTTATATTCGACATGTTTTCACAACTTCTTCATGTTGACATCTTTAATTTAAAGGGCCACCAAGCATTGGTCTCGCTCTCTATAAGCAAAGAGAAATAAGAAAAAGGACTTTAACAGCAAGTAAATAAAAATGTGTTGAGTTGAAGCCCCCCTCCCAGAGCAGTGCATTACTTACAGAATCAATTTTACACTTATGTCAGTACCAAACAATACAAGTAAAAACTTTCTTGTTTTTGGTCAAAAAAATAAAAAACCCAAAAAACTACTTAATTTTTGGTCTTTTTAAGGCCTATGCTCCTAAAAAGTGAAATCTTGTAATTTTCCTGAGTTGGGGTATTTCTGAGAAATTTCTTCAAAACAACGTGATGTAAGGAAAATAAATACAAATCTGTTGACTGATATTACACCCCCCCAAAAAAAACACAAAATCATGAAATTATGTCTAGACAGAATCGCTTGATCATTTAGGATCACAGGTATAATGTTTGTGTTGATGTACAAACTACATTTGGGATGAATTTGTGGAGAACTTGTTGAGTGCTGTTTGCAGTTCGTTTTTAGGAAACTCTTCTTACAGGGGTGTCACCAGACTTCAAAATGACCATGTCAAATATAGCATTACCCCCCCAAAAGGTATTCGGCGTAAAGCGTTGTAGATGCATAACCACAAACTTGGAATACTGACAAAAATGCGGGTGCACAGTAGCACTACACATGCAAACAGCATCCAGTACCTTATGAAGAGAAAACACAGTAGCAAGGAAAGAGTAGTTCATCAGTGGAGGGCCGAACTTTGGGGTCTTCAGTAAAGCTATAGAAAAATAATACTTAAGTCCATCACACCAACCTTAGAAACATCCCGAAGCGATGCTACTCACAGTCATGTCACGCCAACATGCTTTAATCTCGCAAGAACCTTCAGCCAGCGTTGTAAATAACATGGGCCTCCATTTGAAATCTGATCACTGAACCAGAGGGGCTGGGGTATACTGCCCAAGTGAGAAGAACAGAGCTCAAAAAAGAGCTAACTAAGATGAAAGGGAAGCCCACGTCACTTCATTTGCCCAAATCTAGCCTTCAAAGGACGATTTACTGACAGTATTGACAGTACTATTACTAGACCAATCCAGCTGGGGGTTGTTTAGGTTAGAGTGGGAGTTGGGATGCCAGAGACTTTTGAATTTAAGATCACATCAGATGTCAGCGCAGTGCATCATTTGTCACGGTAATACAGCAGATACATCTTAAGCGGCTCAGGCAGGGGCAGTCCCAGGATCCTCTCCCTCAGAATGTTAACAGGTGGGTCTGCCTTTACACAGCTGCCCTTGCTCTTCTCATCTTCATCACCGGTGTTGGTCTCCTCCTCGTCCTCCTCCTGCAGGTCTTCTCCTGCCCGACGGCATCCCCTCTCCTCTTCTTCCTCTGCCTCCTCCTCTTCCTCCTCCACCCCTCCTGTGTAGTGGCATTCATCCATGGCTGCTGTAGGGAGCATGGATTCATGGAGCACCACTGAATTGACGCACTGGCGGTAGAAGCGCCGGCAGAAGCGGCGACGCTCAAAGCGGGGGCCATAGCGGTGCATGGCGCGAGCCCCAGGGAAGGATACTCTCCGCTTAGCACGGCCCTCCGCCACAGCTACAGGCTGCCGAAGGGTGTGTCGGATGGAGATACGAGCCAGATCCTGCAGTGTCCTCACTTCGAAGATGGCTGTCCCAGAAGACAATGGAGGAAAAGTGAAAGGGATGTTAAAAAGCATTTAAAAAATAATTTTGAAATAGTGAAAGTATTCTGACATCTACATTCTACCATTTCATTGCTACAGAAACTTAGCGTTTTCCTAAATTATGCTATAATCTTGTTTTAATTAGCATTATCATTTTAATATGAAAACCTGCTGAGTATTGTATACGAGTATAGATCATACTCAGCTCTGAAAATGTGTTGGCAGCGTGTGTCAAGGCAGATCATACACAAAATGTGCTTTTCCGTAGGTTTGCAGAAATGGGACCAAGAAGCACTGATTCAAGACTTTTAAGCTCCTAAAATTAAATCAATAGCAAAGGCTGATGGAGAACAACAGCGCACTGCAGTGTACTTACGCAGAGGCACACTCTTGCCTCTTCCATTGATGCTTTGTTGAGGCTGCACCAATGGAGCAAAGGTCACAGCAATGATTTTCTTGGTCTCCCAGGTGTTCTGACCCGTGCGGGTGATCTTTGTCAGCTGGAAAACACACAGACTCTGAGGGTCAGTCATCAGCCACTCTGCTACACACTCATTCAGTGTGCAGTGTTTTGTATTTAGCTAAGGAGGGAGTCTACGCTGTTATCTTCGGGCTCATTATGAAGAGGCTGTTCCTAACAGAGGGGCAGCGGTGGCCTAGTGGTTTGGGCGTCGGCCACATGATCGGAAGATCGGGGGTTCGAACCCCTTCCCAATGGGTTGCCCTGAGGTACCCTTGAGCAAGGTGCCATCCCCGTCCCGCTCCTCCCTGCGATGGGCGGGCAACCTGTCCAGGGGGCGTCCCCCGTCCTCGCCCTGTGTGCGCTGGGTTGGACACCAGCACTCCCCCGCGACCCCATTTGGGACAAGCGGCAGAAAATGGACGGATGGATGGAGAACGGTAACAAATAACTGGCACAACTGTAACTGTATGTATAAGGGCTCTGCAAATATAGTTAGGTCCATATATTTGGACACTGACACAAATTTTGTTTTTGTACCTGTTCACTGAAACATTTGAATTATTGTTCTAGAAAGGACATGGACATAATGTGCTCAGCTTTCATTTGAGGGGATCCACATTCAAATTGGATGAAGGGTTTAGGAGTTCCAGCTCCTTAACATGTGCCACCCTCTTTATAAAGGGACCAAAAGTAATTGGACAATTGACTCAAAGGCTATTTCATAGTAAGAGCTGGGCAATTCCTTCATTATGTCATTATCAATTAAGCAGATAAAAGGTCTGGAGTTGATTTGAGGTGTGGTGCTTGCATGTGGAAGATTTTGCTGTGAACAGACAACATGCGGTCAAAGGAGCTCTCCATGCAGGTGAAACAAGCCGTCCTTAAGCTGCGACAACAGAAAAAACCCATCCGAGAATTTGCTACAATATCAGGAGTGGCAAAATCTACAGTTTGGTACATCCTGAGAAAGAAAGAACGTACTGGTGAACTCAGCAACGCAAAAAGACCTGGACATCCACAAGAGAAATCCCTTCACAACAGCCAACCAAGTGAACAACACTCTCCAGGAGGCAGGCGTATCGATATCCAAGTCTTCCATTAAGAGAAGACTGCATGAAAGTAAATACTGAGGGTCCACTGCAAGGTGCAAGCCACTCATAAGCCTCAAGAACAGAAAGGCTAGATTGGACTTTGCCAAAAAAAAAAAACATCTAAAAAAGCCAGTTCTGGAAAAACATTCTTTGGACAGATGGATGCAAGATCAACCTCTACCAGAATGATGGCAAGAAAAAAGTACAGAGAAGGCGTGGAACAGCTCATGATCCAAAACATACCAGATCATCTTTAAAACACGGCGGGGGCAGTGTGATGGTTTGGGCATGATGGCTGCCAGTGGCACTGGGACACTAGTGTTTATCGATGATGTGACGCAGGACAGAAGCAGCCAAATGAATTCTGAGGTTTTCGAAGATGCACTGTCTGCTCAAATTCAGCTAAATGCAGTCAAATTGATTGGGCGATGTTTCATAATACAGATGGACAATGACCCAAAACATACAGCCAAACCAACCCAGGAGTTTATTAAAGGAAATAAGTGGAATATTCTTGAATGGCCAAGTCAGTCACCTGATCTGAACTCAATTGAGCAGAATTTCACTGGTTGAAGACTAAACTTCGGACAGAAAGGCCCACAAATAAACAGCAACAGAAAGCCGCTGCAGTAAAGGCCTAACAGAGCAGTAAAAAGGAGGAAACCCAGCATCTGGTGATGTCCATGAGTTCAAGACTTTGGACTGTCATTGCCAGCAAAGGGTTTTCAACAAAGTATTAGAAATGAACATTTTATTTTCAGTTATTCAATTTGTCCAATTACATTTGAGCCCCTGAAATGAAGGGATTGTGTTAAAAAATGCTTTAGTTCCTCACTTTTTATGCAATCTTCTTGTTCAACCCACTGAATCAAAGCTTAACGTCTGCACTTGAACTGCAAGAGTTGTTTCCTTTAAAACTAATTGTGGTAATGTACGGAATCAAAATTCGAAAAAAGTTGTCTCTGTCCAAATATTTATGGACCTAACTGTATGTGTGTACCAACCTTCTCCTCTAGAGGGAGTACTAGGATTCCGCCAACCTTCAGCAGGTTCTTCATGTAGTTCTCATACTCTTTTTGAACTCCAGCCCCGCAGTACACTCTGTCATACTGCCGGCTCTCTGGAGGGATTTCCAGACAGTTCCCCACCACAAAAGAAGGCTCACAGAACTCAAACCTACAAAGCACACAACCAGTCCATGAAAACAGCAGCTTACATACAATGAGTAGCTAGAGAGTTAAGCTGTATACCTTGTACCTACACACACCATTTATGTTCCGTGCTTTCTTTCTGTAGATGTTCTCCACCCGCAGTCGCACGTTACTTTGTCCATTAATAAGATCAATATCGGGGTTGTATTAGGAATTAAACTTACTTTTGGCCTGTTTACATTGTTCTTTTCAGTAGGAAATCTATCACTGTTGTTTGCATGCAGCTCACTGCAGCTGGTGGAGGCTGATTCATGGCTTAGATCAGAAGCAGGCAGAGAGCCTAAACATATGGGATTTCAGTTCTATTCCCAGTAGCAAGACCATTTGTTTGCTGCAGAAACTGTGTAATAGCTGAATGAATCACTATTTCAAATAAGAATTTATTTATAATGTACAGATTTGTGAATGAGACAAGAGCATGCTACACACAAACGTGCTATCTTAAATTTACAAATACAAACATTGTGCCCCAAAAAAAAGGTCCCCAAGCAAACTCTGGACATTCTGGACATGGCTTACTTGTCAAAGCTGTCGCTGGTTTTGATGAAAAAGTCAAGCTTCTGGTAGGCATATTCCACCACATCTGCATGCAGTTCCACCCCATGATTCACGCCAAAAGGACCTGTAAACAGCATCAAGATCAGGGAAAAATCAGCCTGATGATGGAATTTTTCCACAACTTGGCTTCTGTTACACTGGAAAATAACTGACATTAAAGCATATTTTATTTTTTACTCCAGAAGTAGAGGATTCATCAAGACATGTTTGGTTTCTGTTACAGCCAGTACTGTTATACACGTCAGTGAATTATAATGGAATTGATATTGCACAAACGGAATGATTTAAGGCATCTAGAATTTGGAGGTACAAGTCAATATACAAGAATGTTGTTATCCACACATTTGTTTTAACCATTTTGTGCAATTAAAAATGGTTTATTACATTGTCATAACTCCCTTTAACAAGGCTAGGTAAGTTTACTTGCTTGGCGTGCTTAGAATTTACAGCTTGACGTGTCCTACTCTTTTACCTCTGCTATGTCTTTTCACTTCATCATCATCTTCTTCAAAAAAAAAAAACACACTAACGGCACTTTCTTTTGCTCTAGGCGCAGGGTTAACAAGTTTGTTCCTTGGCTCTAATAGTTAATCAGCAGTTGTTGATCATAGCTGGTTACTAACATGAAGTTCAAATGTGAAAACAAAGCACTGTTGTGAGTCGCTCTGGATAAGATTGTCTGCTAAAAGCTGTAAATGTAAACGTGTGAAAATGTGTATGTGGATATTTGGTGATGTTAATTGGGTGGGGTATAAGCAAAAATTTTTCGAGACCGAACGTGTCTTATTTGATCAACTGCATTCGGATTAGCTTAAAATTGTGTCTGGATGCACAATTTTATAGTTCACCAAACTATTTCTTTTAAAGTGATGATCATTGATGATCTTACCCAGGATGAGGCCCACCATGGTGCTTAGGTACCCTGTGCCACTGCCCAAGTTGAGAAAGGACAGGCCAGGCCGCAGCTCCAGGGCCTCCATCACCTCAGAGTAGATGCAGGGTGCAGAAAGGTGGAGATTACCATGCCTCCAGGCCAAGTCTTTGTAGGCACTGTCCCGGTACTCCTCTAGATAATAATCAGCTCTATCAATAGCTCGAAAGGCCCTTTCCACCAGGTCTGAGCGGATGTAATGAGCCTCCTTCAGGTTATCAATCAGCTCGTCATTGTCCTCTCCCGCACTGACTGCACCACCCATGTTCAAAGGCGAGAGAGCGTTTAGGGTGGCACCTGTGTGAGGCCTTTCACTGTCTGCAGAGGGGGAAAAAATGCATAACTGAATTTTCCCAGAAGTAACATGAAAAAATGAGTTATCAATCCATTGTTACAATAATCATTAGCCATTTGATTACTAATATGATTCATATGGTGAGAGCCCTACACTTTTCATTATTTCAGTTTCACCCAGGGGTTTGGGACATTCACCCTGATAGCAGACGGATTAACTAGATCAACCTGTAGCCTTAAAACGTCAAAAAAGTGTTTTTATTTTTGCGCAAAATGAAACAAACCAACACAACAACATAACAGAGACATACAATGCCGTCGACACAGAGAAGAAACAGCACTGAGCCTGTATGGAATATACTTTTGAATGCAGTATTATAATGGCAACACTCAGAAATAACTGTGGTGAAAACGGAAACAAAGGTCGATAAATGATGAAACCGCGCATGACTTCTTTAGCATCACGGCTATCAGAGACAAGTTATCATTGAATACGTTATTCAGGTAACTTTCTTTTTTTCTCTAAAAGGCTTGATTGATCGTTCTATTTCTGGAAGCCAAACAATACCAAGTGAAAAGTGACGCAGTCTTTCATGGCCCAGTTGGAACTCTTGCCAGAGGCTTCATTTAGATCAGAGGGAGCTGTTTATCAGTTCAGCCTGCAAGGTCGGATTTAGGGCAACAGAACACAGTTTAAGATGAACTGGAGTTTAAGGAATATTAAAAAAGAGGCACCAGGCCTTCATAAGCTCGAGCTTTGAGCCAGTACCTGGATGATGAGCTGCTGAAGAGCAGGCCTACAGTGACCCCCTCTCACTGCAGGGTCAACACACACACACACACACACACACACACACACACACACACACACACACACACTACAGCATGTCTGTAAAACCCAGACTGCAGCACGTTACACATTTTCGTTGAGGATCTTCAGCACGTCCACTCAAGAGATCCTGCATGACTGGAGCTCCGCGCAGGGGAACAAGTCTCGTTTCAGAAAGAAGGATGAAGTCAGAAGAGCAAGAAAAGAAAAAGTGTGTCGACCCCCCTCAACCTGAAACACGCAGGCTAGTTTTAAGCGCTCAACAAACTATGAAGCGCCATGTTGATCGCGCTGATCGGCGGAGTGAGCGCGAGAGGGCGAAGTTAGCAGCGCGCTAACAACAACAACGAGAGAGAGAGAGAGAGAGAGAGAGAGAGAGAGAGAGAGAGAGAGAGAGACTGTGTGTGTTCCTCACCGAGTGGAAACGAGCAGCTGCTTCTCCCAAACCAGCAGCGCGTCTATCCATCGACGTCCCGGCTCAGACCTCCGCAGGCTGCTACGACATTGTGAACCTCGGGGAGAAACAGAACAACAGCAAGAGACGCTCGGCTGAAGGTGCGGAAAACAACAACAACAACACAAGATGACGCGATGTAAACACAAAACAGCTGACGCGCTGACGTCACGCGCAGCCGCAGCGTCAGACCGATGGACTGACGTGTGTGAGTGTGAGTGAGAGTGAGAGTGAGAGTGCGCGTGAGTGAGTGTGATATATCATTAGTTTCAGATCGTTCTGATTTTTATTTTGATTGTTGACTAATCCTGATTTAAATATTTATATGTATATATGTATAATGTGTGTGTGTGTGTGTGTGTGTGTGTGTGTGTGTGTGTGTGTGGGTGTGTGTGTGTGGGTATACTGCATGGAGAAAAGGACCTTTAGTGATTGGCTAGACAGTCTGAGCTGGGAAGGATGTGCAACAGGTTGGGGAGATAGGAATGGAAGAGAGGAGAGGAATGAAGGTCAGAAGGACTGAAACAGAATCCATGAGTGTGAGTTAAAGGGAGGACAGTGAAATGGCTAGGATGCAGGGAGCAGAGGTGGCTAGGTGGGGGAGTTTAAATACTTGGGGTCAGCAGCTCAGAGTAATGAGTGTGGAAGGGAGGGGAAGAAGAGAGTGCAGGCAGGTTGGAATGGGTGGAGCGAAGGTTTACAGGATGGTAGTGAGACCGGCTGTTATAAAGTGGCACTGACAAAAAGACAAGCGGTGGAGGAGCTGGAGGTGTCCAATTTAAAGATGCTGTGAGCAGCTCAGAGTGGTCCGTTTGGTGATAAAGTCATTGAAGTGAGATTATGTTGGTTTATAAAGCAACCAGGTACGTGAAGAGTGATTATTATAAAAATGGAGCAACACGTGGTCACGCCTAGATCTCCGAACTACCTGACATGCATGATTATGGACTTTGGGGGGCATGGGGAGAAAATCTAAACTCCACCCAGAAGTGACCCAGGCTGCACTAGCTGGGAGTGGAACCCAAAACCAGATCTCCTTTTATTTATTTATCGTTGTTGGTAGTGAGAACGCACCAGCAAAACATCAACTCGGCTGTTTAGTTATTAAAGATGAACCATTTGCATCCTTATTTGAATCCTTACTCGCCTCATTTGTTGTCCGTATTTAGCTTAAAGTGAATTTAATAACTGCATGGTGTACGTTTTTAAGTTTAGACTTTCTTTCTTGTTTACATTTACTTTTGGTTTACATCAAAACAAGCTTCTGATGTGTTGTCCTCCATGTGCTGAGCACAGTTCATAAAGCTGGTTATTTTGCTTAACACCAGCAGATGTCAGCATGTATTACTGTTTGATCTGAGAATGAAAACAAAATCTGTCTCAGATCTGAGGCAAGGGGATGCAAAGCAAGGGCCTGAAACATTGTACCACAATTGAAGAGTAGAGCTAACTGCTTGTAGAATAGACACAGGACATTACTATTCCCTAATCTAGGCTGAACATATTGATAAGAGATCATTTACTCACAATTACTACTGACATGAGGGACTGTATCACAGTCACCATTGCCCATTGGAGGCCCTATGGTAGCCACCATCTCCACTGATAGCCATCCTATTCTATTATAATGTGTTACTTTTCATGCGTTAATACTTTTCAAGAGATAGTCTTTCAAGCTGAAATAAAAGCAATTTGTTCCTGACATCAAAACATGAATCCCAGTTATACTACAATCACTACACATTTGTAAACTGCTCAGTAGTTTCTTTTGAAACGCTTCCTCTCCAACACCCAACTATTTTGCAAAGGCTTTAGACTGCATGTTGGAACATTGCTATGAGGATTTGATTGCATCGAGCCACAAAAAAAAACAAACTAGTGAGGTTAGGGTCTGCGCTTGAATGATTAGTTTTAGGTTTCAAATGCCACTTAAACTCACCCAGAAATACTGGATATAGTTCCTACAGTCTGCCGCTTCAGCACTAAGATGTGGAGATTTTTTCCTCTCTAGCTGACACTTGGCACTGGGCGTAGTGACCTTAGGCTCATGTGCAGCTGTCCCAGAGTGTCTTATTCAATTAGGAACATTTTTTAATGGAGATCGTATAAGCTATGGGCAAAAATGAACATCTGTGTCAGCAATGGGTGGATGAATTCCCTAATAAGAAGGACTATCTTTGTGCTTTTGGACATAAAGTATATTATTGACCTCAACAAACATGGTGCTATGTGTGGTACTATGCACATAGAAATACTATATATGTTATTAATAATATGAACGACTGGGCACTGAGAGCTGATAAGAGATTTTGAATACCTACGCCTTATCCTGGCCTATAGCAATATGGTCTACTGTCATAGTATATCTCATATCTCATCGCTTGAGATAAAAAAAAAAAACTCATTGCAACCAATTGCCACCCAAGCCACTACTTTGATTGTTAATAGCAGTAATGGTCCTACTAGTCATGCTCCAACCAAACAGTGTGTTTATCCAGCTTTCTGGTAGCAAATATTCAGTAATGGCTAAGATGACAACACACACACACACAAAGGTCACCGTTATTTCCACTTTTTATTTTTTCAAGTTCTCCATATATAACATTGAAATGAATAAATGAATGATGCCTCCACAGAAAATCAGACATTGTTTTTCTTATAACACTGATATGGATGAGCACAGATACAGAATACACAAACACAGTCACAGTCCAAACCCAACTACACACTTAATTTCCAAATGAGGCCATGAAGCTTCTACAGCCACAGCCTGTCCTGCTCTACAAAACATGTTATCAAAGAAATGACGATCGCTACAAAAGTAACAAAAAAAGTCTATTATTGTGGAAGTGCTTATTATTTTTGGAAGTACCAATTTTTTGTCATTTTCTAAAGGAGAATACGATTGTGGCTACAAAATTACCAGTAAAAATAGCTTATCTCTGTAAAAAGGACTTTAGCTGGACGGGCTTTGGCTGCAGATAAGGTCAAAAACTTTTTTTTTGTCTTTTTTTGGAAACATTCTTTAATACAACAACGACACTGTTCCTTTATTACAAATGTACAGACTCCCACTGCTGTCAGAATAATGCCCTGTGCACAATTGCTTCACTTCTGACATATTAGATCAGTTGATACTTTCCTCAGATAAATAACAAATGGTGCAGTCAACAACCTGAATTAGTGTCACAGTTTCAGATTTTTTTTTTTTTTTTCGGGAAGAATAATTTAAGATATATGTGTATTTTTTCATGTAAAAACAGCAAATGAATAATCTAAATGGTGATAATTTTACTAGTCAAAGTAAATCGTATACCCACGTTCCTCCCCATCCCCACAAAAAATCTATTTGACAACCTGAGTGGCATTTGAACCTATCACCCAAATGTAAACACACCCTATCCTGCAGCTAAGTGAAGTGAGAAAAGGCACACATGAAAACACCACAGAGCTGTAGGCTACAGCGCCTACAGATTGAGGGCCATTTTGGTTTTATCAGCTTAACGGGGAACACAGTATCTTTCTGACAAAATCGTGCCTTCTCAGTGCGTGCTTTCAACTCAGAGGTCTTCTCTCAGGTCATGACAAAGGGCATTAAGGCCTACTTGCTCATGCAATGCTAATATGACCAAACATCTTTATATCATGTCTATGATATAAAGTCTATGCTCACATTGCAGGGCCAACATGGCACAATTCAGATTTTTGTTTTTTTTTTGCTCAATTGTGACACAGATGTGATTCTTTTCAAGCTGTATGAACATAAAGTGGATTCTTAAAATCACTTTCATATTGTTGCTGTCTTATCAAAAGAGTATTTTACACTGTGAAAACATTTTATGATGAATTACTTGAAATAAAATCATGATATAAAGTTGACAGAATATTTTACTTTCATCTATAATGTTAACGTTTTGAATATAAATCCAAAATTATTGCAACTATAATCAGCTGGAGCAGTTGTTGATGTGATCCTAGACTGATTACTTGTTCAATATGGAGCATTTTGTCCATTAAGGAAATGGTCAGATCAGAATTTTTGTAATCATACTTCATTTCACATGTGCATGTTTAATTCATTGTCTAGTTGCAGAGGCATTATCAGGTTGTATCAGGGCAAAGGTGTGTTCACACTACTGACAGATATGGGTTATCATTAAAGGTCAAATCAAATCTGAGCCCAAAATGCTATAATTAGACAATAGAGTGTGTAATGTTAACGGAGCTCAATCATGTCAAGTTTTGTGTGACCGACCTCTGATATTCAGAGCTCAGATATTATCCCCAAAACCCATACCATGCAATGCAATTCACTGAACTATAGAAAATTTGGTTTAAATGGAGAAAATATGTAAAATTATAGTGCTACACTTTCAGATAATAAACAATTCCAGGGACAAGGCTACATTTTAGTTCTGCTTTAAAAACATTTATAGCTACTTATCATCACTGATGACTTCTGTAAGACAGGCAGAAGAACTTTAGAGAACTTATGTCAGTAGTAATAAGCAGACATCAATGATCATCATGGACGATGCCCTTATAGCCAATTCAGGATACTATCTCCCAGCTCCATTTAGTACAGAGATAGTTCCCAGTCACTGACAATCCGTTCAGTGTACATTTATGTGATTTCCCTGCTCCAACACATATGACCCAGATCATAAATGACTGCTAACTGTTTACCCTAAATACAAACTGCTGGAACTGGGGATCGCTGCAATAGAAGGTTTGAGCATTTCTAAGCTTTCATGGAGATCTCCAGCATTTGTCAGCCTGCTGCATCTGTAGCGTGTGAGCTGTTACCACAGTAATAAGAGAAAATCCAATGGTTCTCAAACTGGGGGCAAAAGTGTACCTCTCAAAAAGGCCAGGGAAATTTGCAATGGCCATATCCAAATGAGTGGTACCAGTTTAAAAATGCTAGATGCAAACATTATTAAAATTGAAATGGCAATTTATGGCCATTTAGCACTCACTCAGTGAGTTATCTGTAATATCACAGAACAGCGGTATGTCCCTTAGAAGGTCAGCGATAGCTGCGGAGAAAACAAGCAAAGTGGACAAGGTTATGGTGGGTAGAATTCAAAGGCAAGAAGGGCAGAGTAGCACTTAACAACCAAAAAATAGGGCCTTATACTAAAATGCTTTAGAATTAATGGTCTAAAAATATTTCCAATAGACACCAATAGGCAGAGTTTGCGTTTATAATAGATGCTAATGTGCAGGTGCTGAACCTGCAAAACCTGTCCATTGGCCCCCATCACAAATGTGTTTGGAATAAATGGGTAAACGCTCTGTATGTTACAGAAGCAGGAGATGGAGGATAGTCTGGCCAAAAATTTTCTTTAAAGAACATCTAGTTCAGTCGAAGCAGAAAGATCATAATAGTAACCCTATTCCCCATGTTCCCTTCTCTTAAAGCAGAGCAGTTGAGAGCACTCTCATATTCAAATGCAACTCCACATCTTTCCCGTGGAAAGGTTACGGAGAAGGAGAGGATGAGGCCAGGGAAGGTTCTGACATTATACGAAATGGACAGAAATTTATGCAACCGACGTCTCCTCCATTCTCCTGGTGTGAGAGCTAGAGACGCTGGACCGCATATCAATGGCAATCTTACAGCAAATGCTCAGCTTCTGGTTTTCTGACTTTATTTTCACTTTCAGATTCAGATTGGGCCTTTGCTCAGAGCACTTCGGGCATGGCAAATTCACTCTTAATCCCTGCCCGAATGCTGACTCGAAGGGAATTTTACTTTTCACAGACAGAATACAGATTCACACTGAACAGCAACAAACATATAAAAGACATATGCATTGTGTCCCACTCCTTTTGGTGTGATCATTAGACTTCCATTAGCTAATATTTTTGTAAGTTATCTTTTCTGTAAAGATTTTGGCTGAAAGGTCATCAGTTGGCATTCAACAGTCTCAAAAGTGCACACAAGTCCTGTTCAGTGCACCGTTTTCAGAACACTTAATAAATGTTGCCACTTCTACAGCATGGCCTTCTAGCTGGAGACAAAAGTGATGCTCTTGCAGTATATGGAGGCACAACGTTCATTTTACAACTCGCTATTACAAATCACACTGCTTTTGGTGTCATGGTTGGCGTCAGAGACGAATATCTAGCGTGGCTTATCCCACCAGAACTGACACTACACCGCACAATACTAAGAGCAGGACCACCATGAAGTTATTACGATGCATCTTCACAGGTACAGACTCAACTGCAATCCATTAACACTAAGACAAGTTCAGAACAAACTACCTTTTTTTCACCACTGTCCCATTTTACATGAGCATTACACACAGATAAAAGCCCAACAGCCATGGACCCAAAAAAAGCCCCAAAAATAAGAAACTTTACAAACCACTTCAGCATCCTTAGATTTTAGAAATGTACCTTTACATATTATAAAACACACTGTATCCTGCCACCACAGTAAAATGGGTCTTTTTTCTTTTTTCATTTTATCTCCTATTGGTAGTAATACAGCTTTTCAAAAGATATTGATTCTCTGATAGGCTACAATAAGAGAAAGAGTTAACAATTACACTGGAAAAATATATGTATGTTTATATTCTATATATAGTTTTTTGTCTTTTTTTATACAGAATGTATATATATAGTGTAGTTATGGCCATATCAGCAAAAAGGAATAAAGGCAACAAACACCACACGTCTTATGCCACGGTCGCATGACTCGAGATTTGTGTGGTCGCTGAATGGGTGGTGTCGGTAAAGAAAGCGTGGGTTAGTGGCACTTTGTGCGTTTTAAAAATAAAAAATCAAGAATAAGGCTACAAGGGTGTATGCTTATCGGATACTAGCTGAGTAAGGACTTTGTGGTTCAAAGGTTTCCCCTCAAGATATTTTGTATGGTTTACCGTAACCCATTTATCTTCCACAACCAAACCCAACCCAAAAAGAAAACACCATAGGACATTGTTCCAAATGTCTGTACAGATCAAAAGAGAAAATAATTAATTAGTGTGTATATATATATATATATATATATGTATACATACACACACACAGACACACATATATATATCCAGACATATATATATATATATATATATATATATATATATATATATATATATATATATATCCAGACAGAACATCTTGTACCATGCTGAGAGCTTGACATGGTTAAAGTCTGTAAAAGAAGATCCAGAGAAGAATCTTTTCCTTTGCCACAGAAATGCCTTTTCTGTCCTTGTAGTCTTTACATTCCTACAGGAAGTGCTGCTGGCATTTTAAGGAAACCCCAGTGATCGTACATTTTTTTTCTTCCTCATTCGGTTATCATTTATGGGTCTTTATTTCAACAGAGACTACTCAGACTCGGTCGTCACAAACACGGTACAAAATAAATATACAGTACAACCTTATCACAGTTCATTAGTTCATAAATATGGAATAAATAATAAATACACATTAGAATTCTCCATAAGCCTTGGGTTTCTCAGGATTTAGAAAATGAAAAGAGCATAATGCAAAACAACAACAAACAAAAAATGACAACCTTATAAAATTATCAAAACTTTGTCTGTTAAAAATATCTGCACTTAAAAAAAGTTTTAAAAATCTATCATCAACCAAAATAATGTATAAAAACAGATGGTAGTTTTTTCTAAACTTTTTTTTCAATCTTCATTATCATATGAATGCTATTAATGGAGGGGTTACGTTGCATCCTTTCCTTCTTCCACAGCAGGAAGTCAATCCAAATAAATAAAAAAGGAACAGCATGTAAATAATCTAGGGTTAGACAATGATAGATTTTGAGAGCATAAGTAAAATGATGATAGCAATAATTTAAAGAGTAAGGATAATCAAGCTCTAAACTATACATGGAAAAGAAGTGCAATTCATTTTTTTAAAATCATAAATATAGCTATCTATCACTGTATTGGACGGAGGCGAAAATACATTATATTACTCTAGCATAAATATTGCAAATGAATGAGAAAGGACCAGTGTTTCTGTGATCGTAATTCAAATATTAATAAATAAGTCAATAAATAAGTTCCGATATGGGTAAACACACAGCTTAAAGGACCTACATTTGATTCTCTCCATGCGTAGCTTGAGTACGTGTTGGCTCACAAATTCTTATCGGGACATCGTTCTAGCAATACTGATGTCACTGGATGCTACAATATGCAAATTCGCTTCCAGACCAATCACAATCTGTTTTCCTGTGATTATCTGGACAAAGCAGTCGAACTTTAACCATGATATAAATTTGCCAGTACTTTTTCATTATATTGCAGGTTGCAATCACTTATGAAGCAATAGAACTGCAATACTACTACTTATTCCATATCACGCAGCCCTATTGTATGTGTGTGTGTGGGTGTGGGTGTGTGTGTGTGGCTGTGTTTGTGAAACACCTTCTTATTTCACAGAATTTGCTTCCTCCAGCTTGCTTCAATGCCTCAGCCAAATTAAAACCCATGGTGAACAAGTAAAATGCTGCATACCTGCTTTATCTCTGGGGATTATAAGGAGTGCTATGCTGGGTCTCAGCAGCCTGTGGATATGATCATTCACTACATGGAGTGTGTGCCTGTTCTGATAAAGTCCCCCTACCCCACAGGCAACACAAGGACGATTCTTGCTTTCATCCAATGGACTGGACTCTCTCCTATCTTGATAGAGGTGGCAGGAATCTCTTCTTCATCTTTCTTCTTCCCTTTTAAAACGGACTTGAAGACAAAAGGTGCAGAAAACACCCCTCCAAAAAAATAAACACACAAAAAAAAAAAAAAAACAGGACAAACTAAACGAGGGATTTGGTTCCATTTGTTTCATCCTCCGCTTCCAATCCAGCAGCTTTTTTGTGGATTTTGGTCCTTATATTAATATGTGTATATATTATATTTCTTTTTTTTTTTTTAGCACAGAACGCTCCCTGGGATGAAGGCTGTTGTTGTTCCAAACAAACAAACAAACAAAAAAACCTGAATGCCCTTTTTTTCCGTGCGCATCACTCGTCCACACTTTCTTCAGCTCTACACGTGTCATTTCTCTAGGGGGCGATACCGCAAGCAGGAGTCACACCTTTATGCCTTTCACAGCCTGGTTGATGGTCTCCAGCAGGGCCTTGTTCTCTGGGTTCTGGTAGCAGTCTTTATTGGTGTACATGTCAGTCAGAGTGCTCACATAGCTTTCAAAATTCTGCTCTGTGATCGGTTCCTGCTGTGATGCAAAAGTGAGAGAGGAAATTGGTGCTCGCTGTGCAAAACAGGTTTCGTGTATGTGAATGCGTTTGTGTGTGTTAGTATATGCAGGCCTGTGGGTGTGAACTTGAGACTATATATAACATTCGTTGCAATGCTGCAAATGGCAGTCTTTGGCCAGATCACTTCATTGACATGAATAAGATTAGCTATTCTTCAAGTAAATATTATTATATATCCACATGGTGAATTAAGGCAAGTAGTTTTGTTTGAAGAGGGGCTAGGACGGATGACAATGCACGCTGTGGCAGATTGTGCTACTATAAACTCGTGCTGTGTGTATTTGGACGTGTATGAATGTGGAGGCTCACCATGTGTGGCAGGCGGATGTTGGCCAGGCTGCGTATGAGGGCTTGGCTGAGTCCTGACAGCTCCATGAACAGAGCTTCATTCTGCTCTTCAATGATCTTATTCTCCTGCTCAATGTTCTTTAGGTTCCTTTCCATGGAGGAGATCTGTAAAAGGAATTTGAAGGCAAGGAACAGTCAGAACTGCTAAGGCCAAGCTAAAGATGGATGATAAAAGCTCAGATTAATATTGCTCAGAAAGCTCAGATTAATAATAAGTAATACAGTGATAGAAGTTTCCATTTTTAACTTAATAAAAGTAAACATTGTGAGACAGTTTGAACATACACTTCATTTTAAGGGACCTAGTTGTTCATGGTGTGCTGTAGCCGAGGAGATTGGCAGCCATTTGCTTAGTCTACCAGCCTGCCTGCTGGATGGGTTTTATGAGCTGTTTTTTCTCTTGTCTTTCAAAGCAGATAAAGTTTTTTTTGTTCAATGAAACAATGAAGGAAATAAAAAAAACTATAGCCAAATAATAATCTCAGCTGACGTTGTGCAGCTGGATCAGAGGATCATTTTGCCAGTCTGTTATACTGACAGTTGCAAAAATCTGTGTGATCTTCTCATTTAAGTAGAACTTAAGCTGTTCAAGCTGTTATTGTGCCTGAAAGGCAGGTTGTTTGTGGTTCAGTGTTTTTGAACCTATAATAAGATCTGTAGTAAGTCAAAATACATCCCTAACTCAAGGCTTTCTTATACAGCGCATTATGTGTGGAGATACAGGAGTGCCTGTATTTGATCTTTGTTTACTGGATGGATAAATCTAGGGCTGTATAAGGCCAGCGTTGTGGTTATATTGCTAGATAACACTGAAGAATGTGACACACTATAGTTAACTGAGCCGCAATATTTTGTGCAAAATCATTTAATTAGTTTACATCAGAACATTGATTTCACAAAACGCTCACAGAAACACTCCCCTGTAACTGATTAATTGGCCGAGATGTTATAAGCACACTCTGATAGATTGGAGGGCTTATTTTCAAATTGCATATCAATACAGGTCTTGGTGTGTTAATATGACAATCAGATTAAATGAATGGCTTACCTGTGTTTGCAGGTTGGCCATATCAGCTTCCATCTCATTGTTGGACTCGCTGAGCTCAGTGATTTCTTTATTGAGCTGCTTGATGTCCTCATCATTATCCAGCACTACAGTGAGAGAATGAAATGATCTGAATATTTAAAGGACAACTGACTAAAATGAAGAAATCAGAATAAGAGTTAGTGTTCTCACCATCACTGGCCCTGAACTTCGTGCTGAGATAATCTTCACCAGGGAACTTGGCTTTCTTCTTAGCTAGAGAGGCCCGAGGACAGCCAGAGAGACTAAAACCCAAAAGCAACATGTGTTGAATTTCCTCAAAAACAATTTAGGAAATAGCTTGTTCGAAACACACTTGCACAATTCATGCACTAAAATAAAATAAATGAGGTAGGACAAGTTTGGTGTTTGGTTTAGCTCCTTTCACACTGTAATCCTGAACTTCTCTAGAAATTAGCCAGAGGACATGAGTATGTGAATGTCCATGTCTGTATCAGTCATATTGAACATTAAACGGAATTTACTCTTACAGCTCCCTAATACAAAGTCCATTTAATGTCCAGCTGAGCCCATGTATGAACAGAGCTGGTCTTTTTCCAGAGAAGTCACTGCTAGTGAGTGTGTGTGTTGATGTTATCATGCAACTGGTATGAATCTGAGAGGAAACAAACATCCAAGGTTAAAAATGAAGAATCGTTTACAAGAAGATGCAAAAAAAGGCCTAACTGCAGAGATGAGGAAATTTGGGAAGTCCTGTCATTAAATGTGAAAGTGAAAGTGACTATTTGTCATTGTGTGAACACACAAATGTAGATGAAATTGTCAGACAAATTAAAAGAAAGGAAAGAGTATCTACTATTTATGATCAAACTTTAAGTTAAAAGGTGTTTTGTTGGTTGCACTGCTAACAAACAACTGAAAATGGTAGTTCATGAATCTCAGATTCACATGCCTATATTTCTGAAAATATAGTGAAACCTTAAAATGAAACTTAAATAAAGACAGACTTGACCTTTTGACATAAGTGTAGTACATAAGTTTTAGTTATTTAACACACTTTAGTCCACCACGCATCAAATAAGCACATAAATATTCAAATCTATTGCAAGAATGCTGAAGTTCTGTCTCTTTATTACCAACATGTGAGAATAGTAAAGTTCAACTGCCTAACACTGTCTTATAGTTTACACAGTTAACATTCTGTTTAGAACTGTACCTGCGGTGAGTAAGGAAGCTGCCATTGGCATGGCCTGATCCATCGCAGCCTGGTGTGGGGCAGGTGGGCCCCTCTGTTTTGAAGGCCTTCCAAGAGAAAGGTGTTCCATTTAGCAGTCCCTCCTTTTGTCGGCGGGCAGCCAGCGGGCACCCATATGCACTGCGGTGAGTTGCATACTTCCCACTTATATGACCCAGACTGTCACAGCCAGGCACTGGACACCTGGAGGAGAGAGAGAGAAAGAGAGAGAGAGAGAGAGAGAGAGAGAGAGAGAGAGAGAGAGAGAGAGAGAGAGAGAAGGATGTGATGGAGAATAAGAGAGAAAGGGAGGAAACGAGAGACAGGAATATCAGAGATGCTGCTTTTGTACTGAGTTTCTGAAGGTCAGGTCAGATGACCGACCACTGACCGATTAACAGCAAGAGCATTCATCTGATCCAGAAATATCACCTTGCCATTAGCCTCTTCTATTACACCAATTAGCTCAGCATCCTGCACCGCTGTAGCTTTTCTGTGGTAGTACTGAACGCTGCAATTACTATCCTAGTCATGCACCACGATTGATAAAGCGGTGAAAATTTCTGCACCTTTGGCCATGAAGCGCCACTGTTTTCATATGAATTAGCTTTGTGGTAAGGTGTAAAACAAGGTGATACTTGAGCAGACAGAGGGCAGGCAATTCTTTTATGCTGTCCAGCACACTGGCCTTACATTATATAACAAAAAAAACCAAAAAAATAAAACAAAAAAAAAACATGCATGCACATTCACATAGAGTTTTCTATCATGTTTTAGGTGGTGTAGCTGGAAAAGCCAGGATCTGTTTGAGGGGCCTCAGCTAAACTTCATTCGGCTAAAGTGCACTACAGTAAAATGGTTGTCAGTTTGTTGAGAAATCTTCTAGAATGAATATGTACTTGGCTAATATTTATCATACTACAAATACTCCCTTGTAATGTGTAGTAATATTTATTGCTCTCCTTTGGGTTTTTAAAGAGAACAGCTCATCTATACAATACCGTACAGTATTGTAAAAGCGTTTCTATGCCGTACGAACTTTAAAAGCTCGGAGTCCTCCTTGTCGTCCTTGGTGGGGGTCGTTTTTATTCCGCCTTTCTTGGCACGGGGGCACCCAGACAAACTGAAAACAGAGAGTATGCAGCCCATGATGAGAGTAGCCAGAAAGCAATAACGGCTTAGGACAACAGCCCACTGGACATAAGTCATCATCTGAGCGAAATAAGACAGGCCAAATTTAAATAACAATAGAGGTAGTTGCAGCAGTCAGCAGGCAAGCAGAAGAGTGGGGAACAGCACAGAGAACCTGCCAGAAAAGTAATAAGATAGCAAATAGCAAGCACAAACATAAACCCCATGAGTTCTGTTCCCCATTCTAAAGCATTACTCAGGAAGGGTCATATCTGCACTATTGCATGTGTTGTGCATGTTTGAGTCCTATCACAGCTACCACTGTCTCATGCTCTGCTCTGTCTCTGACCTGCTGTGTATGTGCAGGTGTGTAAGTTGGTATTAGAGGTTGTGGGACTGGCCATACCTTCGGTGAGAGGCGTAGTTACCAGTGATGTGGCCAGAACCATCACATCCTGGGGTGGGGCACCTGGTCAAGCAAGGTCAATGGTAAAATGTTACTTTGTTTGGCACTATAAGCTGAAGTACTCTGATTTAATTAGCCCCCATTTAGAGGTCAGCATTCCTTGCTCTGGAGATTTACCTTCAAGGGGATAACCTGCCAGACCTACTAAAACAAGTTCACTGCTTCTGAAGAGGATCTCATCATATCACTTATAGAGAAGGATGTACTTAAACATCTATTGTACCTGTTAATCTGAGTTAATCTGAATTCAGATCTGAATTAAAGATGCAAGCTTTGTTTGTCTGATTAGACTGTTTGTTGGATGGAGACAGGTTTGGTGGTCTGTTTGGTGCACAGTTGTAAGGAGTCCAAACTTATCTGTATATTTTAACAATTTATTTTAAATTCCATTAATGGAATTCTTTTTTTTTCACTTGTTTTGCTTTGGATTTCCCTTTATTCAGCACAAGGTTGTTCAAATGATCTAACCTGAGAAATCCAGACAAAACGAACAAAAACAAAGGTCTCGGATGAACTTGGTATTTTTGCTAGCATTCTGTAAAGTATGTCCTACCTGAAAGAGCATTTTTGGGCAGAACATTTGTAGATCATTTATTGTCCAAGAGTTTACTAATGTCTAATATTATAGAGAGAGAAGTGAGAAACATCAGAAGGAAACAGTTTAGCAAGCTTAGCATTACAGCATAGAGGAACAAAGGAGACAGAGGTAGAAAACATACTTGAGTTCAGCTGTATGTGCAGCCATGAGGGACCGAAGACTCTTATCAGCAAGAGGACACCCAGACAGGCTGAGAGATAGAAGCAGAGAGATGTGGCAAGAAAAAAGGGAGGATAGGAAAGAGAAAGAGCCCAGAATGTCCCTTGTCAGTACCAGAAGTACAGAACAGGCAAAAAAGGAGCATGAACAAAAGGAACATCTGTACAGTTTCAATCAGTTGGTACAAAAGTCATTTTGTTGAGGGAATCATTCTGTACACAGACTGGCTAGACAGTAGGAGACATACTATTGGAAGGACAACGTCACTGGAAGATTGAGTATACTCCACCTGCGATGGGATGCATAGTTTCCAGTGATGTGGCCACTGCCATCACAGCCAGGAGTGGGACACCTACACAAAAAAGTGGACACAAAAAAGGCCCCAATAGTACATTTTCTTGCATTTACTTATTGAAGCGAAACGTTTTTTTTTTAACATTTACTTTTAGCACCGATAAATGTAAAGTAAAGCTCTTACTAGGTGCTCCTTATCGAGGCACTTTCACAAAGCAGTCCAAACAGTCCTTATAATTTCAGCATGAACAGGAAGTGCTTAACTGCTTAACTGGACACTTTTTAATCTGTTGGTTTTGTGATGCAGTTAACCCAAAATGAGCTGCTACTGCAGCATAACTTCACAGTGGAGAGAATGGTACATTGAATGGAACGTTTTGAAACTTTCAGTTTCTTTAATGAAAGTGAAAGTAACTATTTGTCATTGTGATTACATATCACAGCACACAGTACACATTATTAAGTCATACACATATTGTGGAGCAGTGAGCAGCCACACATCCACTGCCCAGGGAGCAGTGTTGGTGGCAGAACCTTGCTTGAGGGTACCTAAGGGAAACCTCATTGGCATGACTTCCTCATGACTGAGGAAATCATAGCAAATTATAATTAAACACTGATCTAATTCAATATGCAAAGCATTACAAAATACAAGCCACTTACATGAGGAGTTCTTTTTTGCACTCCTTGGGCTGGAACTTGACCTTGAAGCTGGGTGTGGTGACCTCCCCAGGGTACTTTCTATCCTCTGGGCAGTCTTGCCCCATGTCACAGTCCTCATGATCAGAGGAGGCAAATGACTGGGTGGTATGGTCCATCTGTAAACACAAATATTATATTTATATATATATATATATATATATATATATATATATATATATATCCATCCATCCATTTTCTGCCGCTTGTCCCAAACAGGGTCGCGGGGGAGTGCTGGTGTCCAACCCAGCGCACACAGGGCGAGGACAGGGGACGCAGCCTGGACAGGTCGCCAGCCCATCGCAGGGAGGAGCAGGACGGGGACGGCACCTTGCCCAAGGGTACCTCAGGGCAACCCATTGGGAAGGGGTTCGAACCCCCGATCCTCCGATCATGTGGCCAACGCCCTAATCACTAGGCCACCACTGCCCCGTTTTTTTTTCTAGGTGAGCAATTCTAAGGATCCAAGGACAAGTGAGGTTATAAAGTGGAATAGGGTTTTAATAAATAAACTATATATGTAAACTATATATATAGTATGTTTGTTCCCTCTTTGGGCCAGGTGGTGGGTTTAGGTAACTTCCTGACAGGCCAAATCAAGCATCCCCATGGGTCAGATTTAACCT
Organism: Hepsetus odoe; assembly: GCA_017165825.1. Lineage (NCBI taxonomy): Eukaryota > Metazoa > Chordata > Actinopteri > Characiformes > Hepsetidae > Hepsetus > Hepsetus odoe. The sequence continues at coordinate 12,763,590 of CM029385.1, read as the reverse complement.
GTGGGCCACATTTGAGGCAGCTCTGCTCTAGACTTATTATACATTCATTAACACATTATTAATTCATTCACCTAGATATTAAGTGTTGTGTACTTGAGGTAACTACAAAAATGTATGTTTATTATCAATATTGTGATTGGTCTATTTGTCATTACATTTCTATTTAATATTAATCAATAATCATAAAGAGCAGTTGGCATTTTTATACTTAAAAAGTAAAAGTGAAGATATAATTACCAGTTTAATAATCTCAAGCTAGACTTGACTGATATGAACTTTTAAACACAAGGATGCCATTAACAGTTCCTTGTTTTTTCAATATCTATCTTAAGCAGTCCTATCTCAACAACCTTGTGTTAAAAGCCATGTTCATAAATCAGAAGTCTCACCTCCTCCAGCTCCTCCTCTCTCTGCCGATTGGGTTTGGTATAGTCCAGAGGCCCCTCCCACTCTTCCTGCTTGTAGGAATGTAAGTGGGGTGAAATGCCACTGCTCCCACGGTGCAGGGATGAAGATGATGATGATGAGAGGTCAGGAGAGCGCACCCCTGGGCTTGTGCTCAACAGGCCTCCCTCCCTCTTTATGGGCTTCTTCATACTCAAGTCCAGAGTTCCGTTCTCGTCCACCTCTATCTCCATGTTCTAGCAGAGAACCAAACAAAATGACATTTAAATAGAAAGACAATTCAGCAACTTAATGGAGCATACTTTTGTTGTTTTTACATTTTTAGATTGATCAGTGAGTCATGTGAAAAACTTTTTTCAGCTCTTATGCCACATGCTGACTTTGGAAAATTTGCCATCAATGTTTTTTTTGTTTTTTTAAAAAAATAAAAATAAAGCATGAAGGGTTGAAAATGAATATAAAAATATATACATTTAAATGTAGAAAATAGATTCATATGCCAGTCTTGCACACTTTAAAGTATCATGGAGTTAGTAGGGAGTTGATGCTAGTAAGGGATTGAGCAGAATTCTAATATGACATAGAAAGCTGTACAACTAATTGTAAACACCCTTTTGCCAATTAAAACTATGAGGTGCAACCTAAACAACAGAGCCCAGTAATGTTATTGTGAAGAGGTGGTGAAACACCAGCATTGTGTGATTACCCGTGGCTCTGGCGCAGCACAGTCTAGGGGGAGTTTAACAAATAAGGCTGAGCTTTCTTTTCAGCTAAAACACTGCCTAATGACAGAGGTACCTTCCAATACAGTGACTAATAAGGCAGCCTCATCCACAGCGAAATGATCTAATTGTGACCCTTCTTTGTCAGTGTCACTCCTGTACTAGTCAAGTGAGTTTTATTAAAATAGTGCTTTTTACAAATGTTGCTGTTACAAAGCAGCTTTACAGAATCCGGGTCCAAGCCCGAGTGAATAAGCCGAGATTGACAAAGGTAAGGAGAAACTCCCCAAAACAGGAGGAAGAAACCTTGGGAGGAACCAAGACTCAAGAGAGGAACCCATTCTCTTCTGGTTGACACCGGAGATAAAGAAGGAAAAGAAAGAGAAAGTGCATTTCATAACTGAATCAATTTAGTGGTGAGTTCCAATATCTGGTAAGTTACTATAACTCATTAGTGTCTGTAATTGGAAGTTCAATGTGCTAATAGTGGTCGTTCAGTTTGAGTGGGTGAAGCTTTTGATAATCTTAATGACAGCAGCTCATGCAGATGATCCAGCCTGATGTAGCTGATCTGAAGCTCAGGTGGGGAGAGAAATCTGATGATAGCTGTTTTGATAGCAGTTTTATGGGCAGTGGTGGCCTAGTGGATGTGGACTATGCCCCAGGATCAAGAGATTGTGGGACTGAATCCCTTACCAGTGGGTTGCCCTGAGGTACCCTTGAGCCGTCCCCATCACTGCTCCCCGGGTGCTTTCAGTAGCTGCCCCCTGCTGCACATGTGTGAGTGTGTGCATGGGTATAATTTCATTGTGTTTCACTGTGTGCTGTGCTGTGTTTCACAATGACAAGTATGGCCACTTTCACTTCACTTTCACTTGTCAACTTGGTGGACTAGCTGGTATGGAGTTCAGGAAACCCTCACAGTAACTGATGGAATTGGCTGGGAGGCATTTGCTTTCTGGAAATGCCTACGCTGTCTACCGTACAGGTGGTGGACAGCTGTCCATCTCAAACAGAGAGAAAGAAATTAGTTCTGTAACAAACACACATTGTACAAACCATGAATTTCAGCACTGTGACTCTGGCAAACTCGCTATTACAGCCTGACCAGAAAGAACAGATAACAGATAAGGACAGAGACAAACAAACGTGAGTAATCACATGAGAGTGGTGGGCCAGCAGAACCAACATCCCAGTTTACTGTAATTCTCTGTATCCGTGAAACCCCAGGATCTGCTCCTTTTAACTAACAGGAAAATTAATTACTCAAAGCCTGACTAAACTAATTTTTAGCCTGGACTTAAATACTGAGAGTGTGTCTGAGTCCCGGAAAGTAGCTGGAAGACTGTTCCAGAGATGGGCTTTGAATGAAAAGACTCTTCCCTCTGTAATTGTTTTCAAAATGCTGGGAACTATTGGAAAAGCAGCACCTTGCAATCTGAGTGAGTGTGGAGGGTCAGGAATTTCACAGGAAGCCATTGAAGTTCAGATAATATCAGACTAATGTGATCAAATTTGTGAGGCTATGTGAGGATTCTAGCTGCTGCGTTCTGGGCTAACTGGAATTTATGAAGGCTTTTACTGGAACATCCTGACAGCAGGGCATTACAATAATCTAGTCTTGAGGTGATAAAAGTGTGTATCAATATTTCTGCATCCTGCACTCTGCATCATTCAGTCTATGTATCCACCAAATGTATTGTCCTGTGGGGGTTCGGATCATTGATGAAAGGAGTAAAGGGGACGAACAAATCAGAAACAAATGGACTGAAGTCTGCAGTTGTAAATTACAAAGTGTGAATATGAGTGTTGACCCAAGGGAGGTGTACCTAATGAAGTGGCCAGTGAGGGAATATATTGTGTTAACATGAAGTGATTCCAGGCCCATGAATGGTAGTGTAATTACATCTAAGCACAGCCCACGTGGTGCGTTGTAAGCCCTGAGGTAAAGAATGGCAGTGTGTATGTAGTGCGAAGTGTGTTAAGTAGCAGCAAAGGCGCCCACGTGGCAGGAGCTGATCCCAGAGTGGCCATGTGCTGATTAGTGTGAGCCACCAGGCCTCTCGGCCCATTAATCTTCCCCTTTTATCCCCCTCCTCTAAAAACATGGCAGCAAATCGAAAAAAATGATGAAGTAGTTGCTCCCCTCTGCTGAGAGTAAAAAAAGGCTTTTTACAAAAAAGGTGGAAAAAACCCCACAATATGAGGCCAAGAGCTTGTACAATTACAGTGTAAACTCCCAATCCAATGTGGGGGGAATGAGAAGAAGACGGCAGATGGAAGAAGAAGGAGAGGGAAAAGCAAAGGAGAAAGAGCGAATGAGAAAAGAAAGAGAGGGAGAGAGACTTTAGACATCTTGACAATACAAAAAACATCGACCTGTATTCATCCTTCCATTAGTCTAGAGGAAATAATGAATTAAAAAGCACACCTGGCACTGTGTAATCCTGGGAAAACCTAATGCAATAATAGTGTGAGGAAAATGGAGAAAGTGAAGGAAATAAAGGACAGATGAAAGGACTGGAGGAGAAGTGACGCAATAAGGTCTCAACAACAGCCAGTTTTGTGGAGGGCGTCACTTCAGCTCATGATAAATTTATAAAAGCCTGATACAGAATCCCCTTCTTGCACAAAGACATACACGCTCTCATGTTTTCCTTACTGCACCACAGGGAGGCTGTGTTTGAAAAGCTTGATTTTAGTCCCACTCAGTGACTGTTGTCAGTATTAGCTTGATGTGGTTATGGCCATGACACAGTGTATTACAGTGTTGGATTATTATATGTACAAATGCAGTGGTAGGGGGTAGGGGGCCCTGGCAAATTTTAAGTCTGCTATGTTCCTTGGTTTTCAGTGTGTACATTGGATAGCTTTTGAAAGGTTTGCAGTTGCAGATGTCCCTTGTCATTAGGAGCATTTGATGCATCTGAAGGTGCTGACGTAATAATCCATTAACATTTATTTCAACATTCTTTTGAAATAATGTGCTCATTGAAAAGCTTGATGTTTTTTACACCAAGACATTCAACTACTAGGTACAGTCACATTTTTGTAATTAGTGTGTTTGATAGTAGGTACTAAAAATAGCTATTTAAAAAGTTATTCAATGCTTAATTGTTGATTTCTTGACAGGGAATAATTTACATGTTTGCATATTCTACCAATTTAGTGTTCCAGGACTATCCCAGTCACAAAACCCTACCATTGCTACCATCTTAGGCTATTGCTGAAATGATTGCACCACTAAATAGCAGGTTTTTTTTATTATTCATTTGGGGGGTTTTTTTGCTATTGATGCCACAAAAGGTTTTTTGGGACCCTGACTGTAATGTAAAGGTTCTATATAGCCTTTAACCTAAAATGATTTATCAGGACTGTTCTGGAACTTTTATTTTTAGGAGTATGATTAAAGGCGGTTGTTGTCAGGTCAGAGATTTGGAGTGTGGTCTGTACCTTGTCCTGTTGTTTAATGCTAAGATTCTCTGGTCTCTCCCAGCAGCGAGTGGACAGGTTGAGGATGGCTGTGGCGGCCATGTGTGCAGCCTCAGCATCATGGGAGTAGTCATGGGCGCTGGATGGGCTTTTCCCGTAGGTGCCCTGCAAGCTGGGACTCGGTGGAGAGGTCCTGGGGAATGGAGGTTTGGCTGTGGAGAAACAGGGGATTATTAATTAGAATTAAATCTCATAATTAGTATTCCTAACCACATCCTCCACTTGCTAAGCTGTCCCTTGACAGGTGAGCTAGAACCTAAGCCTGCTTTTGCTTACATTTGAAGGCTTTGGGTGAGGTTTCGCTGGTGTGCATCTTTGGGCTGAGCATGCGCTTGCCGAACACCTGCACGTCGAAGCTTGCATAATCAAAGGAGACCTTGGAGTATTTCTCCAGCTCCTTAGCCAGGTTAGCACGTGGGGTGGTGGGCACCAGACTGGCCCTGTAGCTGCCAAACTGTGGCACTTCCAGCTGCTTCACAAAACACATGGGTCTGGATGGAGAGATACAGAGGATGAGAAAGAGGGCAGATGGATTTAGAAGTAGGTCTTTTAAATACATGACGCATTGTGTGATATTAGATTTAATCATTACAATCTTGCAATCTTTACCAAAATAAATATTAAAAGAATATTTAAAAATCCATTCATCTATCTTCTTAACCGCTTGAGAAGCTAATGAAACAAATCATTACTGGATATTTGAATATATATATAAATATATAATCCATTTAGGGTTCTTCTTCAAACCATAACAATATGTGAAGGGCCATACTGACACTTCTCAATTACAAGAATAGTTCTTTTAAAAACCATCCAATGAAAAGACAACTTGTCAGTGTCAGGGACCTGAGCAGATGTGTAAGTTCACCCTCAAAGCATTACTGAAACAGAAAGAGAGACTATTACTTATTTATATAACCTGATAAATATATATATATTTTCTTTATAGGACCAGATACTTTTGTTTAACAGCCTCTTCGTGGAGCAATCCAAATAATATCAATGGAATCACAACTTCTCCCTCACAATTATATTGGGATATTTATATAAAGTTATTCCTTTCCCAAGAGTTAACATCTTGAAAGTGAATGAGAAAAAGAGGGCGAATAAGAGCCAGACGAACTATAATTGAGTGTGAAATATCTGGAGACCAAGCAGAATTTAGAGAGGGAGAAAGAGAGAGAAAGAAAGAAATAGACAAAGCAGAGACTGATACAGGCTGCTGAAGGAAGAAAAGAAAGAAAGTAAAAGGGGAGAGAGAGAGAGAGAGAGAGAGAGAGAGAGAGAGAGAGAGAGAGGGGGGAAGTGTACTCTTGAGGAGCAGAGGGGCAGGATTAAATGGTGTCTTATCAGCACGGGGCACATTTGCATATTGTAGAGCATGGAATTCATGAGCTTTAAAACCGGCTTCTGTTTCCTGGAGAGCCGTTAGTCCTGACTGGCCTGCCACTGCTACACCCACAGATCCATCCTTTAGAAGCCACAAACCCCTTAAAGGAGCCATATAATTGAAAACTAAATATATTCTCCTTTTTTTCCAAGGAAAAAGCTTGAAGTAAATTTCTAAATGTGTCATTCACTCCGAAGCATATTTATAAAATAGGATGTGCAAACACTCTGTTTTGAATGATGTTTGTGATATCAAGACCATAAACACATTTAAGCATGGCTGGCCATTCAGCCAACAGCACCTCAGTTTAATCCATTCAGACTGTAGTCACAAGGTGACTGCATAGAGTCTGAAGAAAAGCTTTTCAAGTGGAAGGGAAAACAATTGTCCTGTGTAGTCTCTGGGTCATTCCCCCAGTGAGATGGAAATCAACTCTGATGTTTTTTAATTAACCCTTGGAGCTTCCAAGGACACATTGCGTATCCTTTTTCACTATCATTAAAAAGGACTTACATTTTTAAAAGACCCGTCCAATGTCAGTGGTATTTTCATCACTGCTTGCTTGTTAGCTGTGGCTTCACACTTCGCTTGAAGCTTTTTAGATGTTGATACATTGCATATTAATACAAATATGCTTACATAAACAGTAAACATATTAACACATCGTTCAAAGTTTTAGATGAAGTCTTACAGGCAGCTGAGAAAGCAATGCTTACAATGGACATGTTTGTTGTAAATATAAAAGACTCTCTGGCACAGCATGACTTCCAAGAGTATTAATATTCATAATTCTATTATTAGATTAGGACACTGTTGACTGTCTGTGTGTGAAATGATGTGTTGAGCTGCTAGCAAGCAATAATGGGCAAAATGAAAAGAATTAGAACTCTCCTGTTCTGAAAATATTTTACACCTCACCACAATGATAAATAAGATAAAACTTTCACTGTTCTAGCAAACAAATCATGTAGACCTGCCACTCTAAAAACAGCATTAAATGAAAAGTTGATACCCGTACTCTCTTTAGAAGAAGACATTTTTAATATTATTATTCCATATTGTGACAAATACACATTTTCTTTGAAAAATACTGTCATTAAAAATGCATTGTCCAACTAAGGGACCTGCAAACCGATGCATGCAAATCTATTCAATTGATTTCTTGAGCTGAGTTTTAAAATGTATTACTTTTTAATTATAAGAAGCACAGTAGATATGAAAAATTTGGGACATGAAGTCTTTAACACAGGATAAGAAAGAGCCACTGACTGTGTGTGTAGGTATGTGTGCGTAGCTTTGTGAGTGTGTTTTTGGATTGCGACTGATGTAACTTGTATTGAACTGTGTCGACACATTTTCAAAGCTCAAGCACAGAATGGAAGAAGAAGGAAGGTTCTATCTGCAGAAACACACACACACACACACTTGAATGCACTGTGCTTGCTCTTTTTGTTCTGTGTCCCTTCATTAAGCCGGTCTGCTCCCATTAGAGCGGGGTGGCATGTGGAACACTCAGAGGTTTCTCTGGTGACCTCCTTGTCTTCTCCTAATGGGCTCTCGCGCCACACCGACGCTCATTTGAATCATAATAATACCAATAAGAGAAGGTTCCGTTTATTGTGTGCTGCAATCCGCATCGCCTCCACTGACATGTAGATGCGCTTCCTGGAGGAATGTAATTATTTTTCTTATACTCCATGCCCTCTAAGTCCATTAATTAGCTTATCAGTGGCATAATTAGACTTGCAGGGCTGGCATGTGAGCTCAGAGTGATATGCTAGGCTGTTCTCTGTTAGAAAGGGCAAGAAGGGGGTTATCACTTCAGAAATGCCTGGCCAATCACGCTGCCGTAAGTGGGTTCTGTCCTTTGATTGATGGCCGTGTTAACCAACCATGGCAGGTGTACTTGATCGACATGTTGCTGACACAGGGAAGTGGTCAGGAGGCAGAAAAAAATAGGCCACTGCTGGGCCAAGTAAATGCTGAAAGGCTGCTCCATTTTTTGCCACAATTTTTACTTTTTTGTTTTGGAACAGCTTGGGATCTGCTTATTTAGTTAGTGATGGATCAGAAGTAGCCCTGCGTCTGGCTATAGCTGACCACGTTTCATTAGTAATAGATCACTGCACTGAAAAAAGATATGTGTTGAATATACTTCATTCATGTGTGACTTGGGTATCTGACTGACCTGAGCACTCTGTCAGAGTTGGGGCTGCCTTTGGACTGCTCACTGATGGTGTGGGTCAGGTGCTGCTTGTCGTGGCTCTTGGTCAGCTTTTCAGCTGCTGCAATGGGACATCCTGACAAGCTGAGAGCACACAAGACATGATGAGAACACAGTCGAAGCTGCATTGGATACCTGTGTGCATGTGTGAATGCACAAGAGGTACAGTACCTGCGGTGTGTGTTGCGATTACTGTTGACATGCCCTTGTCCAGTGCAGCCAGGCGTGGGGCACTTCAGAACATTCTCATGCATGGCCAAGACTGCACACATAACCAAGCATATATATATATATATACATATATATATATATATATATATATATATATATATATATATATATATATATATATATACACAGTGTAAACATATTTTGTCATTAAAAAGCTGCAGCTGCAAAACCTAGAGTTGATTTTAAAACAATAGTAAAAGTACAATATTCAAGGATTAATTATGCTCTCATAAACCAAGATGTGCCCTTTAAATACTGGAAATATCATGCTATGGTCAGTAAAGCACACTGAGACCTGTTGTAAATTAGCTAGCAACTATCAAAAATTCAGCAACTTCCTTTTAATATATGACATGCCTTAGGGAAACTTAACAGAAAATGGATTAACAGAAAATATGCAATATGCATCATAACAAAATTAGACAGGTGCCTAAATTTGGGCACCCCAACAGAGATATTTCATCAATACTTAGTTGAACCCCCTTTTGCAAATATAACAGCCTCTAGACGCCTCCTATAGCCTTTGATGAGTGTCTGGATTCTGGATGGAGGTATATTTGACCATTCTTCCATACGGCCATTGAACATTGTACTTCTCTTGCTGCATGAATGCCGTTGTAGATTTTGAACTGTGTTTTGGGTCATTGTCTTGTTGGAATATCCAACCCCTGCGTGACTTCAACTTTGTGACTGATGCTTGAACATTATCCTAAAGAATTTGTTGATATTGGGTTGAATTCATCGGACCCTCGACTTTAACAAGGGCCCAAGTCGCTGAACTTGCCACACTGCCCCACAGCATGATGGAACCTCCACCAAGTTTGACAGCAGGTAGCAGGTGTTTTTCTTGGAATGCAGTGTTCTTCTTCCGCCATGCAAAGCGCTTTTTGTTTTGACCAAATAACTTAAATTTTTGTCTCATCAGTCCAAAGCACTTTGTTCCTAAATGAATCTGGCTTGTCTAAATGAGCATTTGCATACAAGTGAAAGTGACAACCCTTGTCATTGCAAGGTCACAGCACAGCAGACAGTGAACCACAATGAAATTGGACCTCTGCATTTAACCCATGCACACTCAACACCGTGCAGCTATTGAAAGCGCCTGGGGAGCAGTGACGGGGACAGCACCTTGCTCAAGTGTACCTCAGGGCAATCTATTGGGAAGAGGTTTGAACCCCCGATCCTCCGGCCAACGCCCTAACCACTAGGTCACCGCTGCCCCAACAAGCGACTCTGTTTGTGGTGTGAGTGCAGAAAGGGCTTCTTCTCATCACCCTGCCATACAGATTTTCAGTACATCGTTGTAGAACGATGTACAGATACACCATCTGCAGCAAGATGTTCTTGCGGGTCTTAGGAGGTGATCTGTGGGTTGTCTGTAACCATTCTCACAATCCTTCACATGTGCTGCTCCTGTATTCTTCGTGGCCTGCCAGACCTGGTTTAACAGCAACTGCGCCTGTGGCCTTCCATTTCCTGATCACAATCCTCACAGTTGAAACTGACAGTTTAAACCTCTGAGAGAGCTTTTTGTAGCCTTCCCCTAAACCATGATACTGAACACTCTTTGTTTTCAGATCTTTTTAGAGTTGCTTTGAAAATCCCATGCTGTCACTCTTCAGAGGAATCAAAACTTGCAATTGACCATCTTAAATACCTTTTCTCATGATTGGACACAGCTGTCTATGAAGTTCAAGGCTTAACGAGCTAATCCAACCAATTTGGTGTTGCAAGTAATCAGTATTGAGCAGTTCCATGCATTCAAATCATCAAAATTACAAGGGTACCCAAATTTTTGCTAACTGAATACTGCTTCACTAAAGATCGGAAAACACCCCAGTACTCAGATGTTCCTAGGAAATGAAAGACATACCACTGTTATCTTTTTTGTTGAAAGTAGAGTAAATTATTATGCAGGCTGAGAGGGGGTCCCAAACTTTTTCATATGTCTGTATATGTGTGTGTGTGAACCCAGCTTACTCTCTGGTGGGATCCTGTCTTTGTGTGGGCAGCCTGACAAACTGCGGTGGTGAGGGTACAGTCCAGTCACGTGACCAGTGCCATCACAGCCAGGGGTGGGGCATTTGATCTCTCTCTTCTCTGGTCTGGAACTCTCTGTGAAAGCAATAAGACGTTATCAGTCGTTCTGTTGTCGCATCACAACTAACACCGTTTCTACATGAGCCATGCAATCAAGTTGAGAAGGCCCAAATAGTAACACAGAGTCCTACACACACACACCTACACACGGTGACCTTATCTGAAAGAGTCCATGCTCCCTGAGAGCAGATTTATTGTGATAATGATGGCCATTACCTGCAGTGGATGCGCGGAGGATTTAATGCAGGATTAGTGTTGGCTAGGTGCATTCGTTTGCGTTGCGGCTTATTGGACCTTACACTGAGAAATAGGCCTCATTAAGCACACTTTACCATTGGCAAGGTTTATCTACACATTATATGGAGGAGAGGGAGAGGGACTTGTGTATTTGTGAGTGCATGTGTGTGGGTGTGGGTGTGTGTGTGTGTGTGTGTGTGCATACAGGTACAGAGACATTAAAGTGAAAGCAAAATAATTAATCAAGAGGAGAAAAGGAGGCAGTTTGCATGGAGGGAGAGCAAGAGAGGGAGCACGAGCTAGGATTTTACACACGGTCCAGTGCTCCCTTAATTGAATGTTGAAATGTTAATGAGACATGCACCTTCTAATTAAAACTGGACAGAGCATGAGGAAGGCAGTTAAACGGGCTGAGCGCAGAACCTGACTGAGCGCCCTCAGCTACTGCAGCGGGGCAGCATGAGCACCGGGCAAAGCGCCAACACACGACCACAAACAAACCAATAAACGAACAAACAAACTCCAAGCCAATCTAATTGCACCAACCCCCCACCCCCCACCCCGCCTCTCTCGCGTTAAGTGCTTCCTTCAGTAATTATAGACTACAGCTCTAGTTTATCTATGGAAACAAATTCATTTGACCCATTTACTCTCTATTGCTATCCCATTAAAAGACTACAGAGCTTCGGTGGCTTATCTAAGCAAGGATTATGTCTGTTTTTCGACGTTTTCATGTAGGCTTAATTACATGCAGGCAGTTTATAAACTAACCTGTGAACACACTACATACAGTTCAATAAAAGGCATATACACTCAATGGCCATTTTATTAGAAACAACCAGTCTGTCATTATTTTCCAACTATAGAACTGCCCTAGCCTGAATAACTTTGAGCCACCAAGAAATGACCCTGACATGTAAAACACACATTGTGTGGTGCTTCATTACACAATGTGTACAGAAACAGATCATTGACTATTAAAATGACTGAGCAGTGCTGCAAGAGAACAGATATGCTATAAATAATAATAATTATATGCAGTACCTTGCAGTCTTTAAGTAAATTGCTTAAAACTATTAAAATTATAAGTTATATATATATATATATATATATATATATATAGTTATTATATATATATATATATATATATATATATATATATATATACTGTATTTTTTGTTTATTAAACTGATCCTTTCCTAAAACCTTAGTTATTTCATAACTCTGCATCCAAAATAGATGGACCATGGTGAAGTTACAGGGAGTAGAATTATAAGCATGTTTTCTATAAAGCGGTGATTTCTATGTAAATCTACATTTTTATAGGTCAATACCATAATAAAGATAACTATAATAAAGATATATTAATGATTATACCTTTGCCATAGTAGCTCTTGCGTAGTTGATCCATGTGCTTGATGGGCCGGGTCATCCAGGGGAAGTAGCGATGGTGATCAGGAATGTGTGGGAATTCTCGGTGACTCTTGACCTGCTGGGCTTTGAGAGCGATGGCCTGCTCTAGTAGGCCCAGGTTGCCCCTCATCATGTCATACATCTCAGACTCATCTGCCACTGTTGAGCGCTGGGACATGCTATCATTATCTTCATCTTCATCATCTCTGTCCTCTTCCTCCTTCTCTGATCCTCAGATTGCACTATTGGAATAACTGGGGTATAGAGCTTGGATGAGGCTTTACAGGGAGGTGTAGTTCTCAGGAGACAAGGGTTTGTGGGTAATGTAGTTGTCATTCTTATAGGATCCCTGAGCTGCAGTGATCACAGAGGCATTTCGTTCTGGCTTCTGATCTTCATCTTCTTCATCTTCAAATTCTTCCTCCTCTGGCTTCTCGTGACCCTCAGCCAGATGTGCGTTCACCTGCTCTGTGAAGTATTGGTGGTCTGACTCTTGTCTGCCATTCTGCATCTTCTCTTCTTCCTCTTCTTTTGTTTTCCCATTCACTCCATTCATTTTGGACAGATGAACTATATTTTGGGACTCTTCTTTGTTTCTTACCTCTTCTTCCTCTTCTTCTGCTCCTGTCTGGCTGTCCTCTGGTGCCTCCACAGTGAAAGGCTGCTGCTGTTGCTGCTGTTGCCATGGAGGTGAGGCGTGGTTATTACGGTTGTTGAGGTGAATTAGTGAGTTGGCCACCATGTGGTTGTAGCCAGAGACGCCATCTGTTCCACAGTTTCCAAGCTTCTTGGGTGCTGGATGCCTCAATAATCATGCACTCCTCTGCGGGGGAGAGAGAATGATGGCTAATGATTAGTTTATACGTATAATTAACTCTTCGAGGCCAACGCTATTGCGATGGATTCACATATTGTTTTAATGTACTTACCTAATGATTTAATTGATTGCATATGCATATTGAAACCATTTATACTTATTCAGCTTTGGTTCAAAAGTGTTTCCTAACTGACTAAACTTAAATGTAAACTCGGAAGGAATAATATTAATATATTAATATTTATATTATTGCTTAAAAAAAAGAATTTTTCCACTAAAGGCGAACTTGATCATTTTAACAATTAGGTTTGTGTAATTCCTGGAAGATTTACAGTTGTCATAGTTGTCATAGATATCAAAACAAAAAAGCTAATGGCTGTTAATATAAGGACATTTTTAATTGTGGACAATCTCTATTGATTTGTTTGTCATGAACCTTTACTCAGTATAAAGCATGTTTGTCTTTCAGATGGAATAAAAATCTAAACTGTTCGTCACAAGGTTTTGATAGCGCAGTGGTAAAATAAAAAGTGAGCTTGGATGTACAAAATCAATGAATTTGATCTATTTATGAATTCTTTCCATTTCTCCAGTGTCCTGGCTGGGTTGACGTATGTCTCTATGACAACAGGCTATTGTAGTCACAGGGGCTGTTGCATTTTAACACACCTTCATCACCCTCGTCTGCTTCCTCTTCCTCAGTGCTGTTGCTCGTGTTTCTGCTCCTCTCGCCTCGAGATGCCCTCCTTCTCACTGCACACTTCTGCTGGATTTCTCGCCTTTCTTCTCATCATTCCTCCTCTCTTTGCTCTCCATTTCTCCTCCCCTCACTCCCATCACTCTTCTGCATTAAACACTCATCCATTGCTGCCAGGGGGTGGACTTCTCTGGAGACAGGCTGTTGCTCATGCCTGGCCCTCCCTCCTCCCAACCTCCTCTTTCTAGCCACTGCAGCTCAGAGTACTACGGGAAAAAGTATTGTGAATCAGCTTTTTGAATGGATGTGGTTGCGGCCTTTGCTGCCAAGTGTAATATGAATTGCGAGCTTAACATTATGCAATTCTAGTGAAATTTGGCTTCATGTAAGTTTAAAGCAATGTAATTGCATGAAAGTTTCAGCATGCAAAGCCAGGACCACAGTAAAACACATGCATCAAGCAATGAGAGCAAATGCAATGTGAACTGAAAAGGAGCAATGGTGTAATGCTCCATATTACCCAGGGAGGTCGCTGCACCGGCTAAAACCCATTATACGTTACAGTCAATTGACTGATACACTTAATTATACCACAATCAAAGAGGAATAGACAGAGAAAGAGAGGAAAAGAGAGAGAGTAGTGGCGGAGGGCAAAATTCAATAAAGCCCTCATCTAGAAAGCTTAGCTACAGAAGCAAGACACAGAAAGATCTATAAACACAATGCATCTAAAATGGCCTCCTGAACAGATACACATGTAAATAAAGGCAACTGTAATATGTTTTCAATAAACTGGAGACATCACTCAATGTCCTGCCTAAAGGCTTTATAGAGAGAGAGAGAGAGAGAGAGAGAGAGAGAGAGAGAGAGAGAGAGAGAGAGAGAGAGAGAGAGAGAGAGAGAGAAAAAGACTGAGAAAGAACGATAGAAGAGACTGTGACCAAAAGAAATAGAGATGAGAGAGATAAAACCAAGACTAAGTGCCCTGTCTAAAGGCCACTGAGAAAAAGCAAAAGTGAGAGAGGAAGACTGAAAGAAAGAAAGGCACTGACCAGATGAAAAGGAAAGATTATGTTCAGTTAAAGACTCAACCTGATGGCTATAGGTCAGGAAAAGACCAACTGACTATCAGGAAGCGAGGTGAGAGAGGGTGCAGAGGTGGTCTAAAGAGCTATACTAAAAAGGACTACAGGACACTAAGGGGTAAGTGGGTACTGTGTCTGTCATACCTTCTGTGTCGGGCATACTTGCCACTGACATGGCCAGAGCCATTGCATCCTGGTGTGGGACAGCTAAATGGGATCAGAAGTAGATGAAATTAACTTTTTGCTGAAGTTGGCCAAACCTGGCTCCTCCCACAAATGCAATGAGTGTAAATAAAGTTAAGGGCCCACTATTATGTATTCTCAAATTTGGGCACCCCTGGTCAGATTACATTGTTGTCATTGTCGTTGTCGTGACTGTCACAGGCACGACAGACTGTGACAGTCGTTGTAGTGAAAATAAATGCATATCCTTTACAGAGAAAGAAATTCTGTTCCTTTAAAAGCACAATTACAGCTATAGGAATTATATATTGTATATTTAGGAATTATAAAACAATAACAAAACATAAAATGTGAAAATGTAGCATGTGAAAAAGTTATTGCACATTTAATCTTTCCTTTTTTTTCTAGCACATTAAGCACACTAAGACATGTAGAAAAATTGCAGTCAAGTAGAAACATCTGCCAGTTTTCTGTAGCTTGTCCGAATCACAACAGTTAAGTCTGCTAAGCCAGGACAGAGCATGGACAGGTCAGATATTTCATTTGAAGTCTAGTTTTCCTTCTCAAAAATATGTGCGTTGTAGTTTTACTTCATCACCATGACTCTGTTTCACAGAGGCAATTAGCAATTTCACATATTAAGGTTTAGTAAAGAAATTCTCCTTCATCACACCTATTCACATCTCAGCGGTGAGGCAGAAAGCAAATGTTGTTGAAATGCACACAAGAGAGTGGCTGAGAGAGCAGCAGGAACTACAGCAGGGCCATTTAGGAGCATGTCATGCAAGATGATAACCTGTGGCCATGCATATGCATGAGAAGGTGTGTTAATGTGCAAATTACACATAGCACTCTGTGTTCATGCAAATGCATGAACAATCCTATGATTAAAGGTAACAAACTATAACAACAACGAGAATTCCAGCTGAGGTGCAACGCATGCTCCAACGCATCATGTCATGCAACCAACAAATGCCCTATGACCCCCTTCAGCTGCAAACTAATTGGTCTGTCATTAAGGAATAATTCAGGAGTATATGCTAACGATTCTAACAGTGAATGGAAACGAGTAGTCACAAGTGAATAATGCTAGATGCTGGTTTTCTCTTATAGTTAGCCACTTTAGCATTAATGACTACACATTTATTTAAACCTATTGCTCAGTGCTTACCATGACTAACATAAAAATGTACATTATGTAGTTATTAGGCTGAACATTTGATTACGCTCATGCTCAGATGTGTTCTAATGTAGCACCAGAAACCATAATTAGCTTATTTATTTTTTAAATGATTACACATACACAGACAAACACACACACACACACACACACACACACACACACACACACACACACACACACACACACACACACACACACACAGACACACACACAGACACACATATATCTTTTTTAAATGGATTACACATACACAGACAACACACATATACACACACACACACACACACACACACACACACACACACACACACACACACACACACACAGACACACATACACACACACACACACAAACACATCATTTAGGTGGGTCAAGTCGAGTGTAGGCCAACATATGCACTTACAGATCTCTGCGTTTAAAGCACATAGGTGTTTAAGTCATCTAAGAAAACATGGCAGCCAGCTTTATAACTGACCCTGATGCTGCTAGATACAGCAGTAAATTGTGTCCTCGTAAACTTCACGGCATGCTTTGACCGTGAAATGAGAAACGAGAGTGTGAAGTGTCAAAGCTATAAGAGCTGCTTGACTGAGCCATTTCAGCCTACATTGGTTACTGCACTGCTAAAGTTCGCTCTGGCACAGTATAGATGAACGTGACAAGGTCAACACAATACAATCTGTTTGACTGTTGGAGGAACTTGAGTTTCGTAACACGCTTATATATAGCAAGACAATCATTATTATCCACAATTTTTCCTTGTATCTTTTCACTTTCTGGAGTAATCTAAAATTCTACGTGATTTTTGTATTTTAATCTTTTCTCTCTAAACAACAGAATTTCTTTATTTGATTTTGATACATAACATGGCCGAGCATGGTCTATCAAATAATCTGCAAACCCCAACAAATTAAAGGGAGAATGCTGCTTCATATAAATAATGGGAGGACACAGTTGCAATGTCAAATGATGTTCTGGAGGTAGATTTTAATGCGATCTAAGGGACAAAGCATGTATATGTGCAGCTGACGATACATAAGAATGACATATTATGGTTAGCCTTAGCATAGAGGACTTAAGATGCATGCATGTTCACTTTGAACAGTGAAACATATCAGCTCATAGTTACTGTGTTTTGCATTATTATATCAAAGATCCACACAAAGGATGCACTATGCATGTAAGCTTTTTTGAAATGGAATTTGGCTGGGTGACAACTTTTAATTTTTTTCAGATCAAAGGACCAATTAAACCTGCCTTAATAAACATTTAACATCTTATTCAGCTTGGTTTGCTTGTGAGAAAATAGGTTTATTAAAATTAGGATTTATATATCAAATAAATATAAAAACAGCTCTGATAACCATAAACTGTTTTGTGTGTGAATTAAAATAAAATCTCTTGAAGTGATGTGTTGGGGTATTAACAGCAAGACTGTGGCTGCTGAAATTAGACCTAAATAGCAAACTAAAACTGACACACACACACACACACACATGAGAAAATTTGGACAGATAGTACAAATGCCTTACCTCAGCTCCTGTCCTGCCATTTCAGTGGGAGCTGTGGAAAAGAAAAGAGACAACGAGAGATGTGAAAACAGAAAAGTAGAAAAAGTACAAAAGTACAAATAACCGCAGGGAACTACAATCAATAACACAAGGGCTCATGGAGATCCCTGGAGAGCACATGCAGAAACATACATGACTGCGTTAGCAGGGGAAATGTACACCCACACCCTGAGAACAACTGATTCAGCCAAAACATTCAGGTTTCATAGAGGCCTGCAAGCACGCAGCTATATGCAGCTTTCAGCACGAAACCAATGATTAATTGTTGCAGTTGAATTATAAGCAAAAAAAGAGGCAAAATCTAAAACGAAATTGCCCCATCAGCTGTAAACATAAGCTTTTTTTTAAAATCAATACCTCTGAGAACATGGTGAACATGAGTAGCAGCAGAATTAAAAAAGCAGCACACGCACAGTATGCAGGACTTCTGCAGATTAGAACAGCGATTTTGAAGCATTTCATTAGATCGTGTTTTGATATGCTCAACAGCTCAAAGGGAGACAAGCAGGATTTCAAAGCCCAACATCATTTCATATTGTTCGCTCATTGGTCATGTAGCATTTCATTTCGGTATCTTTCATCATGCTGCATTTCTATGCGTGCACTCCGCACTGCAATCGCCCATAAATCCTTTACTGAATGTTCTCAGTGTTACATGCACAACAGCAAGATCGGTCTAGAAGGTCAGCAAGCATGAGCTGCTTGAATAGAGCTGAAAACTGAGGCGTAGCTGACCGGCAGAAATGATGCTTAGCTGACCGGCGGAAGTGATGACTCCGTAGCCGGACAGAGGACAGAGAGAGGGAGAGATAGAGAGCAAGAGAGAGAGAAGTGGGGGTGGAGGGGAGGTAGACATGTAGGATGAGAGAAAGAGAGAGACTTACTTCTTCCTCCCTTGGACCGCGCGGTCCGCTGTCACCAAAAATCCAGACTCATCTGACAAAGCAATAAAAAGGAAGACAAATTTTCCTTCACCAGGCTTTTCAATGACTTTTAAAGTGAGATAAAGTAATACTTTAACCTCAGCTATGAAAAGCAAAAAAAAAAAAAAAAATTGGCTCCTCTAGAAGCTCACTTTCTGTAAAATATAAAAAATACAATATTTTTCTAGCAAGGACCAGCCAGATATCCTTATAATGGTATAAACAGAAACTCATGCTGAATGAAACAGACTATATGGAGAGCACAGTAAAACACACAACACAACCTAAAGCATTCAAACATGCTATTCCATTTCTCAGAACAACATTTTCCCTTTCTTATTTGTAGAACTCACACAGATTATCAGATTACTTCATCTCAACCTTCACCTTTTAACTCAGAGAGAAGAAGAAGGGGTCCATTAAAGTAAAAATATGAAAAAATGTGGTGAAGCACAATAGGGTAAACTACAAAAATAAGACAGAAAGGAGAAATTTCACCTGTATGGAGATAGTAGTGAAAAATTGAGAGGATAAATAATCACACCCTAAATAAAATGGAAAGAATCAGGTATTCTAGATGTGAAGACTACATAAAAAAACCAAATACAGTTTTATAAAAAGAAAAAGAAAACTACACTGCAAACAATGAAAGGAAAATTAAATATAAACTCATTACAGCTAAAGAAAAAATGCACTTTTTTAGAAGTGAAAGGAAAACCACTAAAAAAAGAAAAAGGAAAACTTAGTGAAAGAAAAACTACACTCTTACAAAAGTGAAAGATAAAACTCCTCTCTTATGGAAATGAAAGAAAACTACGTTTCTCCTAGTAATAAAAATGGGATAAATGTTTCATCAAGTGAAAGGAAAAATCTACACTAGAAGAAGTGAAAAAAACTCCATTTTTAATAAAAGTGAAAGGGAAAAACACACTCCTAAATCAATCTATGCTGCATTCTCTCTGTTTCTCGCTCTCCATCACTTCATCACCCTGCAATTTGCTGCACCTGAACAATCAATATGATTAGCTGGTGCTTTTTTGGTGGGAGTGAGGGGCATCTATGGGGAAAAAAAGCCCATTTGTGACCGAGGCCTCAGGGATGCGTGAGTGGTAATTATACTAGTAATAATAGGCACAGGGCTAACAATAATACAAACACAGTCACTCCAAATCACTGTAATTCCTCTCTCATAGGGCTTCACACGCTAGACTGTCGCTTCCTGGCACAAAGGAGCAGGTGTCAAACTCTTTTTCACACACACACACGCCCACATAAACACACGTGTGTGCAGAAGCACTAGAATGAGCTCACTCTAAAGCTATTGGCTGTTTTAAGTATCAATGAAAGCATTAGCCTTGGATTACCCAACTACGTTGAAAATCTAATGGCCTTCATATACAACCTGCCACCTCTCTCCCTCGTCCTCTGTCCAATTTCACCGCTGACCCTGCATCTGAACTCCACTTAGCAGCTTTGTTGGAAGAAGGCCCCCTAAACCTGGCAGGAACACACTGGAGTTAAACACAGGAGTTTCTCTTCCTTGCAATTCTCTTTTCCCTCCTTTCTTTTTCTTCCTCCTCTCCTCACACACTCTCTTACTCTCTCTCTCCTCCCTCGCCCTGCCTCTGGCAGAAGCGCTCCTGCTGATAGCCGACTTTTCACAGCCGCGGATAAATGAGGGTGTTAGCGCGGCGGGCGGGGATAAAAGCTGGCTGCTTGTGTGTGCTAGTGTCGGGAGGGGGTGTGTTGAGCTGGTCCGACGACAGGTGTGCGCGATGTCCATTTCTTCCTTCTCACACACAAACACACACTCAGGCATGCTAGTGGTCTTAACGCATTCGGAGAGGCTCACACAACAAGTCGGCTTTGTGCTCTTGGATCTAAGCTTGGAGGTTCTCACCCACCCACACATACACACACACATTCGCACTCACAAAAACACACCACAACTTGCTGGCTGGAGAGAAAAGTTTGCTCACACACATCAAAAAGGGAAGCTGACATGAACGCCTGCATTGTGTTAGTGTATATGCATGTTTGTTAATCTGTGTGTGTGTGTGTGTGTGTGTGTGTGAGTGTCTGTGTATGTGTGTTTGTGGGGCTCATTCATCGGCAGACTCTGTGCACCCTTTCTGTGCTCCCCAAGGTCATCCTAAAACACAAAGAGCAGGAGCAGATGAGCCTCACTCATTCTTCTTCTCTAATGATGATACTATGCCTTTCCCTCCTTCCTTTCTCTTTCCTCCCTCTCTCTTTTTCCTTCGCTCTTCCTTTCCCCTTCCTTTCATGCTCCTCCTCCGTCTTTAGCTGATAGTTGACACATGAATCGCAGTAAGGTAATATTATAGACCGCTGTTGCTTTAGCAAGTTTATGCAACTAGCTACACGCCAAGTGTTCTTTCTCAAATAGGTAAAACAGATCAGGTTCACATTCACTCATACATTCTTTTTTTTCAAATTCCACCTCATTAAATTGTTCTCTTGCAAAAAAAAAGGACCACCAGAATGGTGCGTCTCTGCAAGCTTCCTCTCTGCTCTGTGTTTTTCTCT
This sequence comes from Hepsetus odoe, assembly GCA_017165825.1. Taxonomy (NCBI): domain Eukaryota; kingdom Metazoa; phylum Chordata; class Actinopteri; order Characiformes; family Hepsetidae; genus Hepsetus; species Hepsetus odoe. The sequence goes on along the minus strand of CM029385.1, from coordinate 12,742,366 downwards.
GCTTCATCCTGTATGTCTTTCAAAGTACTTTATAAATGTGGTTGCCCAAACTTGTCCTTCATCTCAGGCTTTTTTAAGTTTTTACTATGTCTCTGACCTAGAATGGTATATTAACTAGAGAACAGAGAGAGTGAGATGAAAACAGAACAAGAGAGAGAGTGTGGGGGGTGTGTGTGTGTGTGTGTGTGGGTGTGTGTGTGTGTGTGTGAAGAAGAGAGAGAGAGACTGAGAGAGCAACAGTGGCAAAGTGGGTGAGAGAAGAAGGAGTGGGAGGAGAGGTCAAAAGAGGAGAGTGAATTGAGAGAAAAGGAAGAGATAGAAACAGTGAGAGATAAACATACCTTGGCAACACAAGTGCTAACATTTATCATCTTAATAAGTCAACCTTGAACTGAACTGAATAGAAATGAATGGAACTGAATTTGAATTGAATTAAGAGATACATATATTTACAGAGGTACAGAGCAAGAGAGAAGGATATACATGGAGAAGGAGGAAGCAGGAGGGCATATAAGGAAAATGAGGAAGAAGAGTGAGAGAGAGTGAGGGGGACAGACCACAGAATCATCCATTGAAAGCTTAAGCTTTCTATTAGTTATAGTATTAGTTATAAGTGTGTGTAAAGTGTGTAAAGCCAATGCCTTCCTGCAGGCTGTGTGTGCTGCATTATTAATTATGTCCTCTGCACTCTCTGTACAGGCAGGCGCGGTTCCGTTTCTCTCTCTTGCTGGTCTGACAGCTTTCCATGTAAATTATTGGCTGGGGCAATGATCGCCAAAGAAGGTCACCTCTCCTCCCTGGTGTGGCCAATGAGCCTTTTATCTTCCTCCCCGCTATAATGAAGAGCTAAACCCGGCAATCACCAGCAAACAGCGCCACTGACAGGAATGTGATTTGCTTGGAATACCTGCAGACAGTGACTGGACAATACAGGAGTCTGCTGGCTATCAACAAGGAGATCTCATCTCACCACATCAAGGGCAAAGGACAAGGATTTAATGGAAGCTCTCTGCATCTGACTGACATATAGTGGGGGGTTGGTGTTTGTGCTTGTACTTTGTAAATTGATGGTCACATATCTCTGGTTCTGGTGTGTGTGTGTGTGTGTGTGTGTGTGTGTGTGTGTGTGTGTGTGTGTGTGTGTGTGTGTGTGTGCACAGCACTTAAAATGTACTCAAGCACGTGCATGTTTATGCCTACATGACGCAATATATGCACCTGGTCTCCCATATCATTGGTATTGTGCATCTATGATTGTGTGCTGTACCTATATCTATCTATCTGTCTGTCTGTCTGTCCGACCGCCCGCCTGCCCATCCATCCATCCATCCATCCATCTAAAGTGAAAGTGACTATTCTTGTAATTGTGAGGTCACAGCTCAGCACACAGTGACCCACAACAAAATCGGACCTCTGCATTTAACCCATGCAAACACCGTGCAGCAGTGGCAGCTATGAAAGCACCCCAGGGAGCACTGACAGGGACTGCAACTTGCTCACAGTACTCAGGTACTACCGGTGAGGGAATCCTAACCCACAATCTTCCCATCCAGGGCTACCTCCTAACCACTTGGCCACCACTGCCCAAAATCTAATATCTATCTATATGTATGTATTTTTTAAAAATATAAATCTGTTTAGTGTTTTGTTAGCTTGCTAATAAGAGCTTGGGGTAGGTGCTGGATGTTGTTTGAGGTGGAAAATGTGCCTTGCAGCTTTATTTTCAGCCTCAGGCACTCTGCCTACTGTCAGTTATAATGTGCTGCAAACACCAAAGCTCACAGAATCTTACCTCTGAGGCTTAAATGTGCTGGTTTTAACAGTCTGGCCAGAAACAAAAGATTATTTATCATGTTACAGTATTGTGAAAAAATTAGGACCATTAAATATTCAGTTCTTTATTAAGAAATGGTCACATATTGATATCTGGTCTTGTTTTTATTTATCTCTGGAATGGAAATTGATTTAATTGCAGGTTAACAAAAAAATTAACCTCGATTTATTCATTAAACAAAAGATATCAACAAAAATATGTTTTCTAACTGAGGAAAAGGTAGGACACCCTAATAGCTAGTGGTACCCCCTTTCGCTGAAATAACTGCAGTGAGACACTTCAGCACTCCCAGTTCTGTCACGGTCTGAGGAAAGCCATTTCCTCAGTGCAGCAGAATTTTTGTTGTGAGATGTTTTAGGGTTTCATGTACAGCTTGCTTCAAGTCACCCCACAGCATCTCAATGGGTTGAAGATCTGGTCTTTGACTCGGCCACTCCAGGACTCTTCATTTCTAGTTTTCAGTCAGTCCTGGTGATTCACTAAAAGTTTTGGGTCATTGTCATGCTGCAGGGTCCAGTTCCGCTTCAGCTTTAATGTTCTTGCAGATGGTCTCACATGTTCCTCAAACACCATCTGATGCACAGTAGAACTCATGGTGGATTCTATGATGGTGAGCAGGCCAGGTCCTTTGCTGCAGCAAAGCAACCCCAAACCATGACACTTCACAGGGGTTCTTTTCCTGGAATGTTATATTTGGTTTACGCCAGACCCATGTCCTCTGTTCTGGTGTCCAAATGATTCAGTTTTAGACTCATCTGTGCAAAGAACATTTCAGAAGTCCTGGTATTTGTCTAAGTTCTCTTTGGCAAACTTCAGTCTGGCTATGATGCTCTTAGAGAGCAGTGCTTCTCCCCTTGCATATTCCCATGAAGCAAGTTGGCGGAAGTCTCTCTTTCTCTGGATTGTAGAGGCACTCTCACACCCAACAGTAGCAAAGCATGGGACCTGGGACCTGGGCATGTTGACAGTTGTTTTGGAAGTCCTTCACTTGTAGATTATTTTCCAGACAGGGGATTGGCTGATTGCATATTCTTTTGAGGTCTTTTAAAATCCTTTCCCAGACTCTATAAGCTGCTACACCTTTCTTCAAGGCCTGTGACAGCTCTTTTCCAAAATGCTGAATGATGATGTTCTAACTCATGTGCACCTTGTTCTAATCATGCTACACCCAGTGTGTGATCGGAGCCATTTAATTAGGGAATAAAGTGGGGGTGTCTTAATTTATTCCTCACCCGAAATCACATTTTGGTAGATTTACAGAAGATTTCTGAAGTTTTAATTGTTTAGTTATATCACTTGAATCTCCCAGTATTGTTAAAACTAAGATCTCCTTTTAAGAAGTTATTAATGATTTTTGTTAAGTTGTAGGCATTAAGTAAATTAGATATTCTTGTTATTTATTCATTTATTTATATATAAATATATATAATAAATATATTAACAACACATTATGAAAAATGTTCTGTGGTTAATCATTTTGCATGGCAGTCTAATGACCTTTCTCCTTTTCAGAGACTGATTTGAAACCTATCAGCCAGTATTTCAGCTCTGTCTGGTATCATCTAGTAAAATTCCATTTGCACAAATTTATAAGGTACTTTCATTTTTCCAAAAAACAAACTTCCTATTCTCCCCTCCTGTCTTTTCACCAGTTTCTAGTGGTAAATATTCGCCCAAAAGCATCAAATTCAGAGGATTAGGGTTGACTCAGTCTGTGCAACCCTAGTATGAATACATGCCCAGTATTTGTGACATTCACTTTTATAAAAGTGCCTACATGATATCGCTTGCACTTTTGTGTTTCTGTTTTGCCCTATATTTGTAAACATTGCAGACATAGGAACACACAAGCTCATTAGCATGCCTACTTGAACACATGCCGGCCACTGAGTGCAATTCTTGCAAATATGGGTATGTGTCTTTTGTTTGTGCTGTTCGTTATACATTTTAATTCATTTTGCAGATGAAAATCCACTGGCTTAATCCCCTCCCACCCCATGTGTGTGCTTGACTTTAACACAAACTGAGGCATAACACAAGCCCCTGGTTCCTCTGTGGCTTCCTAGAGCCCACTGATCTCTCAGAGTGGGGCATTATCTAATTGGATGCTTTTAAAAATGATGCTTGCACCAGCAACCCTTACAACATATCCAATCTGATCGATAAATCAATCGTTTCAGATGGAGCCTTTCCATCAGAGTAAAAGTAAAAAAGCACATTTATTAGCCACATGGGTGTTTAACTCTCTCTCTATTTCTCTCTCTCTATCAATCTCTCTATCTCTCTTTCCACGCTCCACTTTCCCTCATCCACAATCCTCCACTGAGATTCCTATTACCAAAATGAGCGATGTTAGTGCACAAAAAAGCTGTTTTGAGAAGAAAAGTGTAAAAAAAGAAAGATAAAAGACAAGTGAGGCTACACTTAGAGGACAAAGCACACACCTAAGCAGAAGTGGTACAGTGGGAGGGCAGGAGGAGTGAGGGAAAGGGAGCGGGGAAGATAGAGAGAGGGAGAGGAGAGGGAGGGGGTCTTTTATGCTGATGAAAAGTGAGCAAACAAAAGCAGCTCAAGGACATACATACTTTCATATCTCTCACCCCCCCAACCACCCCCACCAAATAATGTAAGAAGGCTCTCAGAATAAAATTTGGGTGAGTGCAGGGTAGGCAATTACATTATGTCCAACATCATATTGAGCACTTTATGCCTGCACTTCATTTGTGCAATAAGGTCATCTCTGCTGTGAACCAGACGAACTGCTATTGAACTATACGCTCCATTCACCAAATTTGAACTACAAGTTTGTGATCAGTTGGTTTAAGCCCCCCAGCATTGGGTAGTGGAGCATTTGATTTGTGTACGCTGAAGTGATGCAGCCACTACCAGTGATATGAGTATAAGTACCTGACATTACTATTGCTTTTTTTTATGGATTCAGTTACATTTATGTTCCAATTTTCCAACATATGGTATTAAGGCTTCCCAGAACAGAAAGTTTAATTTAACTTTAGCACTTAAATTTATGACTTTGGTAGGCAAACTTAAGTTTAAAATATGTGGTATGTGGTAAAAGTCGCATCATGTGTGTGATTTTATAAATACCAGGGTTTCCCTGTACATGGACACAGACTGGAGTGAACCGCTTGAACAGGTGGGACTCACTTTGATTGGTCGGCTGTGTGGTCTCAGAGAGGGCCGGCAGCAGCTGATCTTGTCTCCTCGCGCCCAGCGCTGGCTCAGGAGCTCCCCCCGATACTCATTCTCTATTGCAGAGAGAAGAAGAGAGACAGAGAGGAACAGAAGGAGTACAGGAAGAAAGAAAAAGAAGGAAAGAAAGAAAGAAAGAAAGAAAGAAAGAAAGAAAGAAAGAAAGAAAATTTGAAGATTAATTTGAAAATCAACATTAACATTCACATAAGAATTCGAAAGAAATGTATGTGAAAGAAAGAAAGAAAGAAAGAAAGAAAGAAAGAAAGAAAAGAAAGAAAGAAAGAAAGAAAGAAAAGAAGATGAATATCAGTATCTCAACATCAGCATTAGCAGAAGAAAGGAAGGGAATGAGAAATAGCAGTTAGGAAGAAAATTTGGAAAAGCCAGTGAAGACCATCATCAGCGTTTGCAGTGAGAACAGGAAGTGGAAGAGCAGGTCTATCGAGAGTGTCCACTGTAAAGGAATGATTCAGCTGAAAGGGCCAGATCACCTCATCACCTGTCCAACTAAAGTCAAACAACTGTGTCTGAAAATCACCACCTCAGCCACCGAAACATTAATCTTTCTGACACACACACACCTTCCCACCCACCCACCCACACACACACACACACACACACACACACACACACACACAAAGCAGGACCTCTCAAAAGAACAGAGCATCCAACTATGGCAGCATAATTTCAACTAACCACATCAGCAGATTCTGCTTACATCTGAGATTAATGTCGAGCTGCAAATCCAGCCTGCAGTCAGTTGTGTGTTTGGTTAGTCTGCAATGAATGAAAACCGTATGAGAGGCAGAAAGTATGAAGTCAAGGGGGCTGTTATGTGAAGTGCATTGGAGATGAGGTGCTTGATAAAGCAGACTGGAACACTCATTTATGCAACTTCTGTGTTTCTCTTAATGAAGAGTAGAGCAGAAGCATACATCACATTTTACACACCCAAATGAACACGCACACACCAAGTGCACACACATGTTAAAGTACTGCTCTGTAGTAAAGTCGAATCTCTGTCAGTCTGCTATTAGAATCAATCAAAAGGGTGCATTTTTACTGAGCTTTTAGTGGGGTGTGGAAGAGAAGGGGGGTGACAGAAATCGGGATAGTGGAGGAGGAGCACAGAGTCAGTAAATAATGAATCAACCATAAATCAGTGCCCCTCCCCCACTTCCACCCTGTTCTTTTTTTCATCAGGGTAATAGCCTCTGCCACGCTGCCGGATTGATAAACATACAAGTTAAAGTAATAAAAGAGTGTCCTGATAAAACCTGATAAAAAAAATCCCCCAGAATGCACCACTCTGGCACTCTGTTCATATTATTCACATATTCACATATTAACACCATTCCATTCTCCACTGCGCATGGATCAGTGTGTGTGTTTTGGAGTATGCTGCCAAATACTATGTACTTTTTTCTTATAACCTCTTCAAGCTAAGGATTAAAAAGGAACTTATTCAATCTCAAAATAAAGACATTGTTGAGTGGGAGTTTACTAGAAAAAAACAGCAACCAATAAAATTAACAAACAAACAAATAAACTAATAAACTAAAACACAAAAACAACAATAATAAATAGTACGCATATTCTTCTTTCTTCTTATTATTATTATTACTATTATTATTATTATTATTATTATTATTATTATTATTATTTTGATTGCTGTTAATTTCTAGAAATCCCCCATTCAGCAATTGCAGTTGTTGTAATTGTTGTTAATATTATTTCTACTGGTAGTTATTATTACCGCCACGACTATTATCACCAATTATAACAACAACAGTAATGTTAAGATGTAATAATAATAATAATAATAATAATAATAATAATAAACAGTAATAAATACATCTCTTTTTTACAACCTAATCTTTATTCTTCTACTTTTCTATGTCTCTAATCTGTTCATACTTTATCCCTTTAATCACCTTTCTAATTCTCTCTCCCTGTGTTGCATCCTCTCATAACTCTCTCCCTCCTCCTCCCTCTCACTCAATCTGTCGTTTTTTCCTGATAGTGGGTTCCCATCTGTCTCAGCCTGGGCACTAAAACATACCTCTGACAGAGAGAGAGAGAGAGAGAGAGAGAGAGAGAGAGAGAGAGAGAGAGAGAGAGAGAGAGAGAGAGAGAGAGAGAGAGAGAGAAAGAGAGAGAGAGATAGACAGTGAGGGAGAAAGACTTTGTCCTGAGAGAGAGTTTGCTGTCAGCAAATGAGGCGCTTGTTAAACATGTCTGTCTTCCCTCAGCCTGTTTCTCTCTCCCTTTCCCTCTGTCCATCCCTAACATCTGCACTCCTCTCTCAGAGCGCGCAAAGCAAACAAAGCAGGCAGATCAGATGTGGATCCTTTGAAAACTCTGCAGAGCAACTGTAACGCAAAAAAAAAAAAAACGAAGGCAGTATGCCAATCATTAGAGGAAGGGAGCTGTAGGCCATTGTCAGTTAAGTATTTCCAAAGCCTTTACAGACATGGCAAACACACACACACACACACACTCTTACTTCCGAGCGCATACAGAACAAAATGCTTATTTTTCAACTTTCAGCTTCCCTCACAAAAAGTGACTATAACAGCACTACTGTGTATTCCTACCCCACCCCCCCTTAATTGCTCTCTCTCTCTCTCTCTCTCTCTCTCTCTCTCTCTCTCTTCTCCTCACACCTCCTCTCTCTATCTCTTCTTTCTTTCTTTTCCTCTCAACTTCAAGCCAACTAAACAAATCTGTGTGCACAGACCTCTCTATTAATCACAGTTATAAACTCCTGCAGTTCTAAAAAGAAAGAACTGACTGCAGAACACCCAGGCTTTGTAAACAACTTCATGACCATAATGCACCACTGAGGTTTTCTGCCCTGACAGTCTTTTCTAGTGGCATTCAACCTTCTCACCTGAAGTGACAATTAATTGAGAGCGAACACCTCACAACTTTCATAGATTACTATTAGCTGACGGCCTGGGTCCTGCAGAGCTGTGGATAATTTTGACAGAATGTGACGAAAATGAGATTGAGGGGGTAAATGGGAATGAAAAAAGAATTCTGCTTCCAAATATATTCAGTTTTGCATCACTTTCATACAGTGTCTGTGGTAAGGTTTGACAGACATAAATCCATAGTTCAGATTAAATATGGGAGGATACCAGCCATGACTATAATCCAATGGGTCACACAGCTGCACACCCCTCTCTGTTTAAGCAGGATTTAGCAGTAACTTTAAATGATTAAAGAGAGAGACAGGGGAAGCTTTTAACAAAGAGAAGAATCTAAGAAATAGGCTAACGCATTCAAGTCTTTCAGGCAATATTAATAATAAAAATATATAATAATAATTATGTTTTATACTTTATTTCATATTTTGTTACTTGAACGAAAGATTATTTGACATTTGTACATAAGGTAAATGGATGTCAGTAGATGTACATCTATTGAAGGTCAACAGAGAATAATAAAATGTAAAAATAGATTTTCTTTCATATAAAAAGACATCTACAAACAGAGGAAGGAAGACGACTCATTCTGCAATTGCTCTTTTAACATCCATGGAACAAAAAGACCCAGAAGTCTTGGAATTCTAGTGAGTCCCTCTGCCTGTGAAAGACTCTAAGATGCAGGAAGTTCAAGAACAACTGATAGAACTCAAACACTGCATAACTGAGATGGAAATCCATTCAAATAAGTAATTTAACTTGGAATACAGTGATAGCATGTTATAACACATTTCCAGTTCATAACATAATGAGAGAAATGAATGCATCCTATGCTACTGATCAATGGATGCATGCAGTATGATTAGGGCATTCAAGGCTTCATGCCCCAGAGTTTTTCTCTTTTAATGGCGGGCGACCCTGACCCTTCTGGCCTCTGCCACGTGGCTTTTCTGTGGATGTGCCCTGAATGATAAGAGCCCAATTTGGCCCAGCTGGTCTATGTGATGAGTTTATTGGCCTCCCCACTTCTGCATGCCCTGTGACACCTGCTGCCATCACCTCCAATCCCCAACCCTGTGAAGATCATTTTATCCAATGCACAGGTTTAGCTCATGCTATTACGTCCACTGCTGAAGTCATGATGCACTGTAGCTATGAGCAAACTTGAGCTTAATCAAACAGCTTTGCCTTTATGAACAGTGGAGCCCAGTAGATTAATGATCAAACTAACGCGGCAGTCAAACGCTTAATATTTTACATGAACATGGTGCTTAGTGCCTCCTTGGCCCAAGTCAACCATCTGCTGGCCTCATTTTTTAATGAATCCTATAGAAATCAATTTTCAGCCATACGTTTACAAACACCAAATGTGCCAGAACTGTGAGGATATGAAAAAACACCAAACAGATGGCACCCCTCTCACCTCCTCCCCACCCCCTTTATTAAACTCAGAAGTACCATCATTACGCCCCTGCACATTTCCGCACTCAGATAGAATCTGGGCCAAAAAGTTATTGGAAAAAAAAGCCAGAATAAAAACAGAAGCATGGCACAAAGCAGAGAAGGACTAGTATACAATGTGATGAATGGTTTTGGGACAACACTCATGCTGCCAGATGAAGTACAAGTGATATACAAACAAACCTACAATCCTTCTGGGTTTATGGTGGTGGTTCTACAAAAGCAGCTGGACTCATGTGAGGATTTGCCAACAGTAAGGCTCAACAGCCCAGCAGCAAAGAGTTAGAGGGGATACTGACAATATGAGGATGAGGAAGCATCAAGGTTCTGGCTGAGCTGATAAAATGGCAATCAACAGCATGTATTAAAGACCCACTGGTGATGCAGCAAAGTAACTTTGAGCGAGGGGGGTGGTCACGTTCAATCGCATGACCACCATCTTGGTTGCAGGTGGTTTTGATGTGATCCCTTAGCCCAGAACATGTCGCTATAAAAACATGAAAAAACAGATCAAAAGGGGGAGCTAGGTGCGTAAAGCTTCACTCCTGTCTAGAGAGAGAGAGAGAGAGAGAGAGAGAGAGAGAGAGAGAGAGAGAGAGAGATAGAGAGAGAGGGGAGAGAGATAGAGAGAGAGAGAGGGGTCGACACTGCCACTTCATGTCTCATGACTCTTCTCTTGCTCATCTCACCAGGGGCGGTTGACATTTAAAGAGAGCATCTCTACTCTGTTTTCTGCTGCAGGAAAAAAAAAATCAAATGGCCACCCCTTCCTTCATCTCCAACCCTTCTCTACCCCTCCTTCTCCTCTTCCTCTTCTTCCCCCTCCACGCCATTCGTGCGCTCGGCCGGTGCTACGCCCATTGTTCGACCTTAATTACGCGCAGCCATAAGAAGTAACTGTACCCACAACTACGAGCACAAAATTATTTTCAACCTAAAAGAAGACTAAAATACATCACGAACAGTCGTGCCCTTGCCGAAATGCTATTAATGAAGATTAAAAACGAAGGAAGCGGAGAGAAACGCAGACTATTCCTGCACCAAAGTGCGCAAACACACGAAGCATCTCCTTCTCCCCTCGTCACTTTCTCAACTAGCGTCTCGGTAAGACGCACTCTTCGCTCCAGACCATGCGCACAGCCATCGATACACACCACTTATCAGATAGTTGAGCATCACTCAGAAGCTCCCTCTGAAGAGGATAGCGCTGCCAAAATAATCCTATCGAATGAACGAGATGGACATCAAACGCATTCTGTATTTAAAACGCCTGATCTTGAGGCATTTACATCAAAAAGGAACCAGACTAGACACCAGAATAGGAAACGTTTTTCTTTATTTAGAAAGTTTAGAGTTTTTGGAGTAGAGAAGCTAAACGAGTTGAGAGTGCTTGGAATTTTTGAACTCACGTAATAGCAAAACATTTTCCTTGTTTTTAAAGGTGTAAGTATCACATAACCAAAGACAGGCGCTTGGAGATAAAATGATATCGTACTTACCTGAGTTGATGGGATAATTCCGGCATTGAAGGATCGTTGGCGTCTTCTCTTGTTTGTTTTTTTGTTTTGTTTTGTTTTTTTCCTCTTGGGTTCAATGTGCTGTCAAACAGGCGAACGATCCCACGCACAGATGTTTATAAATGTTTCTAAAATGAGTCGCTGCTCTGCTGAAAAAGATCCACTGGGACTTCTGGATGAAGCTTCTTCTGCTGCTGCTGTTGCTGTTCGGGCGCGGTTTCCACGGCGGGCGGTCAGGTGTGACTTGTTTGTAAGCAGAAAACATGGCTTCATTTGGTTTTGTCAAAGAGAAAATGTAATATTGACTTACCTTTCCCCTCAGAGCACAGTTCCCCCTCTCCCCGCAACTCTCCTCCTCCTTCCCCCCATCCCACCACCAGCCCACCTCCTCCTCCCTCCGCCCTTTGCCATGACATCACGAAAGCTGTAGTAAAACCTACAGGATCAGATGGGCTGGGCTTTTGGGTACCCCCCACTATCACTCACAGGCATGTGTAGAGATAGCATTCTCTCTCTCTCTCTCTCTCTCTCTCTCTCTCTCTCTCCCACACACAATAATACGTTATCAATACCCCTGCATAGAGATCATAGTTTCACACAAACAAATACTTTGTCCACTATAAGTGTGTAGCGTTAGCCTACAGGAAACACTAAACGTATTTTGTCAATTTCTTCTCTTTCTCTCTCTCTCTCTCTCTCTCTCTCTCTCTCTCTCCCCCCCTCTCTCGCTCTCTTTCCCTCTACATATCACACGCCGATGCCTAAGAGTCACTCTGCAGTCTGCTCTCAACAACTAAAAGTTACACATGCTTCGCTGGCCACGCCCGGTGATTAATTCCTAATATTCCACAAAAGCATGCATATATGTCATCAGTGTGATGTGAACCTCTCCCGGGGCGCGCCGTCCTGAGTGGTACTGTCCACCGACTGCCACAATGCAATTTTCTGGGGCGTTGATGCAAGCGCGCCAACTTGCCACAGCCCGGGCGATAGCATCTGTGCGCTGCGCCCTGCAAAGGAGGCAGGCAGGGAGATTTATTTAAACGGACGTGCATTTACAGTCCAGAAGAGGGGGTCAGCCGAGCGCCGCTGAAAATGGCCACGACACAGCCCGTAATTTCCACTTGATATGGTACATGTTATTTTAGTTTACAGTTTTAGTACGTTCCGCGAAAAATATAAAAAAAAGGTGCATGTCATCATCATGGAGTAAAAGAAGTAGATTTAGTGTACTTCTCTCTCTCTTCTCTCTCTCTCTCTCTCTCTCTCTCTCTCTTCTTCTCTCATATATATATATATATATATATATATATATATATATATATATATATATTGTGTGTGTGTGTGTGTGTGTGTGTGTTCACGCTTCACTTAAAACTATAGAACAATAAATAAATGTCTGTTCTAGCAGATGTATAACATGCATAAAATGACTTTCAAAGACTGACCAGCTACTCCACTACCATTACGTACATAAGTGAACAGAAGAGTGTAACTTGGACTGACTCCCAAATGTTGCTCACGCCGTTGTTTTGCTTTGTTGTTTTGTAACCATTAGTGAAAATGACAACCATTCATTACAAGCCATTTGAGAATATTCTCCACAAATGCCACTCTTTATCTGCTGTCTCCACGCTGCGCGCGGGGGAAATTTTCAAAAAGCCAACCTTCGCCTTTCACAAATTCTATTAAATTCTTATCTCTTTGCGGCAGACTCTCCCCCCACCCCCTTGCTATCCTATTGTTATGCATTGGAGCTGAAATCAATCACGGAACGTCCACGCCACATCAATATGATTTCGGTTTGAGCGACGCTGTGCAAAAGGAGACACAATCCAATAAACAAAAGGCCAGGAAGAGAGAGAAGGGGGAAAAACACATACAGAAATAAGCTCCAGTGTCCTAAGCAGGCGGCTGAGAGGTGCGGGGTGATACCGATTGTTTTTGAGAATATCTCCAAGGATGTAAAGTCAGGGATGAAAGACAAACTACAGTCAGAAGACAGTCTAAAGATAGCGCTATAGCCAGTTCAGCACCACAGACAGCAACAGAACCGGCCGCTTAAGCACCATGGACAGCAACCCGAGACCACGCGCGGATGACAAAACTGCCCCTGTTTGCATTGAACTGTTCTTCTCATAAGACGTTATTGAAACGTCAGGGGTGTGTTTTAAGTGAGATACTTAAAACTAATATAAGAAGCTTACATGTACTTTATATCCTTCACTATGATCAGCAGAGCTGCAGATGATGTTAAGGCTGATATTACAGAAGACAGTTGAAATGAATGGCTCCTCAAACGCCACACGCTGTTGAAAGTTTCCCTTTTATTGGCCTGTTAAATTACTATTAGGTATTAATTACTACTAGCTCTGTTACATTATTATTAGGTTTAACTATGAGTCTAAAAGGTAAGTCATCCTGGGGGACTTGTTGCTGAAATGCTTTACAGTATGAAGGGATACCACTTTTGTCACTTTTGGCTGCCTAATGCATCTTTCATTGGATGTTTTTTTTTTTTTTTTTTTTTTTTTAAGAAACAACTGGAATAGAAGTGCGTGTGCTTAAAAAATACGATAATGCTTTTATGAAATTTTTTTTTCCTAAACCTGAGAACGATTGAAACTTTAAGTTGAGATATCTAAAAAATGTATGACATTTCTTTGCCAATGTGGGCATAAAGAACCTCTTTAAAGCTTGAAAGGCCTTCACATAATGTCCTGCAACCCTTAAAAGAGTTTTGAACTCTTTTAAGAACCTATTGTCCAGATCAAGAACCTTTCAAATATGTTCTGAAAAAAGGTGAAGTGTTCCTGTTAAAAAATGTCAAAAACGCATACCATCACCACTAATATCTCCAAACTCTCCAACTGACATTGCCAAATCATCTACAGGCAGAAAGTTGGAGATAAAAACACAGCATTAAATACACACCATTAAACCACAACCTATACTTATTTATGAGGAGATATTATGCTCTGTCTGTTGAGCAAAACGTATGCAAATTCTTATGAAGATCTTCATCTTTCGACTTGCAAGCTACACCACTTCTGTCAGGTTATGACCCCCCTGCTATCTCCTTCTTCTACTTCTTTCGCACTTCTTCACTCCAGTCAGCGCTGAATGTCAGCAGCTGGGTCAGCTCCTCGCCTCGCAGCACAATGAGCCCGGTGGTCGCATTGTGGCAGAGTGTGGTCAGTATAAATATTGCATTAGGCGGCAGCTGAGGGAGCCAAGTTTAGAGGCCCCGACTTCGCCACGGCCCGCGACAGATGGAACAAACCGACAGACAAGAGAAAAAGTTTGTGAACGTGCCCCCGGGCTCGTATTGTCCTCCCCGCAGTCATTCTACTCCCAGTGGAAAACAAACCGGCCTTTGTCTGAGTCCTTCTGCAGCTCTGAGGTGTAGCAAAGGGCGAAAAAGTTCCTGAAAAGTAGTTTATAGGTTGCTTTAAACGAAAGTAACTCGCAAAGGCAAACGCACCAGGTAATCAATAAACCCAGAGAGCAGACAGTAGGGCCTGCTAAGAAAATCCAGCGAGCAGGAAAATATGATAGTGACACTGGAAACATTATTTCCATATATTAGTTGTTCATTAATTCACATCTTTTTTAAACTCAGTTTAACAAGCGAAAGGAAAACGATATGCATGACGGTTAAACAAGCAGCCAATTAATCAATGACAATGACCCTCCTTTTTCCACCCAATAAACAAACGAACAGTTATCTGATCAAAGACAAGTATCTCGCCTTTTCACCTGATAAACAAACAAGCTAACTGATCAAAGACGATTGTCATAATTTTTACGTCATAAACAGACGAGCAGCTAACCAATCAAAGACGAGTATCCCGCGTTTAAACCCCCCGTTCAGCTTTGTTTTCTGTTTCCAGTTTGAAAGGGAAATAAACAAAGTCAACATTCATCAGTGTGTTCAGACTACACCTCTTAATTCATTTATTTGCTCAAGAAGGTACTTTACCCTTAAACAACACCGCTTTACAGTGAACACACCGCTGACACAGCCTCTCCAGCTCTCGATGCCCAAAGGGAAACTTGTAGAGAAGGAAAGGTGACTGACCTAAGAAAGCTCCACACAGCTTCATGGTTGTGCTCCACTCTTTGCCCCGTTCGAGCGCCCAGCTTGACAAAGTGCAAACTCTTGAGGGGAAAAGTTCGGAGGAGCTTAGTTCAACTTCTCTCGCGCAGGTGGTGGTGGAGGGGTGTGGGGCTCCACCAATCACAACTAGAGCTTGGAGTAATTGTATCCGAGCGCCTGCAGACTCACAGCCAATCAGATCGCTCCGGACTCTGAATGCCAGCACAAAGGCTGCGGCAGCAGGAGTTGAACTCCAGACTTCTTAAAGTTTCCCACAACAGAAGAGCAGTCAAGACTGACTGATATAGAGGCTTTGTGTTGCAATTATAATTATTTTCTTCACTAACTCTCACAGATGCAGGAGATGCTTATTTACATGTGTTTTTTTTTTTTCAGAATGAATGGGAGGCTAACCTCTACTGCACCATAAGTACCTAAAAACGTTTATTATTTTTTATTATTATTATCACAAATGTCTGACAACACAAAAAGGACAGGATCGCTTTTTTTCACAGAGAATCCTAAAGGAGCAACACTGAGCATCTTAATATACATTTATCTGATGTTTGCTTACAGATGTGCTTAGATTAATGCCTTTATACACATGTTCATGGTAATGACTTTTTGATAAAACTATGTAGGGTATAAGCAGGGAGGAAATGAAGTTAAGTAAAAAAATATAAGTAAAAAAAGTAAAAAATATAAGTTCTCATAATAAAAGAGTAATAAAACCATTCAAAGTATATAAATATTAATAGAGTCAAAAAGCAGCCCTATATTATTTCTAGGCCACATTTCTTGAACCCTTGTTCTTCAGATTTACTTCCCAGATTTGCTTGTGGGAGGTAAAGAACAAATGCATACAAGAAAACAAGTCAAAGTGACTAACCAGCCATGTCAAAACCTATTTTTATTAATAAAAAAAGAGGAAAAAGAGAAATAGCCTGCATTACATGTATGGCAATTCTCACTCCAGTTGTTTCATAATATTTACTGAACTAAGTGAACATGGACTGCCTTTAAGTCAGATCTCTTTGCGAGCAGCTGCAAACAGGCAAGACCGGATCTGTTTATGCTTGCCAGCAGCATGTGTTAAAATCCAGTGTTAACAGCAGAAATGTGCATGAGACAGAATTCTCTCCTCATTTGTACGCTGATTTGAAGACTCAAGACTTCAGACAAATCCCACTGGCACCCCCTCACCTCCCATGCCTCCCTCCCCTCTCTGAACCTTGTTCTTCTTTTCTCTTCTTGGCTACACACTCTCCTCTTGTCTCATCATCCTCGTGCTTCATGCCTTACACCCTGTTACATCATTAGCACTCCCTTTTCTCTCAAACATAATTTTTGTTCTCAGTCAATCATTCAAGCAAAAACAAACACACAACAGACCCAGAGAATGCCATGAGAATGGCTGGAGATGAGACATACAAGAGGAGAAAGGAGGAGAGGAGAGGAGAGGAGAGGAGAGGAGAAGAGCAGGGTGTGGAACTCCCCCCGGTGGGCTTGGCAGGCCCTGGCCTCCCCCTTTCAGCAGATGGCTCTTTTGATAAGCCACGTCCTCTCTAGGCCTGTATACTCCTGTGCGTTACCATGGTGAGCGAACATGTAATGGATTCGCCTGATTATTAAATTTGCCTTCTTGCGGGAAAATAAAATTGCAGTGATGTTATATCCCTTAGTCACTTCGCAGGGCACTATTTTGGCAATCTGCCATTATAAAAGCTCCCAAAAATGTAAGTAACGTCCAAAACACTACCATATTAAATAGTATTGCCAAATATTGCACCACCACTAGCAGTGCATTACTGCAGAGTTTCTTGCATAGTTGAGGTCAAGTGTACTCAAAGTTACACAGTGCACTGCATTATAAAACCATGGAATATGTGACATGTGACAGCGTTAGCAGCTTTATGACTGGACCTTAAGTGAAAAAGTCACTTTAAAACCACCAAATGTTAGAAACACATGAGTTAATGTTATGCTCCATATAACATATATGTAGAATTTTACATGTAAAATTTACATGTTATTACATGTTATTATATGTAAAACTCTATATGTAGAATTTTACAAGCAGTCAAAAAAATGTGTGCCATTGTTGGCTTTATGCTAACACAGGACTAAACTAAATTTTTTTTGAATACTACATTTTCAAACTGCAGTTAAACTTCTTTTCTTAAACTTTAGTTGGCAGCACACATTAGTGTTGGTTGAAAGTAGTACAGAGAAACCAAGAGTTTAAATATTGAATGTTAAGTCTGATTTTTATTGCCTGTCACTGTGAACCGGGAAGTGTTTCACAAAGTAAAATTTGGTTAGCCAGATAATATAAGCCCAGATAACTATCCAAATGAATATCACCTTGCTTATTTTTATATTGAATATATTTAGCTTCAGGTTTAAATCATCTGGTTACATGGAAAATTACTCCTATGGTGCATAAATTAGGCAATTGAAAGTGAAAGTGACTAAGTGATCATTGTGAAACACAGCACAGTACAACGCAATGAAATTCAACCTCTGTGTTTCACCCATACACACAAGTGCAGCAGGGGGCAGCTGATGAAAGCGCCCAGGGAGCAGTGACAGGGACAGTACCTTGCCCAAGGGTACCTCAGGGCGACCTACTGGTGAAGGAATTGAATCCACAATCTTGTGATCAGGGGTAACTCCCTAATCAAACTGCTACTGCTGCCCAATTAAATAATTAAACATTCTATATCTTACTGATTTCAGCATTTGATTTTAAATACAGGAATGGTTTAGTGAATGTTATAATTGCTTACTTTCTTCTCATTTTCAAGTGAAATAAGTTATGGTTATGGTATGGCACCATGTGTTAAAAAACGAAATTTAAAGTGGAGCTTCCTTTTTGAAAGGCTAACCAGACGCCCTACATTATTCTTCTCCATGCACAGCACACTCATTAACCTATTAACTTTAGGGCTTTCCCCTCATCTACTGTGCACACAGCCTCCTCTTTGCATTACACTGAGGGTCTCACATGGGTCTACCACCCCACCTCCCCTTCTTTTTCAACCTTTCAGCATCATCTCCACTCTACAGGAGGCTCTGCTCTACCCTAACATGCCCTCCAGCTGTCTGTGAGGCACGGAAAGAAATGAAAAGAAAGTTAGCACAAACGGCAGGGCCAATACATTGGAACATAGAAGAGGAGGTGCTACAAAGGGAGAGTAACCAAGACAGAGGCAGAAAAATGTATCTAATAAGAAAGTGAGGCATTTGTACTTGAATGGTCAAAAAAAGAACAATCCGCCTGTAACCTACAGTAAAACCTATATGACACTTTAATAGCTCAGTCAATGAGTGTGTAAAGCAATGCTGGAATAAACGTGACCTTCACGTTAGATCACATTGTCATTTCTGATTAGTGTAGCGTGAGCAGGCTGGCTTGACTCACTGAGGTAAGACTGGATGGATTTGAGTGACAGTAGTGCTGCGGCTGCAGTGTCTCGCAGATGGAGCAGCACCCAGTCATGCACTCTGACTTATGAAGACAATCAGGCCTAGAGCATGATAAGTGCCCTTTCATTTCTCTATGCGCCTTAACCCCCCCCCCCCCCCCCCTTTTTTTTCTTTCTTCTTCTGTCTCTTTTACTCACACAGACACAAAAACACACACGCACGCACACTCTCAGAGGGACACCTTCCATCTTCTTGTGTCATCTGGCTGAGCGGCATGACTAAGCTTGAGGAAACAGCATGATATTGTAAATAGTGTGATAATGAATGTGATGTGCTTGCCTTAGAAGAAACAATAACAGAACATGAAGACATTTCTGAGCAGCTTACATTTCTTACCTACTTATTCTTACAACAGCAACAACAACAGTAATAAAGATAATTATTATAATAATATGGTAGCAGTAGTAAGAGCAGCAGTAGCCATAGTAGTAGTAGCAGCAATACTCACTTAGAGTAAGAATGAAAAGCTGCAGGAACAAGAGCCCAATAGACCTATGAAGTCATTGGGTTAGTCCCTATCATGCCTGGATAGGGACTAAACATACAGTACTGTGCAAAAGTTTTAGGCAGGTGTGGAAAAAATGCTGTACACGAATAATGCTTTCAGAAATATAAATAATGATTGTTTATTTTTATCAATTTACAAAATGCTAAGTGAGCGAACAAAAGAAAAATCTAAATCAAACCAGTATTTGGTGTTACTACCTTTTGCCTTCAAACCAGCATCAGTTCTTCTGGCCCCCACAGAGCCCTGATCTCAACATCATCCAGTGTGTCTGGATTACATGAAGAGACAGAAGGATGTGAGGAAGCCTACATCCACAGAAGATCTGTGGTTAGTTCTCCAAGATGTTTGGAACAACCTACCAGCCCAGTTCCTTCAAAAACTGTGTGCAAGTGTACCTAGAAGAACTGATGCTGTGTTGAAGACAAAGGGTGGTCACACCAAATATTGATTTGATTTAGATTTCTCTTTTGTTCATTCACTGCATTTTGTTGATTGATGAAAATAAATGATTAACACTTCCATTTCTGAAAGCATTCTTTGTTTACAGCATTTTTTCCACATCTGCCTAAAACGTTTGCACAGGACTGTATATATATGCTTTACACACTCATTGATTGAGATTTATATATATATATAGAATAGAATAGAATAGAATAGAATAGAATAATCTTTATTAATAATTATTATTCCACAAATGGGAAATTTGGGCGTTACAGGACTCTTTATCAAGGAGACAAAAAGAATATAGAAAGATAGATGTAATGAAAATAAGAAAAATATAAAAATATAAAAATATAAAGAACGAGGAACATCCATATACAAGAGCTATCGATAATAAATAATATATATATATATATATATAGTACTAATAATTTTACTTTAATAGTACTAATACTTTTATTTTTATTTTTTTTGTTTATGTTTTTTGTTGTTTTGGAATGCGATCACACACAAGCACACACACACACACACACACACACACACACACACACACACACACACACACACACACACACACACACTTAAGTTAATGTGCCAGACAACATGATCATCAGCTATGTCTCTATGTTAGTTTTAATGCTCTACAGTCTGGTGGGGGGCTACTCATGCCAAAGGGCACCCAACCCACCCTCCCTTCACCCCGTGCTCCATTCCCTAGTCGGGCCACCTCGGTTTAAACGCTCTCATGGACTCCTCCTCCTCACCCCTCCCTTTCTCCCCCTGTGTGTGCTCCCAGCAGTGGGCAGACATGGGCCTGGCTGAGTTCTGGGTAAACACACACATACAGACACACATAGACATACAGACAGACAGATACACACACACACACACACACACACACACACACACACACACACACACACAGGGAGAGAAAACTCCACTAGCTGCACTTGGCTCGTTGCCTCATTACAATGACAAAGAGCCGCCACACTTTTGGGAGGAGCCTGGGGCCATGGGGGGCTCCGGGCCCTTTGAGCAAATGGCATACTTAATAGGCTTTGTGGTACAGAAGAAAAGAGTGAGAGGAGAGAGGGGGGGAAGCAGGCCCAGCTGTCACTGTGCTAGATATCAGTCTGACACAGCAGCACTCTTCCGCTTTTTACACCCCTCCCTCCCCCCTTTCTTTTTTTTCTCTTTTTGCTGAGGTTAGTTGTAGACATACACAAAAAGTGTAGTGTCTGGAGGGGGAAAACGCTGACACACAAAAGAGCTGAGCCGGCACTATCTCTATCATAAACTGAAGGCAAACAACAATAGGACAGCCAATATGTTGTAAAACTAAAAAAAAATCTTCAAAATGAAATATGTGTGTATAATAACAATAATTTTTTTATGATCAAAAATACCAGACATAAAAAGTAAGTTGTTCTGGGTAGATTTGAAACATTTAAAAAAATTGGTTTTACTGTCCAATAGTATGGAAATGGTGCTTTCAACAATATGAAAGCAATCTGGATGCTGGCAAGTGTAGTGTAGAGTGTTATATGCTAGTCCTTTCCACCTTCACAGGATGAACAGTAGGAAACTAGGAAGCTGTAAATAAAAATTAAGCCATCATTGTGGGATGTGCTAAATTAGTCTGATACATAGAGCCACCAACTCACAACATACAGGACTTAAAGAATCTTCTGCTAATGTCTTGATGAATATCACAACACAGCTTTGGAGGTTTTTTTGAGTCTTGAGGAGTATGCATTAATGTGAGCTGTTCTGGCAGCCATGGAAGGGGTGCCAATATATACTGGTGGCCTTAATGTTAAGGCTAATTGATGTATATAATAAAAGTGTAAACAAAACTTTGATTCTCCAAAAAAGAATATAAATGTATATAAAATAGATATTCAATCAAGTGTAGTACAAAGTACATATAATTAATTCTGCACATTTTGTAACCATATCTGCCACTATACATCATCACAATTTACATTTTATCAAAAAAAAAACCATTCATTTAGATGAATTGCTTGGTTTTCCTGCTTATATGGAAAAAAGTGTTTTGTTGCTCTTCTTGTCTGGATATATTCCCTGCTGTCATGGAGTCCGCAATCAGGAGAATTTAACCCAGAAATACTTGTTTTAAATAAATTATTTACAAGCCTGAAGAGAAGTGGCAGTTACATTGTACAAATATAAACCTATGCCTTTCTAACACTTTAACTGTTTGATGTTAACCAAGATACACCCACTCAACTCAAACAAACACAATAAAAACTGGAGCTTTAGTAGTGTGTTGTGTTTGTGAGGTGTAATACAATACGGGTGGCCGTGCCCTGAGATGTGTTTTGCTGTTTGTATAATCTGTGTTATTGTTCTGTGAAGCTGCTAAAGCCTGTTAAATCAGCTTAGCACATGTGCTGCAGAGAAGGCTTGATTTGGGAAGGTCTAAAGAACAGTACACTCTGGACGAGGGCGAGGAATCAAGCGCCTGAATCAAAAGATTATTGTCTTTAGATAACGCCCCTGACCCAACAGCACAGAGGACACCTACCAACATATAAATACACAGAAGGCATTTAAGTTTGCTTTAATGTTTTTTTCTTAGATACTGTATGTGTTATAGTGGTCACTTTTTTGACAAAATTGTCTGAATAGAAAGTTAGAATAAAAATGAAAAAAAAAAGCAATAATTTTTGAGGAGAAGAAAATATTGATTTTGAATGGAATTTAACAGAACTTTTGATTTTTTTGTACAAGTAATTCAGACGTTTTCTTATTCTATTTGTCTTATTTTCATGTAGTCACATTTTAAATGCAAGTATTAGAAATTAAAATATGCAAAAAAAAAACACACAACAAAATACTGATAAAATAATTTTATGGCCAGTAATCTCCACCCATTCCAACCTGCCTGCACTCACTTCTCCTCAAAGTATTTAAACTCCACCACCTTTGCCACCTCTACTCCCTCTACCCTAACCATTCTGCTGTCCTTACTTTCATTCACACTCATGTATATTGTCTTAGTCCTACTGACTTTCAACCCTCTTTAGAGCATATCTCCACCTCTCCAGGTTCCCCTCAAGCTGCTCCATACTCATACTACAGATCACAATGTCATCTGCAAACAACCTAGTCCACAAGGACTCCTGTCTAAGCTTGTCTGTCAAATTGCTCATCACCACTGCAAAAACAAAAGAAGTGCTCAGCGCTGATTCTCAATGTAATCTTACCTCTACTTTAAATGCATCTGTCACTCCTACTGCACACCTCATACGTATCCTGTACCACTTTGACATACTTCTTTGCCACTCCTGACTTTCCCATACCACCACTTCTCTCTTGGCACCCTGTCATTTGCTTTGCCGAAATCCACAAAGGCACAATGCAGCTCCTTTAATAAATAAAATACTTTTATTAAAGAAATAAATGTCATTAAATTTATCAATAAATAAAGCCCTGTGTATCACCCTTATTCTTCAAAATTGTTACCAATGCACTTCTTCTCCTGTCTTCAGGCATTATCTCACTTTCCAAACCTCCAAAGGTATATCATCTGGACCAAAAGCCTTTCCATTCTTCATGCTCTCCATTGCTGCCCTTACTTTCACCTTGCTAATCCACTTCACTCCCTAGTTGACTATCCTCACATCATCCAACCTTCTTTCTCTCTCACTCTCTCATTCTTTTAATTCATCAGCTCCTCATAGTATTCCTTCTATCTGCCAAAAATGCTCTGTTCACTTGTGTGTTTCTATTTCTCTCCTTTATGGTCCTAACCTACAGCTCTTTCCCAACTCTGTCCCTCTGTCTAGCCAATCTGTAACTGTTGTTTAACATCCAACCTCTCTTACAACTCACCACGAGTCTTATCTTTAGCCTTTGCCAGCCTCTTCTTCTGTATACACTCCAAGTATCCTTTCTAGCTGTCACCATTACCACTTCTGCAGTAGTTGCCCAGCAATCTAGTAACTCTTTACTGTCTCTTTACTGTCTTAACTCCTGACTGAATTCCACCTTATAGCCCCCTTCCATCAGCTTCCACCATCTGAACCTTGACTCTGCCTTTACTTTCCTCCTCTTCTTGAGCTCCCAGGTCATCCTACACACCACCACCCCATGCTGTTTAGCTACACTCTCCTCTGACACTACTTTACAGTCTCCCTCAGACTGACCCTCCTGAAAAGGATATAATCCACCTGTGTGCATCTTCCTCCACTTTTATACGTCACCCTGTCCTCCTCCCTCTTTGTAAAATAAGTATTAACTACAGCCTTTTCCATCCTTTTATACAAATCCACAACCATCTGATCTTCTGCATTCCTCTCCTTGACACTATGTGTACCCATCACCTCCTCCTTCCCCCTGTTCTCTTCACCAAAATGTCCAGTCTGCACCAATCACCACTCTCTCTCCCCTGGGCATACTTTCTATTGCTTTATCTAACTCACCCCAGAATTCTTCCTTCTCCTCCATCTCACAACCAACTTGAGAGGCATAAGCACTAACAACATTCATTATCGCACCTTCGATTTTCAGCATCAAACTCATCACCCTATCTGACACCCTCTTCACCTCCAAAACACTCTTCACATACTCTTCCTTCAGGATAACACCTACCCCATTTCTCTTTCCATCCACACCATGGTAAAACAATTTAAACCCTCCTCCAATACACCTGGCCTTACTACCCTTCCATCTAGTCTCTTGCACACACAATATATCAACCTTCTTTCTCTCTATAATATCAGTAGGCTCTCTCGCTTTACCAGTCATGTTGCAAATATTCAAAATGCCTATCCTAACTTCCACTCTCCAACATTTCCTTCTATCCTCCTATCCTCCTGGATCTTGCATACCTTCTTCCTCTTCTTCTTCTCCTCCTGTGGCCAACAGTAGCCCAATTTGCACCTGCATCCTGTTGGCTAACAGTAATGGTGGTGGTTGTTTTTTTAACCTGGGCCTCACATGATCTGGTATGGAAATCTCTATAGTTGTCCACATATTGATTTGGCAAATGTTTTAAAAGATGCCCTTCCTGCCATAATCCTCCTCATTTATCTGGGCTTTGGACTGGCAAAAAGAAATACACTGGCTTGTGCATCTCTAGTGGCTGGGTTAAAAAAATAAAACGTGATAACTTATAAAAAGGAACATTGCTATTGTCTAATACCCTAGTAAACTTTACTTTTACACATGAACGTAAACAGGCATACAGATGTGCATAGAGACATGCATGTACACTCTTATGTGTTTAATCATTTTAACTTTATTACATTATTCATATATATATATATATATATATATATATATATATATATATATATATATATATATATATATATATATATATATATATATATATATATATATATATATATGAATAATGAATATATATATATATCTGGGAGGACATTTCAACTAAACATCCTGACCTCAGTAACCAGCATTATTTCAGAATTTGTAGGAAATATGAAGAGCAGCAAAATGTCCCCACTTCTACAGAAACCCACATCTTTTCTTCTTGTATTCATGTCATGTGGATATTTGGTGTCAAAAATTAATAACAACGTTTGCTGCATGTGCAAACACACACAGACACACAGACACAGGTGCACACACACACATACACACACACACACACACACACACACACACACACACACACACACACAGAAAACGATTACTTCTCAAGTATAAATTACTAAGGTCATAACTCATGCATAAGCTAATGTCCCCTCTCCACACCCCAACCACTGCACTTAATGACAAAGAACAAAAAGAACCAAGAACAAATGAAAACAACAAGGACAAATGAAAGAATAAGGTATGGAGGGGGTATTCTGTCTTTTGTGAGGACAAAAATCTTTTGATCCTCAAACAATAGAGAAGGTATAGAGAAGTATAGAGTATAATACATTGCATATCAATATTTTCCTGTAAATTAATATTAGAAGCTCAATGAAAACAAAATTGCATACATTTAAAGTTGAATTTAAATGTTTTAAATTTCTACAGTTCGGTTGCATATTATCATAGAACTAAAAATATGTTAACTTAAGTGGAGGAGAAAAAACCTTTCATGTCACGTTAATGTAAGAAGATTCTGAAGGAAGTCATTTTGTACCATTTTTCTTTCCTTCATCTTTTTTCATCAGAATTTTCAAGTAGCCGCTGTTTTCAAATCATGGTGACATTTCGATTTTGACAGTGATCATTTATATATTATACATAGGGGGACATATGTGACTTCACTTCTTGGCACTGAGTAAAAAAAGTGTGTGCGGTTGTCAGGGTAGTAGGCCTCAGCTGATTGTAGGGTTATGGGGGCTGGGGGGTTATTTAGAAAGCATCTGTATGCAAATGTCATTATGTTATAGAGATGTTTGAAGAGGTCCTGGAGAGAGGGGGAGGTGGTGACAGAATGGACGACAGGATGTTAAAAAAAAAAAACACTTCACTAAGGGAATAGTAGCTTGCTAGATATTTTCAATCTCCCACTTATACATAAAGTACTCTTTAAGACCAGCTACACAGAATCCATTAACACTGATAAACAACAACCCAGACAGCACCAGCATATGATCACCTTTTATAGTCTATCAAAGCATTCATGTTTTATGCTGATGTTTTTTCAAAGCAAGATTAAAATGATAAAAGTTGCTGATGAAACATGTAAGAAGATGAACAGCATATACTGGTCTTTAACAGTTAATCAGTACATTCAAGTTTACATTCAAGTTTTTTTTATGGCTGTATAGTGTTAAATGTCTCACACACATATACAAGTGCACATGGAGGACAGTAGAAGGGCTTATGTCCACACTCAAGAAAAAATCAAAAACAAATAAACAAACAAAAACCTACTTACTCTGCGTCTAGTACTGCAGTGGGACCCTTTAGTACATCCAGCCTCTATTGGCATAGAAACTGAAGTTCCCACTGAGATGGTATAAATTGCATTCTTCTCTTTTTGATATACTCTGAAATTAAAATAAAATGGTTATGTAGAAAAAGAAGAGACCTGACCAACCAGAAATCATTACAGATGATGCAAAAGTGAGATGAAAAAGAACAGCAGTAACTAATAAAATGATTAAAGTGTGCTTGTGTAAAAAGGTATATTGCCTTGATAAACACCTTTCCATTTGAACATTTTCAGAGTGACACCTCTCAACATTGCACTTAAGTAAATTTTACTACGTTTTGAGCAAATTTACTTGCTAATAATCTCTTGCACACACACATGCACACACACACACACACACACACATGCACACACACACACAAACACACTCACTCTGTTGCTAGGCAGACCTAAGACTGGAGGGTTGTGGAAGGGTAGGTAACCCTTAGGTACCCTTGAGCATATCATACCCAACACTGCTCTCCAGTCACTGGATGTAGAGAAGCTTTTTGCTGCGGTGCACTGTGATGTGCATGTGTGTCCAGCATGACAAATATTCACTTTCACTTAACTTTCACTTCACAGTCCAGAGGAAATTGGCTTTGGTTGTTTTTTGTTGGACTTTTTCAGCTTTTTTTTTGCTTTCATTTGCTTTGGCTTACTCACTGTTATTACCGTTCTCCATCTAACATTTCTTATCCCGTCTTTTATTTTTTTCACATGGATATTTGATTTTACCTGCAACCCACAATTTGTAAAAATCTTTCACACTTTTTCTAAACAAAGCTTCCCCATCAAAATGGCACACACATGTATGAATGGTTCTAGGAGACTGTGTTTTTCACACTGTGCTGACAATTTGAGAACATGCTGTTGGAAAGTGTACGCGCTATTGTTGTTTTTGTAAAAAAAAAACAAAAAAACTCCCACTACTGCATGAATAGCAGTAACACTGTGGGCTGATGTAAATCCTTTCCCCCCATTAAGCTATCACTTAAACAAAGCCATGTTTGTAGAGAACATGTAGTAAAAATGGATTGTGTTGAAGAACAGTTTATTTCTTCCAAGCGCTTAAAAGATTAAGAGAATTTTTTTCTCAGAAAACACCATTTGCTTCCAGAAGAGATTTCTTTTAGTGAAATGATTCAGACAAAAGTGTGAATACACTAACTAATAACAGAAAACCTCAAAACATTTGTTTGGGATACTCTTGGTACAACTAATGCTATTATATATTGGCATACATTTATGTTAGCTATCTTTATGTTAGCTATATATATATATATATATATATATATATATATATATATATATATATTTGCAAAGGTTTTTGGCAGGTGTCAGTGTGTCTGGATTACATGAAGAGACAGAAGGATGTGAGGAAGCCTACATCCACAGAAGATCTGTGGTTAGTTCTCCAAGATGTCTGGAACAACCTACCAGCCGAGTTCCTTCAAAAACTGTGTGCAAGTGTACCTAAAAGAATTGATGCTGTTTTGAAGGCAAAGGGTGGTCACACCAAATATTGATTTGATTTAGATTTCTGTTTTGTTCATTCACTGGTTGATTGATGAAAATAAATGATTTTGTTGATTGATGAAAATAAATGATGAACACTTCCATTTCTGAAAGCATTCTTTGTTTACAGCATTTTTTCCACACCTGCCTAAAACGTTTGCACAGGACTGTATATATATACATACACTTCCCGTCCAAAGAAAAAGTCACACACTCAAACATTTTGTTTGACTGCCTTTAGCTTTGATTACGGCACACATTTGCTGTTGCGTCATTTCGATAAGCTTCTGCAATGTCGCAACATTTCTTTCCATCCAGAGTTGCATTAATTTTTTGTCTAGATCTTGTAGAGATGATGGGAGAGTCGAACCGCTGTGCAAATTCTTCTCCAGCACATCCCAAAGATTCTCAATGGGATTGAGGTCTGGACAATGGTGGTGGTCAATCCATGTGTAAAAATGATGTCTCATGCTCCCTGAACCATTCTTTCACAAACTGAGCCAGATGAATCCTGGCATTGTCATCTTGGAATATGCCCGTGCCATCAGGGAAGAAGAAATTCACTGATAGAATAACCTCAGTATATATAGTCAATATATTCAGGTAGTCAGCTGACCTCATTCTTTGAGCACATAACATTGCAGAACGCAGAAATGACCAACTGCAGCAACCCCAGATCACAGCACTGCCCCCACAGACTTGTACGGTAGGCACAAGGCATGATGGGTGCATCACTTCATGCACCTCTCATCTTACCCTTATGCACCCATCTCTCTGGGACAGGGTAAATCTAGACTCCTCAGACCACATGACCTTCTTCCATTGGTCCAGTCTTTATGCTTTATTTGTAATTAGCCTCACCGATCAGTGGTTTTCTTAAGGCTACATAGCTGTTTTGTCCCAACTGAGTTCACTTCAAATTGTGCCTGCTGATATGCTTTTACTTTCATTATTGAACATAGCAGAGTTCTGCTGTTGTTTCTTTTTATGATGATTTCACCAAAAAAAAAAAAAAAAAAGTGATTGCTGATCATGGCCATTCAAGATCTTTGGTTCCCCACAATCCTCTCCGTTTTTAATAATGCGTCGGACAGTTCTACACCCAGTTTCAGCTTCTTTGCCTGATGTATGTCAATAATCTGACCCTTCTGAAACAGATTAGCATCTTTTCCAAGACCACAGGATATGTTTATTGTTTTAGTAATGAAATAACTTTTTAAGTGATTTTTTTTTGGACAGGCAGTATATATATATATATATATATATATATATATATATATATATATATATGTATGTATGTCATTACCAAGCATGTTGGATTATATTACTGATCCACCTTGAGTTACATTAAACCAGCATGTTTTCTTTCCAATAGTGAACCAAAATTAGTACTTTTTATAAATAAATAAACCACGCTTAAAAGCAATTTAAACAACACAGGCTTGAAATATTTGCTTAACCTCTTCAGTTTAACAATAATCCTAAAGAAAATGTTTCCCTGTTTAAGCAAAGTTAAAACAATTACCTAAAGTTAAAACAATTAGCTAAAGTTTTACCTAGTTGTTTAAGAAGGATGGTCAGGTGTTGGGACAGTTCTGAAGCATTTTCCTGGAAGGTAAACTCACTGACCCCAAACACACCTGCTACAGCACCTGCCCATTGCCTTCTGTTAGAAGTGAGTTCAATTGAACTGGTTCTCTGTTGTTTTCCACGTATATGAGTGTTGACACTATGCCATGCGTGTGACAGATGAAAAAGATTGTGGAAAAACTCACAAGTACACTTTAATAGTGCAGCTAGTTATCCAATAACTACTATGAAACTAATGTATAGCTCATGTAGTTGTGAAGGTGAAATTCATAAGGTGAAAGGTAAAAACAAAAAAATGGATATTATATGTTTATATAATGTTGATAATTTCGGCTTTTAATTGACATTAACAGGCAAGCTGTCAGACAAATCTGTAAACATTCAGAAACAGAGTGAGAGAAAGGGGGGTGGGGGGGTGGGGGGGTGGGGTGTTGGAAGGACAGTATAATTTTATGTCCTATTCATAGTGCATGTACCCAGTGGCACAGCCTGTTGGATAATTACAACAGTCACAACACAGATGGGGGCAGTGTCATGCTTTTGACATAAACACACATGCAATTGCACACAGTCTCCCTCTCTCCATTTCTGTCTCACACACACACACACACACACACACACACACACACACACACACACACATTAATTCAAAAAGGTAGAGGACACATTTGATAGAAGATATTACATTTATATTAGAAAGAGGGAAGGTGTGTTTATAAGCCATCAGCTCATGAAAAGTGTGTGTTAAGGAGGCTCTAGGACAATAGTGCTTTATTAACTGCTAAGTAAGAGTCAGGCCTGTTCACCTATTCCCCTGGCTCTTTATGCACCACCCTCTAAGGTGGCCTTTAAAAAAACCCTACTGCCAGTGAGGTTTCTACACAGACACACACAGTCACCATAAACATCACCTACTGTGTAGAGACCTCACACATACACTAACTCCCTCCAGGTTAAGGAGGTGTGTGTGTGTGTGTGTGTGTGTTAGAGAGAGAGAGAGAGATAGATAGATAGAGAGGGAGAGAGAGGGAGAGAGAGAGAGAGATAGAGATGAATAATTCATTGCAGCCCATAATGAAGCGTGGTCCACTCTTTAAAGTGTTTGGTATGTAATGGAGTTTCAGACACAGAGCTATCATTTTCTCTTAATGGCGCTTTCTGGGCCGCTCGCTGTGACCCTCTCCACACACACGCGTACACTCACACAGACACACATTTGCACACACACACACTCGCCAGTGAGCGAAGGCGATTACCGACAGCTGCAGGAGTTTCAGAGCAGCCAAAGTGGCCAATTTTCTCGATGCCATTTAAACAACAAACACAGCAGACTGTTAAAAAAAGGAGAGTGGAGAGGGGGATGAGAGAGAAAGAGAGGGAAAATGGGGGACAGAGAGTGAGAGAGAGAGAGAGAGAGAGAGGGAGGGCAATGCTGGTCATTTTGATTCATAGAGAACAAGAACATGTGTTTGTGTATGTGTGTGTATGTGTGTGTGTGTGTGTGTGTGTGTATGTGTTGGTGTTCACTCAGAGATTACTTGTATTATTCTAGCAGTTCTGACACGTTACGTAGGCATATAGGTGTATATTTGAATTGAGGGGTAGGGGTCACATGCACTGACTGGTATACAGGTAAACTGTACATACAAATACATTTTTTTCACTGCTTATATTCACTGCTTCATCTGTACAAATGGTAAAAAGTAAGTGTGTGTGAAAGAGTTTTGTACATGTAACCAGTCCTGATGAGCTACAAGCTATAGGTCATTTATTTGTATTACTGAAACAACATTTATATTTAGGGTTTATTACATATAGTGTAGTACAAGACTAAATGGAATGCCCCAAAACAGCTTGGATTAAATATTTTTATTACCATGGTAAGAATTTTTCTTCATCATGATCATGTGGAAAAGTCAATTATGCTATTTTCCACATATTTAATGCAAGATTACTACATTTGCAAAATTTTGAACATTGATAAAAAGACAACTGATATTTCTTTTACATATTTTTGTACAGGTTTATATCTTTCTGATTTGTTAAATCCAGAAAGAAAAATTCAGCAGGCATGACTACAAAAATATTCTGCAAAACCGCAGAAATAAAGCAGTTTTTAATTACTTTTGGAACAAGGTCTTCTCTCCATTTATGTCGCTTTTTAACTTCCTTTTTTTTCAGAAATGCAAAACAGCTGAAATTTACAACATGTGAAACGTTGTTTCAATTTCAATTTCATGATGAATGGGCTGACTGAAATGGATCATGTAGATTCAATGTCCTGACACTGTATAAAACCAAATGTGTGTGTGTGTGTGCAACATGCGAGTGTATCACTGAACTGTGCATTCACTGGCTGCAATCATAATAGAAATCAACAGCATCCCACTTCATGCTGCTCAGTGTTCATATCTGAGTGATTCATTTTCCAGTGTGTGTGTGTGTGTGTGTGTGTGTGTGTGTGTGTGTGTGTGTGTGTGTGTGTGTGTGTGTGTGCTCTATGGCATCGCCTATCAGACCAGAGATTTCACAAATACGAATGTTTGGGCTTTTGGCCAGGCAGTAGTATGAATTGTAATGTAGCTCAGGTTTTAGTGTAGGCCCTTCCTGTCTTTTTAATTACTATAACAGAGAGCTTCAGTGGGAGTGGCAGTAACACATGATAGTTATCATAGTTACTCATGAGTTACCAATGATACTACATTTATCATTTTAACCCACAAGCTGTTACCAACATTTTGATGAGCCATTAATTATAGTTATTTAAGTACTATCTATCTATCTATCTATCTATCTATCTATCTATCTATCTATCTATCTATCTATCTATCTATCTATCTATCTATCTATCTATCTATCTATCTATCTATTCTTGGTCCATAGAATTGCATAGGGGGAATATAAACAACAATATATGGGGATATATAGGATATGGACCTTTAATTCATAATAAAGCATCTGTTCTTGTACTTGTTACTGTACATTAACATCCAATGACATTCAAAACCCAACACATTTCTCCATGTGGTTGGTATCGATGCTGTAACACACATACAAACACACACCAGTGCACACCCCCACACACTCACTCATGTGCAAACAGAAAAACAAATGTGGATGTTGTCACCAAAATCCAACAGAACTGAGGAAAAGCCCCTTCTGAGTCTGTTAAGCAGGGGCCATATTGAAGCAAATATAGTCCATATGAAGCTGTATCGCGGAGGAGGAGAGGGAAGAGGTTTGGGATGTTTGGTTAGAATGGGGCACCAGATTGGGAGCAGAGTCCCAAACCAAGCAAATCCCATACTAAAACACTGAACAGCTGTTCCATTCTGTTCAAGCACACACACTCACGCACACACACGTTCACTAATATTTACTCTCTATTGATCTCACTGGTCTGGGAAGAAGAAAGTCAAAGAACAGGCTAATCAGTGCAGCCTTAGGATTTACATTCTGAACAAGCAACTAGAGGAGAGAAGTACTCCACGATGTTTTGAGAACTTTTGTGCAAACTGACCTCTCCCTTTTCCGTCCACAAGGTCCAGATAAAGAAACTAAGCTGCAAAAACGGCTTGTTTTTAAATCAGTGTTTTTGTGATCCAGAACCAGTGTATTATTGTACCGTACAAAAGTCTTGAGCAACCCCTTCCTTTATATTTTGCTATAGTTCTCCATGCTTCCTGAAGGACACGGTTTTGGTTCTCACTCTCAGACCAGTAACTATTCCTGGCCAGTTTTTAGTTTTCAAACCACAGTGACCTCCTTATAAATAACTCAAGCAGAAGAAAGAACCATGAAGCAGAGAAGAAACAGGTGCAGATAATCACAGATGGTTAGGCCAGTGATTAGTATACTGGTGATGCTGATGCTGAGTGGTTGGAACTACTTTATCTCTGTACCTTGTATCTTTAGGCAGTTTGCAGCCTTTCACGGTCAAACATTTGTTTCCATTTCTTTCATTTAATCTACTTGATATACCGAAGATAGTATTTTTGCACCAAGCAAAGTGATTTCCAAACTAAACTGAAGGAAGCAAGAGATATTGAAATAAGGGGTGGCTCAACTTTTGCACAGTACTGTATGTATCTATTAAGCAAGCAGCAGGCTTGCCCCTCCCATTCATATTAAAGCCCAAGTGCTTTTTGAATGGGGTACAATACAGGGCAGCCAGGCAAATCCATAAATGTCTTAACTGAGTGATGCTGGCAGTCTTGCGTTTGTGAAAAGAAAATAAAAGAAAGAAGAAACAGTTGTGTACCTGTTCCTGGGTGTTCTAAAAATCCTTAAAAGAGAAAATGCATGAAAGTGCATGAAAAGCTGTCAGAAGCTATACAGAAATGTAGCTCATGTGTTTGCTGTGTGTAAATTACTGGACACTTGCCTCTACTTCCACTACTTCAGACCAATATATATATATATATATATATATATATATATATATATATATATATATATATATATATATATAT
>CM029385.1:12693856-12706459 GCA_017165825.1 Hepsetus odoe | reverse complement strand
CTGCCTCCAAAGGACTTTTTATGACTACAGCTGTTTTATGTTTGTGTAGGTGCACATGCTTGTGCACGTGTGTGTGAGTGTATGAGTGAATAGAGGTATAAAGAGGTGAACGAGGGTTAATGGTGTTAAATTGGAAGGGTGTTCTCCTCATAAAGCCCAGAGGAGCAGGTGCAGCTCTCCGCTTTTGTCCGCTGCACACACAACACTGTTTATTTACACATTACTTTTCAACCTTGGGGGGACAAAAGAGAGGAAAAAAACAGACAGATAGAGACACAAAGAGAACTTTCCCGGGCACTGGAAGTTCTACATGGTCAAATGACAGGTGTTCCGTGATTGTGCTTGAGTTCACATACAGACATCTGAGTACATCAAGGATCAAAGGTCATCACTTATCCCCGGTTATCAGCTGAGGATGAGCGTTAGGTTTGCTTACCTTTTGCTCAATTTGTGGAAGACGACATAAAATCTACACAGGATACAGGTGCTGATGTCACCCCTGGCACTGAGTTTCAGTTTAACTGGTAAAGAACAAATGCTTGATTCTTCATTGCTAAGTACAGTTTGGCTACATCAGAATAAGATGAACATCTGAAAGGAACAAGCTAAAGGTTTATTCTGGGATCAGACAAAACAAATTGATCAATTTTGAGCCGTATTGCCGTTGCAAGCAATCTCTCAGTGTCAGGCCTAATTATGAACACTGGAAACAACATGGGTGCTTTTACCTTTTTGTAATGTCACATCATCTAAGAGCAGCAACATGCCATCTGAAATGCTGGACAACACCCCAAAGACATGCATGTCAGACTTTCCTTCCAAGTTTGGCATCTCACAACAAGACAGGCTCCTCACCTTCAACCATTAGGATGAAATATCTCTTGGAAGCTCACATGTGAATTAACATTATGAAGATGGATGTTGCTGTTACTGTATGGAACAACAAAACCGAGGACAGATTTATTATGCTGTGGCAACAATACCCTGTTTCTGTGTCATCTCTTTAGGACAGCAGACTTGGTAGATACCAATATATATATATATATATATATATATATATATATATATATATATATATATATATATATATATATATTTTTATCTACCAAGTCTGCTGTCCTAAAGAGATGACACAGAAACAGGGTATTGTTGCCACAGCATAATAAATCTGTCCTCGGTTTTGTTGTTCCATACAGTAACAGCAACATCCATCTTCATAATGTTAATTCACATGTGAGCTTCCAAGAGATATTTCATCCTAATGGTTGAAGGTGAGGAGCCTGTCTTGTTGTGAGATGCCAAACTTGGAAGGAAAGTCTGACATGCATGTCTTTGGGGTGTTGTCCAGCATTTCAGATGGCATGTTGCTGCTCTTAGATGATGTGACATTACAAAAAGGTAAAAGCACCCATGTTGTTTCCAGTGTTCATAATTAGGCCTGACACTGAGAGATTGCTTGCAACGGCAATACGGCTCAAAATTGATCAATTTGTTTTGTCTGATCCCAGAATAAACCTTTAGCTTGTTCCTTTCAGATGTTCATCTTATTCTGATGTAGCCAAACTGTACTTAGCAATGAAGAATCAAGCATTTGTTCTTTACCAGTTAAACTGAAACTCAGTGCCAGGGGTGACATCAGCACCTGTATCCTGTGTAGATTTTATGTCGTCTTCCACAAATTGAGCAAAAGGTAAGCAAACCTAACGCTCATCCTCAGCTGATAACCGGGGATAAGTGATGACCTTTGATCCTTGATGTACTCAGATGTCTGTATGTGAACTCAAGCACAATCACGGAACACCTGTCATTTGACCATGTAGAACTTCCAGTGCCCGGGAAAGTTCTCTTTGTGTCTCTATCTGTCTGTTTTTTTCCTCTCTTTTGTCCCCCCAAGGTTGAAAAGTAATGTGTAAATAAACAGTGTTGTGTGTGCAGCGGACAAAAGCGGAGAGCTGCACCTGCTCCTCTGGGCTTTATGAGGAGAACACCCTTCCAATTTAACACCATTAACCCTCGTTCACCTCTTTATACCTCTATTCACTCATACACTCACACACACGTGCACAAGCATGTGCACCTACACAAACATAAAACAGCTGTAGTCATAAAAAGTCCTTTGGAGGCAGATATTCCTCGTTAGGATTCCAAGCACTGAATGAGCTACAACCTGATCATGTTTGGTCTAAATTATTATTGCGAGAAGTATGTGGAACTCTACATTGCTCATGAATGGTTGTTTGGGTCTTTGCTATGTGAATGTATTTGACCTCATATTGAGATGAGAAATTTTCAAATACAAATATTTTTTTTATGTAACTAAGTAGAGTTTTCATGTATCTGTACTTTACTTGAGTATTTACTTTTCTGATGACTTTTTACTTTACTCCTTGCATAAACACAAATATCTGTACTTTCTACTGCTTACAATAATAATAAAAAAAATAAAGACGTGTGAGTGTAGCTTTGGATGGGATTCACAATTCTTTTTTAGATTTTTATAAAATTGTTGTGCATTTTTCCAACATCAATAGCACTTTCAGGCAGCATGGACAATAACACTCAAAAAATAGCAATTCCTTGGTGAATAAATTGATGCAAATCACAAGATAAAAGTAAGAGGACGTAACAAGAAAAAAGGGAGACTTGACGGTGTAAAAATGTTGTGTATATGAGGTCAGTGACAGTGAGAAGTTTTAGCAACATGGATGCAAGTTATGCAGTTAAGCTATTGTTGTTTACTTAAGTAAATAAAGTAAATTACTTTTACTTTTACTTTTTTTACACAAATATTAATATAAGTGTGCAGGGGGGTGTGGGTAGCTAGTAGTAGGGTCCGTTTGGAAACAAGGAAATTCATACTCAAAACTGGCATCTAATATTTGACCTCTTTCTCTCCAGCAAAAGTCTGTAACAAGATAAAAGTCTGTAAATATTCTAAATCTGGAAAATCATACTGTGATAAACTTGTCATGGCAGATGTCATAGGCTTGAGTTGAGTTGCCAGATTAGTTTGTTTAGTTACCAGTATTGATCATTGTCAAGGCAGATGCCTCAGTAAATTGTCATAATGTCATGACTCAAGTCAGTTACATGATTTTTTAATACTATTGTAAACAATGTTATGCTTTGTTAACCAACACAAGTTCAATATAATTATCTTTGTATCTTCTTCAAACACACTTCTTGGAGTGTAGTTTGCTGTTAGTTAAACATTATAGCAGGTATAGTATGTGTAGTGTTTACAGTGTCAAATTAATTTCTCAATTGTAGCTCATCGAAAAATTCCCTAATGTTCTGAAGTTTTGATGAATGAAAAAAATAGCTTTGTTTTTTTAATCTGCCCATGCAAACAAAATGTATTGATTTGCCGCCTATACAAATGAATATGTAAGTACATTTAGACAGAAGCGCAAACCAAAGAGATGAGTCTAGACTACTAATGGGTGAAAGGTGTAATTAAGAGTTGCTGCTTTTATAATCTGTGTTTTTCCTCCATGCATTGAACAAAATATCAAGTCACCCGATGAGAGCTTCATCTGGTCTTCTTGGGTCCATCTGGCCTCAATCAGGCGGAGCACTGGAGGGTTGTTGTTGCTAACTCTTTTGCTACATGCTGTGCCTTCATACCTCGCTGCAGTGTTTCCCTGAGTGTGGTGGGGTGCATAGACTGCCTTTAGGGGATGTTCAAGAAAAAAACTCAGAATTAAATATATATATATATATAATTTACAGTACTGTGCAAACATTTTAGGCAGGTGTGAAAAAATGCTGTAAACAAAGAACGCTTTCAGAAATGGAAGTGTTCATCATTTATTTTCATCAGTCAACAAAATGCAGTGAATGAACAAAAGAGAAATCTAAATCAAATCAATATTTGGTGTGACCACCCTTTGCCTTCAAAACAGCATCAGTTCTTCTAGGTACACTTGCACACAGTTTTTGAAGGAACTCGGCTGGTAGGTTGTTCCAAACATGATTGTGTTTCAACCTCCGTGTGACATTGATGATCTACATACACCGACTATAATCCTACAAAATCCCTGAAAAAAAAATCCCTGTGCAAGTGTACCTATAAGAACTGATGCTGGTTTGAAGGTAAAAGGTAGTAACACCAAATATTGATTTGATTTAGATTTTTCTTTTGTTCGCTCACTTTGCATTTTGTAAATTGATAAAAATAAACCATCACTATTTATATTTTTGAAAGCATTCTTTTTGTTTACAGCATTTTTCCACACCTGCCTAAAGCTTTTGCACAGTACAGTAGAGCTCTTAGTATGTTACTTAGGTGGTACATATATAATTTCATTCTATATAATATAATTAATTAAATATATTCAGACAAATGAAGCGAAGTCTTATTAGTTTGACTTTCATATCAACATACTTGTTCAAGGTTGGTTTCTCAGATTTCAGAGAACAACATACTTGTTCAAGGCTGGTTTCTCAGATTTCAGAGAACAACATACTTGTTCAAGGTTGGTTTCTCAGACATCAATTAAGACAAGATACAGTTAAGACAAGCTTTTCAGGCTCTCCAGAAATGCTGATGCTCCACTCACATTGAGGTGGGTCATTGCTGTTTATGCGCTGATATTAATGTGACTGCTAACTAGTTAGCTCAGTTACTATTTACCATTTCTTTCACAAGTGCTATTATGTAGCAAGTTTCCAAGCACTAGTATAATAGTCTTAATAAAGTCTTCACCTCATGGACATCTGACATTAGACGCAGTCAAAAAACACAATGATATGATCCTATTAAAAAGCCACAGCTGTGCTTCCTACCTTGAAACCTTTCCATTATCCCCAGACACACACTAGTGGTCGGGGGGAAGGGGGGTTGGGAGAGAGAGAGAGAGAGAGAGTGTGTGTGTGTGTGTATTTCTGTAGGCCTTTGTTGGGTGGCATGGCCATCCATTGGTATATTATGAGTGTCCAGGCATGACATGTGTACTGTACACTGAGCAGCATTCAAGTCTCAGCAGTAGCATAAATAATACAATTTCCATTTAAATTCCTATCTCTGTTTCTATGGCCAACCGGATTCTGAGATACCTACATAGATTTATGGATGTCAGAGATGCAAGAAGGTATAATTTACACAAACATGCATGTGTGTATATGTGTGTGACGCACAGAGAGAGAATGTACATACAGTATTGAAGCATACATGAATAAATAATTCATATATGCTCCTGCTCTATACTGAGACTGTATATGTGTATGGAAAGGCCACCTTATATATTAGACTGAGAATTTTCTCTGATTGTGTTTTTTTCTGCATGCTGTGGTTGAGAAAATGCATGTCATACAAAATGGGACACTGTTTGTGTGGAGGGTTTTGCTTGTTTTTTGTTACGCATAAGTGAAAGGTTTCGTGTGTATACTTTATAAAAGAGTATATTCAAGTTAATGTAAGGATTGTTGCAGATGGATTGACATGAACATGTATCAGTGCCTATGTGTGTGTAATCATGCAGGGAACTAATAGTAATCTGCGTGCGTGAGAGGATAAAAAAGATAAAACATAGATGGCTTTTAATGTATTCAGATGTATGGATGTTATTATAGCGGGAGGAGGTAGAGATTTCATCTGTAAGTCCATGTAACACCATAACTCTTCAATATGCTCATTTTTGTTTATTGTGTATGCAGGTGTGTGTGTGTGATGCAGGCATTCATGTGTGTGTTTAGTATTCTAGTCAGCGTGTGTAACTGTCAGGTACATTCTCGCAGATTTGAACCACAGATTGAAACAGTGAGGAGCTGATAGCTCTGAATGCAAATCAAATGGCTTTCTGTCTTTTTCTTTTTCTCTCCCATCAGTAGTCAGATTGAACATGTGAATACAAAAAAAAACCACACACTTACACTTAGATCAGTGTGTGCATGCCTGCACAACTAAATGCTACTCTATAATACAGATATAATACAGATATTTTTCTTGTCTAGTATGCTTAAAGTACAGAATCAAATCAACACAAATCAACATATAAAGCAACACACGTATGCATATGTTTGTACAAGTGTCTGTGTGTGTGTGTGTGTGTGTGTGTGTGTGTGTGTGTGTGTGTGTGTGTGTTTGTGTGTGTGTGTGTTTGAATGTGTGCCTGTTGTAGAGGAAAGAACAAAAGCAGTGTGTTATTATTTATTTCTTTACACATCTATAATCATTAAGGAACACTGAATAAACGATGACTATAAAATAGATTCAGAATCCAAGGTGATCCACTTTCAATAGACAAAATATCTCATGCTCAATGGAAAAGGGGGTTCTGTCTTATTGTAGAGCAATCTGATAAGCAAGGACATTCTCCTAGATTCAAGTATTGATTAATTAACTTTATTTATTGTTTCACACTCAAACCCAGGGAGCAATTTAGCATCTCTGTTCCATCAGATGTGCAAGTCTTTGGACAGGTGGAGGAGAAAACTCCACACGGAAAGAACTCAGACTACCCCACCTGGCAATTTAACCCAGGACCTTCCCATTTTGAGGCAACAGCACTACCAACTGCACCACCGTGCCACTTAATTAACTTTATCCATGTGTAAATATCAACTGATACTGTAATAATCTTGGAAAAACTAATAAAAAAAAAAACGTTTAACAGGTGTTGACCTATTCTATTTTCAGCCTTTTACAGTACGATGTGTGTAATGTAGGCAGAAGTCCACCCCCTCACTCATCATTATGATTACGCCCAAGCATACGCAGCCCACCGATATGACATCACACCCCTGCTAAGCGTGTGGGGCAAACATGTTCCTCCAGATGGAACAGCGAGTCATGTCCACACAAACACGCTCCTAGAGATCTCACAACCAAATGCAAGCACAGTGAATTGTAACAGAGTCAAAGGCCTTTGAGAATTCAGTGAAAATGTTGCAATGCTCTGGTCAATGGGAAACTGAACAGTGCCATACAGAGGGTAAGGGAAATACATATGGTTCAAATTAATTCTTTTTAAAATTCCCACACAGGTGCAGTAACACTCTCACTTGCATGCAAAGACACACACACACACACACACACACACACACACACACACACACACACACACACACACACACAAACAAAGAAAGAAGGCATGAGTGCCATAGATAAATGTATAACTTTTATGATCCCTTACTATTTTCATTTACTTTGCACCTCAAATTACATGGTTGCATTAATTCTCATATTTAGAGATTATGGTTTAATAAACATAAGTTAAATGCAAGATATCCAAGACACAGTATCTTCAAAAAAGGGAAAATTCTCTACTACAATTTGCCAGTGTAAAGCTATAATCCAGCCATATGTGTTGAATTTACAATTATATTTGCATTAACAGTTTCGGTTAGGATGTTGACATTTCCAGTTTTACATGGCGTTTTAATTGTGTTCCACTAACACTGAAGGCAGATTTTTACACCTAAGACTTGAATATATCAACATTTAGATTTTAGGTAAGGTAGGGGTAAGGTCAAGAAGGCACACTGAGTCAAAAGTCAGCTGGATTTGTTTCCAAATAACAATTTTTTTTTTCTATTGAACACAAAATATCTCTTAAAATTGTATACATATATCTTATATATTTTTTTTTTTTGCTTTTGTCATTTTTAGTGTCAAAAGGCTTCATTATGATCTGGACATAATGTAGTAAGATGCTAAATTATCTGTAATAAGTAATCATATAACAATAAATGATTCTAAATAGGACAGTTGTTGATCAGGCGAATGTGCGATCAGCTCTCCCAGTCATAATCTGACTGGTAAAGAAAAGGTCATGACCCATTCACAAATAGCCCCATCACCAAGGTAACCACAAATAGCAAAAAGGCTGTTCTGGACACATAAAACCTTACATTTAGCAGCAAACTGATTCCCATAGCTTGAGCAAATTTACCAGCAATTGCAAACCAGTGGTTTGAGCATATTTAAAAGGTTTTGGAATCTATAATTTGAAACATACACATACCTGTGTACCTATGAAGACCTGTGAGTTCTACCAATAAAAAGTGGCACAGCATGACTCTAGCAATGATAGAAAAATTTTCCAATTTCAGTTTTTGCTCACAACTGTTGCATCACTAGTAAAGAATGTGATATAACAGCCAAAGATTCATTGAGTTCAATTTGCTGAAAAAATAAATTTTTTTAAGAAAGAAGATTATGTTTTTATTATGAGTGTCAAAAGATCTCAATCCCCCATCCTCATGACATGCATTATAACCCTTATTGTTGATGTTATCAGTAATAATTCATCTAAAATAAGTCCTAAAAATGGTTAATTGCTGATTTGACATTTGTATGACCTGCTCATCTAATCTATCTAATCACTTTTCCAAGAACAATAACCGATGAAATAACACTCCCATCACTTGTTCCAACTGAAAGGTAACCACAACAAGTATATTTGCTACTACTTCAAAATCAAGGAGGAACAGATTTACATAACAGTGAGACATACTAACATTACTAGGGCATGAATATGAAAAAGAACTGTGTGGACAGTTGAGAACCTTTGGAGTCCATGTTTTGATGTATTTATTTATATTCATGTGAATACTCATAAATGCATAGTGAATATAAAAAGCATGAAGTTTATTGCATTAGCATCTGTTCATGGCTTTCTCTAAACCTTTCTTCCTCTCTCTCTCTCTCTCTCTCTCTCTCGCTCGCTCTCTCTCTCTTTCTCTCTCTCTCTCTCTCTCTCTCTCTCTCTCTCTCTCTCTCGCTCTCTCTCTGTTTGATACTTGTCTCAGTCTTGGTGGTCACACCTCTGTTCCCTGCTCGTCATCGATTGTCATGGTGTTAGATTGGTGTCAGTGGAGAGAATAGACAGAGTGAGAGGCAGCAAGATAGAGAGAGGCAGAGAGTCAGATTATCTCTCTCAGACACTGAGCTCCATTCCACACAGCTCAGCTGGAGCCCACAGAGGGTGAAATCATACCTGAGTCTATTGCCCCCACACTAATATCTGCACCACAAATAAAAGTGCATGCTAAAACAAAGCTAGCATCAAATTAAAACCATTACACAGTCTCATTGAATGAAAAAATCTGTATGAACCATACATGATCCAAACAGGGTTCTAGAATACACCTCTGAGGAGCACCTAAAGGCAATTCCACATAATTACAAATCTTATATTTATTTATTTATTTTTTTACCGCTAAGTCGTACTGACTTTAAAGCTTATTTAATTTATTATTTTTTTCTTCTGACAGTAATCTAGTAATACAACAGGTCATCTGTGAGCAATTATCAGACATAATTACTGAATATAATGTTTAAAATTTTTTTATAGTTTTTTTTATTTTGTTTAGAGGACAGCTTTTGTATAATTAACCACTTTTGCATTTTAACTAATCTAAATTGTTTTTATTTATAACCAACATGCTAATTATAACCTTTGACTGTTTTGCAAACGCTTCAGCATCAGAAAGGAGTCTCTCAAGGACACTGCTGGTAAGTTAGATTGTCATTGCAAATCCAATTAAACTGCAGGTCCCATCATCTGTTTTTATTGAACATTTTGACTAAAATGTATTTTATTGAAGTGCTATTCTCTTTTATTCTCATTTTTTTGCAATTTCAGGCATGATAAGCAATTGGGAAAGGCTTCAAAATGCATAAGTTCACCCAGGTTGGGTTCAAATATTACACCTTGATAGACCAGTATAAACTGACCCCTATTATTGTCTACAATCCCATGATTCTGCAATACTTTAAAGACCACTGGCACAGGGCCTTCAAGACATA
This sequence comes from Hepsetus odoe, assembly GCA_017165825.1. Lineage (NCBI taxonomy): Eukaryota > Metazoa > Chordata > Actinopteri > Characiformes > Hepsetidae > Hepsetus > Hepsetus odoe. Next base: position 12,696,705 of record CM029385.1, on the reverse strand, counting down.
CAAACGTATGCCTGAAAAATACACTCCCCTCTTTCATCTGCTTATGTATGGCAGGTCTCAGCTTGTTTGGGTGAGTGTGAGCTTTGGTGAGTGTTATTTTATTTCTTCTCATTCGCTCCTACTCTGCACAGAGAGGCATTAGGGGAGGGCGCCAAGGATAGTGTCTGTATGCTGTACTTAGTCACCATGGAGACCACAAACACCCCGCGAAGAAAATTCCACACAGAATAATGACTGGCCAATTGCGTGTGTTTGCTCTCCAACAAACCACGGGATTAGAGGCATTTTCTTGTCAGAGGCGTAAACTATTTTTATGTTGAAGAGGGAAGAGGGAGCGTGAGGGGGCAGAGATGAAAAGCGAATACTAATGTTCTCTGCTGACAGGTTTCTCTGGGGCTGAGATATGAGAGCAGAGGGGCGCAGGAGGCCAACAAAACACTCGGCAGAAAGGGTTGTGGGGGATAAAGGGAGAGAAAGAAAGAGAAGGCAAGAGAGAAAAAGAGAACGTAAGAAAGCGAGACCAGAGCATGCACCCACGCACCATCCACTGCCAAAAGAGCAGTGATAACACTGAAGCTTTCACTGTCTATACTTTGTAAAGGCGAGATACTCACTTGCTGGTTTTCTGGCAAGTGGAACACAGAGAGCATCAGTTAAGCTTGTTGGTGACACTGTCACTCTGGTCATAGAAATTTTTCCCTCACTAAGGGCTGAGTCATAACATTTTTAAAGAGATGACAAAGAAAGTAGGCATCCATAAAAACATCCCTGAGGGGCTAAATTTGATCTCATAACAAGTACACATATCTAAGGGCAACTGTGAGGAAACATGGCTTAAACATGGGGGGAAAGTGTAAAAATACTAGAGTGAAAATAGAGGGTGTCTGACATTTTAAACCAATCTAATGGCTCAAATCAGGGCTGGTGTACACCTAAGCCTAGGAAGATGTCACTGCAGAGGCAGACAAAGTTGATAATGGATAGTCAGCAGCAATATATGAGCATTATGAGTGACATATGATTAAAATCCTTTAATTAACCTTTTTTCTAAAAACAGTTTCCACTGCCAAGTGAACCAACCCTGAGTACAAGAAGTTCACTTGAATGCATATCAGGAATATTAATTAGGATCCCGTGGGTAGAGCTAAAAATGGTCAGTTGATTGGTTAATTGTAATCACTGCAGATTCTCAGCTCAGATTCATCTTTCAAAACAGACAACACACCAACGAATCGGGTAGACTTAAATATATTTTTATGATACGTGATACACATGGCAGGGGCTAAGCTGCAGGTGTGAGTGGAAATGCTATGCAAACAAAAAACAAAAAAAAAATCAATCTGTTCATCATTGACCATACTGTAAGATTGGAATAGTCTGCATCCACAAACCTATTTTCTGTCTTTAAATGCAAATGCAATTAAATGTAACAAACAAACTTGCCAACAAACTTGATACCTTTGAGTTAAAAAAAAAAACATATATAAAATATAACTGAGGAGCCTTCTATGTATAGTGAAAAAACTGTGAAAAAGACATTTTATGTTTGCACTCCTCCCCCTTTCTCTCTCCCATTTTCTCTCCAATTTACTGTTTCTCATTTCCCCCGTAACCACTGAATCAATCATTAAGCTATGCGTGCTTGTCACAATGACAGAAAACTCCTAACAAAGCCTAACACACTGATTTGTGACTTATTTAGATCAGTGTGAAAAGAGAGAGAACATGCACAAAGGAAAAGGCTATTAGCTGTCACCTTGCATTAACACCAATGCGGTCCTTTATCCCTCCCTCCCTTGACAATTTCATCCAGAATCAGATTTCTCCCAGTTCTTCTTCTGTGACTTCCTTTACTTGTTTGTAGATCTTTAATACTCTTTTGATCTTATTTCACTATAAACCTATAAAGCGCTATGAAGCTATTTAAAGCACCTTTTCCATTTATCAACTTCCTGTCAACCACCAGTGTTTATTTACCTCTAATAATGTGTTTTGATCCATTTCTAATGAAATCTTATTAAAGGAGAAATACGGAAAGAAACAAGCTGCCTAGGTGAAAATGTGGGGAAAATGAAATGCAATTTAAACTTTACAAACTTTTTTGATTTTGATTGTTTTTTTTAAGGTATGCATAGAGTATCTGTTCCCCTGTGTGAGAATGTGTGTGTGTCTAAGAGCATTATTGGGGCTGATGTTTGTGAGTGAGCAGGTTAGCGTGAGCCGTATGCATGATCGGGGCAAAATCAACCTTGCAAATGAATTTGGAGAGGCGTAATGAGCAGCGGGCGCAGGGCGAGGGCCTGATTTCACAGCATTATCATTATGTTAACATAACACTGAGACAACCCCCCCCCCTCCCGGCCTTAATGTAAGGGGAGACAGCCCAAGGTCACTGGCTGCACACTCTAATGGGACATGACAGGTGAAAAGAGCTGCTGCACACCACTCTGATTTTACTAGAGGTAGGTGAAATGAAGTGAAGTTTTTGCAATAATACTTTGCACTGTTTGGACCATAATCTTATATTGTAACTAACATATAATAATAATAATAGTAATAACAACAACAGCAACAACAATAATAATTACAATAATAATAATAACAATACAAATATTATTATTATTATTATTATTATTATTATTACCCAATTAACAGTAGTAATACTATTTCATTTTATTTGTATATTTATATATTTATGCCTATACTGGATAGTATTTCACACATTTGCTAGTATTAACATAGTATTAAATTTTGTTACATTTTGTTTTTATTGCAACTGTACTGTATATATGGTCACCTAATTCTCCTTGTAGATATATCTATATATATATATATATATATATATATCT
>CM029385.1:12422264-12688879 GCA_017165825.1 Hepsetus odoe | reverse complement strand
TATATATATATATATATATGTATTCTGTATAATACTGTATACTGTATGATCATCAGAAGCATGCCCTTCAAACAGACACTAACACTTGCACAAGCAGCTACCCACACACAACTCAGCTGCAAAACATTTGCTTTACATACAAAAAGCAGACAAATAGTGAGAACATTTGCACTAACGCACTGAAAATAAATAGAAAATCCTCTTTCCTCTACCCTTGAAGAGTGGCTCATCAATTAAACATTTGATATTAAATTTAGTTGTCGAATCCTCTGTTTGTTTATGTTTTTTTGTTTTGCATTTTTATTGACACTGGTAATCGAATAACTTATATTATCATATTGTATGACTTATTTGAATTACATTCCAGCATAAGTTATAATAACCAATATTATGTAATAAACAATAGGAATGCTTGCCTCTTTAAACCTTTAAAGGTTATTTTCTGTCATTGCTCAAAAAAAAAAAATTTACATCTTTAATCTTTAGTTATTTGAGGTTAAACATCTTGTTTATAATTAAACCAGAAGTGCTTCCATTGAAACCTTTCAATGTATTCCATAAAAATAACTGAACTCACAACCAAAACATAAAGTGCATTCTACATGCTTGCTCTGTGATTAGCAGCCTTGTATTAAGGTCCATTCTTTGTGGCCTACTTCTATGCTTTTACAAAGTAAGAACTATAATAATAACTTATTAAACCAAATAATCATATTAGAGTGTGCATGCGTATTGGTTTATATATGCTTGCCTCTCTTTTTGATGGATTTGCTCAGCAAATCAACTTAATCACGGCATTGAAGAATGTAATGAGTGTGGCATGCTTCTCAGCGGACTAACAATCTTATTAGGAGGCCCGATGTTCTCAAAAACCAAGCTATAAATTCATTAAATGATAATTTGGAGCATAAAACAAGATTAAAATCTTTGATGCAAAACAAACTCAGTAACCATCATCAGAAACATGGTGACTGAAGACAGTGGAAGATTTATTTGGTTTCTAACCAGCTCTGAAAGTCTGCAAGCCAGGTTTTTGCTGGAACCTGCCATTAAGCTGATCTTCATATGTGTTTTTAGAATTTATTCTAGTATTCCTATTTCACCCTCACTTTAAACAGTTATTTGAGTGAGTTTTATCTGCCTTCATTTTTATGGTTATATAAGGACAATGTGCATGTTGCTATGGAACTGATAAAAATGGTAAAAAAAAAAAGGCTATAACTTTTAATTATTAAAAAGGAAAAATGGTATAATACTAATTATATTATATTATATTATATTATATTTATTTCCAAAGCCAAATTATCAAGCCGATAAACCATGCATCACCTCTAGTCAAGTATGAATCACCTTAATGAAGAGCTAGATGAAGTTTAAATGTGATAAGAGGAGTTTTGAGAATTAATTTACAAAAAGAATTAAAGTGACTATTGGCCTTTAAGGCTTGCTAGTGACCCCAGCCACAAGCATTCTAAGCAAACGGGGCAAACTTTGGATTCCATTTCTGGACTACATTTGTGGTTGTAATAGTAATTTAGAATTAAATTAAATTTTGTAATTTGGATATTTGGCCAAATTATTCCTCACAACAAATTGCAAAAATTATTGCATGTGAAAGTGAACATTCTTGTCATTGTAAGTACAGGTCACAACACACAGCGAACCACAACAAAATTGCACCTCTGCATTTAACCCACACACAAACACATGCAGCAGGGGGCAGCTATTGAAAGCATCAGGGAGCAGTGATGGGGACAGTACCTTGCTCAAGGGTACCTCAGGGCAACCTACTAGTCTGGGACTTGAACTCATGACCTTCTGACCCTTCTTGTGATCCTAGGCCAACTCCCTAACCACTAGGCCACCACTGCCCTGCATAGCAAAAAGTTTTGCTCACTCACGCATCAAAAAACAACAATCAGCCATAATATTAAACCCATAGACAGGTAATGGTAATGGTAATAGGTAATTTGTCAAAGATGAACAGTCACTGAACAGTCAGATCTGGAAGTTGATGTGTTTGAAGCAGGAAAAATCTGCAAGGGCCTCCTTGACGCTGACCATGGCTAAACTAGCTCGGAGCATCTTAAAACGTACAGGATATTTAATGATCTGCTGATCTGTACTTCAGTGGGTCAGAGCTGCTTCAGCAGCACTGGGGGTATACTCAGGGAGTTTGTTTCTTCTTTTATATATAAAGATCCTCTCCTCTACGAAGACAAATTTGCACTAGACTTTTGGATATTGTTGTGAGGATTTGCTTGCAGTCAACCACAAGAACATAAGATGAACTACCACAGAGGTTGAAATGTTATTTAAATAGTCATTTGCAGAATGCTTGCCACCAATGTTGCAGAGATTTGTTGTCCCATCAGGTTTATCATCCTGTGATGCTGCACTCTTTCTCTATAGCAATTCAAAGTCCACCCGTCTATTTTATGTATGAGCAGGAGACGTGAGGTGTGGGATTTCAATTCCCATCTCTGGCAATGTAATAACTTTAATGACCTCCGCTTATGGTAATTTTTCAATTAATCCAAATTAAAGGGGACCTAATGTGGGGTTTGGATGAAATGTGTAAATGCTTGTCTAATAAGAAGTGTAGCCCACGATTATGGTGGGCTTAACGGAAGACCCCTTGCTTTCATCATAAACATAATCATCGACAGCTCATTACTCTAATTAATCTGGTTATAGGTATGATCATTATTGTCACTAAAGTCATAATTAACAACCAACATAGCTTTGTGTATTAAAATATACACTTTTCAAAAACAAGGCCCTAAATTGTTTTTGGTTTGGAGACTTGGTTCTAAGAGAAACCTGCAATTGGTACAGGACCTTGAAATCCTATATGATTTTAAACTCTGAAAAGGTTTTCCACACTCACATAACTCATGAAAAAAAAACATTGAAAGTGGTTGTTCTTACAGTAGAAGCTGCTGATGCTAAAGTATCCATCAACTATCTAGAGGGAAGAAGAAAGAGAGAGAGGTGGGGAAACCGAATTCACATACGCCGATCACTCTGACATTCTGCTTGACATTCAGGTAGCATAGCAACATGACAACACGCCCACCAACCCGCAGCACCTTTTGAAAAGGTTGACATGATAGGTATGTGCGTGTGTGTTTGTGCACATATGGATGTGTGTGTGGTTGTGTAACCTCTGTGCATTGACTTTCTCTCACTAACATTCAAGACTGAGTCTCATTTAAAATTTAAAAGCATCTTTCCAGGAATCTGTAAATACCTTTACAAGAACCTCATAAATAGTGCACAGATCAGAGGAGTCACAGACGCTGTTCATATGTGCGCGTGTGCATGTGTGTGTGTGTCCCATCAGTAATTTAATGAGGATAGTGTGACACCCACAGATCAATACAGCACTATTAAATTCAGCAGGCAAATGTAAATGACCTTGTTTAATATTATAAAAGCAATTTTGATAGTCAAAGCAAAGCAGAGAGACAAGGCCAAAAATAAAGGAGTAAAAGAGGGCTTTTAAAATAAACATGAGCTGGTCAGAAGGGTTATTCAAATGCAGCCTTTTTTTTTTCGACCACAGTGCTATATTCATAATTCATAAAGATTAAAGATGAATCCTATATGAGGGAATGCCTTCTTCGATTGGCAGTCGACATTACTAGCCTTGCCCTGGGCTGATTATGTTTTCTCGATGATTAAGAACGAGCGAGATCCGTCCCCAGCGAACGAATCAATAGCGCTATTCCATCCCCTTAGGCAGATTGTTGATGTTAAAAAATGCATTCTCATTCAACTTGGCATTTATCTATCTGATACAAAAAATCTGATCGCCTCTGAGCTTGTCCCTTGTTATTACTGATGAAAAAAGGAAGTTATAGAAAACAAAATAAGTGGCTTTAAAGGGCCCACCTGATGAAAAATATTTTTCCTGATTTTTTTTATAAAAACTGTGAAAACACATGTTACATATTTACTTCCCCTTGTCTAACAAGGCCTGGAGACTATGGCCTAGCGTACACATATATGTCTATGCTTAAAAACTGGAGTTTTGTTCCTTCTTTTTAAAAAAAGTATCAAATGGGCACTTTAAGAGCTTGTTGAAATGTTATTTCCATTTAATTTTTTTATACATTGTTTGAAAGGGCTAACTGTGACTTTACATTGCGTGGACGCACATATATGTTAAGTCCTTATAGTTAAGAATTTTTTGCATCACCCATTTAGTTACAAGGTTTTGTTATAATAGTAGTGCATAGCACAACATCAAAGTTGGGCAGCAGCTGTACACCCCTATACGCACAAACACCAGTGTCAGAGTTCAGCTGCGGTGCAAAAATAGATCTCAATTGGTTCCCGGTAGACCACAGAAAAAGATAAAGATAACAGAAAGATGAGAAAAAAGATAAAAAACCAGCAATACAAAAAGACAACAATCCCTTACACACTGGACCCATGAGCCTAAATCAAAACCACTCTTAGCTTTTGTTGTTCTCTATAGTTTCATGGCGTCGGGTAGTTATCTAACCTACGCCTGGTGCAGAGAGAATAATTCCTGTCTCTTTTGTCTACAGAAAGGGCCACAGCTTGGCTTGGAGAGGAAGCCCCCCCTGGGTGACTTGACTTTTGACACGTATGCTCACATATCTTCCCTGGGGCATGGAGTTTAGGTTCAGCCTCTGGGGATATGCCAGATAAGATCACACCCAGTCATGGTCCACTTTACCAGCTTAATTCTTCTATAAAGACTAGTAAAAAGCTATACAATATGCCAAACCAAAGGTGTGGGAACAAACAGTAAGTTTAATATGGATATTATAGTTTTCATTGTTTTTAAACATTTATATTTTATAGTGGTTCAGACACCCAAAATGACGGAATTATCATCGACTCAACAAACTTTCACAACATGTCAGAAGTATTTATTTAGTTACTTATTTATGAGCTATTTTAGTATTTTAACTGACCAGCCACCAAAACATGTCCATTTGCACCTAGTTTACAAACAAACATTTTTTTACTAAACTTTTCATTTGTTTGCACAGAGGCATTTTACTTTTACCTAATGAATGGAAACAATGGTATTTATGAATCCTGGATGAGCTTCTTAATGTAAGAATTAGTAAGGGTGCAAAAAAAGATTGAAATTAACAATGACATTCAATTAGTTTTATCATGGACATCATATATTTTCAGTGTTAAGTAGTGTATCCCTCCATTTCTCCTCTCTCTCTCTCTCTCTCTCTCTCTCTCTCTCTCTCTCTCTCTGTCTCTCTCTGTCTCTCTCTCTCTCTCTCTCTCTCTCTCTCTCTCTCTCTCTCAGGACAAGAGATATTGCTAATTTAATCTTTCATTGCTTCAATATAAAGTTATTTTTTAAATATATTTGTGGAGGGGGGGGTGACTGATGCTTTAGGTGGGGGTAGTATGGTATATGTAATGAATGAAATAGAGAGGGGGACGGGGGAAACCCTATTAAGAGCCATGAAAGACCTCCTGCTGCAGACAACAGGCCTCTTCTGCCAACACGAACAGAGGCAGCCTAATACAATACAAGTCTGTAATTAGTCCTGCACTTCCTGAGACATACAGTGCATACGTAATTGGGATTTCACATCTTTGTAATTTTAACTCTGAAACGAAATGAAAAATGAAATGAAATGAAAATGAGCGTAGCTATTTCCAAATCTGGGGTGAAGGCATTACACTTCAGGGTTATGTTTTTGACAGATTTTACCAGCCACTTTTTAGATCCACGGTTTATGCTGTGTGAGCTGAATAAATGCATAAAGCACAAACGCGTGTTTCCAGTATTGCTATTTTCTCTCCCAATATAAACACGACAGACCTTCAAATTCTTCCATAAAAATCAGTTTAGTTTTTAAACATTCTTCCTTAATCAAATAAAATAATGTGAGAAGCAACTGGTTATTTAGAATAATAAGTCCTGTGTAATAGGCCATGCCTTTGAGGCATATGTGTAGCAGCTACATTCTAATGCGGTTTGGGTGCAGTTATGTTGCTCATTTTATGTGAATCATAAAACAGCAAAAGTAAAAACAGTAAATTGCCTGACTTGTCATCATATGTTGGAACCAAAATCTATTCTGATAAGCCATCATTATAAGGTTCTCGGATTTTTCCTAAAAGCACATGTCACAAGCTCACAAATTCACAAGTTAAGTATATATTTTTACATTCTGCATATGCTGGATCTTGTTTCATATGTAGCTCCCCCTCATTTCAGGGAACAATGCAAAATTAGGCAAATGGGTTTTTACTTGTTTCTGGGTTTTTGCATCATTAGTTCATGAGCGAAAGATCAAACAAAAAGTTTACAATTAATTCAAAATATTTCTGCTGTCTCAATGTGAGGACTAGGCCATCATGAGACTGGAAAACAAAAAATAAATGAGTGACATTCAAGCATTATTTGTGTTGAATTGAATTGACACAATGTTAAGAATGGAAGAATGTAATCTAAAAAGAGACCAGATGAACTTGAAAAATGACTTGATGAATTAAATAATATTTTAATGAAAGTGACTAGTGACACAGTGAACTACAACGGAATTACACCTCTGCTTTTTACCCATATACACAAACACGTGCAGCAGGGGGAAGCTATCGAAAGCTGCTCGGGGAGCAGTGACGGGGACTGTAGCTTGCTCAATGGCAACCTACTGGTCTGGGATTCGAACCAACAATCTTCCAATCCAGGGGCCCACTAGGCCACTGCTGCCCATCAGAAATGATTCCTCTGTGTTTGGGACAGCGTCTGAAAAAATGATGACTTGATGACTTGAACTCATGCTGAAAGCTAAGAATTTTATTTCTTTGTAAGTTTTTGTTTGGAGATTTGTGGTTTGTTCCAAAGTGACAGAATAAAACTGTATATTACTCACTCTTTCACTTCCTTTAAAGATTTCTGCCTTACATAATCGGACATTTTTGATGGAAGTCACTCTTTTAATGTCTTTATTTTTGAAACAGAAGCTGCCTTTTTGAACATTTCATAGACTGAGACTCAATTTACAAAAAAATTTTGCACAATTACATTTTTACATTCATATCAATTAAAATTCCTTTTTCTATAAATTAACAAAGGCAGAGTGTCATTATAGGCAGAAAAGCTATCAGTCACTGATACTCTAATGAAGCCCTCTGTAAGAAAACCTATTAAGACAAGAGGTGACGTTTCTAAAAAAAAGGTGATAAAAGAGTGAGAAGGCACACTGCTGTTAGAGCACGTGAGCAGTGTTCTATAAGGGACTGTTAAGTATAATGAGCTTAGGTCAGTAGAGGTCAGGAACATAATGTGCACTGCAACAAAGGAAAAGCGAGAATAAATATATAAACTGACACATCTGTGTCTCCAGCTACCTCAGAGTAGTTTTACCAGTCCATTATTCTTTCTTTTAGTGGAACTTCTATCTACAGAGTGTATTGATCACTCACAGAAAACTCTTTAGGCTAATGCTCAAAGTGTGGTTGGGAAGAAAAACCCAGCCTATGGTATTTCTGAACACAGGACTAGCAAATTCTGAAAAAAAAAAAAAAAAAAAAAACTAACTTAATTAACAATCACTGCACACCGAATTGTTAAAATAAATCTAATAAAATAGATATTTGTTCTAAGGAATGGAATAAAAATGACACTTACTTAAGAAATAGTCAAGCAATTCTTTTTTCTATTATTAGTCAAGCTATTCTAATTCTATTATTCTATTCTAAATTCTATTTTTTACTGTAAATTTTGAGCTTTGCAGCTAACAGTGGTATCAAATACTGAAAAGCAATCATAACCCAAACCTTTTTACCTCCTCAAAGTTCTCTTCTCCCACACAATATGACTATGAGCTGTAGACTGTGGGATTGTGGGATGTAATAAAATGTAACAAAACACCACCATGTAGCCAAATGCTGCAGTCTGCCATTTGAAGACAACAGAGTCTGTAACAAATGAACTCTGTGTGGAGGAGAAGTATGGATGAAGAATAGTTTTTTTTAGCTCATAGAAACTTATAGTGTTCTAAACCATCAGTAATACTCCACTACCTTAATGGTAACCAGGAGGTTTGAGTTGGTTGAGAAAAATGTTGGTGATATATTTATGGAAAAAAAAAAAGGTTGCATTTGGGTTAATTGTTAGCCTTGCTCATCTTTTTGGGGCAGTGGTTGCCTAGTGGTTAGGCACATGACCTCATGAGCAATTTAGGTTAGCCTGAAGTACCCTTCAGCAAGGAACCATCCCCAGCTCTGCACCCTGGGCTCTGGACGGGCTCTGCTTTACTTTTTTTATAATGAATGACAGAAATTATATTAAAAAAATAAATAAATGAACAAATAAAATGTTGCAGGGTCCCTTTGTTGCTAAGGGTTCCTTAGAGACTGCTTTTGTTGCTTATAGCAAGAAAGAATGCCAGCATTGAGATCACCGGCATTGAGAAGATGAGGATGAGTGGGATAAAAGGCAGATATAGTTTCACTTTGCCTCAGCATTAAGGGGTTAACTGCATAATGATATATTTCATAAACTTCTAAGGTTTCCGGATGGATCCAGGGGAAGTATTGGTGACATGAACACAGAAGTGCGCTATAGACTTGCATGGAAGCAGGAAGAGAAAAGTAAGAGAATACGTCCCCTAGATCAATAAATATGAAGACCGTGGAAAAAAAAAAAAAAAAAGCACACCCAGAATATCCAAGAAGTTATAAACAAAATAGCACAGCACGATCAATCAACAGCAGATCTGCAATTGAAAAAGTTAGTAACATTTACTCCATTTGCTTTTTCAGGCTTAGCTTTATTGATGAAGCGCAGCTGAAAGGCATAATGCAAGCGATACATGCAGACAGCAGACTAATCAATACAGAGCAGGTCAGCATCTCAAAGTGACTGCCATTAATAATGCCTTATAGACTTAAGCCAAGAGGGGGAGGGGACGGAAACGGATAAGGAAGAAGAAGAAAAGATCAGGAAAGGGAAAGAAGGATAAGTAAGGACCACCCAGACTCCAGGCTAATTTAACTTGGAGAGTCTAAGGACCATGGGATGTAATGCACAAAGGTTTTCTCTCTCTGTCACACACACACACACACACACACACACACACACACACACACACACACACACACACACACACACACAGAGACAAGCATGCTTTGTTTCAATGAGACGACAGGACACAAAAAGCTTTGTGACAGATACACTCCTCCTGACTCCTCCAAAATCCAGCTGGAGAGCGAGTCAGAGGACACCTCGACACTTGAGCCAGTGTTGCAGCTCTGCACTGTGTAGTCAACAGAACCTGCAGTAAGGTTCTGTTGTCACACAGTTGCATGTATCCTTTCTCAGGACAAAGGGTTATACATATGTCATATATCTACAATAAATACAAAGAAGTCCAAAATTATGTAACTAGTAAAAAATATTCCTTTTTCATGACTAGTTATGTCATTACATAACAAAATGAGTAAAAACATATTTATCTTATACTTATCGATTGGGGCAGCGGTGGCCTAGTTGTTAGGGAGTTGGCCCCCCATTGAAAGATTGTGGGTTCGATTCCCTCACAAGTAGGTTGCCCTGAGGTACTCCTGAGCAAGATACCGTCCCTGTCACTGCTCCCCGGGCGCTTTCAATAGCTGCCCGCTGCTGCACGGTGTTTGTGTACATTGGTTAAAAGCAGAGGCCTGATTTCGTTGTGGTTCACGTGTGCTGTGCTATGACCTCGCAATGACGAGGGTTGTCACTTTCATCTGCATTTGAAAATTCTTAAGTATTATGTAAGTTTGTTGTTTCCTTTAATGAGCATGTAATTGAACTGACATTTTATCGGTGGGCTGGGCAAAAATAGAGCAGAATAGAACTGAACGGAAAAGAATTGAACAGAAGATTACATTTTGCTGACGTATAATGAGAGATTTAATCCAAATTGCTACTTTTTGAATCTCTATGAACAGTCTTGCAAAAGTTTGAAGAACTTAAGTCAAGTTCAGGATCAGTTAGTTAATTTAAGTTTAGATTAACACTGTCTTGTATATCTATAATGATGCAGATCATTTTTGTCTTGCTATATAATTTTTGACTTACTATATGTGCATATAAAGGCACATAAAATACAACCATGAACTCAGTTTTGAACTGAGTTTTGATTCATTTTTTTCTTTTTTATTAAAGACAAAGACTGTATGTCCATTTTATATGACATAACTCTCATTTTCCCATGAGGGGAGACTATGCTTGCACTATGAATGCATTTTTCCTTGCATGGCCTTTTCAGGGTGTTATCTGTGCTGTCGTCACCAAGTTCTTCATCAGCGGTCAGTTTCTGATCACAAGGCCACTGCTGGCTGGATACTGAATGAATGTCTTTAGGTCCAGCAGAATTTAACTAATAGTCAGATTAACAAAACTAGGGAAATTTCAGGCATTTCATAATCTTCAATATAATTCCAAATATAAGACCGTTGGAAAACTTCATACGATATACATTTTATAATAACATAATTAGTGTATACAAAGCTACAACATAGTTACTGACATAGTTCATGTTCATGTATTTAATTTTTTAAAGGACATAATTAGATTCATGGCATGCTATTTAATAAACAAACTTAAAGTTGCTAAAAGTCTTAATAGTGCAATAGTAGTAGTGCAATGCATAACCAAATAAGACCTGCAGTTTACAGGCTTAAAGGATTAAAGACTAAAGCCTATAGATAATTAATTAATTAATAAAAAAGTGACTATTGAGGTTTACAGTCTGTGAATGTTAAACTTGATAAGCAGACACACACACACACACACACACCCACACACACACACACACACACACACGTCAACATTAATGTCAAGAGTACGTAACCAAATGCATTAATTGTGATGTATTAGTGGCCCCTGCTGGATGATAAGACAATGGGGATTATATATTAATATGGGTTGTATTGCTTAACGGGATGATGGACGATAGAACTAAAACTAGCTCGGAAACAGATGGGTCGCTCAGAAATGAAGTTCTATCAGAGAAAACTTGTCATTCCATTCAGTTACTGTGACTTGTGCTGTGTTTTGTTCGGTTGTGTACTTGTCTTTGTAGTGCTTTATGTAGCTACGCTTACTGCTGAAAAGAGAGGCTGTTGGGTGCCGCTGGCATTGTGTTTGAAGCTCTCTGGTTTTTTAGATGGTGTGTGATAATGTAAGCCAATTCCCATCCTACCCTCCCCATCTCATTCCCCTTATTGTTCTGCTATCCTCTATGCCCTATCATACAAGCAAAGTGCCTACTGCTAATGCAAAGCTCTGTATTTAAATTACACTAGCAGTTTAAGAGCACACTGGGGAAATCGACAAGAAGGAGAAATGCGAGAGCGGGGATAAGAGAGATACATATATTAAAGAGAGAGAGAGAGAGAGAGAGAGAGAGAGAGAGAGAGAGAGAGAGAGAGAGAAAGGGAAATTTGAGGCAGGGCCAGAAAGGATTTCCCAAATAATAACAACAACAACAACAATAATAATAATAATAATAAATCACCTTAACCATCACATTTAAAGGCACATGGGCAGCAGAAAGGCCAAACAGGTTCACAAACACATTCAGGGCAGATTGATTCCAGACTGGACTGATCCCAGCTGAATGCTATTTCCCTCTAGATGTATAAGCTTTCATCTGCATAACTTTTAAGATAATAATAAATAAAAAAAACACACACAGGTGAAGACTTCGTTCCCAGGCTATTTACTCACCCAATTTTCAGATAAATGATCCCCAAGCAGAGGAAGATGTGAAAGATCCAGCGGCGTGTTTTCCTGCTCATGGTGATGTGAATCAGTGGACTTNAGAGAGAGAGAGAGAGAGAGAGAGAGAGAGAGAGAGAGAGAGAGAGAGAGAGAGAGAGAGAAATGGTAGTTTTCTAGTTTGCTTGCCTTCTGTTCAATCAGAGTCAGTGAGGTGGAACTGTAGGAGGAAGAAATAACATTGCACAACAAAGATGAAAACCAACGCCTCTGTTCAGTGCTATTCTGTAATTCAGACCCAGGGGTAGTACAAAGACCATCAAATAAAAAACTGTGCTCCTACACACATCAAAAAGCCATATAAATATGGGAATAGAGGTTAAACAGGAAAAGGAGGACAGTAAAATTTGTCCATCTTCTTTCTCCGCTAACACTGAAAACAGATTGAAAGGCGTAATTCTTGGAGGAAAACGAAAGGCAAATGGAAATGTGTATTAACAGGACACAAGCCCATGCCTGTACCTCAGTTTCACCATGGATACAAGCTTGTGCAGCCCCTGAGTATGGCCCTAACCTTCGAATGACTCTTGCCTTGGCCTGGCATTTGCCATTTTGCAACTCTAGGTCGACTACTATTTTTCCAACCCAGCATTTTATTTTTCCTATCCAAAATTTTGAGAATACTATGCATCAGACAACTGCACATGAATGGCAATGATTCACCCATAAACACAAATTAAATATTGCAGTCCAAGCATACTCCAACTATAAACACATGTTAAATAGGCTAGTTATATGTATAAATAACCATGCCCTGCAAAATCTGTGATGCATTATTCAATATAAGCTGGTAGCCAGAAAAATCCTGTAAAAATTCTCTCAGTGTTTATCTAAACTGATCCGTCACAGAACATGACATGATTTCTCAGCAGCCATAAGCTAAGAAAAAAGCAAAAAGAACATTTAGAGCAAGCATACTGTTGAAAGGAATAGACAGAAAGGGTACAGACACACTCAAATTCAAATAGTCATGAAAATAAAGGAGCACTAATGTTCCTGTAAGGGCAGCGGTGGCCTAGTGGTTAGGGCGTTGGCCGCATGAATGGGGGTTCGCACCCCTTACCAATGGGTTGCCCTGAGATACCCTTGAGCAAGGTGCCGTCCCCGTCTCGCTCCTCCCTGCGATGGGCTGGCGACCTGTCCAGGGTGTGTCCCCCCGTCCTTCGCCCTGTGTGCGCTGGGTTGGACTCCAGCACTCCCCCGCGACCCCGTTTGGGACAAGCGACAGACAATGGATGGATGGATGGATGGACACGCTATGCAGCAGAGGGCAGCTGTATCCAGTGCCCAGGCAGCAGTGATGGGGATGGTACTTTATTCAAGGGTTCCTCGGGGCAACCAATTGGTCTGGGATTTGAAAACAAAGAACCTTCCAATCCTGGAGCCTAGTCCCTAAACGCTAGTGTATCGCTGTCCTATCTATGATTCACACTCAAATGGTATCAGTTGTCGCGGTGGATTTTGTCACACTGGTCAAACTGTTAGTAGAGTATAATTAGAGTGGAGTGTATTACTACGTTCACATGATTTTCACTTTTTCTTGTTCTTGAAATTTCTAGAACATTAAGATGAACTGAAAACATCTAGAAGAAGGAGAAGATCTTCATGCACAATATCAACATTAACTGCACACATCAACATTAACATCAGTGAACATCAAGCTTTCTGAAAGTTTCAAAGATTTTAGCTCTTAAAAGTTTTTGAAGTGGCTCTTAAAAGACTAAGTGAGCTAATCAGTAAGTATTTAAATTTGGTTTTGCTGCTGCTTTGTGTAAATAAAGCAGGGCATTAGCTCACAATGGTCTTTGTATATGTGTTCCTGAACTATTATGAGGTTTTCCAATTACAGTGGCAGGTTCCCTCCCCAGGATGAATATAAACACAAACCACTCACATTGGTGACCAGCACTGTGAGGCAGCAATCTCAACACTTTCTTCTTTCATCTTTCAGTATAATTATGGAGATAGTAATCTTCATGCTGGGTTCCTCAGCTAGACCCAATCTGGACTCTACTGGCAGCCAGGACTAAAAGGTCAGAATGAGAGTGAGTGGGAGGATCCTGGAGCTTATTACACTCAAACTACAACTACTCAAGGGGTTCTTTGGGCATGGGCTGGCTGTCAGCTTCTGTTATGTGATTGTTCTTTAGAGTGGCAGTTGTGTTGGTGTGGCCTCTGATCACTGCAATTTACATTTGACCGGCTCTAATGGTTTTACAGTGCTTTACGCTTCCCCTCTTGCACTGGCCTCTTTCTGCAAAATGAGATCAAACTGAAAGTTTTGTAGGAAGCAAAAAGATAATGCAGTGTACAAATCACTAAGTGTAACACTGGAAAGAGGAATGGATCATTTAAGGGAGAGTTTTACATTAGGGGCAGCGGTGGCCTAGTGGTTAGGGCGTTGGCCCTGTGATAAGTGGGTCAAGGGTTCGAACCCCTTCCCAAAAGGTTGTCCTGAGGTACCCTTGAGCAAGCTGCTGTCCCCTTCTCACTCCTCCCTGCGATAGGCTGGCGACCTGTCCAGGGTGCGTCACCCCAGTCCTTCACCCTGTGTGTGCTGGGTTGGACTCCAGCACTCCCCCGCAACCCTGTTTGGGACAAGCGGCAGAAAATGGATGGAAGTTGTGAAGTGGGGTTGCTATGGATCAGACTGGTTTGTTCATCACATAGATGCTCATGTTTTTGTAGATCTGGGGCGTTTTGAGGCCAAGCCAACACTTTGTCATGTTCCTCAAATCATTTGAGGACAATTTTTGTAGTATGGGTTGTTGTTGGTCTGCAACAATGTTGCTCCTTGCCTCAGCTGCCCTTTGAAGGTGTTTTTGCCAATTGGCAGGGTTCAGAAGGGGCACTGGTCTGCAGATATGCAGCCTCATTCACAGCAAGCTTCCCTAAACTTTGAATCTGTCATAGCCAGAACTGTTTCAGTAAGTTGTATTACAGTAGTTCTTCTTAGAAACCAGTTCGCCTGTGACCCTGAACTCAATGGTTCACCAGTTAATCCTTACTAGGAGCATTGTTGGAAGGTACTACCCATTTTATACCAGAATCACCCCACAACTCCTGCCATTTTGGAGATGTTCTATCCCAGCCATCTATTCATCTATTCAAAGGCTTTGTCAAGGTCACTACACTTGCCCTTTTCTACTGGTTCCAACACATTAACTTGAAGACAGATGTCATTTTAATGAGATAGCATATTTATATCACATACACCAATCAGCCACAACATTGAAACTGCTGACAAGGAAATGAAATACACTCATTACCTACAACAACATGAATTTTATAAATTTCATCCAAGCTTACAGACCCTGTTGCAACATCAAGATATCCACTTACATACCACAATGATGGGAATTCTGAGCATTTTTAGGATGAATATAAATGTGCTTAGGATTTGCTAGCACTTGATGTATCTAGTGTTTGGGTGTGTGACTACACCACTGCTGCACATGAGCACAGCAAACCCGATATGACCTCTATTACTCACACAATACACTGGGGTTAATGGACATGTGAATACCTAGGTAGTCACTCAGTTGTGAGGTAGGACATAACATGGGGAATAGAAAAACACATAAACACACGGAGTGATTGCAAAATAGTTAAAAGGGCTATCTTCTCTGCTTTCCTTATGCTTTTTCAATATCCCTATGCTCATTACAATTAAATAAAATGTTTTGGGTTTTTTTCCAAGCCTTTAAGACTAATATATCTATGTATGTGTGTGTGTGTGTGTGTGTTTGAGAGGTTGGTGTGGGTTTGTGTTGACAGGCCTCTCATTAAGATCTAAATTCTGGCTGGCCTATATATTGCCTCATTTGAAAAGCAGTCTCGGTTAAAATACTATTTATAATTTCAACATAAATGGATGGGTCTCAGCTGCTGTAGTTAAATAGGCAAATGCCAAAAAAATGTTGTTACATTTTAATAAAACAACTGAAAAAGTTGCTGTTTTTTAGCTTAGTTTTCATAATAATCCTTGAGGAGGTGGGCATGAGGCATTTTAATCAGTGTTTACATACTAGATCAAACATTATTTCAGGAAAGTAAAGTTTGTACCTGTGTAACAAGGCACGATATGGCAGTCAAGGTTTATGCATGACTGTGTATGACTACCTTAGTCTGAATATGAAAGTCATGTGTGCGCGTGTTTGTGTGTGTGTGTGTGTGTGTGTGTGTGTGTTAATCCCTGTCTGTAATATCACAGGCAGGGAGCTGAGCTCAAATACACAGGATGATATTGTCACTGTGATAGAAGAAATGTGTGTGTGCACGTGTGTACATGTAGTGAAGGGTGGGGTTGAGGGGAGAATAGAGACCAGACACTCACGGGATTATTCACACACACACACACACACACACACACACACACACACACACACACACACACACACACACACACACACACACACACACACTATCTTAGTAATATGGCTGCTCTCTATACAACCTCATATCCTGACACCACACATGCTTTTAAAAACCATGTATAGTCATGTACAGCCCAATTAGCTACGGTAAAAGCCCAAATAAACTCTTACATTTTAGAGAGGAGGCTTGTTTGCAGGTGTTGGAGATCATTGACTGTCACATGCTAAAAGCAAGAGGGAGAAATGAAAAACACTACATTTTGATTGTGACGTAGGGATGGCTAAGGGCTTCTCACTCCAAAGAGCAAGTTCAGATTATTTTAAAACCTGTCACTCGACTATGCACTCTTGCATGTGAGTCTTAATTCTCAAAGCAAGTGTCATTTTAGCCTCAGTTAGCTGGAATTTGCCCTGTAGCTTTTGGCCTGCTATCTAAGTTATTGTTAGCTTAGTTAAAGCGGCACAGCTTCCGAAACCTTCAAAAGTCTAAATCAGTCTAAACTATCTAATCTATCAATCTAAATCTAAATCAAATCAATATTTGGTGTGACCACCCTTTGCCTTCAAAACAGCATCAATTCTTCTAGGTACACTTGCACACAGTTTTTAGAGGAACTCGGCTGGTAGGTTGTTCCAAACATCTTGGAGAACTAACCACAGATCTTCTGTGGATGTAGGCTTCCTCACATCCTTCTGTCTCTTCATGTAATCCCAGACACACTGGATGATGTTGAGATCAGGGCTCTGTGGGGGCCAGAAGAACTGATGCTGGTTTGAAGGCAAAAGGTAGTAACACCAAATATTGATTTGATTTAGATTTTTCTTTTGTTCGCTCACTTTGCATTTTGTAAATTGATCAAAATAAACAATCATTATTTATATTTCTGAAAGCATTCTTTGTTTACAGCATTTTTTCACACCTGCCTAAAGCTTTTGCACAGTACTGTATATATATCACAGTACTGTATATGACTGGAAATGACTGTTTAGGTACAAGGCCAGGATGGACAACCATTGATATAAAAACCTACTTGACTTTCAAATGGAATGCTGGAACATTAAGTTAGCTGATCAAGCTACAAATGCACACACTATGGAGCAGATTCAGTTTCACCTTTCGGTCCCTCTTTCCATCAAATTGAAATCAATATAATTTCAACCTGTGCCATCACTTCAGCCAGCCAGAACTGATTCTACTCTGAGCAGAGGCCATTTGGCTCTTTTATTCTAGTTAGCAGTACAGTTAATTTTGTAGCCATTATTGTTTGACAGCTTGAATGATGGGTTGAAACGTGTGCATGTGTCCACTTCTTTGGTGATCTTGTATGCAAAATAAACTTTTTGGCTTTCGAGAAAAAAAAAAATTGCAGGATGAGAATACATAATGTAACACAACACAGGTAATATGCATAGTCACACACGCTGTACCATGCGCAGCGCAACTAAAGCCCCTTTAGTAGAACTTGACATATGGCACATACAATTTCCCTCTCTATTTCAGATCCAACTCCCACTGATGTTTCCATGTGCCAGAAGATAGCACCCCATCCCTCCTCCCCCTTCTCTCTCTCTCTCTTTCTCTCGCTCTCTGAAAGTCATCTGCTCTCTGAGCAGTAAGCACCATTGTGGCCTATGAACCTAAATGAGAGCATACAAATGATTTGTGGCAGCAGCGTCCCGCGAAAGGCAGCAGGCAGCGGAAACAGGGGAGGGGAAGAGGAGAAGGAGGAGGAAAGAGAAGAAAGAGGGGGAAAACAAGAGGGGCGAGATAATGTCACTTTCACCTTGTATTCCTTCGCCAAGCCTATAATGATCATTTTTCCCCATTTTCACAGTCGCAGCAATAGAGAGAACGAGGACAAGAGTGGGAGAAAGAAGAGGGTTAGGGTGATGGAGGGGAGGGTGAGGAGGGCCTGCGAGTGTTGAATTTGCACGGTGACCTTTTTCTGATCCAATCTCACTGATGAATCCTAATGAAGGATTTAATAAAATCACAGTTTACAATCTGTCCCTGCATCAAAGCGTGGAAACACATTCATTCCAGACCATATCTCTCTCTCTCCAATATCACACAAACCATCACCCTGCCTGCAAAAAAGAGAACAAATATTGTAAATAAACCTGTGTAAGAGTGTGTGCTTGTGCGTATGAGAGAAATGGGGGTGGGGGTAAGAGGGACCAGACTAAATAGAGAATGCCTGGCCCATTTATTCCAGATGCAGCCTAATATTGCCACTCGTCACATGAATTTAGATCTTAATGAGAGGCCTGTCAACACACACCCACACCACCCTCTCAAATACACATGCAGGCGCACACACACGCACACACACACACGCACGCACACACACACGCATGCATACACACACACACTCTCACACACACACACACACACACACACACACACACACACACACACACACACACACACACAATATTTGTTTTTATGCAGTGTAAGGACACTCTGTCATAGACATATCCCACTTAGTCTGTGTGTGTATGTGTGTGTGTGTTTGAGTGTGAGTGTGTGAGTGTGTGTGTGTGTGTGTGTGTGTGTGTGTGTGTGTGTGTGTGTGTGTGTGAGAGAGAGAGACAGTGAACCTTGCACAGGATACCAGTCCATCATAGGAAAGACACAAAGGAAAACACTCTCATGAGCACTTACACACAGGAGCAATTTAACATTTCCAGATAACCAGTGATTCAAGTGTTTGGACTGTAGGAGGAAACCGGAGCATCTGGAAGAAAACCCACTTAGACAAGAACGTGTACACTCAACACACTAAGGAGCCAGTCAACCCCATCTGAAAACTGATCCCAGAACGGGACAGCACCAACCACTGTGCCAGCATGTATGTCAATATGTTGATTTATTCACAAAGTACTTGTAGATACCTTTAAATACCTGGTTTAGCTCAGTCAATACTTCATTGAACTTAATTAGGTGCTGCTAAAGGATTTTCACATGCAATAGCAGGAGGCATCAGAATGAAAGGTGGAGCCCAACCTGTGTTCTAAACAGTCTTTACTGTTTTTAAAATCACAAAACAAATCCTGATGAATAAACAACAACAACAACAACAACAACAACAACAACAAAACACCACAAATAGAATAAATGCTAATAGCAATAAAACAATAAGTGGTGGTTTTACATGTGTCATTATATTCACCACTTATTCAACAATTTACAGTTGTACCCAAACATTTACCATGTGGCAGCCTGATGTTTATACTTAGTAGCTGAACAAATTCATCCAATGACTGGAAGAAAAACATGGATCCAAACTTGTTTTTCAGACAAGCTCTCAACATATCAAATACAGTTTCAGAACAGAGGTTTCTTTCTTTCTTTCTTTCTTTCTTTCTTTCTTTCTTTCTTTCTTTCTTTCTTTCTTTCTTTCTTTCTTTCTTTCTTTTACATTGTTTTAAAATTCCATCTAAAGATACAGAGACGCTCTCAGACACACATACACTGCAAAGAAACACATCATGACAGGCAGAAACAGAAAGAATCCAGATGGAGGATTCGGATGCATCAGTGACACTGAGGACTATGACAAAGTTTCTGAAGCTGGTTAATACTCTACACTGCTGACATCTTGTGGTTAAACAGCATTTTGACGCCTGAACAACATTTAATTTAAGAGATAAACATTAAGTGTAGCTATTATATTGTAATGCAATTTCATTCTATCAAAAATAAATGTAACCACAAACGCTTAATCTAAACAGTGCCTTCCTGATTGACTGTCAGCTATCATTAGTGAATTTTCAAATAGAACCATTTATAGTCTTTGTGCCACCAAAACAGCTGTTCAGGTCGGGACTCCATGCCTTGTTGCAGCTCTGTAACTGGCACCGAGACATTGGCAGTGGATCATTTAAATTTGTGTAAATAACCATCTAAAAAAACACAATCATTCAGACCCAGTCACACTCTTGCATTTCTTCATGGTCAAGTTCTTAGGCTCACCTAACCATTGTAGGGATTTTAGGAGACTTTAAGGGGTCAGGACAGGCACCTTGACTGGTCTGAACGGCACCTTTTATCATAGTTTGTATTTTTCATTTCAGCTGACATTGGTTTTAATATTAAATGCCTAATTGAAAAATAAATGTAAATGAAAAATAGCACTTGGTGTTGTTAAAATACATTTTAACAAGACAGCAAAATACAAGACAGATATAAAAATGTATCAGAAAGTACAATATGCAAAACTCTGCAGGTGATGTGGTCCAGCATTTGGGCTGTTTGTGTGTGTGTGTGTGTGTGTGTGTGTGTGTGTGTGTGTGTGTGTGTGTGTGTGTGTGTGTGTGTGTGTTTATGTGTGAGGAAGAAGAAAGAGTTTATCAGCAAATTAAACGACAGCTGCACCACAAATCAAAGCCCATTTAGGGCTGACAGAGTCATTACAGCTTGCTCTTCTCATAAAACATAAAAGATATGCACCCACACACACCCACACACACACATACACATGGAGTCACATATGGCTTCTATATACTATGCTATCCTTAAAAACATTCATTTAATTAAGCCATTTTTGAAAGGAAAAAAAAACCTATCCTTGCAGTTGCAGGTAGTAGTAGGGGATTTGCCAAAAGTATCGTGATGCTTGAGGAAACATTACATTATGTAACAGGGAGGGAAAAAATGACACCCTACTCTGAAAATTCAACTGGAAATAAAATATAGATGTGCATTTTAATATCCTTCCAAAAGAACACAGTTAATATTAGAATAAATCCTAACAAACCGATTATATTTGCTCTATCAAATGATTCGTTTTGAATGTTTTTTTGAATGCTCTAGAGTAATATGAAGATGAAGCAAGACATTAAAGCACTTCATGTCTAAATGAAAGTGAAAGTAGTTCATAATTCTTCTTTATTGTAAATATCTGTCCTTGTGCTTCATCTCTATTTTTATTTCCATATTTTCCTTGTGCTGTATCCATGCTCTTATGTTACTGCTATGTTCTGTTTTCATCCATCTTCCTCCGTTGTGTGTTTCATCTGTAAACCCACTTAGTCCAAGGTTTTCCTTGAAGTGTCTCAATGCTGTTTATGTACTTCTGTTTTTCAGTTTGTCAGATGCCCGTGTTTAGTATAACTGTATCTGTGTAAGTTGCATGTGTATTGAATGTTGAATAAACTGTGGCCTTAAGTTTCTGCTCCTCTCATGTTGTTGTTCAGATTCATGTCCGGGTTATTATCTGCTTTCATTTTATGTTTATTTAATGAATCAGTTATCCCTAGACATTCAACCAGCTGCAATGCCTCCTTTATAAAAATCCCACCGATGCTGATAAAAAGAGTGTCACTTTTCGTCTACGCACAAAATAAATATAAAATCTAATTGTGAACATCTTTTAAATGTCCATATTTACGTTTGTATCTGTGACTAGAGGTTTACTTGTTTACAATATCTTTCAAACCCATACACCAAACCTACCACACAAAATCAAGATCTCCTGCAAATCTCCATTAAGCTTTACTCTATTGAACGAGACCATTTCCCTTCCCCCAAGTTCAATTGAAAAACCACTTTCAAATAGTGAGATTCCCAAAGAAATCCATTCCCTAAGTGGACTGATGGGTGGTCTCTGCTGGCAACATTGTGTAAGTGCATTTATGCGGCGGAGTAATGGATGATGAGTACTGCCATTACACAGGATGGTTGAGAGATATTTCATCAATGTTTTTCATGTATACTATTGAAACACTGCAGACTTCATATTAACAGCACTATTTTAAACTTACTGTTCATTCTCTCATGGCTCGGTTTCAAGCCTCATATAGATTAAAATAAATCACAAATACAGCTCTTCACTAAGTCCCTTTAAGCCTGTACAGCAAAACTGCAGACATGCCATATAGTCTGAAATCAAAATCTTTCTTTTTTTTCTACTATTACATGAGCTGACTGCACTTTTCTTCATGAGTCGCTCTACACTCTTTTGAACTGAATCAACTGGGACTGCAGGAAACCTGCTGTAATGGCAGTGTTTTGAAGTGATGTGAAGTTCAAGTGACATCTTTTTAATTTTGAACACCACAGCTACTCTGCATTCAACCCATACACATGTACAGAACTGTGCAAACGTTTTAGGCAGGTGTGAAAAAATGCTGTGAACAAAGAATGCTTTCAGAAATATAAATAATGAATGTTTATTTTTATCAATTTACAAAATGCAAAGTGAGCGAACAAAAGAGAAATCTAAATCAAATCAATATTTGGTGTTACTACCTTTTGCCTTCAAACCAGCATCAGTTCTTCTGGCCCCACAGAGCCCTGATCTCAACATCATCCAGTGTGTCTGGATTACATGAAGAGACAGAAGGATGTGAGGACGCCTACATCCACAGAGGATCTGTGGTTAGTTCTCCAAGATGTTTGGAACAACCTACCAGCCAAGTTCCTTCAAAAACTGTGTGCAAGTGTACCTAGAAGAATTGATGCTGTTTTGAAGACAAAGGGTGGTCACACCGAATATTGATTTAGATTTAGATTCTCTTTTGTTCATTCACTGCATTTTGTCGATTGATGAAAATAAATGATGAACACTTCCATTTTTGAAAGCATTCTTTGTTTACTGCATTTTTTCACACCTGCCTAAACTTTTGCACAGTACTGTAAGTGTAGTGGTGATGGTAAAGGTACCTCGCTCAAGGGTACCGCAGGGAAACCTACTGGAACTCAAACCCATGACCTTCAGATGTGTAGTTAATACTGAAAACTACAAGAGATGACTCAAAATGTTCATCATCTTCTGCAGTACAAACTATTGAATTACAAAAATTAATAGTAAAAAATGATAAAATCTGAGAGAAGTGAAATTCACTTTTGCAAGGTGCAAATTGTAATCTGGATGAAATCTGCTCCTTTTACCTCATTATTGATTTTATTGTAAAAAGTAATGACTCTCATCGATCATTTCTGTCTGATTGTGGCTGCTGATGTATTGACAAATGGTGGTCATGAATTGAACCAATGAGTGTGCAATGGGTGAAGTTATACAGATTAGCATAAAGGTAAGCACTTCCACATGAACACCAACATCCAACGTTGCCACGTTTTTTTTTTTTAATGAATTATTTGCTTTTATGTTTAAATAAAACTATACGTTTAATGTTCAGGGATATCAGTTGAATGTGAAATCATTATTCTGTTTCTATGATTCGGTGTTCTTGTTTGTTCTTGTTTGTTCGCAGTTTTGTCACTCAAATTTTTAGATTGCTGTGCATACTGAGCTTGCTTATGAATACAGTTCAGTGGATACTGTGACAAAAAGACAGGAGGCTGAGCTGGAGGAGTTAAAAATGCTGAGATTCACACTGGGTGTGACGAAGAGGGATGAGGAGTTAGAAATGTGCTTCAACAAGGTTCATTCATTGTAATCCAAAAGCCCTTAACATCAATAAATACATATATCAAGTTTGGCAAAATGTACACATTCCACCTTTCCCAGGTAAAACTGATCAGCGAAATCACATTTAGAGTTCAGATTAGAACTTTTTCGAATAAGAAATGTAGCTGCAGGGCTGACGTCGTTAACAATCGCCAGAAATCAATAGCACGCCCATGTATTAATGTGTTACTGAATGTTGCAGGTAGCCTTTTAGGAATCTTTTTTTTTTTTGCAAACTGCCTCAGAAGTAGGTGCTGATCCTGAATCATTTTTTTGTAGCAATGGCCATCAGAAATCTAGGAAAAGTTCTCTCCAGTCCTGGTGTTTTCTGACATGGTTGCCTTTAGTGAAGTTTTGTTCACTGATGAAATAGATGAACAGCTAAATACAATTTAAGCAGGTTCAGTGCAGCTGTATTTACTGAAAAGACATCTAGTGTTTAAATGCAACATTAAAAATGACATGGCTGATTGACTACATCCGCAAATTGGGCTGCGTTGTGTTCACAGAACACTTAATCAGATATTTTCTATTTTTCAAATGCCTTAGCTTCAAATTTTTATCCTCATCAAGGTCTAGTTTTCCCAATCATTTAGCATTTGTACTGGATTTGTATTGAACTGTATAAAATATTGGAAATGGCATTATATCGTTTTTGTTTATCAATCCTTTGTAATACAATTTCAGCTATTATAATGCAGATCATTAAATCAAGATCTAATTACACAAACTTCTATTTTCCCTTTGAAATCTGACATAACAAATTAAGAAAATGAAAGCTTACCTTGTCTGGTAAAGTTCCAAAATAGTTTCATAAGTGAATGTCCTTGAATGATCGTCTGAAAATACTGTGTGAAGCCGTTTTGAATGTGGACTTAAATCTTATATTTACTTACTAACTTTTTTCATCCTCAAATCTTTGCAGAACTGAAGCACTGCTAGTGCCCAAATAGACATGGTAGAAAAAAAAAAGGATATGCTGCTGGCTTGAAGCACAGAGGAAGAAGAAAATATCACAAAGCTTTCCTTTCAGATGAATGAAGGAGGGAAAAAAACAAGGGGATTAAATAGATAAAAATAGGGCTTTAAAGCTATAGAGCGTGTTTCCTTAATTGTTCACACTAAACTGTAGTATAACGTTAATAGTCCCTCAACTCAACCGTATCAGGTGACCATTTAAGCATTTGTTACTCAGACAGAACTCATCAAATGAAACATTTATATTAGCCTCACAGTCTTGTTGGGCTGAAAATAGGCATAAAAACATGAATGTCAAAAGTACAAAATGGTCACCTGTATGTCAGCTTTTCTGTAAAGCTGCCATTCAGCTCAACTAAGCCATGGGTTGCACTTAAAATCAAGCAAACATGCTCTCATCAACTCCCAGCTATGAAACTCGTGTGACGACTCGTTCATCTTTTAAAAGTGAGACTATATAATTTGTATGTCAAGTCAAGTGAAGCTCAAAGTGACTTCAGATGGAGCAGTTTTGTGCCTGAAGCACAGCTGACACACACAGAAGCTTGGTTCAGCATTGGAGAATGTGTCTTGTGATTTTTCTTTAACCATCTGTGTCTCATCCCCAACCACTGCAAGTTTGGGAGGGAAAAAAAAACACCCCACATCATGAAAGAGAGGGCAGGGGGTGAAAGAGAATCACAAGACCTAAAGCAGGTTTTGAGTAAGTTTGAGAAAGTTAAGTTTGGCCGACTTTCTCACTTTAAGTTTGTAGGTTGCTAAAGCAATAATGCAGACCTCATAATAAGATCTCTCTGAATAATTATAATGAAAAAAAAAAAAAAAAAAAAAAAAAAAAAAAATATATATATATATATATATATATATACAGTCAATCTCACCTTCTCTTCAACTGCTGCTGTCTTTTGAAAGTCCAGAGCTGAGTTTAGGTTAACTCTTTGCCGAGATTTTCCTATGCAAACATGGAGTGAATGTACCTGAAATTCAAATAAGGCATGCAGGCATCAGTGCTTATTTAATGTAGGCCTAAAATCACATTTGCCTATGTTTGCTTATAGTGATATGCACAGTAGCCAAACTATGTGGTAAACTTCTGACTTTCTCAGACTAATACTCCAGACTTCTGCCTCTGAGGCTAATTATGATTATAAATGTAATGGCACAGATGATTTATTTAGTCATGGAGGTTTTCTCTTGACCATCTACATAAAGCAGATACTGCAAAATATGCTCATTAAACCACAGATCTAGATAATTAAATTTGAATATTTACATTTTACAAACCCCTTACACATTTTTTTTTTAAGGGAACCTGGTGATCAAAAGGTACAATAACAAAAGGCTGTCTTAGACAGCTTTGATAAGCGACTTCCAAACTTGTAGATGAATCTATGAGCTGTTCCCTTGTCATTTCACACAGCTTGTAGTGAGAAGGAATGGCTACACCAAGAACATTTCAGCCCAAAGTTTACATCCTGGTTGTGGCAATAAACCTAAAAAGTCTCCCGACGTTCTTGGTTAGAGATGATTCCACTTAAAACATCCTGTTGTGTTCTGTCAGACAGTCATTTACAGCCTCAGGCGGAGCTGAACAGGCTCAAAGTAAATAAATGCTGATTAAAGTCCATTTCCATTTCACAGCATGTCCCTTGCATGCTGCAAACCAATACTGGAAATTCTAAAGGCTGTTTTTTTTTCTTCTTTTCTTTTTTTTCTTTTCTTTTCTTTTCTTTTATTTCTTTTTTTTTCTTCTGTTTGCTAAGATTTATACAATTGTTTATGCTTGCTGTGGCAGCACTTTTGCTGCAGGTGGTACTATTGCTCAATATAGGCCTCAAACACACACACACACACACACACACACACACACACACACACACACACACACATACACATAAAGTTAAGAATTAAAGTAACTATGCAGCAGAGTCTCTTTATTTTTTATTTATATGGTAACACACTTCCAGTCTCTTCACTCAATCCTCTGCTGAGACTCTATTAGTGGAAGGTGCGTTTTTACTGTTACTTTATTACTGCGTTGGTGATCAGAGGTGTTTTCAGGGAGATACTGCGTTAGTTGCTCTGTCCTCTGAGCAGGAACTGAATGGGACTCTACCAGCACTGGTCAGTGTTTTCCAGTCCTGCTCCTGGAGACACACTGTCCTGCTTTTTGCTTTAACTTTGAAAGTAACTTTCCTAAACACACTTATTCATGCAGACATTTATTGAGAAGTTGTGTAAAGAACTGGTTAAAATTCAATTTTGGGGATTTCAGGATGGTAATTTTATTGGAACTTCAATCTTGCTCTATGTTCATGAATTTATATATTAGTCATGATATATGTTTGAATATCGTGATATGTTTCGGAGAGTCTGTACAGACTTTGTACACATGTGTGTAATGTAGGTTAACTTGTACACAAATTAAAAACAAGGCTTTCAAGAATTGTTCTGATTGACCTGTGGGGAGATTTTCTTTCACTTTTTCAGGAAGCCCTAGAAAGGATTATCAACTAGGAAGCTAAAGGATTCTTCAGAGCCAGAAAATTATACAGCTGGAGACCCAGAGGATCACTTTTCCTTGGGTGTATGATTGTGCCATTATGGTTGATCACAGCAACCATCATTAAGGCCAATGGCAATCTAAAGACGGCAAAACTGAATGGCCATGTTCACCTCAGCAAACCCAAGGGAGACAGTCAGCTTCTAACATTATTAAAATGGTTCCAGGGCCTTCGAGATTCACCATCACACGATTCCAAAACATACTATCAGCATTTGAGCTCTTCATAACACAACCAATTCTGGAAGATAATAGTGGGTCTGAATACACGAACCACTCCCATGATCCTGAGGTGAATGCTGCTACCTCGACCCCCTGCCACATCAGCTGTGTTTCAGGGAGTCTGAGTTGAGCTATCCAGTCCTTAGTCCAATCAAACAATGGATCCAAAACAAGATTCCAGGTCTCCCCTCTTTACAGGACAGTAAAAATACTACAGGCTTACTATGTGCTCATCATTCTGAGAGTAAATGATGTCTAAAATACCTAATTTAACTTATTTTTTCAAAAACTAAAAAATACAGGCCACATAGGTAAATGGAGAATTTCTATACAATATTAAATAGTTTTGTAAAAAGGTTGCAGATTAAGAGAAAGTAAACATGTTTATTAAACAGTTTTTAAATATGGTGTTTGCACTATGGTGTTTTTCTTTCTGAAATAGGGGCTGAAGTTAAGCCTGTATGCAGGTCAGTTTGACCCTTAATATAATAGATGCAATTTTGCAAAATAACAGGAGGGTAAAAATTCCATAAAAACACAGTCCTCTTTATATCATGTGTCTACTCAGACCCTGCAATCCATTTTGCAAGTTCGTTGGATCAACACTTTTTCCAGCTGTAGGCATTAATCTTCAGGCTGCCTTTGTCTTTTGCATTAAATTGCATTAGAAATGGCATTTTGACTTCACTTTCTCATGTTGTAATAAACAGTTTTAATATACAGTTAATCACATTAATATCATTTCTTTTTGCTGCACTGTAAAATACTTGAATGCATGGTTTTAGAACTCTTATTCCGTTCAGTTTTGGCCACTTTGCATTTAATGCTTTATTACATTTTTAATCCGTTTTCTCCAGTTGGTTTAAAAAGATGAAAAAAGTTCTGTATCTGAGTTCTGTATATGGAAAAAATGACAGTGAGAAATAATAATGAAAATAAAATGTGTTTAGAGATGGAGCAGTGTGTATTGTAATTTAAAGAAGGTGCTTGAGCAATCAGTAATGAAAAATAACTCAGTTAAATCTGTTTTAGCAACTGTGGAATAAAAAAAAAAGCTGAGCTTTGACTTTTGTGAATGGCAAAAACAAATTATATTAGTAATAATTAAAAAACTGAAACTGATAGCATATGTCCTTATATATAACTTATGTAGAATATTTAATATCAGGTAGTGAATAATTCATGCCAATTAGTTAATTCATATAATAACAAGCTGAAACTCTGTGATATCATAAAGCATGCTGGTGAGTTCTGAGCAGACGGTCACTTTTCACACTGCTCACTATTTCTGAAAGAACAGAAGCCAACATGAATTGTCTTTTGTGTTGGTGTTGTGAATGGAAAGTGTCTGATAGAAGAAAGAAAAAGAAGAAATTAAAATAGAGCTGAATGAGGGGTGAAAAAAGCCAAAAGACAAAGAGCAGGATCTTTAGTCCAACAACCATGGTCAGGTTGATGATCAGAAGACAAACCCCTCCAACAGCAGGCAATGGATGAGGGACTGACAGAAATTTTGGATCTGGTGATGGTTCTCATCTTCAGCAGCTTTAGAAACCTATCAACTCAGATACTCCCCTCCAGAACTAGACCATCACAGAGACAGAAGAAGCCATACCTTACAAATACCTTAGTCATACCTTATATACTTGCTGCTGGAGGAGGTAATGAGGAAACTTCTGCTTCTGAGTGAGTGAATTATTAGATATTAGTATAATTCATAGTAGATAGTAAATATTTCATGAAAATACTGACACATTTAAATCCTCAGTAAATTACTCAGGAAATCCTGAGTAATTTACAGTAGAAGCTAAAGGAGAGAGAAAAAATGAAACTGTAAAGTACAATTTTTTTGGCACATTAGTATATTAACTTAGCAGTGCCAAGTGTAAATAATAATAATTTATTTATTTTTTTTTTAAAATAGTAGTAGGTTTTTTTTTTTTTTTGGTAAGAACTTTTATTGTGCCTGTTCTACAGCTGCACAATCTGAGCAAAAGTTTTGCATTGTGATTATTCTGCTTTTAATGTATTACAAAACACACTGATGAATAAAAAGGAGAATGAAAAGCATGGAAAATGTAAAAAATATTGACAAACCAGACCCTGAAGACTAAAAAGTAGCCAAAATTAGTTGACTCTTGTTGGATTGCTCAAATAATCTGGTTAAAACTTTGTCACTGATTGGTCAGTTGAGATATTGAATTATTCTATAGAAGATTCTGAATAATGCATAGTGCTTACTATATAATGTACAACAGATGTTGAATAATTTATCCTGGGTAATGAATAGTACATAGTAGATGCTGAATAATTTACAGGGTACATAAAGTAAGTCATAGCGGATAATGAATAACTTATAGTGGATACTGAATAATTCATGTTAGATACTGAGTACTTTACAGTTGATTGTGAATAGATCACAGTACTTAATGAATAATACTCACTTTCAGATGAGAAGGTCCTGAAGTTCCCAGCCATGAAGCAGTATTGGACACTTGTAGCTGGTCTTTATTTTTATTAAACATTAAATTTGTCAAAATTATTGGCACTCATAAAGAGAATATTTATGAGACTGACTTGAAATTAAAGGGAATTGACATTTTTGGAGGCGATATAAGCATTTAAACCCAACTGCACAGGACTTGAACATTATCAATGTGTAGAATTTGGTGATATAAGACCCAGACTATTAAAGACATGATCATCTACCCGAATGATGAGGAGCTGACAAACAGCCAACCTCTGGGTAAGAAATGAAAATGAACATTAACTAAAATGACCAACACTCACAGAGATATTGTTGTGCTCATTTCAATGCACAGCTTAGGCTCTGGACCCAAACTCCTGGATGGGGGTTGGACTCTTTTCATCTCTAGAGTTGTGCAGGATGAGAGGCAGCATGTAGGTATGGGGTTACTTGTTAGCCCCCTGACTGAGCAATGCAGTTTTGGAGTTTGTTCCAGTAAACGAAAATGTGACCTTACTGTGATTTGGTGCTACAGGGCGCAAAGCTCTGACTGTCATGACAGTGTATGCACCAAATGGCAGTTCAGAATACCCAACCTTTTTAGGGGCACTGGCGAGTGCTCTGGAAAGGGGACCATATAGGGACTCTGTAGTTTTGCTGGGAGTCTTAAATGCTTAAATTAGCAATGATGGGGAAACTTGGAGAGGGGTGATTGGGAGGAATGGCCTACCATAGTGGTGTTTTTTTTTAAATTGGACTTCTGTCCAATCCAAGGCATGGATTGTCCATAACAAACACCATGTTTGAACATAAGGAAGCTCATAAGCATCCATGGTACCAGAGCTCCTTAAGCCGATAGTCAATGATCGACTTTGTAATTGTGTCATTTGACTTGCAGTCATATGTTCTGGGCACTAGGGTGAAAAGAGAAGCAAACCTGGTTTGAGCTGGATCAGGGGAGACTGCCAGACAGACCTGGTAAACCCAAACAGGTAGTGAGGGTGAACTGGGAATGTCTGCCAGAGGATCCTGTCCAGAAGGTCTTCAACTCACACCTCAAGAAGAGCTTCTCCATGATACTGCAGCAGTTTCGGGGTGTGAAGTCCAAATCAACCCTGTTTAAAGGTTCCACTGCTGAAGCGGCTGCAATGAGCTGTGGTCCAACAGCTGTCGATGTCTGTGGAGGTAACCCAAGGATTTGGTGCTGAAAACCATGAGTAAGGTAAGCTGTCAGGCTAAAGAAGGAGTCCTTCCATGCTTGGCTAACTCTGGGGTCTCTGGAATTGGCTGAGAGGTGACAGCAGACCAAAAAAGCTGCAGCAATGGCAGTCAGGGAAGCAAAAATGTGGGTATGGGAGGAGTTTGGGGAGGTCATAGAGAAGGACTTCAGGTTGGCCTCAGAGAGGTTCTGGCAAACTGTCTGGTGATACAGAAAGGGCAGACCAGACCTCAGCCAGGCTATTTCAAGCAGGAAAACTCTGACCTCAACTGATGAGGTGGTCAGATGACGGAAAAAACATTTTGAGGATTTCCTAATCCTTATAGACACACCCCCTCAGGAGGAGGTAGGGTCAGAGGATTTAGGGGTGTCATCACCCATTTCCCTGGTAGAGGTAACTGAGGCAGTCAGAAAACACCTCAGCAGCAAGATGCCGGGTGGATGGGGTGGTGATGAGATATGTTTTGAAATACATAAGGCTCTGGACATTGTTGAGCTCTCATTGTTGACACACCTCTTCAGTGTGGCATGGATTCCTAAGCTCTCTGGAGTGTCAGACAGGGGTGGTGGTCCCCATTTTTAAAAATGGGACCAGAGGGTGTGCTCCAATTATTGGGGTATCACACTATTCAGCCATCCTGGAAAAGTTTACTCCAGGGTACTGGAGAGTAGACTCCATCCGATTGTCGAACCTCGGATTCAGGAGGAGCACAACGTTTTCTGTCCTGGCTGTGGAACAGCGGACCAGTACTTCACCCTTGCACAGCTACAGAAAGGGTCAAGGGAATTTGCTAAAACAGATTACTTGTGCTTTACAGATCTGGAGAAAGCTTATGACTGTGTACCCCATGCACCTGTGGGGGTGCTGCGGGTGTATAGGGTACCAGGAATGCTTCTATGATCCATTTGGTCCCAGTATAAATTAAGTGAGGGCTATATCCATACTCTTAGCATAAAGTCAATCCATTTTTCAGTGGGTTTTGGACTCCAACAGGGCTGTTCCTTGTCCCAAATCCTGTTTGTGATTTTCAAGGACAGGATTTTAAGTCGCAGTCAGGCGTGTCCAGTATGGGAGCCTCAGGGTTGCATCTTTGCTTTTTGCACAGCCTGTGACCTCCAGCATGCATTGAAGTGGTTTGCTGTTGAATGTGGATTGGCAGAGATGAGGATCAGGACCCCCAAATCTGTGGTCATGGTGCTCCACCAAAGTGGCTTGTCCTCTCTGGGTGGGGAAAGAGTTACTAAGAGGAAGAGTTTAAGTATCTTGGGATCTTGTTCAGAAGTGAGGGTAAAATGCAGTGGGACATTGATAGATGGATTGTGGAAGCAGCAACAGTTATGCAGTCTCTAACCATAATGTTGTCTTGATGAGAGAGTTGAGCCGGAAGGAAAAGCTCTCAATTTGGAACTTTGTTCCAACCCTCACCTAAGGTCATGGGCTCTGGGTAAAGAACGAAAGCAGAAATGAGTTTCCTTCACAGGGTGGCTGGACACACCCTTAGAGATAGGGTGTGGAGCTCAAACATCTGAGAGCAGCACAGAGTCGAGCCAATACTCCTTCAAGCTGAAAGTTATATATCTCAGCTGGCCTGGGAATCTGTTGGGATCTTGCAGGAGGAGCTAGTGGAAGTGGCCAGATAAAGGGATGTCTGGGCTGACCTCCTCAGCAGGCTACCACCATGGCCCGGTCCTGGATAAGTGGTTTTGAAAATTAATTAATAAAAAAAAATAAAGGGGGCAGCGGTGGCCTAGTGGGTCGGGCGTTGGCCCTATGATCGGAGGATTGGGGGTTCAAACCCCTTCCCAGTGGGTTGCCCTGAGGTACCCTTGAGCAAGGTGTCGTCCCCGTCTCGCTCCTCCCTGCGATCGGCTGGCGACCTGTCCAGGGTGCGTCCCCCGTCCTTCGCCCTGTGTGTGCTGGGTTGGACTCCAGCACTCCCCCGCGACCCTGTTTGGGTCAGAAAATGGATGGACCCCCGCGACCCTGTTTGCGGCAGAAAATGGATGGATGGAAAAAAAAAATTACTTGATGGTTCTAAAAGGTGAACTCTGCTGATGCTGAGAATGAAGCAGGACTGACCATGAAAATGGTTTATTCTGACCCCCACACCACCACACCTGAAAGTGAGTAGACCCATAAATATGTTTATCATCCTGATTTACAAATACTCCTATTAATACTGACTTTTAAAACAGACTGACTGGATTTGTCAGGGAGCACCTAGACATGATAATTGATGATGTCCAGAGAGCTGATGACCACTGTCTGGGTGAGTAAAAGACAAGAAGAGTGGACAGACACTAATATATTAATAAAAAACCTAAAGCAGGTTTTAATGTAAACTTACTTGTTGTTATTATTGAGATCCATATGGTGGAAGCTACTGAAGGGGGTACTGCAGCACTGACGGGGAACCAGCTGCCTGATTCCCTCCCACCAAACCTCAAGGTGAGTAGGTGGAGCCATTAGCAAAATAAAGATCATGCTAACTCTGGGTTAAAAAGCTAAATTCTCATTTCAGTGCTGAAATTCTCACAAATAGCATAGATACAAAGAACGAAAGTGAAAAAACTGAAAGTGAAATGTTAGAAAATTTGTCATTATGAAACACAGCACAGCACACAGTAAAACACAATCTTTACTTTTCAACCATGCACAACATGCAGCAGGGGGCAGGTATATCCATCACCTTGGGAGCAGTGATGGGGATGGTACCTTGCTCAAGGGTACCTCAGGGCAATAGTGATAGTGAATGACCGATAGTGAATGACCAACGCTCTGCTCTGACACACTGTGACTTATAAACCCTGCCCCCAATAAGGCACACCTGTGGTGTGCCCAGTCAGAGCAGAGCATCACTTACCATGACAGAAGCCCCCCTTCAAATGCACCACCCCTGGACTCCTGGAGCAGGGCCCTTGAGGGGAGGCCAAACAAAACCCAACCACATTAAACAGTCCTATAATGGAGCATAGGACTGGGCCCATGCTCAGGGCCACCACACAGCCACTAAGGGACCTCAGCCCTCTGAGGCAAATGCAGAAAACAGCGTAGACGCACCACGCTCCATGGTGGTCACAGAGGTCATAGAAGAAGCTACGCCCATTTTCTTCAAGTCAGTCATTGCTGTAATTCTAGGGTGGTGATGTTTGGATATAAGTGCGCAGCCAAGACTCAACTTTATTAAACATAAACATAAAACTCAGGAAGCACTAGTACAAAGGAGATAATGAAAGCAATAGTGAATGACCAACGCTCTACGCTGAATCACAAGGTCTTATAAACCCTGACCCCGCTCTAATGAGCCCAGGTGTCCCCAGTCAGAGCAGGGCGCCGCCTATCGTGACACCACTGCTGCCCCTTAACCCAAAAGTCAACTTTTTGTTTTTGTTTACACACACACACACACACACACACACACACAAAACATTCATAAAATCTTGCAATTATGCAAGAAATAAAGACTTACCAGTTGTGTATGCTGGTAACTTGCAAAATGTAAAGGAGGAAACTCACCTCTCAACTGCCCTTTAAGACATTTTCAGTGTTGTAAACTCAGGCATACAATTATTTAGACATACAACATTATTTTCAAAATTATTTATTACACAACTATTTCAAACATTTAAATCTGAAGTCACAGAAGTGATCTGAAATCAATCACTTTTGTCATGCAGTCTGTTAAGGATTGACCTCATTGTTCGTCTCTAGTGAGGGACAGATATAGTTACAGACATATAGAGTTACAGACAACACAATGAGTAATCCTATTAGAGAGCCTTTAAACAGGAACTGGTGACGTCCCTCTGGTTGCTTTTTTAGAGATGTGGATGTAAGCAAAACCAACTCACCCTTTTAAACAGACCAAAAAGGTGATGCTGGAAGAACATTCTGTGAGGAGTCCTGTGGCAGGGCAGCGGTGGCCTAGTGGGTAGGGCGTTGGCCACGTGATCGGAGGATCGGGGGTTCGAACCCCTTCCCAATAGGTTGCCCTGAGGTACACCTTGAGCAAGGTGCCATCCCCGTCCCGCTCTTCCCTGCGATGGACTGGCGACCTGTCCAGGGTGCGTCCTCGCCCTGTGTGTGCTGGGTTGGACACCAGCACTCCCCCGCGACCCTGTTTGGGGCAAGCGGCAGAAAATGAATGGATGGATGGAGTCCTGTGGACTCTAATAAGAACAAAACCTCTCAGTGAGCGATCTGATGTAAGCACAAGAAAACTGCATTAAAGCACAATTAAGTTTACCAATAAATTCATCTTTTTTTTCTTTCTTAAACCCTTAACTGGTGTTTTAAACTGATATCTCATGAAAATGAACAAATAAAAGAGTAGTTTCATTAAATTAGTGAATGAATCCCGATTTAAATTCTAATGTTTAGCCAAGGGGATATACCATCACTCCCTTCTGTTCTATATTGTTTTTTATTTTATTTGAGGTATGAGCAAGATCTAAAACAGGCCCAAAGTTAAGAGGCTCATAAAGGCATTTCAATCAGTTATTTTTCATTAAACATTAGGACCACAGCATATAAACTAATCAGCCATAATGTTATAACCACACGCTTAATGTTGTGCAGGTTCCCATTTGTTCCACCAAAACAGTTCTGAGCACCCATGACAGGTTATCAATGTCTTTAATTTCACCCGTCAGTGGTTTTAATGTTGTGGTTGAATGGTGTGAAATTTTTTTATTTTGTAGCATTTTACTGCTCTATCATCACTTTTATTGCTGTATCACATAGTTGTTAAAAACATTATGTTGCTATGTTATAGAATGTCCCTCTTATCCTTTTTAGTGCTTTCCAACAACCGAAAGAATACTTTTTGACAACTTTACTGGATAATATTATTGGCATTATGTAATATAATTCTTTTTTTAATAATCACTACATATTTTTTCTGTCTATGTTTTGAAATCCATACCATCTTATGAAACCATTTTGATATTTCATATTGCATTTGAGGCCCATTTCATAATCTCTATTGACCATGTAGTAGCAAGACTAATCTAACTTTTTTGCATATACATTGTTGAGGAGCTCATTTGGTTTATGTTTGCTTTAATGTAAGTTTACATAACCCACGTATTCAGTTGGGCTGCAAGGTGTTCAGTTTCAATGATTAAACTGAAGTTAGACATATATCTGTAGGTATCTGACGGAACTCAAAGGTGGTTCTGTGTAGCATCATGGGCATTCATATCCATTCATCTCTTTGCATGGCTAATTGGATTCTGGTTTATTAGGTACACGTATAGTCTTGTTCACATGCAGTACCTACATTCTGTTTTTGGAGGTGAATTTAGCCTGTGTGTTTGCCAGATGGGAATTTACGTTTTAACCAGACATGCCTGTCAGAGCAGTAAAAGGGCTAATGTAGACAGTAGGCTACTGGGTAGAGGAAATAGCTTGTGTTTCTATCTTGCACAATGTCTTTGGTTTGTTTGTTTGTATTAGATAAGGCTGTTAAGCAGTGTCATGATCAGCCCAAGGCTGCACACCACAAAACAGATCAGATAACAAAGCATATAACGAACCAAATAAAAGTGACATTAACTATGCCAACAACAAGGTCCCTTTGCTTTGGTCGTGGTATTTATTTAAAACAAGCGTCATATTAAACAGACTGTCATTTATTAATTTATTGGGGTTTATGTAAAGCTTGGCAGCTTTAACCAGCAGCTAAAAAATATTTTTAAAGGTTTTAGGAAAGCAATGTAGCTGTTCATTGGCACAATGGGTAGTGCTGTCACCTCACAGTGAGAAGATTCTGGTTTCACATTTGGGCCTGTCTGGGTCTTTTCTGTGTGGAGTTTGAATTTTCTCCCTGTGTCTGGGTGGGTTTCCTCCAGGCTCTCCTGTTTCCTCCTACCGTCCAAAGTCATGCATGTCAGGTAGACTGGAGATGCTAAATTGCTCCCTAAGTGTGAATGTGTGAGAGTGTATTTATATGTCTGCCAGGGTGTCTGGCCACCTTCTGCCCTCTGAGAAGTGTAATTGGCTCTAGGACCCTGCAACCCTATTCAGGACAAGCGGCTATGAAATGGAGTGAATAGAAAACTGAATAAAGGAATAAACAAAAATGAAACGTGTTAAGTGAATTTAATGTGTAGGCTGGGGCATTAAAAGCAATCACATGTGAGTGACTTTTTCATGTTTGCTGAGGTCTCTGACCAGGTTCATATTAGAGGCCAATTTTACAATAAGTGTGGGTGTGTAGCCCTGTCCCAAACACTGCTCTGCTTTTAATGAAGGGCTTTACACTGGCCCTGTTCATTCTCCATGCTTTGTTATTCTGCTTATTAAGCTGTAATGAGTCTGCTGCCACCACTGGGCTTTGATAAAACTCCTGAGCCTGAACTGTAGAAATTTTGGCTGTAGAAAATCTGTATATTTAGGACAACTGCATAACATCCTAGTTAGGGAGAACAGTGCACACCCCACAGACCCTAGTCATGCAGTGCATACAGAAAGTTTGTTTTCCACATTTTTTTGGGATTCAGACATTTTAATTTCCTCATCTCTTCTCATCTCATCTCATCTCATCTCATTCCTCGTCTGCACAGAATACTCAACACAGACAATTAGAAATCAGATTTTGGAGTGTTTATTTATTTATTAAAAATAACAGATTCGGATAAGTATTCACCTCCTATTTGGACATAATTAGGAAAATTACACAACCTAGGTGGTGGTGGTGATCTAGTGGTAGGATACTTCCCTACAGACCAAGAGGTCACGGGTTTGAATCCCACTTCCAGCACCACCATCATTGGGTTCCTGAGCAAAACCCTTAACCCCAAGTTGTTCCAGGGGGGCTGTCCCTGTAATCAGGAATTGGAAGTCACTCTGGATAAGAGCATAAATGTAAATGTCTATATAAGGTCTTACAGGTGATTGCATATTTCAGTGTGAAAGCCAAGACGAATGGGAGAGAATTGTCTGTAGACCTGCAAGACAAGACGCAAATCCAGGTAAATGATAGTGTTCCAAGAGTGTAGCAGCTTCAATCAAATGGAAGCCAAAACGAAAAGCCTTTCTAGATCTGGCCACCCACACAAACTGATTAATCAGGCATGAAGATATCTTGGTCAGCCAGGTAACCAATAGTTACCATGAATAAGATTCATTTTTGAATAAGATTCAAGGTTACATAGACTATCAGTGCAGTCCTCAACCAATCAGGTCTTTATGATTGAGTGACCAGACAGAAGCCATTTGTCCCTCATCATTTGCAGCCCAAGAGTTTGACAGATAACTCTCAGACAACAAAAAACAAAGACTTGAACTGAGCCCAACATAGCATCTCTGTATAGACCTGAAAATGGCTTTGTACTAATGTGCTTACATGACTCTGCGTGAAGAATGGCAGAAGCCTCCAGAAAAGGTGTGCCAAGACTGTAGATCATTCCCAAGAATAACTAAAATGCTAAAATGCCATAAATATAAATGTCTTTCTAATCATGGGGTCACCTCTTGGCCACCACTCCGATAAATGCATCTGAACTCCCTGTCAGGGAATCAAACCTTGTGAATCGAAACCCATCCATATGAAGAGAGATATTGTTCACTACACTAATAAGGATAATGCCACTTTCACAGACTCATGTCTATGCATCAAAATGCATTAAAGCCATTTCAAAAAGTGTCATAAAATCATATCTGAGCAGATGGTATTTGTCAGTTAAAGGTGTGAGCAGTACAATAGTGAATAGAACACAAAAATGCATTTATCATTTACCTGATAATATTGCTAGGTAACTAAAGTTCTTCCATGCCATTCTTTCAAAAGACCATTTATAGCTGACAGCCTTTGCCAACCGTTGTGTTAGGAACCTTGTTAATGTAATGTTAGCACTGTGAATTGGATTTTAAATTTTTTAGCATGCAGGCACAAAGGTCAGCTCCTTTGGTGTGCTGTCTGAACAATGTTGATATTCCACTGGATTTCAATAAGGATATGTTTTGTCCCTTTATCTTTATGTCTACATACCAAGGACTGAGATTTTCACCAGAAACAAATATATATGATCACATTTGTGAATGATTCAGTCACATTTCCAGGGGGGCAAATGTTTTGAACATCAACAAAAATGTGATTTTGTTAATTTAATAAAAAAAGCTTTAATGAAGTATGCTTTAATATTATGTCTTACAGCCTGGTATGGCTACTTGAAACTGAAAATAGAAGCCAAATGTATGAAGTAAGTTTCATTGTCAAATGAAAAAACATTCCTCCAGAACCCTGGCGCTACACATAAAGGATCATCTAACATTACACAGAACAAATCACAAGACAAGTGCAGACAGGAAGCACCAAAGTTAGGACCCGGAGCGACCACTGCATCTTAACGCACCACAATCTTGGATCTATCAGGCAGGTATGGTAAAGATCAAAGGCCAAAAATATATTCAGTAATCCATCCCACCCAGATGAGTTTCAGGCCTGCCTCCGCAAACTCCACTGACTATCCAATAGGAAAAACCCAGAATGAGAAGGTGACTGCAGTGCATGTAATACAGAAAAAATGCCTTAGACTTTATCAATGGCATTGCTGAAACAGGCTTGGCTCGATATTTTTCTATTTCTTCTAAATTTATGCAACTTAATTTGGTGTTAATTAATAGAGAGATATGCAGCCTACAGTTTTGAATAAATGCAGACTCCTACTTGCATAAAAGAAGTGGTTTTAACATGCAAGCTGATTATATTCAATACAGCATTTTCTGGTAAAATTGACAGCTTTGTAGAAACATGATGTAATTCTCATTGTAAGAACACTATGTGTACAAAAGAATTATTTATTAGGCAATGAACCTGGAGCTCTCTAAAGTCATTGTTGTTTAAATGGACAAGCAACATGTACAGCTCCTACTACCAGTAAAAGCCAGCCTTTTAATCCACCCAAATTAATCCAGCCACATTAATCTACTATTTTAATAATTAGTGTTCTTTTATTTCTAATAGCAGGTTTTATGAACAAAGGCAATGAGATGACCCAGCATCATTATTAGCATTAGTTTATACACTCTTCAGGCAAGAAATGAAGGATAATAAACTAGAGATGATTGCTGAGTTAATTACTTATTGATCATGGCTGTCAGTGAGGGTGTGATTGTGACCTTTGAAATTGTTTTTTTCTATCTTTCCTTTTTCCCACATCTCTACCACTTGACTCAAGGCCCTGGTGGGAGTTCAGTCCTGTAATGTGTGATGACAAGAGGTGTGCCTGGCCCTGGCTTAGCTGTCTGGTTTCCTGCTGGCATCTCGGAGGAGATGTTTAAAGGGCAATGCAGTAATTATAGAAATACAGAAATAACATGCTTTAACATTAGGGAGTGGGAGTTACAAAGTCTCAGTCATAACAACCAATTAAATGAAATGGGTAAATGAGACAAAATATGTAGCACACAGTTTTCTTGTCTTTCTTGCATGAATTTTCTGTAATTCTAAAAAGTATGATACATTATTACACACATGTTATTTATTATTGTGTATAATTATTGCAATATTTAAAAAAACAACAACATACTAAATAAAATAAGAAATTCTTACTTAAAAGTAAATAATAACATAAAATATGTTGGATTTCATGACATGATACAAGCCATTCCTTTGCCCAGATGAAAAGTGAAAAAAAGTGAAAGTGACAACCCTTGTCATTGCAAGGTAGATCTATAAATTACAGGCACTGCTAACTAATTTAGAGCTGATTATAAAAAGAACAAATAAGACATTTGTATGAATTTCACCTGTTCCAGGCCTTGCCAGTGGGTGAGAACATCTGACTGCATTTCCATTTATTAAGATTAGATATAGCAGATATATAGCAGTTTTGTTTCATGAATAATCTGCTTTGTAGCAGAAACAGAGAAAAATACAAATTTCTTCTTAAGCTAATGGAACAGATTGCTGTATATTTCTGTAATGTAAATAACCAACTAACCATTTCTTGCTATTGCAACAAGTTACATCAATGGAACCCCTCAGGCTTTTACCTCATGGAAACTCATGAAAGACCCTTTCAGGCAAACAAGGATTTCCTGGAAGTATTCAGAATACTAATGACAATATGTTTTTCTGAATACATGAATGTAATGCTGAAAATGGCAGCAGAGAAGAAAACTATAACACTGCCTAATTACTTTAAACTAATCTATATTAGACCTGGGCGGCCACCCTGAAGGGATCAGTAATTGAACTTGTGGCATTTGTCACGAACCGGATAAAAACCCATGGGCATGTGTGTTATCATTTTTTGAAGAGCTTAATATGAACCATTGCATTGTGGGGACTCTGAGAAGCTGCCACAGTTTTATCTCCTTTAATGCATCTTACAATGAAATTGCAACATAGCAGTACATTATGATGAATTTCAAACATCTGTATCTAATTTTGGGCTGGCACAGTGGGTGGCACAGTGTGTAGAGCCGTTACATCACAGTGCAAAGGTCCTTGATTCAGTTTCCAGATGGAGTGGTCAGGGTCCTTTCTGTGTGGAGTTTGCGTCTTCTCCCTGTGTCTACATGCATTTCCACAAGGCTTTCCTCCAAAAGTTCAAAGACATGC
The DNA here is from genome assembly GCA_017165825.1 of Hepsetus odoe. Taxonomy (NCBI): domain Eukaryota; kingdom Metazoa; phylum Chordata; class Actinopteri; order Characiformes; family Hepsetidae; genus Hepsetus; species Hepsetus odoe. The sequence goes on along the minus strand of CM029385.1, from coordinate 12,647,283 downwards.
ACGTCAGGGGGAAAAGATGCTGTATTGCCCCGCTAGGTGTGAATGTGTGTGCATGAGTGTTCAACTCATTTGTGGTACTTTTTATTTGTGAGGCACTTAATGTTCATTCCTCACCTCTTACTGCACTGGATAAAAGTGTTTGCTAAATGAATACATTTTAATGTAAATGCGTTTATCCAAGCTTCATTTGACACCTAATCCCTCCATCCCCACCCCTAAATACTTTGATGCTTAACAAGAGTAATGATGCTCCAAACTTTATCACCTGCTTAAATCAGCCTTTCATTTCTAGATAGATTAAATAAAGCACCCGTTTGATTAATCTTTAATTTGCATTGTCACTCATAGTCTCATTTCAATGCATTGTGTTTTAACACACATGGCTTATAAAAGTGATGATTAACATAAAGCTTATTGCTCTTGAAATCTGCCTTCTTGTGAAAACTGACCACCGATACGAGGAAGTGTTGTGGGCTTTTCTTTTGAACAATAAAAAAAAAGCCATTGATGATTTTAAATGAGCTAATTTATTATGTGCTGAACAGAATCAGAATGGCCAAAGATGCATTTAAATTCCAAATGTAAAGGCATGTGCTTAAAATCTTATTTAGTCCAGAAACTGATCCCATAAAATAACCAGTTGTGTCAGGGTCAAAGTATTAGTATGTGCCAGTTCATTGACTGATGCTTTGCAACTGAATCCATTCCTCAAAAAGTACTAGGCATACGAAGTAAAATTCATGAGGGTCGTTTATACATGTCTTGGGCTAACAATCTTATTCAAACATAACTGCTTTTTAATCCATTTAATCAGACTTCAATTTCAGTTGAAGATCACATTGCAAAATCAGAGTTGGAACATTGGCTGACATGATGGACAGTGCACTCAATAAATGAACTAGAGGGTTATCACTGATGCGAGATAAGAGTCAGTAAAAAAGCTTTCCTTATTCCATCCATATCTGTCAGCTTTCCACTGCTGAGGTTTATCTTGTGATAATCATGTTGGGCTTGTCGTGGAGGGGAAGAGAAATAACCCTTCATTTAAGGCTGAGATCACACTTAAAGATTATTGTCCAACCAGTCAAAGCTGTAATACTCTTTGTCCAGAAACACACACACACACGCACACACACACACACACACACACACACACACACACACACACACACACACACACACTTAGCACTAACTGTGATCATTTGCCAGAAGTGTCTGATAAGAATACATTCATTTTCCATGGTAAACTCATGCCTGACATTTCTAGGTATTCCTGAAAAATCTTATGAACAATATGTAACTGAAACATGTTTTTCATTAAAATTATACAGTAAATGCAATCCTTCCAAAATTGAATCCGTGACTTCCTGACTGAGGTACAAATATGATGTTACACAGTGGCCAAAGTCAATTGGCAATCCATAAATGTGATGAAGGTAAGAGGACACACAAATCAAATGAGGGAGAAGTTTATTGATGCTCATAAGTCAGGGAATGGTTATAAAAAAGAGCTACTGCCCTGAAAGGGCAATAACAAAAACTCAACATCAACTTTACATGGAAGATTATGCAAAATGTTTGCCACCACCTAAAGTTAAGGAGGATAGTTAGAAGGGCAAAATCCCCAGTAATAGCTTTGGATTACTAGTGTTCAACACTAACAGCAGAAGCCACCTGCTTGACAACAAGTTATATGGTTGGTATGAAATGAAAAATAAAATCTATTAATTAGCAACAAATGTAAGCATCAGCAGTTTGCAAAAAGCTATTTCTAATTTGACTAGAACTGTCTTATACGGTCTGGCTAAATAGAAATAAAGTTTTTGGCCATATATGGGCAGTGGTGGCCTAGTGGTTAGGGAGTTGCCCCTCCATCAGAAGATTGTGGGTTTGGTTCCCTCACCAGTAGGTTGCCCTGAGGTACCCTTGAGCATGGTACCGTCCCTGTCACTACTCCCCGGGCGCTTTCAATAGCTGCCCACTGCTGCACGGTGTTTGCATGGGTTAAATGCAGAGGTCCAGTTTAGTTGTGATTCACTGTGTGCTGTGCTGTGACCTCGCAATGACAAGAATAGTCACTTTCAATTTTTTCACTTTCATATGGCTAGTGTCAGGGACAGAGTTAGGTTGGATTTTGGGATTTGGTATAAAAAGAAGGATGGATTTAATTATAAGAGCTTTATCCAAACTGTATAATAGTTTGAAGGCTCTGTGATGTTGTGGGATTGCTTTTCCTTTACAGGCCCTTTTAACCTTGCTAGGGTAGATGGAAGAAATGCTAACAAATTTGACATTTAAATCAAAGTTGTCAGTGGATGTTTCAAGAGGGTAATGATCTAACATACAGTACTGTGCAAAAGTTTTAGGCTGGTGTGGAAAAAATGCTGTAAACAAAGAATGCTTTCAGAAATATAAATAATGATTGTTAATTTTGATCAATTTACAAAATGCAAAGTGAGCAAACAAAAGAAAAATCTAAATCAAATCAATATTTGGTGTTACTACCTTTTGCCTTCAAACCAGCATCAGTTCTTCTGGCCCCCACAGAGCCCTGATCTCAGCATCATCCAGTGTGTCTGGGATTACATGAAGAGACAGAAGGATGTGAGGAAGCCTACATCCACAGAAGATCTGTGGTTAGTTCTCCAAGATGTTTGGAACAACCTACCAGCCGAGTTCCTTCAAAAACTGTGTGCAAGTGTACCTAGAAGAATTGATGCTGTTTTGAAGGCAAAGGGTGGTCACACCAAATATTGATTTCATTTTGATTTCTCTTTTGTTCATTCACTGCATTTTGTTGATTGATGAAAATAAATAATTAACACTTCCATTTCTGAAAGCATTCTTTGTTTACAGCATTTTTTCCATACCTGCCTAAAACCTTTGCGCAGTACTGTACCTCCCAAGAATAGGATAATCAGTAAGTGGGATTTTGTGTGCCATTTGTGATTAGCTGCAGCCCTCATATGTAAATCTCCCACCTCAGGTGCATCCATATTTCGTAACTGCATTAAATCATAGTGAGCATTCTTTGTTTACAGCATTTTTCCCACACCTGCCTAAAACTTTTGCACAGGACTGAATATTTCCAAATCATTACAAAAAAGGAGCCACAGAATCCAGCTTCTGCCATTGCAAGCTCAGTGCCCTGACCTGAACTCCACTTTTGAGGTAATTGAAGAGAAGAGCACACAAGAGAACCTGAATGATCTGGACAAATTGTATAAAAGAGAATTGTCTCATATACTGACCCTGTGTTCTCCATCCTCAATAAAGCTTGACAGGAGAAGATTCAGTAATGCTTAAAATAGTATAAGAGGTTATACAGAATAGGATTTGCAAGTATTAAAAGTGTTATGTGCATAGGTGCCAAACATTGTCACATTAAAAACAATTATTTATTTTATTTTTCTTACTGTTTTTCTTTAAATCAAATTGAATTAAATAATTAAATATAATGGGCAATTGTAGCTTAATAGTGATAAAGCCACTAGCACACAGCTGTGCTTCTCAAGCTCAGATCAGCAGGTTACCCTGAGATACCCTTGAGCAAGATACCGTTCCCATCACTGCTTCCCAGGCACTGGTTATAGCTACACCCTGCTGTACAAATGCTGTACATTTATGGGTGAAGATTACATGTTTCACCGTGTGCTGTGTTGCACAACGACAAATAGTCACTTTCACTAGAGCCTCCGCAAGGGGAATGTTGTAGCTTGAGGGAGCTGTTCTGGATCTCTGGTGCTGAAAAAGCTACAGATGTTAGATGCTGGTTGGACTGTTATTAATCCTCTTTTAATAATATTCCTCTTCACTTTTAGATTGTTTGGGTCTGCATGAAATATTTATAAGATCATTTTGCTACAGGAAAGAAAATACATTTTCAAGGTGCCTCAAGTAATAACTTAAGTAATAACTTTTAAAAATTATACCACTGCAGTGTATGTTAACATTTTGAGCAGGCAGCAGTTTTAATAGCAAAAATGTAAATATTGCATCAGAGAGACAACAAAACAACCTAAACATCACAAAAACAACATTGCACTTATAAAAGGCAAACAAACAACAATAGAAAAATAGCATATGTAGAATATGTATAGATTATGAAATGTATTTTCGGTGGCCTAGTGGTTAGGGAGTCGGCCCTGGATCGGAAGATTGTGGGATCGATTCCCTCACCAGTAGGTTGCCCTGAGATACCCTTGAGCAAGGAACTGTCCCTGTCACTGCTCCATGGGTGCTTCAATAGTTGCCCCCTGCTGCATGGTGTTTGCGTGCTTGGGTTAAATGCAGAGGTCAAATTTCCTTGTGGTTTGCTGTGTTGTGACCTTGCAATGACAAGAATAGTCACTTTTGCTTTCATCTTTACAAGGAAAGAGAGGCACAAGCACGTGACAGACTTCATCTGATCGACACAATTGTCACAAAACAGACACAAAACAGTGAACAGGCGATACTGGGCTGACAAACCTTAAATGCCTTGCAGATCAGGTGCGGGGTACTGGGTGTGATTAGTGAGTGGTTGGATAGAAGCTATGGTTCAGAATTCGGGAACTGGGCCCGTGGCCATGGCTAGGGTTCGGTCATCACCGTGACATGTGTAGATAGAAAAGTGCAAATAATTTATATCTCTGCAAGTGATTAACATTCAGAGAGCTATTAGTGCTCAAATTCATCCATGATTGGAAGTCTACAACTTCAAAATTGTAAATGAAATTGCTTCCAATGGAAGACCACTTGTGGTTTTTATGTGGTTATCATTACCATGCATGTAGGACTGATACATATAATTGACCTCTGACTGACTGTTTTGTGAGTTTTGTGCCAAATAAAACAGCTCAGAATGAAACACTTATAACCTCAATGAGCAGGGTAAACCTTTTAAATAGACAATATACAGATCTATGTGAAGTGTTTTTTAATGACATCCAAAAAAAAAAAAGCTATTCTTAACAGTCTATTTCAGTCTCAGTATATGGATTTAATGGGCTAGGGAATTAAGGGTACATTTTAAAACCATTGGTCAGCAAGGCTTTTCCCCCAAATGTGACAGCTGTCAGGAATTAGGGGAGGAGCAAACCACTCAGCACCTCTGGCTTATTTTGAGATCTGATAATCTGGAGAAGAGGCAGGCTGAAGGGAATTTGACCCAAGTGCGTTCAGGTGCAAATTTTTAATGTGCAAAAGATTAATTTTATATTGTGTATTACATTTTCCCAAATGTCAAACTCAGTCTATATAACAAAAATACACATTAAAGTTGAACTAGTCACTGGTTTACATTTACATCCAGCTGTATCTGTGTTTCTATGTTTCTCAAAAATGCTAGCAAAAAGGCCAAACTGGTTTTGTTCTGATCAGGTTACATGTATGATATTCTGACCTTTCCTTTCTGATTGTACTTAAGCATAAAGTTGCTTTGCAGTTCGTCAAATTAGATGGGATTTAAAAACCTACAGGAAGAAAGAATATTTTGATAGACATGAATGAAAGGAAGAATGTAAAAACTTCTCCAAAATAACCTGCACAGACATATACCTTATGTCCATTGTTTCAACGACTGCATTTGGTGACCATCTGTTGTTTATCAGTAGAGCAGGCATTGATAGATTTTTTGCATTGATTAACATGCTTTACAAATTCCACAGAAAGCTGACCAGTGCTGACCAGTATTCTCTGTACACGAGACTTTGAAGTATCACCTTGATCAATGTTGGACTGGTCATTTTGACACATTTTCAGTTATTCTGAGATTATTATATGACCTAGCAAGACTGTTTCATAAAACCAACAGCACTCCAGCCTATGGAGCTTATGTGAGAGTTAGAGCCTATGTTTTTTTTTAAGTGGCATATCCATAATCAGTTCAGGGTTAGTGGAGATGTTGCACAAAAACTTATCAAGTACATTATCCTCGTATCACGCAACAGGCTGAAGATGTGGATTTCATAAAAGCTGTGCCTATTATACATGTCATGAGAAGAAAAACAGAACATTCTTAAAACATTACAAGAATGCAGCAGAGCCTGTGTCATTAAAGGGATGATGCAGACTTAACCTACCCTTTATTGAAATTGTCTCTGAAGGATGCATTTCAGTTTTTGGGGAAATGAAGGAGCACTTTGGGAAGCCCATTGCATGTTATTGGATGCACTCAGATCTCTAAGCCCAGAGGCTAGTTCTTTCTTAAAAAGTAATACCTTTCTTGGACTCTACCAATACTTCCATTGTGGGTTTACATACAATGGTTCATCACTTCAAAATCACGCAAATGAAGGAATCACCTCCATCCAATGGGGTATATGAACATAAAAATAAAAAATCGCACCTCCAAAACCTCGTGAAAAACCATGAATACTTCCAAAACCTCTTGAAGCAATGGCAAGTGTGAAGATGCTGCTCAAATATGCTTTGACCTTTGGTGTAAGTATGGCACTCGGTGAGAACTCTTCTCTGCACTAAAGAACATCTATGAAGAATCACCTTAGTGTGCTTCACCAGCACAAGGCCAATTTAATTAAGTTGGCATTTGAAAATGACCTAAGTAAAAAGTTCAGGGAGGAGTGGAAAGACAGCATTTTAAGAAGATTTCACTCTGTTACACAACATCGCCTACCACTCTAATGTCTAACAGGCTTGGAGCCTTAACTGTTTCATATTATGCAGGCTAGAGAAATTACCTTGGCATTGTGAGTAAGATATAAATTAAAATAATTTAGATGTTGTTAAAGATATAGTTATATAACAGAAAAAAGCACATGAAGAAAACCTAGTTTTGTATTTTTATGACTATTTTATGAAGTCCTTGTATTATAAAAACCTAAATGTAATTAAAAGATAGCCCCATCACATTAAAGTTTTCCCTTTTTTTGGCTTATAAGGTTTATACATGATTCTGCTAAATGGTGACAACATATTGGATTTATTTGGTTCAAGATCAAATAAAAACAGCTATCAATGTCAGATTTTTTTTAAAATTTAGTGTCCATTTTGGAAGATAATTAAGATTATATAAATTTTTTTTATACTAATATTATTGTTAAATAATTTTTATCACATTAGCTGTAACGCTTTGGTTGTGTCATGTTTGCAACGGGGAATAAGGCACAAATGCATGGCGAGCTTGAGGGTACTTTAATCTGAACAGCAGTCTTGGGAACAAAAGGACATACATATTGGTGAACAGACAAGGCTGGGTTGGACCGGCAGGCCTTACATACTGGGCGACCCAGGTGCAGGTGATCAGAGGTGATGAGTGTGTGGGAAGCTCTGGCTCAGTATTCTGGGGATCAGGACCTTGGCAATGGCCTGGATATGGCGGCAGGCATGACAGGTGGTGTACGCTGGACATATGCATGTAGCCGGGAGACTCGTACTCAACTTTATTCAACATAACTAAAGATACAGAACTCAGGAACCTATGGTCTGCTCTGAATCCCTGGGAATTATGAACCCTGCTCCAATGAAGCACACCTGTGCCCTCATGAGCCCAGGTCAGTCAGAGCAGAGCATTGCCTGCCATGACAGAAGACGGCAGTACCAGTTGAAGCAACCCCGCCCTTTGAGATGGGTGCAGAAGCCACAGTCCCAGAAACCCTGGCTTCTGTGGCAGGCGCAGCAGCAGACATGTTATCTGACATGGGATCCAGTATTGCAGCCCCAACCCAAGGCACATCGGGCACCAAATACTCCATCACCTCAATCCCCAGCACCCGGAGTCTCTGGTCGAGGAGCTGAAGATGCTGCCAGCTCCAAGCAATGCACGAACTCTGTGACTGTGACTCCCACCTCCCGCCTGGCCAGGTTGGCTCCCTCCAGCCTCTTACAGATCTCCATACATGCCCATCTTCTTCAGGTCGGTCATTTCTGTAATGCGTTGGTGGTGTAGCCAGGGGCATATGTGCATAGTCGGGAGTCTCAGGAACCACTAGTATGCAAAAGAACACGCAAGTGCATGCCTGATGCTCTGCTCTGACTCATTGGGATTTGTAAACCCTGCTCCAGTGAAGCACACCTGTGCCCTCATGAGCCCACACCTGTGCCGCCTGCTGTGACATTAGCCCACCCAGTGAAAAATTACAATGCCTGTCTGTGTCTCAATAGTTACAAAATTCATTATAATAATACAATCATACATGGTTCCATTTACATTTACATTATCATTGCATCAGTGCTTATTAAACAAATAATTTTCTTTCTCTCTTTCTCTTTCTTGCTCTCTACAGGGTGCATTTTGGAGCTGTACTTCAACTTTACCCACTGTATTTGCATGTTTGCATAAGTGAGCCAAATAGATTACAGAGCTCTTACTCAGGGGTCTTTACTCAAGCAGTTACATCTCCTAGGGCTGTATCCATATTTATCTTGACTCCGTAGTTCTGCAACACGTCAACATTTGATCAAGGCTCTCTTGAGCTCTAGCTTTGAACCCAGGATGCAATAATCTTGCGTAGGTGTACCCATACACTGCATCTCATGTTGTGAGCCTTCCAGCATCCCAGAGTTCCTTTACCTAAGATCACATAGCCTTATGCAAATATATGCAAATATAAAACATTTTGCCTGTTTCATTGATCTGAGTTGCTTTACATTTAAAAAAAAGTTGGTTTTGGCCAGAATCCAGTCTTTGTATGGGTGTCTTGGCTGATACACTAGATCCTGGTTCTGATGGTGCAAATTAATCACTAAAACATCTTTTTCTGGAAGAACCCTGCAGGCCAGAAGTATGTACAGCACTCACTATGATTTAATGCAGTTACAAAATATGGATGCACCTGAGGTGGGAATTTTACATATGAGGGCTGCAGCTAATCACAAATGGCACACAAAATCCCACTTACTGATTATGCTATTCTTGGGAGGTACAGCACTGTGCAAAGGTTTTAGGCAGGTGTGGAAAAAATGCTGTAAACAAAGAATGCTTATAAAATGGAAGTGTTAATCATTTATTTTTAATCAATCAATAAAATGCAGTGAATGAACAAAAGAGAAATCTAAATCAAATCAATATTTGGTGTGACCACCCTTTGCCTTCAAAACAGCATTAATTCTTCTAGGTACACTTGCACACAGCTTTTGAAGGAACTCGGCTGGTAGGTTGTTCCAAACATCTTGGAGAACTAACCACAGATCTTCTGTGGATGTAGGCTTCCGCACATCCTTCTGTCTCTTCATGTAATCCACACACTGGGTCTCCATACATGCCCACACTGGATGATGTTGAGATCAGGGCTCTGTGGGGGCCAGAAGAACTGATGCTGGTTTGAAGGCAAAAGGTAGTAACATCAAATATTGATTTGATTTAGATTTTTCTTTTGTTTGCTCACTTTGCATTTTGTAAATTGATCAAAATAAACAATCATTATTTATATTTCTGAAAACATTCTTTGTTTACAGCATTTTTTCACTCCTGCCTAAAACTTTTACACAGTACTGTACATGGTTTAAAATGTGTACTAAAACTCATAGGTTTACTACACTACATTGTCTGGTGTACACCATATTTCCCTACATTCCCCTTGTCCAAGCATTATTTCTTGGAATGCTTTGAGATTCCATGAAGTGAGCAGCACATGTACATTTCAGGACACCACAGAACAGTCTGGCTACTGCTAAAAATCATAACTTCAAAATGTATTAGAGAGTCCAACAAAGGCGATACTTAACAAAATTACTTGAAAAACACACAAAAAAAATAATGTGGCTGGCAGCAGTTAGTCTTGGACATGGCTTGTCAAATCAAACCCTTTTTAAGTATAGCGGGTTCATTGGTTGATGGAATGACTATATTGCATTTTTACATATGTAATATGTGTGTTGTTTGTGTGTTTTTTCCTTGAATAAGCTACAAATTCATTTGAAGATTGTATTTTGTATTCACTCAGATTGTCTCTAATATTAAACTACATTTTTCAGACGTAATATGGACAAATTCTTTTTCACAGCACTGCTTTTGTGTGTCACAACTTATTCTGGTTCGTTCTTGAATAGGTTCATTCTGTCTGAAAAGATGCAGACTAAATAGTACCCCTACAAGTCTCGAAATCTGCCATCTGAAAACAAAAGGTCACCAAAGTTCAAATTTTAGAGTCACTAGCTGAACTGGAGGTTTTGAAATATTTTATATTTTGTTTATTGTTCACATACATTTTTTAATCACAGTTTTGAGGCTTTGTCTCTGTCTACAAGTTTTCATCCTGTTTGATCATCCTGCTCATATTAAGATTTATGATTTCAGTTTTATGATACATTCTTGTTTTCTCATTAAAAATATTTTTTCTTTGTAATAACTTGTTTCCACAGCTTTAATAATTCCATATCAATTAAATAATATGAACTCCTAGGAAGCTAACAGTGATTTAATTATTTGCTCTCTTTTTTGCACTTCTAAAGCTAATCCCACTGATTGAAAAATCTAAATTTGGTCTTGATTCTTCTGACACATTCTCATTATGTAGGCTAAGTGGAATATATGACTCAGTTATGTGGATGGTAGAGTTCAAACTGGCTTTGTATCTATGAAGAAAGTCATACTTGGACAATGTTTTGTTAGGCTTTGTGAATGGACATGTTTTTTATTCCTTCATATGAATCATAGACTTCCTTAGAAAGCCTAGAAGCCTTTCAATAAGGCTCCTAAAAGCAGTTTCCCAAAAGTGTCAACTGGCTTACTTCTACAGTTTTTGTACCAATATAATCTGGCTGCCATTGATTTATTATGGGTCAGCTCAGAGCAATGAATGTGCTAACTGAAAGACAGATCTTAACTCTTTAAACAGTCTCATTCTTATCATACACAAGCTAGTAGAAATGAATATACTATCATTCAAAGGACATAAATGCATAAAAAGAAAAGTGCAGTTACACACAATATGACACTCAATCCTCACCCCCTAACATCTGTTTCCAAGTGAACATGTGGCAGGCTTCCTCTCTTTTTTCAAAATCAGGTATTCAGAGGGATAATGCCACAACAATGTGGCAGCTTGTCAGGGTGTCAAAACTTTATTCAAAAGCTGTTACATGACAGATTTTCTTATTGGCTAGCACAACCATCTCTTGGGATATAACACAATTCAGTAACATCCAGCTTACTGTTCATTCATTCATTCAATTTATTCTTGTATAGCGCCTTTTACAACAAAGTTGCCCCAAGGCACTTTACATTGAAGGTCGATGATGGAGCAGATTTAGTCCACTGTTGGTGTGTCAGTTAATGAACAGTAGCCAGTAGGGTGCAAAAAGCCTTTTTTAGTCAAAAGTCAAAGTAGCTGCTGGATTTTAGTCAAAGTAGCTGCTGGATTTTGATTCTTAATCAAATGAGCGCACTATAGATCCACATCTGCAATATAAAAATAATTATATTAAAAATAAAAATAAATAAATAAATAAATAAATAAAAATAAAAATAATGAATTAAAATGACACTTATGGTGTATTAAAAAAACTTCTATAATAAATGCTGTACTTCCTTAATTCTTACAAATAAACATCTCACTAAGATTTATCTGAAATGATGGCTGAGAATAACATCTTTTAGTTTTCTGAAGAGCTCTTCAATGCGAAACTCATTTGAACCCTCTATGTTGAAAGGTTCCTTGAAGCCAGACCAGTTCTCAGAAATCATTAGAGGGTCAAATGTTTGCCCTATTACTCAGCATTATGCAAGAGGTTGGTGCAAATTCATAGACCAGTCTGCGAAGGTCACATGTTGCTTTTTTTGCCCTGGTCTTTCATCATATCATCAATATTTTTCTTTGTTAATATGCTTTTGTTTGTGTTCTAAGCCTGCTCTTATATTAACTTAACCGCATGTTTCCTGTTCATGTCTCTACCATGTAGGGTGTTCCTTGTCCATTGTATTAAATATACCTTTGTATCAATCCTCATCTGGTCTCTCTTGTAAGTGCCCTTTTCTGTTTTGCTTTGTGTTGCTCAGCTTTTTGTTGTTCTTTTTTATTAATTAATTAATTAATTTTAACTGGCATGCACATACACACTTTTAAAGGCCCTTTTTATAGTTTGACTTGTTTGACTTGTTAACTTGCCCAGGTGAAACTGACTTCTATTTATTTAATTAATGGACTAAAAAATGATCCAAAAGTATTGCATATTTCAGCTGAGTAACACATAAATAAATTTTTATTTTACTTAAATACATTTTTTATTACTCTAACCCAGCCACTAGGGATGCATATTTCTTTGTGCCGGTAACAAAATAATGGGGAGGATTATGTCAGGAAGAGCACACGGTGTAAAACTGTGCCAAATCAATATGTGGACAACCAAACAGACTTTCATACCGGATTGGTCTAGGCCCGGACAGCAACCACCACCTGTGCTGTTAGTCTTTAGGGTACTAAAGGAGAAGAAGAAGAGGAGTAAGAAGGCAGGTCAAGAGGGAGGAGGAGACAAAGAAGGGGAGGAGAGTGGAAGTGAGGGTAGGAACTTTGAATGTTGGCAGCATGACTTCTAAAGATTAGCTGATATGATGAAGAGAAGGAAGGTTGATATTTTGTGTCTGCAGGAGACTAAATGGAAGGGTAGTAAGGGCAGGTGTATTGGAGGAGTATTTAAACTGTTTTACCATGGTGTGGATGGAAGGATGAATGGGGTAGTTGTTATCCTAATGGAAGAATATGTGAAGAGTGTTTTGGAGGTGAAGAGGGTCTCAGATAGGGTGATTGGTTTGAAGATGGAAGTAGAAGGTGTGATGCTTGTGCCCCATATGTTGGTTGCAAGCTGGAGGAGAAAGAAGAATTCTGGAGTGAGTTATATGAAGTGATAGGGAGTCTACCCAGGGGAGAGAGAGTGGTGATTGGTGCAGATTTTAATGGAAATGTTTGTGAAGGGAACAGAGGTAATGAGGAGGTGATGGGTAGGTATGGTGTCAAGGAGATGAATGGTGATAGTTGTAGATTTTGTGAAAAGTCTGTTGTTAATACTTATTTTAAGAAGAGAGAGGAGCACAGGGTGACGTATAAGAGTGGAGGAAGATGCTCACAGGTGGATTATATCCTTTGCAGGAGGGTCAGTCTGAGGGAGATTGGAGACTGCACAGTAGTGACAGGGGAGAGTGTAGCTAAAAAGCATAGGATGGTGGTCTGTAGGATGACCTTAGAGGTCAAGAAGAGGAGGAAAGTGAGGGCAGAGTGGAGGATCAAGTGGTGGAAGCTGAAGAAGGAGGACTGCAAGGTGGAATTCAGGCAGGAGTTAACATGGGCACTGGAAAGTATTGAACAGCTACCGGATTGCTGGGAAACTGCTGCAAAAGTGGTAAGGCAGAAAGCTAGAAATGTACTTGTGTGACATCTGGAAGGAAGAGAGAGGATAAGGAAACCTGGTGGTGGAACCAAGAAGTCCAGGAGTGTTTACAAAAGAAGAGGGCAGCAAAGAAGAAGTGGGACAGTCAGAGAGATGAAGAAAGTAGACAGGAGGACCAGGAGATGAACCACAGGGTGAAGATAGCAGTGGCAATGGCTAAAGATAAGGTGTTTGGTGAATTGGATGAGGGGTTGGACAGTAAGGAGGGAGAAAAGGACCTATACCGATTGGCTAGACAGAGAGAGAGAGCTAGGAAAGAAGGTGCAGCAGGTCAGGGCAATAAAGGATAGAAACAGAAATGTACTCACAGGTGAACAGAGCATATTGAGCAGATGGAAAGAGTACTTTGGGGGGCTGATGAATGAAGAAAATGAGAAAAAGATTGAATGATGTGAGGATAGTGAACCAGGAATGGAAAGGTTGTTGATGTTGATGAGATACCAGTAGAAGTATGGAGATGTTTAGGGGAGATGGCAGTTGAGTTTCTGACCAGATTGCTTAATACATGCCTGAGGAGAGGAAACAAAGTGTACTGGTACCGATTTTCAAGAATAAGGGTGATGCACAGAGCTGTAATAACTATAGAGGGATAAAGTTGATCAGCCACAGCATGAAGTTATGGGAAAGAGTAGTGGAAGCTAGGTTAAGAAAAGAGGTGTGGATCAGTGAACAGCAGTATGGTTTTATGCCAAGAAAGAGCACTATAGATGCAGTGTTTGCTCTGAGGGTGTTGATGGAGAGGTAAAGAGAAGGTCAGAAGGAGTTGCATTGTGACTTTTTTTGTGGACTTGGAGGAAACATATGAAAGGGTGCCTAGAGAGGAGTTGTGGTTTTGAATGAGGAAGCCAGGTAGAATTATGTGAAAGTAGTTCAGGATATGTATGAGGGCAGTGTGACAGTGGTGAGATTTGCAGTGGGAGTGATAAATGCATTTAAGATAGAGGTTGGATTACATCAAGGATCAGCGCTGAGCCCATTCTTGTTTGCAATAGTAATGGACAGGTTGATGGATGAGGTTAGACATTTATTGCATTATTGACACTCTTAACCAGGGCAACTTATATTTCTTAACTACAGGGACTGTCTCCCTGGAGCAAGGGTCTTGCTTAGGAACCCAATGGTGGTAGTGCTGGAGGTGGGATTCAAACCTGTGATCTCTTGGTCTGTAGGCGAGTATCCTACCACTTGACTACCATCATACTTGGGATCAACTGTTCAGAGTAACGATGAGGGTGGAAGGGAGGCGAAAAGAGAGTGCAGGCAGGTTTGAATGGGTGGAGAAGAGTGGCTGGAATGCTTTGTGACTTTACAGGACAGTAGTGAGATCAGCTATGTTGTACGTGTTGTAGACGGTGGCTCTGATGAAAAGACAGGGGGCAGAGCTGGAGGTGTCAGAGTTAAAGATGCTAAGATTTTTATAGGGAGTGACGAGGATTGACAGGATTGGAAATGAGTATATTAGAAGGACAGCTCAGGTTAGACGTTTTGGAGACAAAGCGAGAGAAGAAAGGTTGCATTGGTTTGGACATGTCCAGAGGAGAGACGAACATTGAAGAGGGAGAAAAATGTTGAAGATGGAGCTGCCAGGAAAGAGGGAAAGAGGAAGACCAAAGAGGAGGTTTAAGGACGTGGTGAGAGAGTAAATGCAGGTTGTCAGTTTGAAGGAGGAAGATGCAGAGGCCTGGGAAAAATGGAAACAGATGATCTGCTGTGGTGACCCCCTAAATGGGATCAGTCGAAAGAAGAAGAAGAAGAAGAAGAAGAAGAAGAAGAAGAAGAAGAAGAAGAAGAAGAAGAGGAAGAAGTCCATTGTATTACTCAAGAGATGGTGTTTTAAAAGGTCATCTGCCCTGGAAGAGGCCTTTAAAGAAAGCTTCCTAACACTGGGAGCAAACATGTTTGGTTTGGAAACACAAACTCAAGCACTTCTCAGAAGACCAGCCATGACCTTTACACTTGCTGAAGAACATCTGATTTTAGGCCTCAAGTGGATACTGATCTTACCAGCAGGCTTCAAACAGCCAAAAACATTTGAGGCTTGCCTTTCACTCACTGTCCACCCTTTTATCTCAGAGTGCTGAAAGCTAGCATACACAAAAAGGGAAAAATAATGTGTGCACATATGTTGGCCAAAAGACTCCATTTATTCACACAATCCCACTGAAACAACTTGACTGTAAGCTTTCACAAAACAGCTGCAAATGTGTAGATGTATGCAGATGAAACACATTTTAAAAACATATTTAGAATACTCATCATTTCTTTAACTGAAAGCAGGTCCACATTTTGACAATAGGGAAAAATATTGTTTTACAAGGCAAAAATGCTGTGAAAGAAAATAACTGACTTCTGTAAAAATAGAATTAGTATACATAGTATAGTATGGAATCATTTACTGTAATCTGTAAGCAAACTGAGAACAATTTTCTGACACTACTGTGTCTGCAGTGTTGTGCAATTATATTTTCAGGATAGTATATGTGCTACTCTTCAACAGGGAAAGTGATCCACAATCCGTAAGTTTAGTGTTGCATTTCAGACTAGTCATTTGCCATGACTGGAGTGGGTGTGGAGAGAATGGGCTCACACTGAGGTTGTTCATTCAGACTCTCTTATTTGTTTAGACAGCTTGCTGTGCTTGTGCTCAACATTTTGTGATATCCAATCCCTTGATGAATGTAGTTTTTCATGTAAAACACTGTGGTATTATGAGCTGATGGTCTTTTAGTAGGGGCTGGCCCATTAGGTGAAGGTTCTTTCTTGCCAGAAGGTATTAATCTTTGATTTAACCTTAAGCTTCTCAGAATGGTCCTAAATACAGTATTTGATATCTGTATGGTGTTCCACAGGCTTGCTGAAGGTATGTTTTGAAGATGGTATTTTAAAGTTATGTAAGTGTTTGGTATCCACAAAGACTGCAAGTAAATTTTTTTTCAGGGAACAGATCTTTGACTGGTGCGCATGACCAGATGAAACCTTGCTACAATCAATTTCTTCTCTGTACATGCTCAGTGGTGCATTTGAGCTCAGCAGACATCTCAGTATCTGTGGGCTCAGCTCATTGAGTCCCATGGAGCTCACCATTGGATCAGTGAATAAACTATAGGATATACAATTGACAGGAACATGTAATGCTCAGATAGCAAATAATGCTTCTCTTCTTTGTTTGTACTACTTTTCTCTTAATGTAGTAACCTGTAATAACTTGTTTCTGAATGAGGGCTCCAACAAGGCTCTATGGCGATCCAAATGCAGGTACTCTTTCATGATTTGTTGTGGAAAACCTAGCCAAAGAGAATAGTTTGTACATGTAGAGGTACTCAGAATGTCCAGTCATTTTTTCTCAAAATGTAGTTTTTATTATAGTCCTAATTTTATCTAGGTTTTTATCTAATTTTATCTAATTTTATCTTTATCAATGTCTGTAGTTACAGTTGTATGTCCCACAAGCAGCATGGTATTCTATGCAAATTCCCAGTAGTCTTTTGCAGGCATACAGTACTGTGCAAAAGTTTAGGCAGGTGTGAAAAAATGCTGTAAACAAAGAATGCTTTCATAAATGGAAGCGTTAATCATTTATTTTCATCAATCAACAAAATGGAGTGAATGAGCAAAAGAAAAATCGAAATTAAATCAATATTTGGTGTGACCACCCTTTGCCTTCAAGCATCAATTCAACTAGGTACACTTGACCTTTTGACTCACTCAAACCTCTCCAGCATTTCAGACATTCTCACTGAAAATGTTCAGTGAGATGCTGAATGGAAATCTGTTAAAAAAGTCATCCATGAATGTGTTTAACCAGGATAAAAGTGACCATTCTTGTCACTGAAACACAGCACAGCACACAGTGAAACAACAAAATTAGACCTCTGCATTTTACCCATACACTCACAGCAGGGACCAGCTATTGAATGTGCCCCGGTAGCACACGGCAACCTACTGGTCTGTGATTTGAACCAATGACTTTCTGATCCTTGGGCCAACTCCCTAATGATTAGACCACCACTGCTACTATAAAGCCTTGCCATGTGTGGAGAATGCAGGGATGACTAACTTACCATAAGCATTTGCAGGAATCCAGACTTTGCATCAAATTTAGAGAACGGCTTTGCGTTCAAGGGAGACCAAAAATTTGGTCAACAGATATACAGTATGTGTGACATCTAGGTGGGTTTGACCAGATATACAGAGCCGGGAATCTGCAACTGAACTGTATTAAACATGAAGATAAACGTGTACTCATACAAACCCTGAACTCAAAGTGCTTTCTACAAACAGTAACCCAATGACGGACAAAATGACTAACGCTCTGCTCTGATTCATTGGGATCTTTATATCATTAAGCCAATGTAGGGTGCCCAGTCAGGGCAGAGTGTGCCCAAGGTGTGCCCAGTCAGGGCAGAGTGCAAACTGTGACAATGTGCCCTGTTCCACTTTCATTGAGGTTTATGCAATTGCTGGTTTTTTAATTCAATTTTGGAACCGCAACATTCTCAGAAAACGTTTAAGCAGTCTGATGACTATGGAGATGATCCCTTTGACCTTAATTCATCCTTGACCATATGGTCTGGCTTAATCTTCCAGGTCAATAAATAGTTTTAATATATTTACATTTACGCATTTTGCAGACAATCTTATCCAGAGCAATTTCCAATCCCCGCTTACAGGTACAGTCCCCCGGAGCAACTCAAAGTAAAGGGTTTGCTTAGCAACCCTATGAGTCGGATTTGGAGCCTCTATCAATGAAAGGCTCAACAGAGGTTTTCAGAAGCCCTTAACAAGATACATAGTGTTTATGGTGCTGTGGCCTTTCATCTTCATTTATATCATAACTAGCACATTACTCCCAGCTCCATTGAAGAATTCTTTTGCAACTTTATCCAAAAGTAACTATTAAACTGGAAGTATGAAATGGAATTAAATGAAAATGAAAACATTGGGGTTGTTGCATGGTGTTTGCATGTTCTCCCTGTCTGTGCGGGTTTCCTCTGAGAGCTCCAGTTTCCTCCCACAGGCCAAAGACTTGCAAATCATGTGGACTGGAGTTACTAAATTGCCCATAGGTATGAGTGTGTGTGTCTGTGTGTCTGCCCGGTGACTGGTGACCTTTCCAGGGTGTGTCTACACCTTTTGCCCTGTGAGAGCTGGGATAGGCTCCAGCCCCCCCATCCCATGACCCTAATTAGGACAAGTGGGTATAAACGTTAGTGATTGAGATACATTCCCTGTGTGTTTAAACAGTAGGGTTAAAAAAAATGTGATGCAGTAGAATAACCAGAATGTAATTACAGGGCTGGCTTAGGTTTTACAAGTTGACAGGAGTAGCTAGGTTAGGGTATGATCCAAATAGTTATAGCCAACCAACCCACTTCATGCAGGCAGCAAACTACATGCAAACAATACTATTTTAAACATGAGTGCTCATCTTGTGCTTTCCTGCCTAGTTAATGTAACATATTTCAATGGGTAATGGCTTAATAACCAAAACTCTTTTCCTTCACTAGCAGGAGCAGATGGTATCAGTTTTTAATTTTTTCTGCAGTATTGCACTATATTTTCTTTAGCATGTTTAACATTACTTATCTAGTGCATGGCCTGTGCCTGTTGTGCATCACTCTGGATAAGGGCATTTGCTAAACGCTGTATATGTAAATGTACAATTTATTTTGTATTGCATGCTTGTAACTAGCACAGCTAATTGCCCACTGTCTGTAGAAACAATTTAACTTGTTACCAGACACTGCTGTTAAACGTTAGCTGGATCTTTGTTTCTTAGAATGACCTTTCAAAACCAGTGGCAACATTTAGCCCTGAAAACTCTGCCATTGTGATAGTAACTAATAACTGGTGGTAAAAACAACTTTGACTTTTTTACAAGTAAAAAACCAAGAAGGATGCAAGAGAATACATCTGTATGTCTATCTTGCATTATGACAGCACAAGAGAAATTGCATTATATGAACATTAACAGTCAGTAGCCAGAAATCTGACTGGGCAGGAGTTTTACCCCTCCCTTAGCAATGGCCTAACCCCCCATATAGTTGCCATAGACTTAAAAAATGTTCATACTGCACAACCATGGCAACAACAAATTAGAAGCCTTTATATAAGGAGGATTAATAGGTTACTGATTTGAGACAGTGCTTTCAATACAGCAAATTCTGACCTTCACCAAAAAATACAAATGAGAGATGGTAATATCTGAGGAGAACTTGCAGTGTGAGTTTGGGTATGTGCCGTGTGTGTCAATGATAACAAGCAAAAATAAAAGGTTAACTACAGACCTTCCCAGCTGGCACTATATGTTCATGTTTGAATCTCACCCTAATTAGGGATTTGCTCTAATACCTCATATCTCTTTGCCATACAACTCAAAGGGATTGATATTTGATGTAATCAAGTTTGATGTTTGAATCCCTGAGATTTACAGGAATCTTGTTATTTTTAACATTTTAAACAATAAAAAAAAAAGCTTAAAAGTAAAATTACACAGTAAAATGCAGAGGTGTAACTTTGCTGTGGTTCTCTGTGTGTTGTGCTATGTACTCACAATGACAAGAATGGTCACTTTCACTCACTCAATGCTTCTAATTTAATCTGTAGATCTTGCTTGCGTATCTTTTCTTCAGTGAATTTTCAGGTTGTATGTAAACTTTAAGTCTAACTGATATATTCTTAAGTTCAACTTGAGAACCCCTATGCTTGTAAGAAAAGTAACTCAGTATCAGTAGTACTATCGGTTTCTATATGGACAGACTGTAGGGTTTCACCCCTGAGCAGTTCAAGAAGACAAGTAATAATATTATCTGTAAAACGTTTAGGAAATGTGATCTATACTGTTGTATTGTGGAAACTTCTTTGTGGGTGAAGAACCACTGCATTACCCTTGAATATCTTTATTGATATCCAAAACTTGCAGAAACAACTTTGTATCAATTTTCCCTTTAATGTTGGTCATTTTAAATAATTCAACCTGCTCTTGTTGGACTTTGCATCCCAAGAAATTGTGGGTGATATGTTGCTGTCGATGCAGTCCTCAGTTCATTCTGTAAATGCAGAGGTAACGTCGGTGCTTTCTAAGATGAAAAGTCAAAGTGAGTTCATTTTATTTCATTCATTTGGATGTTAGCTTTAAATTCTGTTAAAAAATCTGCTTATCAGTGAAAAAAGTAGAGGTCTTGTTCAAGCCTTGTTGCAAAGTCCATTATGAATAGAAATTATTCAAAGGATAGCTAGCAGAGAAAGGTGGGTCTAACAACAGGCTGCTAAAAATAATTATTAAGAAGTTTTTCCTAGTGATTAGGTGAGGTAAGTCCCATTAGAGTTGTGCAATTAGTAGGGACTGTAGCATTTCAAATTAATTTGAACTTTTTATTCTCTTTTTCACACAATTTTTTAACTTAAAGTTTTTCTTCCTTGAGTTTATCCGGTCCAGTAAAAGCCCTGAAAGTATGTTCCTAAAGCACTGCATTGTTATCTTGTCAGAGCAACTGGAGCAATTAGGATTTCAATAGAGATCACCTTCAGAAGTTGTCATAATCACTTTCCAATAATGCTGATTACAAAACTAGGAGGCTAATTTGAGCAGTGCCTGTTCCATTCGCGTGTTAGGTTCCCTACAGCTGGTTAATTCCCCATAAAACAGTGTATATTACAATTGCATGCATATAATAATTTGATAAGTGTAGAAAATCTAATCAGAATAATCCATTCAACACATTTACAAGCACTTCAATAATCTAATAATAAGAAGTCAAAATGAGCAAATCAAGAATTACATTTTCTTTCTCATTAGATGTTTTGCACCCATAGTGCTGCTTAGTAACTTAACCCAGCCACTAGGCATCCACAAGCCATGATATTTCTTCATGCTGGTCCCAAGCCAAGATAAATTAGGCTATGTCAGGAAGGATATCAGGTGTAAAACCTTTCCCAAATAAATATGCAAACAACAAGGAGCTTTAAGGCCCAGGTTAACAACTGCCACCACTACTGTTCGCAGTGGCAGGAGGAGAGAAGAGTAGAGGAGAAAGAGGAAGAGAATTTGCTGATATGATGGAGAGAAAGAAGCTTGATATTTTGAATACAGAAGAAGAGGCCAGAGAAGAGTGGGACAGTCAGAGAGATAAAGGATGTAGACAGGAGTACAAGGACATGACATGCAGGGTTTAGAAAACAGTTGCGAAGGCTAAAGAGAAAAGGACCTTTACAGAGTGGCTAGACAGAGAGACGGAACTGTAGGAAGCAGTTTAGGGCAAGAAAGGGTGGAAATGGAAATGTACTCAAAAGCATGCAGAGCGTGTTGAGCAGATGGAAAGAGTGCTTAGCGTGGCTGATGAATGAAGAGAATGAGAGAGAGAGAAGATTGGATAGTGAACCAGGAGGTGCAGCAAATAAGCAAGATGGAAGTAAGGGCAGCAATGAAAAGGATGAAGAATGGAAAGGCTGTTGGACCGGATGACATACTAGTGGAAGCATGGAGATGTTTTGGGGAGATGGCAGTTAAGTTTCTGACCAGATTGTTTAACACAATCTTGGAAAGTAAGAGGATGCCTGAGGAGTGGAGACGAAGTGTACTGGTACCAATTTTCCAGAATAAGGGTGATGCACGAAGCTGTAGTAACTATAGAGGAATGAAGTTGATCAGTCACAGCATGAAGTTATGGGAAAGAGTAGTGGAAGCTAGGTTAAGAAAAGAGACCTTGCTTGCGTGTCTTTTGTTCAGTGAATATTTCAGGTTGTATGAAAACTTAAAATCTAACTCTGATATATTGGCTCGGCTAAGCTGAACTCAGTAAACAACATGCTGTTGGATATTTACGTAGGGTTTGTTTAGTTTACAGCATTTAACATCTAAAATGAATGGATATTTTTATATTTTAATATTCAAGCTCAAGGTGAAGTTCCATGTCAGCATTCTCTAAGATTTACACATGTAAATGTGGGTTAATATTTTGTGCCTGCAAGGTTAAGTTTGATGAAGGGACTGTCAATCAAAAGTCCTTTTGAAGTAACTACTGTTGAATAAAAGTGTCTACTTTTGCTTGTTGGTCCACTTTTATAGAAAGCTAAAAAAATGCCCAGTGAGCCAAATTGCCTTCAGGAGCACTTTAGTGAACATAATGATTTCAGATCTTAATACGCTTTTCCTCTTGTACCTTGGGTCCGTTCACCCTGACTCATGTAATGCAGCCAGTTACATGTGTTATGCTTTCATATAGTTTTTCACATCATTTCAGTACATTAGAATACATGCATGGGGCAGCGGTGGCCTAGTGGTTAGGGTGTTGGCTGCATGATCGGAGGATCGGGGGTTTGAACCCCTTCCCAATGGGTTTCCCTGAGGTACCCTTGAGCAAGGTGCCGTCCCCGTCACGCTCCTCCCTGCAATGGGCTGGTGACCCATTGCTGGTCCCTTGTCCTTCACCCTGTGTGAGCTGGGATGGACTCCAGCACCCCCCCCACACACTCACCCACTCATTCACTCACTCACTCACTCACCCACTCATTCACTTGCTCACTCACTCACTCACTCACTCACTCACCCATTCACTCACTCACCCACCCACCCACTCACTCACTCACTCACTCACTCACTCACTCACTCACTCACTCACTCACTCACTCACCCACTCTCTCACTAACTCACTCACTCATTATCCAAACCGCTTATCCTGAGATGGGTAGTGAGCCTATCCCAGCACTCCTAGAACAGAAAGCACAGAGGCATAAATGAAAATGTTTAAGAGCACAAAATAACAGAGCCACAAATGCAAAAAGTGGTGCTGGAAAATTATGTGCTGTTGAGCACAAATTCTCACAGACACACTCAAATCCTGCAAAAAGTGCAGGTTGTTAGAAATTTAAAAGGGCTGGGGGTTAAGTAAGCTCCACATTAATATACACTGAGTGTTACAAATCAAAATGTGACTAACTGATTCCTACGTCACTTCCCAATTACATTAAGTAGTCCATTTCCTGAAGGCCTAATCATTGGGCTATATCTAATAGGGTGGGGAAAAATCCTGAAAAGATAGCTTTTCTTCTTTCTTTTTCAATTTTTATGACCCTTTTTGTTCTCACATAAAGCGTAACATTTACATAAGACTATCACTTCAGTGCTTGTAGATTTTAAATAAGTAAAGCATTTTTTTTTTAAAGTGAAAGTGACAATCCTTGTCATTGCGAGGTCACAGCCCAGCAGACAGTGAACCACAACAAAATTGGACCTCTGCATTTAACCCATGCACACTCAAACACCATGCAGCAGTGGGCAGCTATTGAAAGCGCCCGGGGAGCAGTGACGGGGACGGTACCTTGCTCAAGGGTACCTCAGGGTAACCTACAGGTAAAGGGTTGGAACCCACAATCTTCCGGCCCAGTGGCCAGCTCCCTAACCACTAGGCCACCACTGCCCCTTTCATAAAACAGTGGACTTGCATTAGACATTCATTATGTAAACTCTGTGAGCTCCTGCTCTATACAGTGCATGAAGGAAAAACTGAAGAAATAATTCAATGTTATTTGAAATATGTTTTTTCTTTTTTTATCCAGAATCGCTATGGCTGTGATGATATCGGTGATATAATCTAAGCCAAATCTTTGAATGTTGGTCAATGGTTAGTTATTCCTCTTCACAGTATTGTTATACAAGATAATGTGTTTATGAAAATACTGGTTGTACTGGGGAACTTCTCAAATTATGCAGGGACAGTCCAACCTCTTTGTGGCAAGACAGTTTGTATTAAAACACAAAGCTGCATCTTTCTTGACTGAATCCTCTAACCAAGAAAAGTTCACAAATCAGGCAGACCTAAATATTTTGTGCAAAAGCAATGGTCTGAATACTTTTTTATATTCTTCTTTGAACAAGGCTTTTTGTTTCCCAGGTTCTCTAGCCTTTGTACTTTTTTCATTTATGCTTTGCACACATGCCTGTGGAATAATCTAGCTGAGACAAAAAAAGCTGACTTTAAGCACCACTAGCATAGCATCTGTTTTCACAAAAATATGTATTTCCATGTGTTTATTAGCGCCAACTTGATTTCTACTGCTTGAATTTTCAGGTTGTATGTAAACTTTAAGTCTAAATGATGTATTTGCTCAGTTAAGCTGAACTTAACATGCTGTTGGATATTTACCTAGGGTTTGTTTAGTTTACAGCATTTAACATCTAAAATGAGTTTGGATTTTTTTATATTTTAATATTCAAGCTCAAGATGAAGTTCCATGTCAGCATTCTCTAAGATTTACACATGTAAATGTGGGTTAATATTTTGTGCCTGCAAGGTTAAGTTTGATGAAGGGTCTGTCAATCAAAAGGTGCTGATGAATATGCAGTCTGATGGGGCACACACTCCCACAGCCAGTAATTACAATGGGAGAGTGTGTTTTTTAATGTCATTCTTTGGAACATTTTTGAAAAGCAGTTCATACCAAATGCATACCAAGGTTCAATGAGATATTAGATATTTTAAAAGTATTTGCATTAGACATTTATGTAACATTTTGAAAATGGCAATTGTGTTAAATTCTTAAAGTCTCTCTTAGCAGGACTTAAAGGCCAATTGTCTGTAAAACCAAATGTTATCCGATTTTAAAGAAGGAGTATGGAAATAAACAGTTAAAATTTCACAACATTCTGTTCATGTCTCAGGTTATACTGTCCATAAACGAAAACCAGATGTCCCTGTTCTTATGATGCCACAAAAGCCTTTTTATTAAAAGCCACTTTTTATTCTTTTGCATTTCTAGAAGGGGAAATCTCTAGCTCCTATTACATAGTATATGGACTGCACTTTCCATGCCAGGCTGTGCTTCACTTTGTTTCAGAATAAATCATACAAATCTATTTCATTTTAATAATGCATGTAATCTAGTTATATTTGTGAAAAGAAAATCCCTCCTTGACTGTTTAATTATATTAAGAACAATTGCTCTCTTCCATCAGTGACTGCTAGAATGGCTTTGTTAAATATGACAAAATTGCAACTCATCCACAATCTAGGTCAGCTTAAATTTCACATCTGACTCTAAAGTAGAGCTATGATCAATTTCAGGACTATGTTTCCAAGCCTGCAAAGTCCCTCATCTACTAGCAGAGCATATCTTCATCTACTGTGAAGCCTAAAAGCTGTCAAAAGTTCAAGAAGAATGAAGATGAAAGAGGACCCAAAGACAGCATTCATTAACAGATCATTTGGAATAGCTCTGTGGTTGTGAAGTCTGATTGGAGTTCATCTAGGACAGAACCACTACTGTCTGAAAGATATTCAGGTGAAATACTAAATATGCAGTAGAACATTCATTTGTGGGGTTTGTAGGTACTTGGACTGGAAATGGAAATGCTAAGACATTTTAATGCATCAGTTAAATCAGGATAAAATATTTTCAAAATGATTTAAACAAAAGAGTCGTTTGGGGCAAAAGATGCAAATATCTCCTATGAATCTCCTTGTTTAGAATAGGCAGCCGTGCATGTGTGGTTAAGTTGACAAAATGGACAATAAATGTAGTATAATGTAGATGTACCCCATAAAGTAAAGTCATGTGAAAAAAGTAGTACACTCCATTAAATATTCAGTTCTTTATTAAGAAACGTTCATATATCAGTGTCTTATTTATATTTATCTCTGGAAAAGACAGTAATTTAAGTGCAGG
Organism: Hepsetus odoe; assembly: GCA_017165825.1. Lineage (NCBI taxonomy): Eukaryota > Metazoa > Chordata > Actinopteri > Characiformes > Hepsetidae > Hepsetus > Hepsetus odoe. The sequence continues at coordinate 12,621,297 of CM029385.1, read as the reverse complement.
TAAACAACAAAAATTAGCCTTGATTTTTTCATAAAAAGTTATTAACAAAAAATGTGTATTCTAACTGAGGAAAAGGTTAGGACACCCTACCACCTAAAAGCTAGTATTATCCCCTTTGGCTGAAATAACTGCAGTGAGACGCTTCTTGTAGCATCTACCAGTCTCTGTCATCGGTCTGGGGAAAGTTTGCCTCCTCAATGCAGAATTCTTTAAACTGTGAGATGTTTTAGGGGTTTCTTGCATGTACAGCCCGTTTCAAGTCACCCCACAGCATCTCAATGGAATTAAGATCTGGGCTTTGACTCGGCCACTCCAGGATTCTCCATTTTTAGGTTTCAGCCAATCCTTGGAGGATTTACTGGTATGTTTTGGGTCATTGTCGTGTTGCAGGGTCCAGTTCTGCTTCAGCTTTAATGTTCTTACAGATGGTTTTACATGTTCCTCAAGCTCCCTCTAATGCACAGTAGAACTCATGGTGGATTCTATGATGGTGAGTTGGCCAGGTCCTGCAGCAAAGCATCTCTTAACCATGACACTTTCACCTCCATGCTTCACAGTTGGTTTGAGGTTCTTTTCCTTTAATGTTGTATTTGGTTGATGCCAGACATCTGTCCAAAGAACATTAGTCCATAAATCCTGGACCCTCTGGTAAACTCAGTTTGGCCTTGATATTTCTCTTAGATTCTTGATAAGACTGGCCATCCCTGGCCTAGACTCTATACGTTCCTGTCTTGGACATATGCTTACAAGACCAATTTGTACATTGTGAAGGCAACATTTGTTCAAACCTTTTAAGCAAAATTTAACTATCAAACTATTTAATGCTTAAGAGTAAGACAGAGTAAGACATAGAAATAAGCAGGTCAAAATGTCCTAGATATGGTAAATGGGATATGCCGAGTTCGCTACAAAGATGGGGAGTAATGATGGGGAGTGAGCAGCCAGGCAGAGACCTAGGCGAGCAGACTTTGGGTAAGTTAAAGGGACGAAGGACAGGAAGGGGGTATGAGAATGTGTATGAGCACCTTTGATCGTTTGTACTCAGGGCTTCCTCTTGTATTCTCAGCAGAGTGCGAAAGGAATCCTCAATGTAGTGATTTTTAAAAAAACTCTTTGCAGGACTAACAGTGCCTCTGATGTGTTCTTTGGTAAATTTTTCCACAACATACAGAACCTTTCTTTTATAATGAACCACCATTAAAAAAAGGTACTTTTGATTATGAAAATGAATTTTTCTGTGCCACTGTTTCCCAACCTTCCAAGGGCTTGTTAAATCAATAATTACTTATCCAGAGCAATGTGCATGAGTGCTTTGTAGTTTCCAGAGGAAATATGCTCTCACACTAGAACACCCAGACTGGACTTAATAGCTGCTGGCATCTGACATTCTTATACACTGAAAGCTCCAAGACAAGACCCTTTATTAAATTTAAGTTATGGCATTTCCTACTGGTGTTAAGTTAAATCCTAATTGCAGAGATGGGGTTCAGTCACCCTTTGAAGACAGCAAGGCTCTCAGCAGTTTTGGTGATCAGATGATCAGGGAATTTATTCCACAATTTAGGAGCTGAGCATGAGAAGAGTCTTGATGTATGTCTTCTGCTTTTGCGAAGTGTCAGTTCAAGTCAGGCTGAGCTTGATGCTCAAAACAAAAGTTCTTAATGAGACTTGGGAAACATTGCTCCATAAATGGTTGGGTGACCCACCTATGTGCATTTAGATTACTGAATGAAAAGAGAAATTCTAATTATAATCTGGAAGCTTGTATATTTGTGGTAATTTCAGAGAGCTTGTGGGTGTGGCAGTGGAAGAAAAAACTATAAATAAATAAAGGTATTTTTAAATAGGTCTCATTAAAACATGTTTTTCAGGTGAAATGAGAAAAAATTCAACAAATCAAATTAAAAATGATCTAAAAATTCAAACCATTTATACCTGCTCATCTACTTCAGATGACTGCAGTGGACCGCCTCATCACCAGTCTATTGCAATCAGCCCCAGCAGTGCACCAATAGCCATTGACTGTGTTTTGGGTGAGCTGTCTTGGCAAATTACCAGAGATTTTTGTTTTTTCACTTGCAGGATGTTACTCACTACATAGGCCATACAATGAAAAGCAAAGAAAGTGAAACTGACGTCTCAGAAACTTAACAATTCATGTGACACACATAATGATGCAGGTTTACCGAGACTAATAGCAGGCTCGGTTCCAGTGCACCAAAATCTGTGTGGGAGGCAGGCCTTCAGACAATCTCCCCGAACAACAGTCTTCACCTCCAGCTCTGTCAATTAAACACCATTCGCGCCACATTCTTGCAAGCTATACTTGACTGCCATGATGACAGTGATTAGTGAATAAAGTTCAAGCACCACTCAATCTGAGTTTTGAGCAGATGAGTCATTTTAATTGTTAAGAAATGATCAAAATAGTGGCTTGTCAGCTCGAAAAGTTCAAAGTGAGGAAAACATTCAAATGTGACAAATGAGGGAAGAAAAATGTGTTACTACAAGAGGCTATATTAGACACAGAAGTTATATTTACACTTGCTTATAACCTATGATCTGTGCTTTAAAAAGTATGCTTAAAACAAATGTTATACTTTCAAAATGTTAAAAATGTAACTTTAAAGCTTAATATACTTAGTATTTAGTGCATTTAAAGTTTTTAAATGTATTTTTTTAAAGTATTTAAAGCATACTTACATGCAAATATACATGATTGTTTATTTTAATCAATTTACAAAATGCAAAGTGAGCGAACAAAAGAAAAATCTAAATCAAATCAATATTTGGTGTTACTTCCTTTACTACCTTCAAACCAGCATCAATTCTTCTGGCCCCCACAGAGCCCTGATCTCAACATCATCCAGTGTGTCTGGGAGTACATGAAGAGACAGAAGGATGTGAGGAAGCTTACATCCACAGAAGATCTGTGGTTAGTTCTTCAAGATGTTTGGAACAACCCACCAGCTGATATATAAGATAAAGATAATGTATATTCTATACGTTTGGATTCAATAAATAGTGATAAATGCATATCACATGCAAATGTAATGTATTCTGAATGTATTTAAATATTAGAAATTAGACATAAACATTTGGTTGATGGTTTATTGACAGGATATTGGTTTTATTTATTGGTAATTTTATCCTAGTAAAAAAAGCAATGAGGTAACTGAAATTTTTATTTGGATTTATGTCAGTCTAAATGTTTAAATGTTTAAATGGTGCTGGTCACTTATTCATGCATACAGTTGGGCAATATCATAGTTGGAAATAGTTCAACATAGGCTAATTTCATTTACTACTTTGTTGAATTTGCTTTATTTTCTTTCTCATCTCTAGCAAAATTTGAAGGGTCATGAAGGAGTGCAGTGATTTTAATCACAGAAAAGAGACCATTCCAAATTTGCCAGCTAATTTCCACTGGGGAAATAAGTTTGCAGTGAGGAACTGAACTGATGAAATAGGTTGGAGGAGGAAAGAACAGAGTGGAAAGTGGGAATGAAATGAAAGAAGCTCAAAGTTTTCAGTAAACATGATTCCAGCAACATAGGCAGACTTGTTTTTTTTGTTTTTTTTCTGCAGATCTTTCAGGCCCCTAGGCTAGGATATTCTTATGGCAACTAAGCTGCAAGCATGTAATTTGCCAAAGGAAAAAAAAAAAGCTCTGTAGCTCCTTTCAGACACCAGACAAATCCAAGTGTTCTCTCTCTGTGCCTGACATCAATCACTGAGGCAAGGAAACAGCAGTGAAATGACAGACCATAATGATGGCTTTTGTCCCAAAAGGAGGGGGTCTTTTTAAAGCCACATTTCTCAGTGAAGATCCGTTGCTGGTGACAGAGTTGTGCTTCCCCCTCCGGCACGATTATGATAAAATTGGAAAGGAAAGAGATGTCTTAAGAGCAGTGTGAGGAAATAGAGGGGAGTTGAATTGCCAACGGTGACTCCAGCGTGGGAGAAGGGATTTGTGGAGGTCAGAGAGATAATACCGGGGGTCAAATGCAATGAAAAATTAAGCACTAATAATAGGGGAACACGCAGATAGGATTAAAAGGAACATGACAGGCTAAATTGTGTGCTTGAGGCTTCCTGAGAAGTGACTAGATGGTCTTTCATCATTACTTGCCAAGAGAACCACACTCACACCCAGGCAGACTATGAACACTTACTTATTACCACTGGTCTCTTTAAAAGTATGCAATGTTCACTTCCTACCCTCTGCAGTAATAATAATATTGGACTGCCTCTGCTGTGACATTAGGGAACAGTTTCTATTATCTATCCTGCTGCTCTTTGCTCCTAGCTGTAGCTCAGCAGTCATTACAGTTTGTCAGCAACACGAACGATTAAGACAGTAGCGGCAATAATAATAAATACAAATGGGCTCTGTATAGATTAGATGCGAGTTTAATATGTTATACAGAGAAGCTGTGTGCACACGTGTGTGTCTGTGTGTGTGTGACTCAGTAGAATCATGTTAATTAAAAATAACAAAAAACATAAAACTTTAAATTTGGCAACATTTTTCATCTTTTCAAAGCATATATATATATATATATATATATATATAAAGCACCTGTTTACAGAAAAGCAGATAGTTGTGTGTTTTCTCATAGTGGGAAGGTCAATAATGCTACTGCTTGGGAGATGAAGTCCAGTAAATAATTAATTATTATAGTAAATATGGACGATAATCAACTATTGTTAAATACAGTATCGCACAAAAGTGAGTACACCCCTCACATTTTTGTAAATATTTTTTTCTTTTTATATTTTATTTATTTTAACGATATTTTATAATTTCATGGGACAACACTGAAGATGTGACACTTTGATACAATGTAAAGTAGTCGGTGTACAGCTTGTAGAACAGTGTAAATTTGCTGTCCCCTCAAAATAACTCAACACACAGCCATTAATGTCTAAACCATTGGCAACAAAATTGAGTACACCCCTAAGTGAAAATTTTTTACATTGTGCCTAATTAGCCATTTTCTCTCCCCTGGTTTAATGTGACTCATTAGTGTTACAAGGTCTCAGGTGTCAGCACGGTGGCCAAGACCATACAGTGGTTTAACAGGACAGGTTCCACTCAGAGCAGGCCTCACCATGGTCCATCAATGAAGTTGAGTGCACGTGCTCAGCATCATATCCACAGGTTTTCTTTTGAAGAAGGGGTCAGCCTGTCAATGCTCAGACCATACGCCGCACACCGCATCAAATTGTTTTACATGGCTGTCGTCCCAGAAGGAAGCCTCTTCTAAAGATGATGCACAAGAAAGCCCGCAAACAGTATGCTGAAGACAAGCAGACTAAGGACATGGATTACTGGAACCATGCCCTGTGGTCTGATGAGACCAAGATGAACTTATTTGGTTCAGGTGGTGTCAAGCGTGTGTGGCGGCAACCAGATGAGGAGTACAAAGACAAGTGTGTCTTGCCTACAGTCAAGCATGGTGGTGGGAGTGTCATGGTTAAGGGCTGCATGAGTGCTGTCAGCACTGGGGAGCTACAATTCATTGAGGTAACCATTAATGCCAACATGATCTATGACATACTGAAGCAGAGTATGATCACTTGGGATTCCATTGGGATTCTGTAGAAGTACATCCATAATCAGTCAGTGTATCTAACCAGAAAACAACTAACAGGTATCTCGTTCAATCAGAAAATGTCATTTTAAACTGTTTTTTAATAATATTTATCCTTTACACATGTGAAAAGTAACAATGCCAAGACAGATTGTGAGGCTTTGTTGTGTAATTTGATTGGTGTAATGTATTGTAATTTCCAACTCACTTATTTTTAATTAGTATTATTATACACACTTCAAAAATTTAAAAAATGAAATTCAATGTGTAATAGGGAATCTAAACTTCAGACTCTGAGAGTTTAGCCAATACTCTGTAAAGTTGTTAAGCCTTCTATTTTTTCTTGCATAGACTAGCAATATTGACTAGAAATACTTCTTAGCCCTCTTAACCTCTTGCCTCAGTGGTTCTAATTAAGTTGCATGAAATAATCCAATATATTAAATTTAGTTTAAAAGTGTAAATGACCATAACATAGCATGGAACAGAAACTCTCAGACTGAGAGCAGATGTGAGCAACAACTTCATGCTCTGTCCTCTGAAATGACCCTTGCTGACTGTCTGTGTCACTGCTCAATACTCAAACATGGCTTCAGGCCTTGTGCCCAGCCTTGCCTGCTGTTCACACATAGTTTGTCCTTAGCATGTTTACCCTTGCTGTTTATTCCATCAGCTTAAAATGAAGTAAGCAGGAAAGGCATTCCCCACCTTTGCCAAACACACATTAGTCACAGAACCCAGCCAAATAGCATTACTGCACCCTCACAAAACGAACTGTAATAGGAATCGTGCTTTGGGAGCACATAAAAAAGTCCCTACAGGCTTGTTTCACTCTGTATTAAAAGAAAGAAACATTAAACTGAATGACACTGAACCTGTGCAGAAGCTTAGGTGTCAAATTGACAGATTGAAGATCACAGTAATAAGCCTGAGGGTTGGTGCTTGAACATAGCAAGGCAGGTTTGATAAAACATCATCTGTCTGCTCCCAGCACTCTAATAAGGAGCACTGTATTGGCACAGTAAGAGCTAGCTACAGGCCTCCAGTCAGAACTTGGATTAGCAGAGAAACAGAGCTGGCAACAGCCTCGGAAACAGTCTTTGGAGATCCTAATGAGAACAGGAGGTAAATAGCAGAGTTCCAGTCTGCCTTATTGTCTCTGTTTCTCCCTGCCTTGTAGCAATTTAGTTGTCAAGAACACATTGGAGAATCACAACAAGCCAATTACTGAGAGGGATTTTGGGATTGAAGTTCCCAGCAGGAGAAGGATGCATGGGAGGGAAGAGTAAGAATCATTGGGGGGAAAAGATGGCTTAACAAGACAGAGAAAAGATTGGTGTGAATATGTATTGAAAGACACCAGCTATAAAAACTCCAGCAGTTGATCACATGTTTTTTAGTGCTTTATTGTTTGCCACTTTTTAGTATATCATTTTAGCCTACTGAAGTATTTATACTGGTGTTGTCATGGCGAAATTTTGCATCTCTGAAATAGAAGAGTAGGGAACAAAAAGAGTTTAATTTTTACTTTCCTTGGTGGACTGTCTTGTATATGATAGTATACACCAAACTATATAATTAACCAACAGTTTTACTTAGTATGGCAGCATTAGGCATTGTCACTTTCACTTTGAAATTGTGCTGTTCCACAAGGGCTCTGGTGCAATTACATTTAGAAGCTGTGCAGTTCTCCCTCATAACTGCACTTTCTTTTGACAACTGAAAAAGAAATACATCTTATTTTTAAATCTTATTTTTTTTTAAATTCTTAAATAAAAGTTTAAATAAATCTATATAAATTATCTAGATAAAACAACACTGTACATTGTTCAATGTGTGTGTTGGAAACAGGTATGGGTGTTGCGGTTAATGGTCACTAGTAATCCCAATGTGCCTTGGGTTGAGATTCTTAAGCAGTCAGAGGCTGGTATCTGCATTGGGACATGTGTGTGGCTGCTGTGATATCAAATGCATGGTGCAATGGAAGAACATTCAGCTTTTCTTTTACATTTACAGAGTTAATGTAGATTAATGTACCAAGACTGTGGTGAAGTTCAGGTCAACAGTGTGCAGGCCAGTTGTTTTCTAACCTAAAATGATTGTACAGATGTTGTGTGCTGCTCTGAAATTTCCCCAATATTGCCAATTATGATTCCATCCCTGTTTGAAGCAAACATTTAGTTTTAAGAACAACAGGGTTAGAATGGGGTCTCTCTGCTGCTCAAATACTTTCTATTCCTTGCTTCTGTATTAGCCAAAAAGAAAATCTCTGCTACTTGATGGGGGATCCAGACAGTTCTTTGTGACACTCTGCATTTTCATTTACCCAGACACAGAGTCAGAAACTGAATATATGTACAAAGAGCAGCAGAAACAAGTCATTTCCTATCACCCCAGGGGTCACACAACACTCCAAACATGAATGTTAAAGCTTATTTAAAATGGATTTTTCGTTTTAACTCCAGGCCTGTAGACATCATACATTCTCATGATGACCTAAAATGACTTTTGCATTAACATACATTAGTAAGCAAATGGTTTCTGTAGGCAATACACACCAAACTGACCTCTTAATAATGAGGAAATGTTTTTGCATTGGTGCAAAGTTTAAATGACAATTTGAACAATGCAAATACATTTGTAAAACACTGCCATATGGAACCTATTAGTTTAGCTCAGAGATTGATTTAATTGTCTGCAACTATTAAAGAAAATGTGGTGCATTTTCTTATAAGGCTGGCCATATTGTGATTTCTGATCTATACTCATTTGACGCAAATTACATTTGCAAATGTGACACAAATTGGTTCTATTTCACCTACTTTCATTATTATCCCCCTCCTCCTTCCTCCCTCTTTCTCTTTCTTTCTCTCTCTCTCTCTCTCTCTCTCTCTCTCTCTCTCTCTCTCTCTCTCTCTCTTTCTCTCTTGCTGCTGGGCACCTTCTGAAGGAGGTGGCTCAAATTGTCTCATGTATGAAGGGATTATGCACAGTGGTGTTTATTGCTTTTATCTTCAGTCCATTATAAAACAATTACTATATTAACAATTACATCATAACAACAAGTTACATAAAAAAGCAAAGAACAAGAAGAGGTAGCTAGAAAAAAATGTTTTGTTTAAATTTCTAATAAATAAATATTAGTTCCTCTTTCTGATTTTCTCAATATTTTTGTTGCAATTACATTTAATTGTTTCTTCATGAATGTAGTAAAAAACAAAATGCTAACTGTGTAAACACAACACGGTTTTCAAGTGCTCTAGTAATTTAAAGGAGAATTAAAACAGACCCACGTGTATATCATCCTATATGAAAATTTAATTTCCTCATAATATTAATTTTGTTGTGATAACTTTAGAAGCAACAACTGCAACCAAACAACCCAACTGACCTCACTGGCAAGAGATCAGTCTTTGGCTTTGCTGTGGAGAAAGTTCGGGCCACACTTCTCTACAAAATTATTTAAATTTACCAAGGATTTGGGTGGCATGATGGCACAGGTGGGGCAGCCTGGGTCCTTTCTGTGTGGGTTTCCTCAGGGTGCTCAGTTGCTGCCCACCATCCAAAGGCATGCATATCAGGTAGATTAGAGAAGCTAAATTGACCCTAGGTGTGTTTGTTTGTCTGTGTGTCTGCCCTTCCATGGACTGGCGATCTGTCCAGGCATCTTATTGTCTTTCACCCTATGAGAGCTGGGAAAGGCTCCAGCACTGCCCATGACCCTAAACAGGACAAGTGGCTAAAATGAGTGAGTGAGAGAGAGTTAGTGAAGGGGTTTGTGCTTTTCAGGTACAGACACAACATGGCAATGTGGTTCAGAAGTCTGTCTCTTTTAACCTTTTATCAGTTCTCACTCACTCGCACTCCTTTCTTGGCTGTGTAGGTCTAAGGCATTGCTGGAACCTATCCTAGCTCTCACAGGGCAAAATACACACAGGATGGGTTGCCAGTCTATCACAGGACAGGCACACAGAGGAAAAACACATTCTCGCATCTAGGGGCCAATTTATCTCCAGTCCACCTAAGGTGCATGTCTTTGGACAGTGGGAGGAAACCAGAGCACCTCTTTTAGTTTTTCTTTTATCCAAACTGTCATGATTCTACCGTCACATCCATATAGTCAGTAACTGAATCAGGTCTGGAACCTCTACACATCACCAGATGCTGTTTTTCCCCCTGGTGATGCCTTAGCTGCAGTTGTTTTCTGTTCCTACCTGCCCTTCAGATTTGCCTTCAGTAAGTGCCTTTAATTTAGGTAAAGTCAGAGGATAAACCTGGCTACTGCAGAATATTCCATGCCTTTTCCTTAAAAAAATCCATTGGTTGCTTTAACTGCTCTGGGATATTATCCATTCAAAGTCCCATCCAAAATGTTTTAAAACACTGAATCTGAGCAGATAATATAGCCTTTTGTACTTTAGCATTAAGCCTCTAGCTTTTGCCACTAGTCACACCATGCCTGAAAAATGATCATAATTTGTAAAAGCCTTTTTTGATGTTTTTGGAAAACAGTAATCTGGCCTTTTGGTTCTAGAGGTTCACCAGGGTTTGTATCTTTTAAGAAGGATTGCCAGAAAATGTAGGTAAGGGGCAAGCTGGTGAATGACATTTCTTCCACTTGAGAATTCACTGCTGAAGTGCCCTTGTGCACTGCACATAACCACATGAATGCTCCCTGTATGAGGTACTGGAACCCACTTCTCCTTATATATGTTCACTGCCAGTGTGTGTGGGATGGGTTAAATGCAAAGAACAAATTCACTGCTCACTGTTCAAAGTGTGTGTGTGTATGCGTGTGTGTGTATGTGTGTGTGTGTGTGTGTGTGTGCAAGCACAGAAATTTCAATAAGGAAAATTACATTTCAAGGCATTAAAATGTTGCAACTTTTACTGCTTTTGAAAAACAAGGCTATTTTCTGTGCAAATCCTCTTGAGATTGCTGTTTTCTTTAGTTGCATTGTTTCTGGCTTTCATTTCTCTCTCTCTCTCTCTCTCTCTCTCTCTCTCTCTCTCTCTCACAGCTGATCACCTGTGCCAAAGCAACATGCTCAGTCAGCCAAAACAACACTGATTACAGTGGTACTTTATATGGGAAACTGAGACAAAGCAAGTGTAGGAAGTAGGTAAAGAGCAAGACTAAATAAATTATTAGCAATGTATAAATTATGTTTGCATTGATTGAGATAAAGTTGAAAATGGACCCATTATGTATCTCACCAGTAGTTACAGTAGTTAGTGAAATTGGGCATCAGAGCTGTAGTGTGTGGTGGGTTTTGTCAGTCAGTGTGGTTAAGAACAGACTTCTTTGAACTAGAACTAAAATATTAATTGCTTTAATTTAGACTCTCATTTTAGAAGAGTGCATTTTCAAATGGCAAGACCTGGAATTACTTTTTGATCCCTTTAATACCATAGTAAAGTTTCAACTAGGAAAAAAAATTTCCTGTTTTAAAAATATATATGCTATTAACATTGTGTTTTGTTTTAAAGGCCAAATGCAACCGTGATTCCACTACTCGTACCTAGGATAACAATAACAGACCCTTGGGTTTAGAAGAACCTAGCTTTTCATACTGCTATATTGGTGCCTTTAATAAACATGTATACATTTCAAATGTGTTTCATTTTAATATCACTGACTAGAAAATTACTCGAAATGACCATCTCTACAGGAAGCATACCCATTATTGGAGCAGTGCAAGGGTCTTCAGGGAAAGCTCTAATGTAATCAGAGTGAGAAGAGGTAGTCATGCTTTTGAATGGGTGAACTGGTCAGAGAGAGTGGGAGGGGAGGGGAGGTGAGGGGAGGGGGCAAAATCTTGTTTTGAAATGCACCCACACACACTAAAGCTAAAGCTAAGAGTCTGGGGGATGCATCCAAGTAGCTGCTGATAGGTCTTGACAGACCACGCTTGCACTCTGCCTGGAGTAAAGGTGAAGAGAAAAGATCACAGGCTGTGCAAGCGCTTGTTTCTCTCCCTCGAAAAAATACCACCCACCTTTACCGTCTCCATCACTGTCGGCCGACATCTGCGCTCATGGCTGGCCAGACGGGCCCCAACCCCTGTCACCAGCCACTAATGCCTGCTTTCCTCCTGAGAAATCCAATAACATGACACAAATAACAGAAGGAGTGGCCACAGGCAAACAAGCTGCAAGGAAGAGCATGCACTTCTTCTTCTACAGGCTCTGTCACATCTTAAATGTCTACCCCCACCCTTCCTCATCTCTTGCTCACATTTTGCTTTCAATCACTGTAAAAAGTAAAAAGTTCATGTTTATTTCCAGTATTAATTTAACATTTCTCCTGAAGAACATCATATAAGGTATCCAATGATAACAGCAAATATTATTCTGTTAACTTACTTCGATTAACTCTTAAAATAAAGAGTCTGTTCGTTAAGTTAAGGAGCCAGGTTAGTTATTTTTCTCATCAAAAACATGTTTTTATCTTAAATGTACTGTAGAAAAAAAAAGATTAAATGAAAATGAAAAAATCTAAATTCAAGTAATGTTTTCTAGATGTAACACTTTGAACAAAGGTTCAGCTAACTCTAATTGTTTAGCCAACCAGCTTACTTATTTAAAAAAAAAAAAAAAAAAGCACTAAATCTTTTGCAAAATTGGGGTAAAATGGAGACTGAAAATTATTCAGTCTTCAGATTCACCTTTCATGCCCAGTGAAGTTTCCGCGTAGTGCCATGATGACCTTTTGTTTTTTTAACATGGCTTACAGTAAACGTTCTAGATGAGAAAAATCTGTATTAATGTTGTGAATGTAGTCAGTCTGAATTTGTTTTTTCCATGTGACGTATGTAAGAGTGACACGGGATATTGAAGTGTGAATAATTGTGAGGAGAGCATGATTTTATTCAGAAGGATTTAAATAGGCTTTTCAAACTGGGTGGTCTGCAGAAACGTTATATTTTGTTTTGCTAAAAGCCCAAAATAAAAGTAAAATAAATACATAAAATTTAGATTTTGCTGAAGATTTAAATATTTAATTATCATGCATTAAATAAAAATGGGTTTTCTTCTTCTCCTATAAAGTTGGCATGCTGGATGAGCTTATGACAGCAACCACATCAAAAGTGTGTTGTGCTCCATCATCAAGTTCAAGGCAACATTTCATTAACCACACCACTTCCTCTGGGCTTCTGTGGTTTTTCCTCAGTGGATATGAGTGTGATTAAATTAAACATGACTGAAGCAGGTGGCAGCTGAAACCTCATCTCTCACCACATCCACATGACCCCTCTCAGGTACTTTAGAGAGAAGAGGAGCAGTGGTGTGTTACCAGACTAAGAATAAGGCAGTTTGTTAAACTGGAACCAGAAGATTGCTAATGAAATGTACCAGCCTGCTTTTTAATGGTGGCTGAAAAAAGAAGGAAAGAGTCAGAGAGAGAGAGAGAGAGAGAGAGAGAGAGAGAGAGAGAGCGCACCACTGAAATTTTCTACTTAAGGTGAAGTGCCATTATATGAATATTACATGAAGGATAACAATTAAAAGCAAAATTAGGTTGATTAAAGAAAAATGCCACTCAGCTAGACTCAATGTGCTCAAGGTACAAAAACGCTTTTTGTATGTGCCTGAGGCTTCAAATTTGGTAAAAGTAAGTTTTAATAAGTGCTTTTATGTAGCGTACATTGAGCAACCATAACACTAAGATCACCTGCCAGAAATTGTGCATGTTCCTCATAAAGACAGTGTTGGCCTAGTGATTAGGGACTTAACCAATTAATAAGAAGGTTCTGGCATCAAGTTCAATGCCAGTAGGTTACCCTAAGGTAAACTTGAGCAAGGCAATGTCCCCATTGCTGCTCCCTGGTCACTGATCTTGATCTTGAAGTTTGTTGGTAAGCCATTTCTTGGAAGGATTACAAACATGTGTTGTGAAGATCAGACTTTGATAAATTGTTGCTTTTTAAATAAAATAATAAATCAGCTCACAACCTGGTCATCCAAATTAAATAGAGTTCCAAATTAACAAAAGGAATTTCAATGCACTAAAGAAAGACCTTCTTTGTCAGAATCAGTAGTGCACATGGTGGTGCAGTGGGAAGCACTTTCATCTCACAGCACCAAAGTCATGGGTTCAAATCCCAGGTTGGGTGGTCTGACTTAAGTTCTCTCATTGCGCATGTGAGCTTACACTGGTGGTTTTGATTCTTATGCTCCTAAGGCATGCATGTCAGGTGGATTATTTATGCTAAATTGCCCATAAATGAGGAGAAATCTGATTTTAGCTCTTATTTCAAAGTATTTTTTTCTAGCTGTGTAAAATCACATTAAACATTTTGTATCTGATCAGCCAGGTTTTCAAATTAGCAAAAACATTGAAACATGGGAGGTTAGCAGAAGTTTATTGTCATGCTGATTATTCCTTTTGTATTAATTTTTAAAACTATATATACCTCTAGATATCTACTCCCAGTTGGAGGTCAGAGAACTGTTAATGTTCAATGTTATAAATACTGTCTATGTTCTATGTTCTGTGTTTTATATGTATGCTAGTCCTCCTGAGAAAAGCGGGAAATCTCTTAGAAGCACTTCACAAACATAGAGCATAGACAGCACAACCATTTGGAATGTCCTAAAATGGAGGAAACTGATGATGTACTGAACAAAAGACAACAAACTGGTTGGAAATTATCCAAACAGGAGTAAAAGAGCAGTATTTTAACCATATGTCATGAGTTACATACATTCAAAAGCACAGTATTAGTATGAGATATTTGAAAAACACTGATCAAAATTAGAGTACACTTTCAGATACCTCCAGATTATTGGTGTTAATCTGGCAGCTGGTGCTAATTTCCTTAATTATCTGACAAGCCCTATTTAATTGGCAGCCTAACTTTCCAGTTATCAATGATTTTACAAGAGGTTGAGCAGGTCTAAACTGACTGAAACTCTCCAGCAGGAGGTTGTCCTGATGAAGTCCAAAGGGCTGACCCTGTCAGCCATAGCAAGAGAAGTCAGTCGTTCCAAATCTGTGATTTCTAGATTATTGCACTTTTACAATGTCACAAACTCATTCAGGTCCCCCAAGAAGACTGGTTATCCACGAAAGACAAATGCAAGAGAGGATAATGCAGAGAATGTTAACGGGCAATCGTTTCAACACTGCAGCTGGAACTGCTCACCAATTCAGTGCTGAGTGGGGTAAGGATCTGTCATACAGTGTCTTGATGTTTAATAACATTTGGACTGACAGCCGACTCTGCAGTGACCAAACCTCTTATAAGCAGAAAGAATCAGAAAAATTATGTGTGTACAGAGGAGAACAGGTCCAAAGTTCAATTTAGTGATGAAAGCAAGTTGAGTTTATTTGGATCTGATGGGAAACATTATGTTCGTCGGCAAACTGGGGAAAGACTGAACCCCAGCTATGTTAAGAATCATTGAAAGGTGGAGGAGGAAGTGTCATGGTTTGGGAGATGTTTTCTGCAGCAGGAGTTGGGCCTGTTATACAGCTGCATGGCAGAGTGAATGCAAATGTTTATCAGAAGCTTCAGTTCCTTGAAACTGAAAACACTGAGATTATGAAATGGCCAGCCCAGAGTCTTGATCTAAACCCATAATCTTTGGCAACAAAGTTATGGCTAAGAAACCAACTATAGTCACTGAACTGTGCAGGAGATTGCAAGAAGAGTGGACCAAAATCGCACCAGAGCTGTGTGAGAGTCTAGTGATGTCCTGTGGCCGCAGATGTACTTAAGTCAATCACTTCCTATTTTGGAGTGTTGTAACCTTCAGGAAAATTAGTTGTGATCTTTCTTTATGCTACGGTCATTGCTGTTCTCAAATTTTGATCACTGTGTTTTCAGCAAAATAATGTTTTTTTGTTAAATTTTGTATATCTTTTGGATACATTTCGGATAACACTGTTCTAATAGCATGGTATAGCCATAACAGTAATTCCTTCAAATGTTGAGCAATGAAAATTAAGTTTTTGTAAATTGTTCTCTAATTTGATCTCTTTTGTCTGATCAGACAAAAATGAATATCACCCTATATGTAAAGAAAGAAAGATAGTGTGAAACATCTGTGAAACATCTGGAACAGGCTCAGTTAGCATTTCTGATTTCTGTCTCATGATGGTAACGGAATTAATTCTGAAACCTACAAAAATCTTCGTCTGTCAGTTTACAATGAAATGCATTTAAACTAAGTTGGAATCTATCTATCTATCTATCTATCTATCTATCTATCTATCTATCTATCTATCTATCTATCTATCTATCTATCTATCTATCTATCCAAATTGCTGAAGGTCTTCTAAGTAGTAATATCTTTTTCACTTCTTATATTACACTTCTAGAGCATTTGAGAAGGCAATGCTGGTTATAATGTACTATTTCTTTTATTTCTTAACATTAATGTCCATTCTGTAAAGGAAAGGCTCTCTGTCAGCACCAGGGACATTAGTCACAGAGGCTTTAAGTGCACTTTGAATGTATTACATTTCAACCACAAAGGTTGATGCATGCTGGCCCTTTCATGTTCTCCTAGGATATATACTATCTGACCAACATGTTACTGTTTTTAAAGCTTTGTGTCAAAAATAGTGACCGTATTGGAGCATGCCAGTGAAACGTCCTGCCCTTTATCTTATAATGGACAATATCAGATCATACATCAGAAGTTCTCTGGTTACCCTTCCATTTACAATGCCTTTACCCAGGGGATGAATAAAGAGTACAGGGTGAAAAGAAAATGAATGGGGGGCCAAGTGGATATCATGCCATTGAAGGGATATACAGTTTACAACAATACAGTGTTGAAATATTTCTCAAATGTAGTCATAGTGTAATTAAAAAAAAAAAATTGCATGATTTTGGGAACTTTTATGCTGTGCATGAAATGATACCTGCAGCCCAAAATCAGAAAGAAACTGAACTGGTAGTGAATGTCACTTACCTCTTCCGGTCACTGGTTGATCAAGACCTGCCCAAACAACAGACTGAACTAGCCAAATAAAACAGAACATGTCATGTCAAAAAAGTTCTTAGTTTGATTCTATGTGGGTTTTCTCAGAAAGTTTCAGTTTTCTCCAACAGTCCAATAACATACACATTAGATAAACTGAAGAGGCCAAATTACTCCTATGTTTGACATCGATGTATGGAAATGGCACAAACATTTCTTGCAACCTTTTGTTCTGACAAATGCAGGCTCTTTTTCAGGGGCAGCAGTGGCCTAGTGGTTAGGGTGTTAGCTGTATGATCGGAGGATCAGGGGTTCAAACCCCTTCCCAGTAGGTTGCCCTGAGGTGCCCTTGAGTAAGGTGCCGTCCCCATATCACTGCTCCCCGGGCGCTTTCAATAGCTGCCCACTGCTGCACGGTGTTTGAGTGCATGGGTTAAATGCAGAGGTCCAATTTTGTTGTGATTCTCTGTCTGCTGTGCTGTGACCTCACCTTGACAAGGATTGTCACTTTCACTCTTCCTTCTATGATCATCAATACTGTAATTCACTGTGGCCTCCATAAACTATTAATATTGCATAGCTATTAAGACTTTGGCAGGAAAGTCAAAACCATCATACAATTTACTTTAAAATAAATTTGAGACTGTTAAAAAAATTCATTTTCTGTCAGAAGTCTGCAGGGAGGCAAAGGGATGTGGGCAGAATGACAGTCATTGTGTCAAGCAAGCTAAGCAGTGTGAAAACCTTCATCCTTGAGATAAACACTGTCTGCCTCAAAGCTGAGCTCTCCCTGGCCAATGAAGCAGTTTTACACTTGAAATGTAAAGGAGCACCTCACCCATAAAGTTCTCAGGTTTTGAAATTTAATGTTCTAACTATTTTCAATGACTCAATAGAATTTCAAGTTTATAATAATGTTGCAATTTATGTTGGATGAGCGCAGTTTGTGCTACTCTTTGCAACCATGGTTACCAAGCACAAATGCATGTGAGAGATTGGCAGAGGAACCAGCAATTTGACACTTGACATGTGAAAAGCTCTTTAGTACCAAGGTGTTTTAGGAAATCTTATTGGGGAGGTTTGTTAACGACTGTTATTAGGCTTCATAATGTCTTTGAAAATGGTACAACTGAACAACTGTAGATTTAAATGTTAATGTTGCTTTGCCCCAGACACAGCTATGAAGTGTCTCATTCAGTCAAATGCTGGGTTGAGGCTAATTTGCAATAAGACAGACATCCTGAGGGCAGACATCATGAGTCTAAATAAGATTAGCTAACAAAAGCTATTGTTGCATTATATCATTCCAGAGGGCCATGGCCTCCTCAGTGTAGAAGGCAATCAAGCAAATGATGGAGCACAAGAGCAGGGGAAATGTCAGTGGTTATATTCAAATGTGGGAAATGGTTTCCTTGTAAGAAATGGAAATTTGCTGTCTTTCATTCCACCTTTGTAATACAGAATCTTAAATATAATTACTAATTATTATTTACGTAACATATTTCTGAAAAAATGCCTAAAATAATAAATAGAACCATATAATCTAGTAAGTTACTTTAATTGTCTGAAATTGTAAAGACATGTTCCTTATTTTATTCAGTTTCTCCAGCCTTTATTTTTATGGCAGAAGAACATTTCACTTTCACTTTCATTTTCAGAATTTTTTGATTCCATGCATTTCTAGATTCTAAAACATTTATATGATTTTGTTTTGTTTTACATTTTTCTTACTATATTTGGGTTCATCCAAAGCTTGGTGAAGGTACAAGGATAACAAGCATTGGCGATGCCTAGTGCCCTCAAAGATATCCAGTTTCATGTGAGTTTCTGCTGTTTGTTTAGCTTCATTTTTATATGTGAACCTCCCCCCATTGCCACTCTGTCACTCAGTCACTCACTCATTTACAACATTTACAGCATTTAGCAGACACTCAGAGCACCTCCAAATACTAACTACAGGGACAGTCCTCCTGGAGCTACTTGGAGTTGAAGGTCTCACTCAGAAACCCTTGTGGTGGTGCTGTAGGTGGGATTCAAACCTGCCACCTCTTGACCAATAGGAGAGTATCATACCACTAGACTAGTGGTGCCACCACCATTTACTCTCACTCACTCACTCGGTCACTTACATACTCACAATAGGTAGGCCAAAGAGCAAGCTAAACGTGCACAAGGGCAAGCTTTTAAGCTTTAGTTTGAGGGGCAGTAACTGAGCAATCATTGAGACTGCTGTAGTGTTTTATAACAATAATGCAGGAATTGTATTACTGTTTACTGTTATTAATAGGTCTTAAAATAAAATACAAATAAAATACAAAAGACACAGAGAATATGTACAGAGAATACAGATTCTACTGCTGGTGACAGCACTTGGCACTGATAACATTCTGGAAATATCAATAATGTTAGAAGTAGATATCTGAAAATAGCATATAATGAATGACAGATGTTGATATGACACCAATTTTTATATATATATATATATATATATATATATATATATATATATATATATATATATTTATATATATATGTATACACACACAGTACTGTGCAAATTTATTAGGCAGGCGTGGAATAAAATGCTGTAAACAAAGAATGCTTTCAAAAATGGAAGTGTTAATCATTTATTTTCATCAATCAAAAAATGCACTGAAAGAACAAAAGAGAAATCTAAATCAAATCAATATTCGGTGTGACCATGCTTTGCCTTCAAAAGAGCATCAATTCTTCTAGGTACACTTGCACACAGTTTTTGAAGGAACTCGGCTGGTAGGTTGTTCCAAACATCTTGGAGAACTAACCACAGATCTTCTGTGGATGTAGGCTTCCTCACATCCTTCTGTCTCTTCATGTAATCCAGACACACTGGATGATGTTGAGATCAGGGCTCTGTGGGGGCCAGAAGAACTGATGCTGGTTTGAAGGGAAAAGGTAGGAACACCAAATATCGATTTGATTTGGATTTTTCTTTTGTTCGCTCACTTTGCATTTTGTAAATTGATCAAAATAAACAATCATTATTTATGTTTCTGAAAGCATTCTTTGTTTACAGCATTTTTTCCCACACCTGCCTAAAACTTTTGCACAGTACTGTATATAATAAGATAACTTACTTACGACAACCAAACCAAGCCATAGGATTTAGCTCCCAAATTTAAATTGCAGCAATAATTTTTTTGACTCCTTTGTTTTTTCCATGCTGCAAGAGTCTAACCTCTTATTAGTGGTTACATACAGAGTAATGGCATACACATTATGTGCGCTCTATATCATTGACAATTACAGCATTTAGCAGACACTCTTATCCAGAGCAACTTCCATGTCCTGATTACAGGGACAGTCCCTCTTAAGGGTTTTGCTCAGGAACCCAATGGAGGTAGCGCTAGAGGTAGGATCCGAACCTGTGACTGCTTGGTCCATAGGTCCATAGGCAAGTACCACTAGACTACCACCACTCCAATTTCATGGTTAGAAGTTAACATTATGTGGTGATTCTTAACCCTCATGCATTTCATTTATAAAAATGATTCTCCAAAGAATGTTCCATTGAAAGGTTTTCAGATGAAGTGCATGTGTTTCTTCTATGGCACTATGTAATGAATGATTCAAGCCATTTCATGTTTTGGAGTGTCTGGCTGAATATAAAGGCATTAAATTAGCTTTGGATAGAGTGTGAGATCAAATATTTACAAATGATTTTGAAAAAGGAATATATTAAAACATGAATTCAAATGATTTCTAAATAAAGATTAGATTTACAATGCTTAATTGTTAAAGGTAGTTTTAACTTTTTTTTTTTTTTTACTAAAAAAGGAAGCAGCGAAAAAGACACGAGCTTTCGAAGCTGTCGGTTCTCACAAAAAGCCATAGCTATACATATTTAAAGAATCAGCATGGTATTTTTTATCTGTCTGTCAGCTTTTGACTTTAAGGTTAACGTGTGTAACATTAATAGAACCACATATTTTCTTAGCATTTTGCTGAATTCTGTTTAAGGCTGAGAAGTGGAAGATAATGTTTGGTGACTAAGGGGCAGAGGGAGACTTTTTCAGCACAAGTCTCCTGGTCATTCATACTGGATGGACATTTATACTGTACAAATTATACCTGTTACAAATTAGCAGAGATCCTGAGATGAGATCCTTACACATTTCTGCCTCTCAGAAGCACAGGAAATTCACTTTTGGATTATCCATACAATTTTTAAACAGAGAAGTACTGAAAGGCTTACTGTATGATGTAGGTTTGGTTTGTCATAGTAGTGTAAAATGTGGAATGGTATTGATTTTCCAACACTGGGCTTGTTGCTAACGGAAAAGTAGGGTCACTGCCCAGCAGTGTGAGTCATATGGTGTGCCCTTTTCATAGTCACACTGATGACAGCATTGTCACAGCAAGGACCTCTAGATAATCAAAATCACTCAGGCTTGTTCCCTGATTCTTCCCCCTGCTGCCACCCTGAAGACCTCAGCTTAAAAAAAAAGTAAAAAAAAAAAAAAAAAAAAAAAAGATACAAGAGCAAGCCTGGGCAACAAAGCAAAACATCATTCTTAAACTTGCTAGAACACATAACAGAACAAAACAGAGTTTAAAGGAAGATAAGTTTTTGCACTGCTCAAGTTCATATGAATATTTTAGAGTTATACACCCGGGAGGCATTCCAAAGGACTTTCAGAAGCCATTAAAGGAAACTTATCAGTTGGAGATTACATCGATGACATTAATGAGGATCCATAAGTCCAAATAAAAGACTTTAAATGGTTTTGACCCTCAGAAAATATAAGCATGTTGTATTCTTTGATGTTCTCAGTTTCCTACAACTTTGCAAACCACAAACCATTTTTCTTAATGAAACATTTCTTTTTCCCCTCCTTGAACCGCCACCTTATCGTGGTGGAGGGGTTTGCGTGTCCCAATGATCCTGGGGGCTATGTTGTCCGGGGCTTTATGCCCCTGGTAGGGGCACCCAAGGCAAACAGGTCCTAGGTGAGGGAAGAGACAAAGAGCGGTTCAGAGGACCTCTGATGATGCATAAAAACCTTGGAAGACGTTCTCCCTCGCCCGGACGTGGGTCACCGGGGCCTCCCTCTGGAGCCAGGCCTGGAGGTGGGGCCCGCTGGCGAGCGCCTGGTGGTCGGGCCTTCACCCATGGGGCCCGGCCGGGCTTAGCCCGAAGAGGCAACGTGGGTCCCCCTTCCCATGGGCTCACCACCTGTGGGAGGGGCCAAAGAGGTCGGGTGCATTGTGAGCTGGGCGGTGGCCGAAAACGGGGGCCTTGGCGGTCCGATCCTCGGCTGCAGAAGCTGGCTCTAGGGACGTGGAATGTCACCTCTCTGGTGGGGAAGGAGCCTGAGCTAGTGCGCGAGGTTGAGCAGTTCCAGCTAGATATAGTTGGACTCACCTCGACGCACAGCTTGGACTCTGGAACCAGTCTCCTTGAGAGGGGCTGGACTCTTTTCCACTCTGGAGTTGCCACCGGTGAGAGGCGCCGAGCAGGTGTGGGCATACTTATTGCCCCACGGCTTGGCGCCAGTACATTGGGGTTTACCCCTGTAGATGAGAGGGTGGCGGCCCTCCGCCTTCGGGTCGGGGGACGGGTCCTTAGTGTGGTCTGCGCTTATGCGCCAAACAGCATTCTGGACTACCCACCCTTTCTGGGGTCTCTGGAGGGGGCGCTAGAGAGCGTCCCTCCTGGTGACTCTATCGTTCTGCTGGGGGACTTCAATGCTCACGTGGGTAATGACAGTGACACCTGGAAGGGCGTAATTGGGAGGAATGGCCCCCCCGATCTGAACCAGAGCGGTGTTTGGTTATTGGACTTTTGTGCTCGTCACGGATTGTCCATAACGAACACCATGTTCAGGCATAAGGATGTCCACATGTGCACCTGGCACCAGGACACCCTAGGCCGCAGTTCAATGATCGACTTTGTGGTCGTGTCATCGGACTTGCGGCCCCATGTCTTGGACACTCGGGTAAAGAGAGGGGCGGAGCTGTCAACCGACCATCACCTGGTGGTGAGTTGGCTTCGTTGGTGGGGGAGGATGCCGGTCAGACCTGGTAGGCCCAAACGTATCGTGAGGGTCTGCTGGGAACGTCTGGCAGAGTCCCCTGTCAGGACAAGCTTCAACTCCCACCTCCGTCAAAGCTTTAACCACGTCCCGGGGGAGGTGGGGGATATTGAGTCTGAATGGACCTTGTTCCGCACCTCCATTGTCAAGGCGGCTGACCGGAGCTGTGGCCGGGAGGTGGTCGGTGCCTGTCGCGGTGGCAACCCTAGAACCCGTTGGTGGACACCAGCGGTGAGGGATGCCATCAAGCTGAAGAAGGAGTCCTACCGGGCCTTTTTGACCAGTGGGGCTCCGGAGGCAGCTGATAGGTACCGACAGGCCAAGCGGAATGCGGCTCTGGTGGTTGCTGAGGCAAAAACTCGGGCATGGGAGGAGTTTGGAGAGGCCATGGAGAAGGACTTCCAGACGGCTTCGAGGAAATTCTGGTCCACCATCCGGCGTCTCAGGAGGGGAAAGCAGTGCACGGTCAACGCAGTGTATAGTGGGGATGGTGCGCTGCTGACTTCGACTCGGGACGTTGTGGGTCGGTGGGGGGAGTACTTCGAAGACCTCCTTAATTCCACCAACATGCCTTCCGAGGAGGAAGCAGAGCCTGGGGACATCGAGGTGGACTCTTCCATCTCTGGGGTCGAGGTTGCCAAGGTGGTCAAAAAGCTCCTTGGTGGCAGGGCTCCGGGAGTGGATGAGATCCGCCCAGAGTTCCTCAAGGCTCTGGATGTTGTAGGACTGTCATGGCTGACACGCCTCTGCAACATCGCATGGACATCGGGGACGGTGCCTCTGGATTGGCAAACCGGGGTGGTGGTCCCCCTCTTTAAGAAAGGGGACCGGAGGGTGTGTTCCAATTATCGAGGGATCACACTTCTCAGCCTCCCGGGGAAAGTCTATTCAGGGGTCCTGGAAAGGAGGGTCCGTCGGATAGTCGAACCTCAGATCCAGGAGGAGCAATGTGGTTTTCGTCCAGGTCGCGGAACAGTGGACCAGCTCTACACCCTTAGCAGGGTCCTGGAGGGTGCATGGGAGTTTGCCCAACCAGTTTACATGTGCTTTGTGGACTTGGAGAAGGCATTCGACCGTGTCCCTCGGGGGCTCCTGTGGGGGGTACTCCGGGAGTATGGGGTATCGGATTCCCTGTTAAGGGCTGTCCGGTCCCTGTACAACCGGTGTCAGAGCTTGGTCCGCATTGCCGGCAGTAAGTCGGACCTGTTCCCGGTGAGGGTTGGACTCCGCCAGGGCTGCCCTTTGTCACCGATCCTGTTCATAACTTTTATGGACAGGATTTCTAGGCGCAGCCAGGGCGTTGAGGGGGTCCGGTTTGGTGGGCTCAGGATTGGGTCTCTGCTTTTTGCAGATGACGTTGTCCTGTTGGCCTCATCATGCCGTGACCTTCAGCACTCTCTGGATCGGTTCGCAGCCGAGTGTGAAGCGGCTGGGATGAGAATCAGCACCTCTAAATCTGAGGCCATGGTCCTCAGTCGGAAAAGGGTGGAATGCCCTCTCAGGATTGGGAGTGAGACCTTGCCCCAAGTGGAGGAGTTTAAGTATCTTGGGATCTTGTTCACGAGTGAGGGTAAAATGGAGCGGGAGATCGACAGGCGGATCGGGGCAGCTTCTGCAGTAATGCGGGCTCTGCATCGGTCCGTCATGGTGAAGAAGGAGCTGAGCCAGAAGGCAAAGCTCTCAATTTACCAGTCGATCTACGTTCCCACCCTCACCTATGGTCACGAGCTGTGGGTAGTGACCGAAAGAACGAGATCGCGAATACAAGTGGCCGAATTAAAAAAAAAAAAAAAGGTGTCTGGGCTCTCCCTTAGAGATAGGGTGAGAAGCTCAGCCATCCGGGAGGGGCTCAAAGTAGAGCCGCTGCTCCTCCGCATCGAGAGGAGTCAGATGAGGTGGCTCGGGCATCTGATCAGGATGCCCCCTGGACGCCTCCCTGGTGAGGTGTTCCGGGCACGTCCCACCGGAAAGAGACCCCGGGGAAGACCCAGGACACGCTGGAGAGACTATGTCTCTCGGCTGGCCTGGGAACGCCTTGGGATCCGCCCGGAGGAGCTGGAAGAAGTGGCCGGAGAGAGGGAAGTCTGGGCATCCCTGCTGGAGCTGCTGCCCCCGCGACCCGACCTCGGATAAGCGGGAGAAAATGGATGGATGGATGGATGGATGAAACATTTCTTTATTATGATATTACCCTACATGACACGTCCTAATCTCTCAAAACTTGCATGGCATATTTATTCATTCTTGAAAAAAATTACAGCATCCTCATTCTTGACCCATTTTCTTGTTTTTTGCTATTGAATACAATTAGCATATTCACGATTTTCGATGAAATGTTATATTCTCAGGATGAGTTAAGGATAAATGGAATCATCTAAACAGTTGTTTATGGATAGTTGAATAGGTCTACAGTAGCCTTTGAAGTAATATCTTCAGAAGAGCAGATAATTTTATTGCTCTGAAAATGTGTTTGATGAGGTGCTGTGATTTACCCTCTAGGGCTAAATACTGCTTCTCATCAACCTCCTCCAATCTATTCCCAAGCTGTATGATAATAGAATAAATTACAGGAACTGAGGCTGTGTCTTGATGGGTTTCAATATACTGTAATGAGATTAGATTCACTATCAAACATAACTTGATATTTCTTTAAGTCTTACACATCTATGCTGAAATATTATTCACAATGGAAATGTCTTGTGGCTGTAGATCACGTGAAAGACGCAATGGCTGCCATGGGATTCTTTTCTCAGCAGGAATGTCTTGTCTGGCTTCCAATTAAAAATATGAAGAAACATAAGAAGACACACAATAACTGGTGCCTTTAATGCTAGTTATTGCTTATGGACATTTTCTAGAGCTCAGTGCTGGTCAGAAAGCTGGGCAGGAGTTTAGTCACCTAAAACAGTTTTAAGAGATTTTGTTTATTGATATCATTTAAGCAACTGTGGATGCATTTTATTCAGAACAGCAGGACCTAGAAAAAGAAAATTGTATAAAAGTGTATTTAATTTTATCAAGGAATTCTTTACATCTCCAAACAATCAAAAACTTTCACACTTTCAGTATGTGATGGAGCTACAAGTAAATGAAACGGTTTAGTATGATCAATCATAGTGCAAGCATGTTAGCCCTATTTCACATATAGGGAGAAGAACATTGAGAATGGATCTGCAAGTCAAAAGGAGAAAAGACCAAAGAGTAGGTTTTTGAATGTGTTGAGGGAGGACATGCAGATTTGTCTGGTGTGAAAGAGAAAGGTAAAGAGGGCAAGAAGACAGGAGCAGCGGAAGGAAGAAAAGAAGATTTAGCCTCTTTCTGCAGGATTTGTAATGACTGTTTTGAAGGTGGGATGGAAATTAACTGACAGATTTAGATGATCAGGAGCAGACCAGGATACTCTAGTCTCTTTGTGTTGAGCTGCACTTTTTTAACCCCTTCTTTTGATGACCCCCCATCATGTCACAAATTGTGTGCACTGCAATAACTGACAAATAGCACTTATGAAGTGAAGAGCTTGAAAAACTTGCTCATCTAGCTTACAAAAACTCTAACTGATAATGTCTTTGCCTTTCTCCATTTCTGATCTCAGTATTGAATGAATGTGTGAAGACATACTTAACATGCCATGACATAAAATGCCACGACGTATCAATTAAACACAACAAGTGTCAAAAATGGTGTGGAAAAATGCAATTCACTTCAGCTGTCCTTGCATTAAGATGGCATTATGTTAAACTAGTGTTTGATTTTGTGATGTGTATAACTCACCATAAAATACATTTGTGCCATTTTCAGCAGCATTTATGAAAAATATTTTCTGCCCTTTAAGGCCCAATGGCAGTTGGCAGTAAAGTCAGATAATCTAAATTAATCTTCATGGTCTGAGCTGAATAATGTATACAGGAAAATCTTTTATGTAATAAAAAAAACATTTTTTCCCTTTCCCTAATTGTGACGCATCCTTGGGTTTGTGAAAGGCGCTATATAAATACAACTTGTTGTTATTTAAAGCATATGTGAAAGTGACAACCCTTGTCATTGCGAGGTCACAGCACAGCACACCACAACAACATTGGACCTCTGCATTTAACCCATGCACTCAAACACCATGCAGCAGTGGGCAGCTATTGAAAGCACCCTGGGAGCAGTGACAGGGACGGTAACTTGCTCAAGGGTACCTCAGGGCAACCTACTGGCGGGGAATTGAACTCACAATTTTCCGAGGCAGGGGCAACTCCCTAACCACTAGGCCACCACTGCCCCTAAAGAACAACCCAGATGGGACTCAAACCCATAATCCCCAGCACCAGAGGCTGATGCCTTATCCATTAGGCCACTGGGTCATATATGGATGGTAAATCTGTATTGTATTGTAGAGAGCAATTCCTTTTTAATAATATGACAGGAATATTAAATAACTATACATAAGTGTACATATGAACATATTTCCTTCTTGACTTGATAATAATGCTCTTCTTTGCTGTATTTACCAAAACAAATAATAAAGCTGTGCAGTCACGACCATGTCGTGGTAATCAATTTAATAGACCCCTGCTGATCCTGATATTTTTGGGAGCTTGAGGGCAGGGGAGGGAGCACTGAAGGCCCTCGAGCAAAATCTAAGAAAACAGAGTGTGACAGCTCACAGTCAGTGAGAGTCCAGCCCTAAACACACTGTGTCCTTATACAAGGAGCGATGGCATTGTAATATTATGAAAGCAATACTTATGAAATAGAAACTAATCATCTGCAACACTGATGCAACATTGGGGTGGGACATATTAAGTGAGAAGTAAATCACACCTACCG
Organism: Hepsetus odoe; assembly: GCA_017165825.1. Classification (NCBI taxonomy): domain Eukaryota; kingdom Metazoa; phylum Chordata; class Actinopteri; order Characiformes; family Hepsetidae; genus Hepsetus; species Hepsetus odoe. The sequence goes on along the minus strand of CM029385.1, from coordinate 12,593,879 downwards.
ATAGCTGACATGGCTTAAAAATTCCCTAATTTCAATCTCAATATCAAACTGTCCCACTTTGCAATTTTCTGGATTAAATAGATCTGATGCTAATGTCTAGGCACCAAATACCACAGTACCGCATAGGTCTTGTGTAGCCTATGCCACTGAACATCTAAGCTGTTTTTGGTAACAGGAGGGGGAAAACGTTAATGTTTTTTTGCTGATCAGTTTAAAGCGATGTATGTATGTACAGAAATGCTTACAAGTACTTATAAAGGTTAGTGTATCAAATTTTAGAGCAAAACCTGATGTCTTGCTCTACTAGTAATTAAAGCTGTATTTAGGCAGATTATATATATATATATATATATATTTATATAAAATGTTTCATTTTGGTATCATTTTATCTAATTTACACTGTAACATGAGTCTGCTTCTCCTTTGTCAGCCTTGGCTAATGGATTAGCTGAGGCTGAATGAAGAATAGAAGATGAAATCACAATGCTGACAGCTTAATTAGCTACAGTTTATCCCATTTTATTCCACTTTTAGTCCCTGCAGACCAAATGGCAGGTGAAGAATAAAGAGAAGTGGAAAGTGCAGTGAAAGGTGCACACACAAAACCCACTTAACAAATTCAAAAGGTCAAGTGAGATCAAGGCAATTACACCTGCCCAGGTCAATGTCAATGACAACAGAACATCACACATAAAAATAAACTACACTGTTCAAAAAACAATTAAAGCAACACTTTGAAAACACATCAGATCCTAGTTGGAAAAAAAATCACCTTGGAAATTCACACTGATATGGAATGGGTAATGTGTTAGGAACAAAAGGATGCCACATTATTTGATGAAAATGAAAATGATCAACCTACAGAGGGCTTAATGTAAAGTCGCCAAGAAATTTAAACTGGGCCCACTAGACCATGTTGGGCCCTCAGGCCACCCTCATGAAGTCTGTTTCTAACAGTTTGGTCAGAGACATCCATGCCCACTAGAAATCACTTTGTAGGGTTCAGGCAGTACTCATCCTGTTCAGATCGAGATACCGGTCCTGCTGATGGGTTAAGGCCCTCAGACTGTCTTGTCCAGCTCTCCTAGAATAAATGCCTGTCTTCCTGAATCTCCTCTATGTTCTTGAGACTGTGCTAGGAGACACAGCAAACCTTCTGGCAATGGCATGTAATGATGTGCCATCTTGGAGTTGGACTGCCTGTGCAATCTCTGTAGGGTCCAGGTATCACCTCATGCTACCAATAGTGACACTGACCCTAGTCAATTGCAGCTCTACTGAAAAGCAGTCAAAAAAAGATGAGGAGGGAAAAAATGTCTGTGGTTTCCTCCTGAAAAAACATTCCTTTTTTTGGGGTCTACTCATTGTTGCCCCTTTAGCTCACCTATTGTTAATTTCTTAACACTAAAACAGCTGACACTGATTAACAACCCCCTCTGATACTGAACTAACCAGACTTGATACTATACCATGATTAAAAAGTATTCCCTAAACTTTTTTGAGCAGTGTACTATTCAATGCTGTATGTTATATTAGGTATAAGCCATTCTTAGCACAGTTGTGAAAAGATAAAATAATGGGTATTAAATGGGGTAACTTTACAAGCTTAAAAATGCAACTTTTCACTGAGTCAGTTCCAGTGAGGGAACTTTTTCAGCAGCCTAAATGAGTAAAATCCTTAAAAAGTTGTACTTTAAAGTAAAACAAAAACAAAACAAAAAACAAAAAAACAACTGGGGTTCTGCATTAAACCTCTAATAAAAATTACAAATAACCAAATAACTTGCCAACGTAATATATGGACATTTTTATCATTTTCTTTTGAATGAACCCCTGAGTTATCACTCATCTTAAAATCTTAAGGCTTTTGAAGGAGACTGTCAGGATACTGTCAGCAGAGTGAGAATTGAAATTTGGGACCCACCAAATAGGAATATGCAACACTGTACATATTAAGTGCTTTTTAAAGTCTCCAAAAGTATAATGCGTAATTAAACCCTTCTATTTTAGGAGGAGGGTTAGAAGAAGTCAGGTGACTAATGAGCATAGGTACCAACAAATCAGCACTTCAGCATTTCAGCTCAAACCCTGGAAGTCGCTCTGGAAAAAAAGCGTCTGATCAATGCCGTAAATGTAATGTAATGAATTAATTAGCCAATGGACTATATCTTAGCCCAATGTTCCCTGTTATATGACAGTGTATTTGGCACACCAAGTACACAGGAGTGGGCAGCTATTGAAAGCGCCCAGGGAGCAGTGACGAGGACAGCACTCAAGGCTCCCTACTTGTGAGGGAATTGAACCCACAATCTTCTGATGCAGGGCCAACTCCCTAACCACTAGGCCACCGCTGCCCCAGTGCCTTGTGGGCTTGTTTTAAGGTGAAGTATATGTTTTTAACTTCTGTTTTTATTTATTTTTATTTCAAACTCTGTTGTCTGTTTAAACTAATCTTGCATTATCCTTATAACAAGTGAGAAGGTTGTTATGCCCAGCTGAAAACTGCATACAGTGTTGTTGACTACAGACCTGCAGCTCTTCCCTATCTCATTCAGACTATTCCTTTTGTCATTCTCTAATGTGAAGCCTAGCTTGCTATGATCACTTTGTCATGCTGCATCTGCAGCTTACAAGTGGGAATCTTTCTTTGGTAGGCTTACATCTGTTCCTTTTATTTCCAGAAAACCTGCCAAAAACACTTAATACTTTGTCCCACTAACACACGCATGGCTTTAAAGAAGACTAGACTCAGTGGTTTCCAGGAAGCTCTGGACATCTGTGTCCATTCTCAGACTGATGTAACTACTTTTGAATTTGAGCCAAATGTTTCAGGTATGGTAAAATTATTTTTCCCTCGATACTGCTTCAGGCTTCCTATGGCTTGTCTTTAGTGCATGTGGGGACTTTCACAGTGAAACTGCAGTTCAGTGTCTTGCAGGTTTGCTTGGAGCTATCAGAATTACAACCACAATTGAAAGCTTCCTGAGTTGATACAAGGAATTTTTGGTGTTAAATAAAATCAACAATCCATTTTTAATTTCATATTACTTCCATCTAATTTGCAATGTACTGTGTTTTGACAACTTATAATTACTCACTCACTCAGTCAGCTGGAGGCTGTCCCAGCATTCACAGGTGCGAAAGTCAGGGAAACACCCTGGACATTTACATTTATCAGACACTCTTAACCAGAGCGACTTCCATGTCCTAATTACAGGGACAGTACGCCTGGAGCAACTCAGGATTAAGGGTCTTGCTTAGGGACCCAGTGGCAGTAGTGCCAGAGGTGGGATTCAAACCTGGGACCTCTTGAGCCATAGGTCCATAGGCAAGTACCCTACCACTAGACCACCACCACCCTAGGTGCAATGAACTGGCAGTTCATTATTACAGTTCAGATACACTCTCATACACTCTCACACACTCACACCTAGGGATCAGTTCAGCATCTCCAATCCATCATACATGCAAGTTTTTGAACATTGGGAGGAAGAAAGAGCTCCTGGAGGACACTCACACAGACAATGGGAGAACATGCAAACTGCACACAGAAATCTTTTATAGTTCTACCAGAAACTGGTTAGAGAGGAGTAAAAAAAATATTGTATAGTCTTCCTTCCCTTCACAGGCTGTATGTTAGGAAAAAAGAAATCATAAGGATTTAGTATTCCTGTTCTTGAGCATTCTATAGAAAAATGTGAAAAAATGACTCTTTCAAAGATTAAAGACTCTTTTGATAAATGGTTGATAAAGGTACCTTTATAATGATAATACAGTTTTTTTTTTTTTTGACAAATGATTTGTCCTATGACTTTTTATCCATTTAAATCTAGGCCTACGCTGAAAATGGAGTCTGGGTCGCAAGGGTCACAATGCTGGGTGAATAATAGGCCACTCACCCTGCTGGGTAATTGGAGCTAGCCTTTTCCTTCTTATTGTACAGATACTGTCTGCCAGTAAGTCTTGTTTTCTTTTTTATTTCTACTTTCATTTCTTCCTTCCATATTTTTCTTAACAACTCACTTTTAAACAATTTGCCAATCCATGCTTTGCCAACAAATGCATTGTTTCAAACCAACTGTGAGGGGGTGGGTGCTGAAAATCCTAGTTAACCTTATGGTATATTGTAGCTGTCTTGATTCTTACAACAACGACAATAATAATATTTCAATTAACTTCATAATTTCACTTCGTTGCATAGCAATTTAAAATGAATTTGAATGATATGCACTGAATCTTAACTCCAACCACTTCATGGACTTCTTTGTACGAAAACTGAAACAGCTTATTTGCAACAATTTACGTGAACTGGACCTTTGAATAAACCTTGATTTGGACCTTTATAAACCTTGATTTATAATTTATAATACTGTATTTTATTACTATAGCCACAGACAAAGGTAGACAGACACATACTGTAATATAACACTAATTTCCTCTCTCAGTCTGAGTGTCCATAAATAAATCATGCTAATCTTGTTTCTAAGATACAATTTAGATTTAGAGACAAAGAGAGTGTGTTTGTGAATGCATTGTGAATAAAAGAATGATTATTTCCTTGATTCTACATGTGGATCCACTTTTCTCCCCTTTCATTTCTTTCATCATACTGCTATAATTACAGCTACCCTAGTGTGTTGGCTTTGCACAAGGCAGGAGATACTATCAGTGTTATCAGAGATCTCTATTCAACAGAGCACATACTCATCTCCGTCGGTCGTCTCCTGAGCTCACTCTAGCACAGCAGAATAAAGAGAAGAAAAAAGGACAGTGTAGCTCAAGTAAAAAAAAAAACTTCTCCAATGCAGATATTATATTCGTGTTATAATGTTAATACATTAAAAAAAGAAAAAGAGAGAGAGAGAAAGAGAGAGAATGTGAGAGAGAGAGACTGCTTCTTCTTTCAGCTGCTCCTGTTAGGGGTTTACCACAACGGATCAACCGTCTCCATTTCTCCTGGTCTTCTGCATCTTCTGCCTGCATGTGCTCTCTCACTAGATAATGTATCCCACTCTATCAATAAACCTCTTTAACCTTCCTCTTTCCTGGCAGCTCTATCCTTAACATCCTTTCCCCAATATAATCTGATCTCTCCTCTGGACATGTGACATGCAACATTACTTTATCTCCAAAATGTCCAACCTGAGCTGTCCCTCTAATATACTCTTTTGTAATCCTGTCCATCTCTGTCACACCCAATGAAAATCTTAACATGTTTAACTCTGCCACCTCCAGCTCTGCTCTCTGCCTTTTCATCAGCACCATTGTCTCCAAATAGCATAGCTGATTTCACTGCCATCCTGTTAACTTTTCCTTTCACTTTTACAGGAACCCAGATCACTCCTGTCATTCATCTCAACCCATTCCAACCTGCCAGAACTCTTTTCTTCACCTCTCTTCCACACTCCCCTTACTCTGAGCTGTTGATTCCAAGTATTTAAATTCAACTTCAACTTTCATCACCTCTACTCCCTGCATCCTAACCACTCCACTTTCCTCCCTTTCATTCACACTCATGTATTCTGTCTTTGTCCTACTTACTTTCATTCCTCTACTCTCTTAAGCATATCTCCAACTCTGCAAGGTCTCCTTAAGCAGCTCCCTACTCTCACTACAGATGACAATATTATCAGCAAACATCGTCCAAGGGAATCCTGTCCAACCTCATCCATCAACCTATCCATTATCACGGCACAAGAATGGGCTCAGCACAAATCCTTGATGTAATCCCACCTCTACTTTAAATGCATCTGTCACTCTTACTGCAGACCTCACCGCTGTCTTTCTGCCACTCTCTTCACATCCAAAGCACTTTTAACATACTCCTCTTTCAGTATAACACCTGCCCCAGCTCACCTCCCATTCACACCATGATAAAACAATTTAAACCCACCTCCAATACACCTGGCCTTACTAACCTTCCATCTAGTCTCTTGCACACACAAAATATCAACCTTCCTTGTCTCCATCATACCAGCTATTTCTCTCTTAACAGTCTTGCTGCCAACATTCTAAATTCCTACTCTCACCTCCTACACTTTCATTTCTCCTCTTGTCTCCAGACATGCCTTCTTCCTCTTCTTTTTCTTCTCCTTTGGTCAACAGTAGCCCAATTTCCACCTGCACCCTGTTGATTTACAGTACTGGTGGTGGCTGTTGTTAACCCAGGCTTCAAATGATCTGATGGAGATCTGTTCTATTGTCCACATTGTTTGTTGATTCGACAAATTTTTTACAAATGTTATGCCCTTCCAGACATAACCCTTCCCATTGATCTGGTCTTGGGACTGGCATGATAAAATTAACTGGCTTTGGTTAGGAGAGTTAATTTGAGTAATTGTACAAACATAACAGAAAGAAAGGATGCCCAACAGATACACCTTTGCATCTGGATTCAAAGGAACTGAGACACTACGAGGACGATACAGTTCCCATGTGTATTGTCATGCAAATTTAATTCAATATGCAAACAAGTTCGGGGTTATATACAACCAGATACAGTGTCTTTTAAGGCAGCCATTCTTGATCTTTTCTCCCAGTTGCTGCAGCTTCTCCATTATTGATGTTTACACAACCTTATGAATTTCAAACAAGACTGTGGAGGACAAGACTTGTATTATGTGGAGCATATTGATGGCTTGGTGCACATTTTGATTTTGATTTGTACATGTAATCACTTGGTCACTGAATGTCATAGACTCAAAGCAGACAATACTTCTGGAGGAAGCTCTTAGGAGATGTAAAACTCTCTTGGTAATTCTATTTAATTCCAGTTCATTATGGAACTATTTCAGTATTAATTTGGAAACTTAATGGTCCAAAAAACATTTAAAATATCTTACTATTATCTTACTACACATAGGCACAGTACAGCTGCAGGAAATTTTTGGACGGCCTAAATGCCACCTATCTGCCATTTACTTATGTATATATATATATATATATATATATATATATATATATATATATATATATATATATATATATATTTAATGGTTTCATTTTTTTATATTTTATGCTATTTCACTTTAAGTGTCGTGGCACTTAGGCCATCCAAAAATATGTCTATGGCATCCAAAGGCTATGCAGCCCTGAGAGACAGAAACAATCTTAATGCAAGTTTTTTGCAGATGCCTCAGGGAATTATGTTAGATTATAGGGAATTTGAAATGATACCATTAGTGCCCATTAGTGACAGTTTAGGTTAAAATCTCCCCGGGATCAACAGTGATTCAGCAGTGAATCAAGGCTATTAATCATTTCATGTGGTGGCCAACATTTAAAAAGTGCTCTGTGAGAGAAAAGGTTATTGTACATAATATATTGTTAAAGAAAGATGTGTTCCAACCAAACAAAAAAGTATAAAGTTAGAAATATAACTTTTTTTTAGTTGATGAGTGATTTAGTTTTTCTTCATAAAAAGCAAAATTGTATCTTACACAAAATCAGCTAAACTATTTAATTGGTTTAAATAATTTTTTAGGCTAATGGCTTAGAGTAAATTAAGGCATGACAGACTTTCTGCTGGACCTTTCCTTAGTTCTCTCATTTGTAACACAATTGGTAGAAGTGAAGATCTTATGTTTTGTTTATCTCTCCAAATCCTCAAAGTCTCCCAGACATAATTAATTTTTCTATATAATCTCTTAGCAGCTATGCAACATTTTTGTGTTTTCCTGGTCCCTCTGGCATCTCAGTGGTTGTGGTCTGGTTTTAGGGGCTGGAGAAGAGGCAGACAGGACTGTGAGGCATGATAACAGCTCAGTGTCTGTGGTTGCTGGTCACCTGCAGTGCTCCCATGTGCTGACACTAATGCCTTTGAACAGTTCTAGGTGTGTGTGGCCCACTGTGTTTGATCTGCCTACAGCCCAGACTCCTCACTAGCCTACATTCTTGCCCTAGGGTCTAAGTAGCTGGATTGACCGGACCTCCTTATGCTGATGCCACTGAATGTCCTTTCACAATCCTGGGCTGCAGGATGATGTAATGTGGGTCAGGAACCTTTCTAACTCTGCCAGTATGAACATTTTCCTCAGTTAGTTCTATGTGTGGTCTTTTTGTAGAATCAGACCAGATGGGTGCTGGTGCACTGCATTTCTATTATTGAACCATTAGTAGGTACTAGCGACTGCATCCTGAGAACCCCACAAAACACTGTTTGTGTTAATGCACTTTCCCAGTGGCCTAGCTATCAATAACTGGGCCTTGTCAGAGTTGCTTAAGTGTGCCCATTTCTTCTACATCCAGCATTTTAACTTCTAGAAGATTTATATCTGGTCCTTTTTATGCTACCTAATATGTTGTACTGTAACAAGAACTGTAACAAGAAAATCAGTTGTATAATCAGCTGTTTCAAACACTGACCTGCATGAAATCCAATCATGAAAATGGAATTATGCTCTCTTTTATGACACATAGGAGATTGATGTTTTTTAAATACTTAGGATTACATGTCTGATATTGAAAAGCACTGAACATTTTACAACTGAATCAGCAAAACAAGCATAAACCCTAATTCAGCTAACCTAACGAAAATATTGAATGATTGAACAAGTATTTATGTTTAATCACTTAAACAAATATCATTATTGAATGAAATAAATTAACATTGACCAAACTAAAAATCTACACCTAATCAACTAGGCAGTTACCAACTCTGAAATCTTACATGGCATAATTAGGTATTAGCTAAACAACATGAGGTCTAAGGGTCACCAACAACAGTGTTAGCCTGAATGGCAAGCTGCAGGTGCTCCAGATATTTTTCAGAAGGATAATAACTAGTGTTAATTATTGTAATAGCCACTGAGGAAAGGACTACAGCAGACATTCAGACAACTTGTTATTTTTTCTTGGGACATGTTTGAAAATGTTTTAGAGTAATGATCAGACCTTACAATCGTATACCTAAAGTTGTGAAACACACTTTACTTTGGCGCTTAATCACATGTGAGGTGCATAAAAATGTTGAGAGTCTATCCTGCTGACACTGTTGCCACTGATTGCTTATAATCCCTGGCTCAGCTCCCTCTCTGATATCAAAATCCAATAAAGAACATTATGAAGCCAGCAGTTGTCTCTAAAACATGGTAATTTTGCATTCAGTGGTGCTAAACACTACTGAAGTGTGAAATCTGTTTAGTAACGGTGATGGTGTAATAAAGCTTGGGTGAAGAGAAAACATCAATAATGTAAAAGGTGTTTGAAAAGTTTAATTGCTGGACTTTACCACCAGTCCACTAAAAAACTCAATTTTTGTCCTTCTAGAAGACTCCATCATCCATTTTTCCATGTGTACATGGAAATAATACATCTGTTGCATTATCAGGCTGACTGTGGGTACATGGCTGCTTTTTTGTAGCAAAGTGCTAAATGCAAATATGTTAATGAAATGACAATGGTATATAAATGTGCCGATTATCATTTGATGATACAAGATATACTCTATGACATCTTGGTACACTTTTCAGAAATGTTTTGCAAAGACAGTTGAATATAAAACAACTTTTAGAATGTCTTATTTTGTTATTACTGGAATACAACGTATAATGTTACAATGTTTATTATTAAGACACATTCTATTCTTTTTAATTTAGGAAATATGCTTGAATATCACAATCTGGGCAGAACAGGAGCCAGAGCAGTAGAGCATATGGCATGACCCAGTAAGGCTGAAATTAAACTGTGAAAGGCCAGGCTAGCATTATGCAGACACTAGCAGAGCAAAAATAGCCAAAGGTAATGGCTGATTGCTATGCTAATATTAATCACTTTATTGTGTGATAATTTCTAATGCCAAACACAAATACAAGCCAAGATCCTGGTGAAGCCAGAGCAATGAGCGTATACAAGGCAGATACCACAGGATTAACCTCAGAGTATAAAAACATAAACGGGAAAAAATCTGGCAAATCAGGGAACCAAGACTAGACACTATGCAGTAAATAAGTCTATGCAAGACAGTTTGGATATATATACGATGACAAAAGACATGCCAGAAACTGAACATCTAGACTTAATGAAACCAACCAAAGACCAGAAACAGACAATGGCAGAACATGAAATGTCTTTTGTCATCATAAATATATCCAAACTGTCTTGCATAGATTTGGTGTTACTACCTTTTGCCTTCAAACCAGCATCAGTTCTTCTGGCCCCCACAGAGCCCTGATCTCAACATCATCCAGTGTGTCTGGGATTTACGAAGAGACAGAAGGATGTGAGGAAGTCATATCCACAGAAGATCTGTGTTAGTTCTCCAAGATACAGCCTAAATAACCTACTGAAATGAGTTCCCTTCAAAACTGTGTGCAAGTGTACCTAGAAGAATTGATGCTGTTTTGAAGCATGCAAAGGGTGGCTACACCAACATTGATTTTTTTTTTTGATTAGATTTCTGTTGTAGATTTCTCTGTTGTGTTGATTGATAAATAAATAAATGATTAACACTTCCTTTATTGAAAGCATTCTTTGTTTACAGCATTTTTCCACACCTGCTCAAACTTAATAGTACTGTATTTTATTATATATATTCTTTATTCTATAATAAGCAAACATATTATTGTAAAAATATTTCTCTCTTTATATTGTACTAGCAAGTGTTCACCACTGCACGTAAACAGAATTTTATGTTGAATATAAAATAACAAGTAATTTTTGGTTGCATCCACCCTGCCAGCAAGATGCTTGGATGGATAGCTGGAAAAAAAGCCTGTAAAATAATAATATAAAAAATATGAAGCACTGAGGTCTTCCAAACACAACAGGAATGTTGAGTTGCTGGTGTGGTCTGAGCTCAAAATATTGGCCATTCACTCTGGAACTGCTTTGCAGCCATTAGTCATGGGCCTGAAGATCAACATCATCATGCATTATCAAAAGTGCAGGAAAAATGCCAGACGTTTGCAACTCAGTGAAAGACCAACATTAAAATCAATATTAATATTGTTTTAATTCAGATTTTCTTGATGTAGAAATATGTAGCCAAATTTCTTGAGGGCAATCAAATTAGTGTTTTGTGGTTTAATTACTCATAATATAAAGAGCCTTTTTTAAAAGGCTTTTTTGGCTCAAATTGGTGTACTGATTGAAAGATATTTGCAAGTAGCTATTCTCTGGACTGATAACATTTGGCAACTAAGCTTCAAAACCACTTGAAACCTTTTGTTAAGCTGCTACATTAGTTGCTGTGGAGATACCCTTGTAATGGATTTTTTTTTATCCTGTGCCCTGCAGCACTAAAAGATCCTGCCATCACAGAGGTTTGCATGTGTGGGAAGAGGAGGGGTGTGTGTTGACATTAAAACTATGAAAGACCTTGAAAGAGTGCTACATGAATGTATTGCACAACTGTGTGAAAATGTTATGTTTATTATTTGAATGTATTTCCTTCTGTGATGACCAAGGACAAAGACAAGTTTCCTGTTTTCCGGAATGATTCTGTTCTAATAAATCCACTGATTATCAACCATGAAATTTTTGCGTTATGTTGAACAGCCCACAGATGCTACATACAGTTTCCATCTCAGTTTAAAGAATTTACCATATGAAATGCACGTAGCACATCTTATATAACATCAAGTCTTGAAAAATCATCTTTGGTGACTCGAATGATTTTTGTTGCTAAGGGAACTTCAATGGTTGGTTCTAAATGTGAGGATTCTTTTTAAAACTAGAACTCTCTACATAAGGAGTGAAGAGCTGTATCTTGAAGGAACAGTGTGATTTATTTATTTATTTATTTTTGCTTTACCCAATTTATTGCAGCTGGCAAATAGCTGCTGCGTTGAATCAGTTTGAATAAGAAAATCACTAAACTGTGAAAATACTTCTGCCTTCCAAGAATGGAATTTATTAAATTCAGCAATTAATTACTATATATCGGGTGGTTCTCACCCTGGTCTTGCTTTGTTTGGTAAACACACCATTAGTCTCATTGATAAACTACAGGGGCCGTACTGTAGCTCTCACACCCTAAATGTTTCAACCAAAGGCCCAAAATGTTCTCCCTAATTGCCATATTTTGATGTACCTTTTAACTTTCTGCTATTTATTACCTTCTCGTTAGCCAGTACTTCATTACCATATTTAATTAGTGACTTAATGGTAGGAAAACAGTGAAACATAAGCAGCAGCCAACTATTTCCATAAGCCTTATTTTCTGATCTACTTGTCTTAGTTTTGCTTCAGTGGTAAACCATACCTTTATTAAACATACAGGTGGACCAATTTAGCATGTTAAAAGCAAGCAGTGAACACAAAATAAATTTTTAATTGAATGTATTGAATAACCAGACTCCTCTGGAGCTCAGGCACTTAGGGATGCACAAGCCAGTGTATTTCCATGTGCCGGTCCCAAGCCTGGATACATGAGGAGGGTTATGTCAGTAAGGGCATCCGTTGTAAAACCTTTGCTAAGTCAACTATGCGGACAGCAACAGAGATTTCCATACCGGATCAGTCGAGGCCCTGGTTAACAATGCCACCAGTGCTGTTAGTCAACAGTGTAAGGGCTTGAAACTGGCTACTGTTGCTCCAAGGAGAAGAACAATAAGAGGAGAAAGGCATGTCTGGAGGCAGGAGGAGAGAAGAAAGTGTAGCAAAGTGGAAGTGAGGGTAGGGACTTTGAATGTTGACAGCATAACAGGTAAAGGGAGAGAGCTGATATGTGTGAGAGAAAAAAGGCTGATATTTTGTTTGTGCAAGAGACTTGATGGAAGGGTTGTGAGGCCAGGTGTAGTGGAGGTTGGATTTTAACTGGTTTGGATGGAAAGAGGAATGGGGTAGGTGTTTTTCTCATGGAAGAGTATGTAGACAGTGTTTTTAGGTAATGAGAGAGATAGATAGGGATGAGCTTGAAGCTGGAAGAAGGTGTGAAATCACTGTTGCAGATTTATGGAGAAAGAAAATGATGGAGGAGTTAGATGGAAGTGATAGAGAGTGTACCCAGGGAGGAACGAGAGTGGGGATTGGTGCAGACTTTAATGGACATGTTGATGAAGGGAACAGAGGTGATGAGGATGTGATGGGTAGGTATGGTGTTAAGAACAGGAAAGCTGAAGGACAGATGGTTGTAGATTTTGTGAAAAGCATAGAAATGGCTGAAGGTAAGTTGATACTTATTTTAGGAAACCTTACCAGAGAACTGCATGTCTTTAAGTTTGGTTTGAAATTGATTCTTTTGGTACAAATTAATGTTTTTTTCTGCTTTGGTAATATATAACTTCAACATGCATGTGATTTTGTTGTTCAAAATAGTGGGATATTAGCTATTATCTCATATTTGCTTGGGAATTACATTCTGTAATTTTTTTTGTTTGAAGATTCATATCATGAAACATGCATAACACTAGTATGTTTAAATTTGAACTATAAATGTTATAAACTGTAAAGGTTAAACAAATGGTAACAAGGTGTTATTCATTTTTACTTCAAGCATTTCAGAATAATCACGTTTTCAAGATTCAAGCTCTTTATTTGCCACATACACAGTTATACAAGTACTACTGGCAGTGAAATCTATCCCTATCACTCACTCTAAGGCTGTGCAAAGACATGGAAGAAAAAGGTAAGCGCAACAAAAATAAAGATTAACTAACGTTATAAAATAAATAACAAAATAGAAAATCAGATGAAATAAAATCACTTAGCAAAAGAAACCGTATAGGAATACAATACTGGTACTTTAATCAGATTAACCTGATTTAGGATAAAAAATAAATAAAACTAAACTCCTTTTCAGCCTTTGTCCTGGTCATTAGGCTATGGAGCCGTTGCCTGAGTTCAGTGGGCAGAACAGACTGTTTGCAGGGTGCAAGCGGTCCTTCATGATTTTGATGGTTCTGAACCTGCAGCATTTGCTGTAAAAATACTGCAGGGAGGGCAGAGCAGATCTGATACAGCACTCAGCTGCTCTGATGCAGTGCTTTACAGTCTTGAAGAGAGCAGTTCCCAAAGCACAAAGTAATGTTCATGGACAGGATACTCTCGACAGCAGCCGTAAAGAAGATTTTTAGAATCATAGGAGACACTAAATCTTCTTAACTACCTTAGGTGGGAGAGCCTCTGCCTTGCCATGGTTAACTGAATGCCCACATGTGTGGAGTGTTAAGATCCTCTGAGAGCTGAACCCCGAGATATTTGATGTTGCTCACCCTCTCCAAAAGAACACCACTGGTGGCTGTTAGTCTAACACCATTTTGCCAGATTCTGCACCTCCTCCAAGTAAGCTGACTCATCATTGTAGGAGATGAGCCTGATCACTAACATATCAGTGTCTTGAAAACATTTGAATTTATTTATTAAAACATAAGTTAAAAATTGTTCTTTCATAAATATAAAAATATTTATCCACCCATACTATATACATACTAGATATGAGGTGTACATGAATACAAACAAATAATTATTCAAAAAAATGTAAATCATCAATAATATTTATTTAATTATTATAAATGATTTAACATTTATAATAATAAACATGCTCTGCCCTTCCATTGGGAAATTTCAACACATTCTCAGGCATGCAGGGACACCTTTACAGCTGAACATCATACTTTATCTGCTGGGGCACTTTTCTATAAAAGGGGCACCAATCTGGTCACTTCATCATGTTTTCATGATGTTTCATGTTTCATCATCATTCTTTCTTCTTTTGGCACATTGTCATGTAGGGGGAACAGAGGGCATTTGATGTCTGCATCCCACACACAACAAAACAAAGGACTCTACAAACTTATCAGGGGTGTTTGGAATGGTCACTAGTACTTTCTGAGGACACACATATACATACACACACACTTCATTACCTAATTAGATATAAAGTATTTTGGCATCATATTGCTCTTTTAGAGAATTATGTGTAAATATATATATACAGTACTGTGCAAATGTTTATATAAATAAAATAAAGAGAGTTAAAATATAAACCAGGATGTCATTTTATTACTAGTAAAATAAGAAAATAACAAAAAGTGTGGTCCTAATTCAAATATAGTTTAATTAAGAGGTGATATATGAGTTGATGGTATGGTATATATATATATATATATAACACACATGCATAATGTCACTGTTCACTCATAATCTATCTGCTGTTTGGAAACAGCACATCGCCCAGTGGTAATTTAGTATCTGCGACAATGCTTATATTCCAGGCTAGAACATAGTAAATCTTTGTTCTATAACCATTTATATAGCTTCAATTGTTGCTTTGCAAAACAAACTGCCCACTTAACTGCTGCTCTCAGCACCCTAACTGACAAACTGTCATCTTCCTCATAAAAAATACATCCCTCAACCTCCATCTGTCCTGGTGCCAGCCTCATAATTCAGCCCTGATTTGATTTTGCTAGAGTATTGCCCTGCAGGTCGCCAGACTGGAGTCCAGCCCATTAAAAATTATGCTCTGTCCTTGATGTGTGTGTGTGTGTATGTGTGTGTGCACGCAGGACACATTGAAGTAGTTAGACTTTAACTTATGTACTTCTAGTATGTATATGCATTTATTTCTATATTTATATGCATATTCCCTTCTCAAGACCACCACTGTACATGTATCACTGTGTTCAACCATCAAAGCAAAAGTAAAGCAACGATTCAGATATTGTGACTAAAATAGTCACATTTACAGTCATCTTGTTACAATGACATGTGCCATAAACTGGGGTATGTTAGGTTGATATGCTGGCAACAAGAAAAATGGGCAAGTTCTAATAGACTAGGACCAAATGATGACTGGATCAGATCATCTGCTGTGGGACGTTCTGGTTATGTAATGGTTAGTACCTATCAGGAGTGAAAATACAAAAGCAGAAAATAGAACTGGTGAATTTCTTAAAGGGTCATGAGAATCCAAGTCTTAATCCTGGTTATAGAAATGGGTCAGAATACACCATGCATCAGACCTTACTGGATATGGGGTAAATAACACATAATGTCATCAGAAATAGCTACTAAGGCTACCAGAAAGGCAGAAAAAACTGATGTTACATGGTAAAAAAATGTATAACTAACAAACTAGAAATATATTATATTTATTATATATTTAATATTTATTTTGAGTATATATATATATATATATATATATATATATATATATAGAGTATATATATATATATATATATATATATATATATATATTATATTCTAATTATAATTTCTTGTTGCCAAATTACTCAAATAGTTCATTTTCTTTAACTATCTGAACCAACAAAACACAAAATACAAAGAAATGTTTTTCAGTCTAAATTAACACAATTTAATTGAGTGTCAAATCAACAAGTCAATACCTTTTCATTCATTTTAACAAAACTAACTGCAGCTGTTTAATTTGTTTACTCTGTAGCTTCCTTTCTCATACACTCTTTCACATAACAATAAATCAGATCTGATCTTACTGAACAGTCTGTAATCATACACAAGTTTTTGATTACACTAAAACATGTTCATGGATGACATATCACTGACTTAGCCCACTCAGCTCCTCAGTGCGCAGTACAGTGCATGTCTTTGTCAGAAGGTTGCTTTCTTGTTTCTGATTTACAGTTGTTGGAAATCTTCTGGCAATAGGTTATAGTGTTGTTTTATTTCTAGATTGTGTTAATAGAGTTTTGACATGTATGGCCCAAACTGAAGGCTGTGCTCTATAGGTTGTGATTCACCTCAAGGAATTAAAGGGCATATATTGGTCTTTTGTGCACACTTTGTCATGTATGTGTTTTTAAATTTTTACTGAAGTAGTTATAATAACACAATGTTTTGATGCCTTAACATTAAACCATTTAAATCTAATAAATGAAAGGTGCACATTATTTAAAAATAAAATTTCCTTGTCTTTTTAAACTAAATGTTAAATTAATTTAACTAAATTACAAGGAATATGCATGTTATTGGTCTTTATACTGACTTAAGAAACATCTTTGTTATATTTTAAATTGCTCTCTTTCTGAAAACAGACTGTTTTCTCATATTGACATGGCCCTCACTACCAATCAGCACACAACCCGTCACACATGGGCAACCAGATATTCAGAGTGCTGCCTTTTCTGTTTGTTTGCCTTGTATAATAAAGTATCAGACATTTTGCCATGCACTTGCACCTCTGACAATCTCCTTTCGCTCCAGCAGAGATGACGCATACGTTATATGCATGTTACTCATACCAGATTTTTATAACTGAAAGTGAAAGTGACTATCCTAGTCATTGTGAAACACAGCACAGCACAACACAAGTGAAATGCAGCCTCTGCATTTCACCCATACACACACATGCAGCAGGGGCAAAGCACACAGCGCCCAGAGCAGTGATGGGGATGGTACCTTGCTCAAGGGTACCTCAGATCAACCTACTAGTGAGGATATCGAACCCACAATCTTCTGATCTGGGGCAACTCCCCACTAGGCCACTGCTGCCAAATGTACTTTGGGCAACAGTTATCAACTGTAAACTGACTATAAACATAATATATATATAATATATATATATATATATATATATATATATATATATATATATATATATATATAATAATAATATATATAATAATATATATATACAGTACTGTGCAAAAGTTTTAGGAGGTGTGAAAAATGTAAACAAAGAATGCTTTCTGAAAATATAAATAATGATTGTTTATTTTTATCAATTTACAAAATGCAAAGTGAGCGAACAAAAGAAAAATCTAAATCAAATCAATATTCTGTGTTACTAACTTTACCTTCAAACCAGCATCAGTTCTTCTTAGGAAGACTTCTGCACAAAGGTGCGATCAACCACTTTACCAAACAGGTACTATGATCATCAATGTCACACGTGAGTTGAAACACAGCCATTCTGAAACAGAAACAGCTGTGTAGGAGGCTTTAAACTGGGTGAGGAACAGCCAAACTTTGCTACCAAGGTGAGGTTGTGGAAGATAGTTTCCTGTCATGGCAAGATTAAGCACAGCAAAAAGATACAAGGTAGTTATACTGCATCAGCAAGGTCTCTCCCAGACAAAGATTTCAAAGGCACTAGGTTTCACAGATGTGCTGTTCAAGCTCTTTGAAGAAGCACAAAGAAACGGCTAACGTTGGAGGATCTGTGGGACATGCGTGGTCGGCCAAGGGAACCAGTGCAGCAGATGACACATCAAGCTTATTACCCTTCAAATCGGAAGATGTCCAGCAGTGCCATCAGCCCATCTGGCAGAGTTCAAAATCTAGGTATACCCATCTACTGTCCGGAGAAGTCTGGCCAGAAGTGTGGTCTTCAAGTGGAAAGTTGCAGTTAAAAAGCCATACCGCCAACGTGGAAACAAGGCCATGACTCAAGCATGCATGAAAACATAGGAAATATTTGAATGTAGCAGAAGGCAGTTTGTTCATTGAAGGGCTGGAGAGCAGTACAATAATGAATGTCTGCAGATAAGGTGAAGTACATGGTGGAGGTTCTGAATGTTTGGGACGTATTTCGTAAAATGGAGTTGAGATTTGGTCAGATTTACGGTGCTCTCAATGCTGAGAAATACAGACAGATTCTTATCAGGGAGGCGATTGGCCCCAAATTTATTCTGCAGCAGGACAACGACCCCAAACATGCAGCTAAAGCTACTAAGAACTTTCTTCAGCTGTGAAGAAGAACCATAGAAGTCCTGAAGTGATGGTATGCCCCACAGAGCCCTGATCTCAACATCATCGAGTGTGTCTGAGATTACATGAAGAGACTGTCACATGTGGGCTGTTTTGGGCACGCTAGAGGGCGCTCTCGTCATATGCCAGCTTGGGCACGCGAGGCACGTTTAACACGTGAGCAAGGTGTTTGTCACAGGAGGTATTTTGGGTATCGCTAGAGGAGCCTGCCCTGACTGGAGCACAATTGAGCCCTGCAGGCAATGTGCCAGCCATTGACTATCAAGCCCTTGATGAGCTGTGAACAGAGCGCTTATTAGGTATAAGCCCATGCGTAACGTGGGTGGTTTTGCAGCGTAACTTCATATACATGTTACTTGCATCTAGGTTGACTGCAGTTCGGTTCTAGGGTTTCGTTTAGGAACCGCAGTCCCCTGCCTGTTTTTGCAAGTGTGACTAATAAAAGTATGTTCTAACTCCTGGCCTGGAAGGACGCTCCCTCCGCAATTCTCGCCACCATTACAGAAAATGAGCTGCCAGTACAGAGGGCGAGCAGGAGCGTGATGTTGGTGGGCTGCAGCGGTGCTGCCTAGCAGATTTACGCCGATACCCACCTGGGAGACAGCTACTTCTCTAGACCTCCATGGCATCTGGACGCGTGAGGAGTGGGTGAGACGGACGGCCACGTAGGCGGGAGCTGAGCGCCGTCGAAGAATACGTATGTCGCTGCTCCCACTCGACATCCCAGGATCCCGAGCCAGAGGGATCGGCGCCATGGTCTCCGGATGCTGATTCTCCGAGGTTGCTATGGTGCAGCGCCACCAACACACTGACCGCATGTTTTTCCCCGCATCGCCACATGGAAGGCGGCTTCGACGGCTGAAGCGCGACACAACGCGAAGCACGTGCGCCAACCACGCCGCAAGCAGCTCAACGCCGAAGCACGGCGCCAACTACGCCGCAAGCGCCAACGCTGGAAGACGGGTGCCAACTGCAGCCACAAGCGGCTCAAAGCGGAAGCTCGAAGCCAACCGCGCCGCGTGCAGTTCAACACGGATATTCAGTGCCGAGAGCGCCGCGCAGCGGGAACACGGCCAGCACGAATCACAACAAGAGGTTGGTAGCAAACGCCTCGCCTTGTTCAACGCTGAAGCACGGCGTTCACCGCATCAAGAACGCGGTTAACGGCACCCACCGAGATTTATTTATAAAGAAGGCCGCCTATAACAAGAGAAGCGAGGCAGTGGTACAGTAGGCAGTTCCCTGATAGAGAGCAGGAGGAGGGTGGAGACCACTTCCTGCATCAGGCAACCGGGAGGTTTCACTGCTGAAAGCCTTCTCGCAGCAAGGAAGCGCATCACAGTCGACCCCAAACCCAGCACCACTAAGCCATCTGCTACACAGAAAGCAGAGAGAAGGAGCAGCCCAGGTTAGTGTGGGAAGTTTAGAAGGCTGAAAGTTCAAAGGTGAGAATTGAACATGAGGCTGCGTAACCATTCAGGCACAGGTGAGTGGGAATGTCCGAGCAGAAAATACTACCTGAAGCTACTAAGGCCAGGACTGTTCAGCGATATTACCGAAAGCTAATAAGGTGATGGCCAAGAGATGAAGTCTTTGGCTGAGAAAGGAAGGCTGCTGTTGTTCTTGCAAGCCGATTCGAGGGGATGAAGACCACACAGGCTCTGAAACTGAAGCACCATGCTGCAACCAGATACAATGTGCTTTCAGGCTCACTGTGCCGGACACGACATGTATGTATCAAGATACACTGCCATGCCATCCAGCTTAGGTATCGCTCCACACTTGATGCCAGAAAGCAGAGTGAGGGAATGGAAATTAAGCTCATTGTGCAATGTCCCTGCAAGCTTGCTTCAGAGGTCAGAGGTCAGAAGGAGGACTCTGCAACATCAGGCAGCTCTGATTCAGGCCATGCCTCAGAGGACACCGAGGTAGCACCAGGCCATAAGGGCAAGCTGGGCCATCACCATTCAAAGACATTTTATAATCCCACACCAAGGGTAAATTTGAACATGAGAGATCTCAGGTATTGAGAAGGTCAGTGATATGCATCCAAGCAGCTTTTAGGGGTTTTTCTGTTCGAAAGAATGTTGCTGCAATGCATAAAGCTGCCACCATGATTCAGGCTGCAGTAAGAATGCACCAGCAAAGATTGGTTTTCAAGAAGCAGTGCTGGGCAGCAAGTGTTCTCCAGAGAAGGTTCAGAAGGTGGAGGCTTGGGCATCAACAAAAGCAGAGGTATCAGCTGTTCAGACATGCTGCAATTTGCTTGCAAAAGTCATTCAGAGGAAAGCAGGCAAGGGATCTGGCCAAACGGATCAGAGCTGCAAGGACAACCAATCTTCACTCAGAGATGAACAAGTCACACATGAATGTTCAGGATCACTGAACAGAGGAGTTGGCAACAAAGCTCACCAGCAGCTGATGCCAAAGAAGCCTCGATGCCACAGATGAATGCTTCGGTCACGAATGAAGGGTTGAAACGCAAGGAAAGGATCACCTATCTGCTTCCTCAGCTGGGGAGGACCAAAGGACTCTTGTCCAGTTGCCAAAGGGAGATCGGCCATGGAAACAGAAAAAAAGCCTGGCTCAAGACAAAGGTGAGCTTCAAGGAAAGAGCGAAATTCAGAGAAGAGAGAGGTCTCTAGAATAAAGCTGCAAGTCAGACGAAGGTCCAAAGAGAAAGGCTGAGAGAACGGATGAAATGTAGTGACCAAACTGTATGCCAGGCAACTAAGGCTGACTCCAAACTATCCAGAGAGAAGCTGGAAGCTAAAACAGCCACCATGGAAGAACAACTAATCAGACCAGTGCAGGTTTGGGAGACGGGCAAGGGACCACAGCGTTGCTCTGCAGGCTGAACTGAGAGAAGCCTAAAGGAGGCTAGTGGGCTCAGCGAGCCGGGAGAAGCAGGTCAGGAGGTAGGGAAGCAAAGATTGGCGATCTTCGACCCCGACTATTCCACAGACACCAGTGTATGGGGACCCTGGGTGATTAAAGCTAGAGCGGAGCAGCTAGTTAACAGTCTGATGGAGAAGCTGGAGAGATTCCAGAGGCTGAACAGCTACAGGAGGACTCTACCTTCAGTTCACCTCAGGAGTTCAGGGTAGACTGAACAAGGTGGTTCTCGTGGGAGGAGTCCAAGTGGAACTTCGTAGGGAACTAGAGTTGGATGTTGCCCACTGAGCCTCCCAGCAGCAGGGGAAGTAAGGACCGAGAAGAGGAAGGAGCCAAAGACATCAGCAATGACCTGTTTCAGTTTAAGAAGTGGAACGTAGCAGCTTCGTACTGTGGATTCTGTGATAAGAGACGAAAGATTTCCTCTTTGGAGCCCTTTAAGACTCTGTGTTTAGCTCTTTCAGGTTCCGGGCTGTTGGGTGAGGCGTCGCACTAACTGTAAGGACTCTCCAGTGACTTAGGTCGGTTCAAACGTGCCTAAAAGATGGACCGAACTGCTGGGATTCCTCACACCGCCAGCTGCCTGACATGGCTAATGGGGGCCTTTTTGCTTTTGTGGACCTGACCGTATGTCCCGACCAGGACTTGTTTTGTTGTTTTGGCCCCTGGCCTGCTATGTTCAGCGCTTCAGAGCCGCGCTTTGGGGTTCCTTGGTCACATGGGTGTTTTGGGCATTAGAGGGCGCTTCTGTCACAATGTGTTGCGCTCAGCGCGCCAGAGGCGCTTCTTACTCACGTGATAAGGTGTTTGTCACAGGAGGACTTTGGCATTGCTAGAGTGGCGCCTCTTGTTCTCTGACTGAGCACACTGAGCCTCTGCAGGCAGGTGCAGTGCACTGGTCAGCTGACTATTTAAGCCCTGATGAGCTGTAACAGAGCTGCGGCTTATTAGGCAGGTTAAGCCTAAGTGTAACGGTGGTTTTGAAGGTAACTTGGTGTCTGTGACTCTGCATATGTAACTTATATATGTTACTGGCATTCAGGTTAGACTGCAGTTCCTGGGTTCTAGGTTTCTTGTTTAGAACTGCAGTCCCCGTTCCTGTTTCTGTAAGTGTGACTAATAAAGTATGTTCAACCTGGCTCCTAGCTGACGTCCCTCTGGTACCCCGCCACCGTTACAGAGACAGAAGGATGTGAGGTTACATCCAGAGTTTCTTCATAAACTGTGTGCAAGTGCACCTAGAAGAATTGATGCTGTTTTGAAGGCAAAGGGTGGTCACACCAAATATTGATTTTGATTTAGATTTCTTTGTTCATTCACTGATTTTGTTGATTGATGAAAATAAATGATTAACACTTATATTCTGTAAGCATTCTTTGTTTACAGCATTTTTTCCACACCTGCCTAAAATTTTGCACAGTACTGTATATATATATTCATAATATATACGTATATGATATCAAATTATTGAAGATCACGGACACTGCAATAAATTGCATCCAATCTTAAATTTAGTAGCATACAACCATGATGTTATTTACTCTCTAAAATGCAGCAAATGTAAATGTAAATCTTGTAGACTCAGATGAGCTTGACAGACTCCATTGTGACTCTTAGACCATACTGTAACTGTTCTTACTGAGAGGAAAAATTATAGTGAAAGAATACAGATTGTTTCATTTCGATGCGATTCCCCAGACTGAGAGTAATGGATCAATTAATAACAAATTACTATCTGCATCTGGACAATGCTCTGCATGCTGAGAAGTGCTGAGAGCTGTGAAATAATCACATGCCATAAAATCAGACAAGTAATTACATTGGTGGGTGGCAAATTGGAGATCTTTTCTAGCCTTCTTTTATTCTAGTTATGCTCAATTCTACTTCAACTGTTTATTAAGCTATAAAGTTATTACATTACCTACCAGACAGTAACTGAGGACACTGATATGGCTCACCATAAAACAACACTGACAGTATCAGCAAGGTGAATCACTGCTCTGGAACACCAAAACCATCTGCCCATCACATCCATTATTTCATCTGCTAACCGTGAAGGATTTAGTGACTAACAGGTTAGTAAGTTACAATCTTATAATATTTACAGATAAATTACAGTTAAAATCAGATGGTTAAATGGTGGAAAATCAGTATGGCTTTTGAATATTTAGTTCAGTACATAGTAACAATAAGTTAAAAATGGTCACTATAACTCAAGACATTACTTAAGTACTGCCTAAACAGCCATTGCCTATTTCCACATGGAAACGGTTCAGAACAGGCTTACACATCTGCATAGCACAACCTCCTCTGCACAGTTAATTGACCATGCTTTGCGCTGGAACTGTACAAGCTGGATGATTCTGGCATGGGAGAATTAGGCCTTTAGGTCATCAGTTTAGGTAGGTGTGTGGAAAATGCTGTAAACAAAAATGCTTTCAGAAATATAATAATGATTGTTTATTTTTATCAATTTACAAAATGCAAATGAGCTTAACAAAAAGAAAAATCTAAATCAAATCAATATTTGGTGTTATTACCTTCTGCCTTCAAACCAGCATCAGTTCTTCTGGCTCCTGCTATGGTTCTGGTCTCACATCATCGAAAGTGTGTCTGGGATTACATGAAGAGACAGAAGGATGTGAGGAAGCCTACATCCACAGAAGATCTGTGGTTGTCTCTCCAAGATGTTTGGAACAACCTACCAGCTGAGTTCCTTCAAAAGGGTGGTCAGCACCAAATATTGATTTGATTTGATTTCTCTTTGTTCATTCATCGCATTTTGTTGATTGATGAAACAAACGATTAACACTTCATTTTGAAAGTATCTTTTGCTTTACAGCATTTTTTCCACACCTGCCTAAATCTCTTTTGCATAGCATTGTAGGTACTATATAGTTATGTCCATATATATTTGGACACTGACACAAGTTTTGTTTTTGTACCTGTTTACTGAAACGTATTCCAGTTAAAGTTATAAAATGGACATGGACATAATGTGCAGACTCTCAGTTTTCAGGGGATCCACATTCAAATTGGATGAAGGGCTTAGGAGTTCCAGCTCCTTAACATGTGCCACCCTTTTTATAAAGGGACCAAAAGTATTTGGACAATTGACTTAAAGGTTCTTTCATGAGCAGGTATAGGTAATTTCTTCATTATGTCATTATCAGTTAAGCAGATAAAAGGCCTGGAGTTGATTTGAGGTGTGGTGCTTGGCTTGCATGTTGAAGATTTTGCTGTTTTTCTTAGACTATAGGGGACTGAATGCCATCGAAGTTAAGTATTTTTATCCTCTCCCACTTGTACCATCGGCCCTTGAACAGCTTCGAGGGGCCACTATTTTCACTAAACTGGATTTCCACAGTGCATACTACCTGGTGCGGATTTGAGAGGAGGAAGAGTGGAAGACGGCGTTCGGTACAACAGGCCACTACATGTACAGGGTAATGCTGTATGGCCTAAAAAATGCCCCTTCCTTCTTCCAGTCATTCATTATTTACATCCTGAGGGACATGTTGGGTCACTTTGTAATAGCGTATATTGATGACATCCTGATTTACTCCACTGACTACGACACACACGTCTCCTGTGGCATGTTCCGCCTTCCCAACTCTCAGACATGGGCCAGGGTACCAAGGCGGAGAAATGCCAGTTCCACCTCTCTGAGGTTTCCTTGTTGGGGTACCGACTCGGTCCAGGAGGGATTGAGATGGAACAACAGAAGGTGATGGCAGTCACTATCTGGCTGAGCTCAAACAGGAGACAACTCCAGAGTTTTCTCGGGTTCGTCAATTTCTATCGACGCTTCACGTGACTTTAGTTCCAACCGCAGCTCCCCTGACCGCCCCCATTGAGAGGGAAACCCTCCGGCCTCGAAGGACGGAGGCTGCGGAGGCCTTCCGGATGTCGGGCTGAAGTTCACGTCGGCACCTGTTCTCAAACTGCCAGATCCAGGGAAGCTGTTCGTGATCGAGGTAGATGCGTCTGAAGTAGGCTTAGGAGCCATTCTGTCACAGCGTTATGGGCAACCTGAGAAATTGTTTCCCTGTGACTTCTTCTCATGTAGGTTGATTCCAGCAGAGGCTAATTATGATATAGGGAACCGGGAGCTCTTGGCGACTGAGGCAGCACTGGAGGAGTGGCGGTATTGGTTGGAGGATCCCTTCACGGTCCTCACCAATCACCGTAAACTCAAGTGCATCCAGCCATCAAAGTGGCTCAAACCCCGGCCATCGAGGTGGGCATTGTTTTTTATTCTCGTTTAAATTTTTCCATCACCTGAAGGTTCTGAAACTAAAAATGAGGCGCAAATGCCCTCTCACGCTGATAGAGCCATCGGAGAGGGCGCCTAGGCCGGAACTAATACTGGCTCCGGGTCACGTGGCTGCTCCGGTGCGGTGGGACATCGAGCAGAACATCCTGCGTGAAGCCGGACGAACACTGGCTCCACCGGGATGCCCTGCTGGTAGGATCTTTGTACCGGAGCGCCTACGCAGACCTTTGATCATGTGGGTCCACATCTCTCCAGCCTCGGAGCATCCGGATATTAACCGCACAGGAGAGCAGTTGAAAGGAAAGCACCGGTGGCCCACTTTGACGCAGGATGTTCACACCTACGTTCGATCCTGTTCTACCTGTGAAAACCAGACACCCTGAGAACTGCCAGCCGGGTGTTATTATCATTGCTGGTACCCACTTCAGACCGAGGGACACACATGGCCATTGATCTGCTATGATCTGCCAAGCACACCCTGTGGGTACACATGTGTGTTGGTTATCGTGACCTAAGCTTTGAAGGA
This sequence comes from Hepsetus odoe, assembly GCA_017165825.1. NCBI lineage: Eukaryota > Metazoa > Chordata > Actinopteri > Characiformes > Hepsetidae > Hepsetus > Hepsetus odoe. Next base: position 12,567,552 of record CM029385.1, on the reverse strand, counting down.
ATGTCGGTTTATCCCATTTGCCATCTCCTCTGCTCTACAGGCTGCAGAAGCTCTGTTCCAGTATGTATTCAGGTTTTACAGACTCCTGGAGGACATCCTGTCAGACCAAGGATTCCAGTTCACCTCTCTGTGTCTGGCTGGGCTGCTCTTTCGACAGCTGGGAACCACAGTCTCTCTCGCCTCAGGTTATCACCCTCAGACCAATGGCCAGGCCGAACGACCATTCAGGACTTAAACAGGTTCCTCCAGGCTTATTGTCACCACCAGCAACACGACGCAGCAGATTCCTCTACTGGCCAGAATATACACAGAACTCCTTGCATCATTCCTCCACAGGTATGACCCCATTTGAGACTGTGTTGGGCTTCCAGCCTCCCCTCTGTACCTGGGACCCCACACCCATGGACGTTCCAAGCGTTGACTCATGGTTTCGCAGAGCAAAGCGGGTTTGGGAGAGAGCCCACACTCACATCGAGCAGGCGGTGCGCCGTTTCGGCCAACAAGCGGATTAACACCGGCGAGAGGTCCCAGATTTCAACCCGGAGACAGGTGTGGCTTTCTGCCTGGGACGTCACCTGAGGATGCCAAGCAAGAAACTCAGGCCACAATTCGTTGGTCCCTTCCTTGTGGAAGCCGAAGAACTCGGTAACGTATCGACTCTGTTTACCAAATCACATGCAGATAACCCCTGTGTTCCATCTATCTTTCCTGCCATTTGCCATTTGTCCCCTGGCAACCTCACTCAGAGACATAACCCCACCCTCTACCCCCCCAACCAATGGCACTGGGACACTAGTGTTTACTAGTGTTAACTAGTGTGTACGATGATGTAACACAGGACAGAAGCAGCCGGATGAACTCTGAGGTCTTCAGAGACATACTGTATGCTCAAATCCAGCTTAATGCAGTCAAACTGATTTGGAGGCATTTCTTAATACAGATGGACAATGACCCAAAACATACAGTCAGAGCAACCCAGGAATTTATTAAAGCAAATAAGTGGAATATTCTTGAATGGCCAAGTCAGTCACCTGATCTGAACCCAATTGAGCAGAATTTCACTGGTTGAAGACTAAACTTGGGACAAAAAACTGAAAAGTGAAAGTGAAAGTGACAACCCTTTTCATTGCGAGGTCACAGCACAGCACACAGTGAACCACAACGAAATTGGACCTCTGCATTTAACCCATGCACACAAACACTGTGCAGCAGTGGGCAACTATTGAAAGCACCCAGGGAGCAGTGACGGGGACGGTACCTTGCTCAAGGGTACCTCAGGGCAACCTACTTGAGAGGGAAAAGGCCCACAGACAAACAGCAACTGAAAGCCGCTGCAGTAAAGGCCTGGCAGAGCAGTAAAAAGGAGGAATCCCAGCATCTGGTGATGTCCATGAGTTCAAGACTTCGGGCTGTCATTGCCAGCAAAGGGTTTTCAACCAAGTATTAGAAATGAACATTGTATTTTCAGTTATTTAATTTGACCATTTACTTTTGAGCCCCTGAAATGAAGGGATTGTGTTAAAAAATGCTTTAGTTCCTCACTTTTTATGCAATCTTCTTGTTCAACCCAATGAATCAAAGCTTAAAGTCTGCACTTCAACTGCAAGAGTTGTTTCATTTAAAATTCATTGTGGTAATGTACAGAACCAAAATTAGAGAAAAGTTGTCTCTGTCCAAATATTTATGGACCTAACTGTAGATCGAAATGATGCATTGCACTCAAGTCAAGAAGGTTTTTATTGTCATTTCAACCACATACACAGTACATAGTGAAACGAAATATCTGTATGCGCATACAAATCTTAATGTTCTTCTTCTTGAGCTTGTTTCTCTTCCTTCTAATTGAAACCCCTTTAGTTCTTGATATGATCTATTTCTTCAGCCTCCAACTCATTCCAGTTTTCTCAACTCAATTGGTACCCTTTGCCCTCCTATTCATCTTCAGTCACTCCACTAGCTTTTCTGCCCACCAATACCCACTTCTGAAGTTTCTCAATGCACACATAATTCTTTGTCTGTTGCTCTCTCCTTAGCTTTTTTTCTGTGTATGATCAATAGTGGCCACATTGATCTCTTTCATTTGTGCTGGGTGCTGGAACATGTCAAGTTCTAAGTTTCTTATTGTCCCTGAGTTTGCTGTACTGTTATTAATCTACCTCTGCCTGTACAACCAGATGAAAGGACCTGGTTAATTGCTTCATTCAGAACAATCACAAATGAGCAAAGCTGATGAATTGAACAGCTTCTGGAATTAGCATATGACAAACCTTTACAGGCACAATGAGTGTTAAAATCAATTAGGGTACACAACTGCAGTATTAAATAAAACAAGAATGATTCATCAAAAAACATCTAAAATTCTTGAAACCTGAAATAAAGTTACACATTTTATACAGGAAAACGTGCCATATCTCAGCAACCACACTTCACAAATTTGACAATTACTATGTCAATGTTTGAGTAACATCATGCCACATAATTTCCACACTTATTACTGTAACCTGTTCCACTATCTACCACCAATGTAAAGTGCCTTGGGGCAACTGTGTTGTAAAAGGCGCTATACAAGAATAAATTGAATTGAATTGAATTGAATTGAATTGAAGTCCAGTACAACCCTGGATCTAAAATGTTCACTCACTGTTTCTCCACTGTTTCTACCCATGTTGTGTAAGAGTTTACCCTCTTAGCTTCTGGAAACTCCAGATGTTACAAACAAATTAAGGCTCTTGTTAAACCCAAGTACGGTGCTGAAATCTCAAAATATGGAAGGCATGGATGAATTACCCAAGCCAAGCGAGTATTGCATAGGAAGGAAGTTACACTAGGAAGAACACTATAGAACACTATAGAAAACTGAGATTTCAATACTGCATTGAGGTTTTAATGTGCAGATGCGTTACAAAGGAAGTCAAATTTCCACTGCAACCAAAAAGGCAAATTTCAAAATCATACAAAAGATATATTAAATAACAAAATATGAACAACAACAAAGAAATAATTTTCAGTTATTGTCAGTAACTACTCAATCCATACAGTTCTTGGGCTTTCTTATCTACTACTAAGTGACTTTCAACATTACACCTACCCACCACTTCCACCTGAGTATCATAGAAGTATGCACAGAAGTATGTGCTCCTTAGAGTAATCATATGTTTGCCTTCCTCCAACCATCAAATGGCTTCATTACAGATGAAATGGCTTCATTACAGTCAAAGAAGAAATAACCAGATTAATCCTTACTGATTGTTTCAGTGCTCTACAAAGCATACCATCCCTTATATAAATTGGCCATGTATCAGCTGATCAGCATTAGGAATGACCCAGGGACGTTGATGCAGGAGCTTCTATTAAGGATAATAAAGTTTGTAGATATTCCTGCAGAAGATTCCCCTTCTAATTGTTGATATTGGAATAACTGGGGCAGCGGTGGCCTAGTGGTTAGGGAGTTGGCCCCGCATTGGAAGATTGTGGGTTCGATTCCCACCCCAGTGGGTTGCCCTGAGGTACCCTTGAGCAAGGTACTGTCCCCATCACTGCTCCCCGGGCACACCCCGTGTATGGGTTAAATGCATTTATAGGGGCAGCGGTGGCCTAGCGGTTAGGGCGTTAGCCGCATGATCGGAGGATCGGGGGTTCAAACCCCTTCCCAATAGGTTGCCATGAGGTACCCTTGAGCAAGGTACCGTCCCCATCACTGCTCCCCGGGCGCTTTCAATAGCTGCCCACTGCTGCACGGGTTTGAGTGTGCATGGGTTAAATGCAGAGGTCCAATTTCGTTGTGGTTCATGTGTGCCGTGACCTCGCAATGACAAGGGTTGTCACTTTCACTTAACTATTTTTGTAACCCAGTATAAGACTGAGAACTAAAAATGCCCGTTCCACAGGCAACAGGTGATAACTTCCCAAGAACCTACTAAACTCCTTAAACCAGTCTTCTGCCAAAAACTTTTTCTCTCTCTGGACACATAATAATATTGTTGACCTTTATTACAAGGTTCGAAGGGTGTACATCCCCAACCAATTCCATTCTACTAGTTCAGGTACTGGTCCATTTAATCATTCTTAGCTTTTAGATATTGTACATGCTCAGTTAACAGCCTACATTTTCTTCCATCTCAGCACCTGCCCAAGCTTTTATATATATATTTTATATATATATATATATATATATATAGACTAAAAAAAGAGGTTTATCATAATTGGTCCCCTTATCCGTCTTCTGAACGTGAATACAAAACAATGCCCTCTCCCACATTAATAACTGTATAATTCACTTTCATGCTGATTAAATACTAACGTAATACAAACATTTACAGAACTTATGAATGCATTTTATGCACAGCTTGATAATACTATTTTCAGGTTATCAGGTTCATGCTACTGTAGACAACAAAGAGGGAATTTGTTAGGAGTCAGTTTAGACTTTAATAGCCTGAGACAGAAGCTCTGCTTCTTTTATAGAAACACGACTTGCTCCCAATACACAACAGGAAAAGCAACTCTCCTGTCTGTCTTTGATTACGGGGGTATGCTGTACATATCTGCTTCTGTCAGCACTGCAGAAGCACTGGATCTTGTGTACCAGTCTGCACTATGATTTATTCTCATCTGCATGAACAGACTAGACACTCACAGGCTGTTTGTTATGTATAAAGCAATTGTTAGTTGTTTTTCTGCTTTAAAATCTTTTTCCTAATTCTTTTTTAAATACTTTAGAATATTTTTAAGGTGTTATTTCTTAATGTTTCATAATTAAGTATCTTTTCATTTTAGTTTTGTATAGATTTTAATTGAGATTTGAGTTATTGCATGATTTATCATTCTGTTGTCTCCTTGGATATGAAGCTACAGGGAAAATAAGGCCTCACCTTAATGTAAATCAGGGCTTAAAAGAAATGAAGATAATATTGATGATGGTGAGGATGATGATAATAATAAAGCAAACCTGAAACTGGCTATTGCTTTTCACAATAGCATCCCCTTGAGTCATACTGCAGCACGGATTTTGTGAGTATAAGAGTCTGAGAGTTTTCTCTGGGGTGGCAGGTGATTTGAGAAACAATATATCCTGAACTATATCCTGGTAATTAATTGGCTTACATATCAGCTTTTTAAGCAGTTTAACAAAGGATACCTACATGGTCATGCAGAACTGCTTATCTCACTCTGATGACCTTCTAATGACACTGAAATCTTATTCCAGTTAACTTTTTAGTGTTGGCAGCATTAACCTGCTGTCATTCATCTAAAAAAGCCACGTTTTTTATAGCCTAGGGCCACAAAATTGTTCAATCTGGCTCTGGGTCCAGAACTTCAATGCATCTTAAGACTCTTCATATTAGTAGTACTGATTATTCTGAAGAACATGAAGTAACTTTTCCAAGCTAAAAGAGAAATTGAATAGGATTTTCTCTATTCACAGTCTGTCACATCTGTCTGTCACACACTCAAACATTGAGCCTGTATACAGTCAATTTTCTAGAATAAACCCAAAGAAAACATCATGCCCTGATGCCAGAAATGACTCGTTTTCCTTAACAGCTGTGTCTAAGCCAAGCTGAGCCCTGGAGCTCCCTTTGGAATACTGAGGTGAAGTGAGGGAGATGAGTTGTGACCTCTTGCTTGGTGATCTCACCACATGCTCTGAAATGTCATGCTCAAGACCCACCTATTGAGAGATGCAGCTTCTTTGTAATTACTGCTGCCTTGCTCTGACAGCTCCCCATGAACTTTCATCACACCGAGTTGCTTGCTGCCTAGAGGCCATTTTGAGCAAAATCGACAAATAATAACACATACTTCACTCTTTGATATCCACTTTGCCCAGTTGTGTTTCCCAGTTCAGTACAAAGAGTTTGAAGATTAAAATATCACTGTTTTGGATGAAAGCAAAATACAACCTTCCTTTCTACAATGGCAAATCATGTTTCAACTAATCACCAATGAGTGCCCCACTCTCACTACACAAAACACATGCTAATCACATAGTAATTAAAGGACAATTAAATTTTTTTTACATTAATTGTTATTAATGGTATATTAATAGTTATTATTATTTAAGGTAGATATAATTTATTTCAAGTTGAACTTTTCTATGTAATGTTTCATATCCAGTCATACCATGAAAAGTATTTTAGTATGCATGCTCTGGGATATCCAATAATAATAATTAAAAAAACATGTTTAGAATTTACATAATTAAAGTGGTTGCACAACTTTAATCAACATTCAATTATAAGTTTGTTGCCTGACCAAAGCTGGACTTACTGTAAGATATTCAAGGAAGGTTTGCCTTCAGTCTTTCTCTCCCAACATGTTATCACACTTTAAAGATACACTCAAAGCTGAAAGCATAAAGACTGAGAGTTGGCACTTCCAACCTCCACTTTTACACATTTAACAATGTTTCATTATCAGTCTGAGACAGTGTTTATAAAAATGCAGTTATGCTGTTTTAGAAGCCATTTTTGAGTTTTATATAAAGATGCTGTTTAAAACTTCATGCATTTGTGTGGGTGGCCTGATGTTTCAGTGTAATCTTGGTTTTTGAGACCTGGTACAAATCCATGAACTGCTCAGGAGTGTTTTTAACCTTTTTAACATGTAAACCTTTTAACCTTTTTATATTCACCAACTAAAATGAAAACAAGGTTGGACCACTGAATACTGGCAATGCCTCAAGGTGTTATTAAATGTGCCTTTCATCATTTCTTTAAAGATGCTGTTCTTAGCTGTGAATGTATTCACAATATGAAAATGGAAATGAGACATTCTGTTTGCCATTTTAGAGCAAGATGTTAGTTAGGTTATCAGTTGACAGTGTGAACAAGGCTTCCCATACTGAAGTTAACTAGTTGGGCTTACTAGTAAGCTAAAAGACTGGTTTTAATTTCAAACCTTTGACCCTTTTTCATTCATGTTTTAAGCTAACATGTCACATAAAAGGAAATGTTTTATGCCAGATCCCAGTCATTAGAAAAAATATGCTTGATGGCATTTTTAGTTAGAATTCTTTACATATAATATATATAATATATATATATATAATTAAAATGGGCTTACAATGTGATCACTTGATAAATGTCATGGTTCCAACTGGATCCCAGCCATGGCCATGGTCCCAGTCCCCAGATTACTAAACCAGGAATTCCAGCTCGCTCATCACTCCCTTCACCTCTCTCACTTAATCTCACACACCTGCCCGAATGCCTATTTAAGAGTTGCCAAGCAGGACTTTTATTGTTATGCAGTGTGTATGTTCATATATCCTGTAAATAAACAAGACCCCTCGAGGTTCTTCCCATGCATTTGTGCCTCACTCCCTTTATTTTGCACACAGACCAGAATAATAATAAGTCATTTTAATTGTAATGAAAATCGGAAATAGTAATTATTAACACTATTTGTTAACTTTGGTGACCTACTAGCAGTATCAGGATTCTCATTATAGAAGAAGAAAAAGAAAAATGCTTCCCCAGCTCAATCTACAGAATACAGTAAAACAACAAAAGCAGAGTGGAAAAATCCTTGTTAACATGCAAAGATTTTCTGTGCTAGTTTTACACAATATGAAAAACTCACAAACAGCAATGCCAAAGTGCAGGGTATACCTTAAAATAATTTATTAATTGATTTGAAGCATGTTATCCATGATGTTTGATTTGTCAAACATACTGTAGCCTGCATACCTTGATTTAATTTAATGCATTTAGTATGTAAACTTCATGTAAACTGATTTCATTTATTGCCTTTATTTTTGCTTTTATTTTTTAGCACAATGACTCTAGTTTTACTAACTAATTTTAGTTTTAGGCAAGACGTTTCAGCTGTTTATTAAAAAAAAATTATTTACTTTATTATGTATCATGCAGAACTACAAGCAATCATAATGCTGGTGTCACAATCTGTTGTGCATGTGGTTGCGGGTTGGTACGACAGATGGCGCTCTGTTCTGACTGAGCACACCTGGGCTCATGAAGACACAGGTGTGCTTCATTGGGGCTGCTATTCAAGCCCCAATGAGTCTGAACAGAGCGCGGTTCATTCAAAGGTGACGCCTTAAAGTTAATAGTGGCAATTTAGTTCCCTGTATTTTGGTTTATGTTGAATAAAGTTATGTTCCAGATCACTGGCTCTGCACTGACGTCCTTCCCACACCCTGCCACAGTAACAGAAATGAACCGCCATAACCTGGACGTCGCGAGCCTCAAAGGCTGGTTCGAGGAGCATGAGCGGGTACTCAGAGTTCTGGTGGAGGTCCTCAAGATGAAGGTTCAGCAACTGGGGACCTTGGTGTCCACATGGCTGGCTGCGTGTACGTTGGAGCTCCGCAAGCGGATCAGCGGGGCACAGAGCACAAGAGCTCTTGAGATGCCTGGAGCTGCTGGTGTGCTCTATCCGACTCGCCTCGTCTCTAGAGCCCAACAAGCGACTGGAGGAGTACGGGTGGATTAAGCAGTCGCCGATGGCCCTAACGCCAGTGGTCCGTTGGTCCCTTGACCGACTAGAGGAAGAGCTTTCGCCCATTCCCCCTCCCACACCGCTCCCAGTTCCTCACTGGCTACAACGTGGGAAGATGATGGAGAACATGCCCTGCATGAATCACAGCGGGACGTTGGTGGAGAATGTGCCCTGCGTGAACCATTTGTTTTTTTCCTCCACGACATGGAAGGAGGGGCTTCGGTGATGGCTGGCCAATGCGGAAAGACGGCGGAGAATGCCCCCCACGTCATTCCAAGCGGGATGATGGTATTGAACAACCCCTGCGCCATTACTCCCGATAAGATTGCGGAAAGTGCTCCCTGCATCATTCAACACGGGAAGATGGCACGGAAGGCCGCCCACAACAAGGAAAGTGGGACATTGGCAAAGAATGCCGCTCATGACACGGAGAGCAGGAAGCTGGATGAAAATGCCCCCTGCGCCGTGCAATGAGGGAGGTTGACCAAGAAGGCCCTTCGCAGCATGGAAAGCGGCATCAAGGACTCGACCCCCAAACCCAGTACCACTAACCCATCTGTCAGGCAGAGAGCAGAGAAGGAGCAGCTCCAGGTTAGTGGGAAGGATGGAATAATCAGTGAATTGATGTTTAAAGTTCAAAGATTGGAACAAACGCTTCAGGAATCTGAGAATGTGTGGCTGTCTGTTTTGTGGGCGAAGAAAGACAGGCCAAAATTGTTCTTGCTGAGCAGCTTCAAGAAAAGGAGGCTGAACTCACCACCAAGGTAATTTGAATGTTTTGAATGTAAAGTTAATGGATACTATACGGGCCAATTTTAAGTCTCAGAGACGCTTCAGGAGACAGAATTTGAGGCTGAAATAAGCAGAAACCGTGTTCAGGAGATTTTAACCAGCACTCATGCCAGGGAAAATGAGAATAGTGAACTGAGACATGTTTTGCATGAACTGGAGGCGAAGTGTAAGAGACTGGAAAATGAAAATGTCTCCCTCCATGCCATGCGTCACCAGCTACAGGAAAGCAACCAGTCTGAGGTACGATCCCTTCAGAAAGAATTAGCTAAAGTTAGTGGAGGAAAAGCAGGCTGGGTATCTGGAATATGAAAAAGACTGTAAAGACCAGAGAGAACAGATCATGTGGTTAACTGAAAGCTTGAACAGTACCCGGGAGAAACTAAGGAATGGATCAGAAAAGCTCAGACAGGCCAATGTGAACCACAATGCACTTCTCATGGACATTTACCACAGAGATGAACAGATCAGCTGCATGAACATTCAGATCACTCAACAGGAGGAGTTGCTGACAAAGCTCACCCAGCAGCTGACAGAGAAAGAAGCCTCTGTGTTGCAGGTGAATGCCTCAGCTACAAACGAAAGGGTGAACCACGAGGAAAAGATCACCAATCTGTTTTCTCAACTTGCAGAGACCAAAGGACTCTTGTCTCTTTGTCAGAGGGAGCTCGAAACCATGGAAATTTAAAGAAAAGCTCTGGTTCAAGACAAAGGTGAGCTTCAAGAAGAAGTCAGTAAACTCATGCAAGAGAGAGAGCTCTTCAGGGAGAAGCTGCAAGCTGTGATTGTTGTCCAAAGAAAGAGGCTGGAACATCCGAGGAACAGTCTGATGGAGGAGGAGAAGCAGGAGTGGTGGTGGCCTTCAACCACTCTTCTGATTCTATCACGGCAGCCTCTGATGCCAAGTGGGAGAGGCTGCCATTATGATGAGGGGGTCCAACCATGGACTAGAGCTTTGGGATACCCCTCACCACTGCCAGCAGCCCTGGACATGGCAATCGCTGGTCAGAGGTCCCTTTGGGTTTGAGTTTTTGTGCTTTGTGGACCCAGCCATAAGGGGGCTGTTTATGTTTAAGTTTTTGAAGAGTTTTGTTTGGCCTCCGCCTTGAGGTTTGGCTCGGGGCGAGGCTATGTTTTGGCGCCCCAGGAGTTGCACCTTTGGGGGAAGGGGGGGTCTGTCACAGTCTGCATTTTAGCTCCCTGTATTTTGGTTTATGTTGAATATAGTTATGTTCCGGATCACTGGCTCTGCACTGACGTCCTTCACGCACCCCGCCACCATTACAGCTGGCAACATTCTTTTGAAAAAGCAGTCATTTTTTTCAAGACAACTTTTTCATATCATCACCAGGGTTTCATTAATTCCTGGAGAAATTGGGAGCAAATTTACTTACATAGCATCTGTTATTCATTGATGTCAGCCTCTGCTACAAATTCTTGTGCGGTTTTCTTTACACAGCAAGGCCAACAGCAGGAGGCTGTTAATACATGGTGTCACAAAGTATCAATGCCAGCTCAGTGCATCCAGGGATATTAAGCCTGCAATACTGTGTGTACTTTTCAAGGTGTATTACATTGGCAGAATAAGTGACAAAAACAGTCCAAAAGTAACTTCACACTTTAAAACTTTTGAATTCTGCTATTTAGCACAATGCCATGAGTCATGCAGCATTTGATGTTTTCAACTATTTTATGAACATGTTCAAAAGGAGCCTCCAAAACAAACCAGAGTTCAGTGCTATACAGTACCTTCCTTTCATTGCATTACCTCAGTCCCTCATGTTGATTAAGATGTTAATAACAGCAGAAGAGCACATAACAGGTTTACTCTTGGTGGATCATGAATCACCCTTGCTCATTTTGTAAGGTAAGAATGCATCAGTGCATAGACATCATAATAAAAATAGTGCCAAAGATGTTATTCAAATTATTCTTCTGATGAGCATCTGTCCCTGTGGTATTAAATGCTATTTGCAGTAAATTGGTTAATAGTAGTCCTCAATGTGTCTGAAGCCAACTGATATAAAACACATGAGAAATATTACTAACAAACATCAAGACTTTGACAGTTTGGTACTCTTGATCTTGCAGTTGTCATCAGGAGCTGGAGAAAACTCTCTCAAATTAGTACTATAACCATATTACAATCCCTCAATGCAACTGTTTCTGCTTTGAAAGAAAAAAGGCAGTACAAGAAAGTATTCTACAAGAGATGCAATTCCCTTATGATTTAGGCCCAGTCCCATTTTTCTTATTTTTACAACACAATTTCCAAATTGCAGCTACATGCACAACTGCAATGTCTCAAATTAAACAATCCAACTAGTTATTAACTCACTCACTTTCTTAACTTCTATCCTGAGTAGGGTCACTGGTGGTGCTGGAGCTTATATGGTGGTGTTGGAGTGTTCAGCACTAACAGGGCAAACATAAGAGAAACACCATGGACAGATAACATGCAACACAGGGCAAACACTTAGACAACCACAGTCACGCACACAGACACATACATGGAGCAATTTAGACATGCATGTTTCTGGATTGTGGGAGGAAGCCAGAGCATTGAGAGGAAACCTATGCATTTACAAGGAGAACATTCAAACTCCACACAGGCCCCACCTGGGAATCGAACATTCTCAGCGTGAGGTGTCAGCGCTGCCCTGTAGGTGACCCTGCCAGTCTGCATTTAAATTAGAGATATGGTTCAGCAACCTCACTACTAAATTAAATTCAGGGAGTCATATTCCATCACATTGGAAATGCAGCATAAAAAATGTCCAAATGAGGGAATGTTATGCACAGATAGCAATAATGAAATAACATTAGCCATCTAGCTACCAAGACATCAGCAATGCTAATGTGTTTTTAATACTTATTATAAAGGAAAATATTATCATACATTTAGCATATTTTTTCAGTTTTATTCAAATTTCTTTGTTGCTTGCATCTTAATTTACAGAGATGCCCTCCAAACACCCTACCTCTGAGGGTCATCCTATTCCTAGCTGAAAATGTGCAAAAATGTGGGTTAAGGCTAAGTGCTAGGGGTCTTATAGAATTGGGCCAGAGTGTTGGCATTTCATGAAGTAGTCCTTGGCCACAGGACTATTTAATGGCTGTAGGGATACCCAAGGTTAGATGATTGGAAAGGAGCCCAAGATATTGATTAACACTGCTTCTGGCAGGAGTATAGGAGTGGGCAGCTGTTTCTTAGCATAACGGACAATACAGAAATGACCAAACCACTCCATGCCTGCTTGATATTGGGTCAGCACAACATTTGCCGTAGGCCTCAGAGTCTCTTTAGTGACCCCAGTGGGCCACAAATCTCTTTCCTGCTATTGCTAGTAGTGTCTGTGTAAAGAATAAAAGGGTTACCAAGGTTGGGGAAAGCCAGTGCCAAAGATTCAATGAAGGCTGCTTGAAGGCTCTGAAAAGTTATGTCTTCTGCAACAGACTTTAGGAATACTTTGACAGTAACTTGGTGGTGAGGGACAGTGATATTTCTAAACTCAAACAAAATGCAATAAAATAGGGCACTAAACCTTCAAAACTGATTGACCACAGCTTCTTAGTTTCCTTTTGAGGCCTCTTTGCCAGAGAAAGACCATTTAGATTAAAGTGAGTTGAAGTGACTATTTGTCATTGTGAAACATAGCACAGCACACAGTGAGACACAACAAGATGCTTCCTCTGCATTTCACCCACAGGTGAGGAGCTATTTAAAGCACACGTGGAGCAGAGGTACCTCAGGGAAACCTATTGGTTTGGGATTCAACCCATAGCATCCCTATGCTGGGGTCCAGTCCATAACCATTAGGCTACCCAAGAATTGATACTGACATGCAATTGTCAATATTCTACTGGAGCAATTTGTTGTACGTGTCAATGTGGCAAATATTGTCTAGTATTTCTGTGACAATAATGGTCTCTTACTCATCCCAAGGCTCTTATTCTTTTCCAAAAATCTCATTTACATCACTTTCACTTCACTTCTCTCTGCTCTGATTGATCACTCACCTTAGGTTGCTGCTTTCACCCTCTTGTGTTTATCTCCCTTCTATTACTCATAGGAAAAGCTTTGCAACATAAGCCACATGGTGTCAATTAAGAGTTAGCTGGGATTAAAGCTTGCAAAGCTGTCCAACCCACAGGGGCTTAATGTCCATGTCTGGCAGCTCTTCTAGGTAGAGAATTAAAATGGCTGACTTTAATGTCAGTCAGAGTGTGTTAATTGATCCCATCAATAGCACAATATTCACAGGTTGTGCTGATTCCCCACTTTGGTGAAAAAGTAGTTCTAGATGAGAGACGAGCATATGTACCTCTCCAAACAGCCTCCCAACTTTTACCAGTTCAGGCTAGAACCATTGACATGCTTTGAGGTCCATCTTCCTAAAGCAGGTTGCTGGAATACATACGGTTGGATAACTTTCTTTGCTTTTTTATCTCTGTCTTCTTCTGCAACAAGGGCAGCTAAGAGCGTAAAAGCGTATAGTGGAATAACATCATGTCACTTCTCTGGGCCTCTTTGATGCCTTGGTCCAGTAGTTTTGGCACTGTCAGGCTAATGGGTTGCTGCAGGTTCTTTGGTGACAGCGCATTGAAAAACACCCAAGGGTTAAGTGGTGCTGCACTGAGAAAGCCGAGATAGACCTGTCTCACCAAAGAACATAGCTCAGCTACTAACACTCCCAATTTTCCCCATTTCCACTGTGCTGTCTCAGCAGAGACTGTAATTGGTCTGGGGGGCTGGAACCTAGCTGAAGCACTTCCCATGTTCTGCCTGAGGGAACCTTAAATATGTTTACCTCTAAGGCGGGTGTGTTTGTAACTCCACTGACAACACATAAAATTTCTCAAATGGTTTTTTTTCAGTTGAGTTTTGCTAAGCTCCTGGGTTTTTTTCTTTTGAGTCTAAGTAAGCTGGTCTGGTCAATGGCTTGAAAGGAGTTACTCCACCACTCCCAGCTTCCGATGCAATACCTAATACATCATATTTAGTGTCATGCACAGTTGGTTGTTCAGAGAGAAGACTGCAAAAAGCCCCTGAATTCAAAAAGTGGAAATTTAAGCTTAGTATCTGCATAAATTGAGATGTATAATTTTTTTTCAACTAATACTTTTACAGAAAATATGTAAAAAACAAAACAAAACAAAAAACCAACTGATCGAATGATCATGTCTGTTCAACCCCTAATAGAACATTTTGTTATCAGAAAAATAATTCTGTTCTTTGCAGGGAGCTGAAGCAGGTGGTCTGAAATAACTATCCCTCTGATATTATAAGTGATGCCATTAGATGGGAATGGGATTTTAGAACTCTACAGCTGTGTCTTGATAGTAAGTGATTTATAACAGAGAGAAAAAAAGGTGATGCCAGAGAAGTAAAGCACATGGGCCCATGACAGTTGAAATGCTACATACTCTGATAAAAGATCTCATCTTATAGTGAAAGTGACTGTTTTGTCATTGTGAAACGTGGCACAGCACACAGTGAGAAAAAACAAAATTTAACCTTTGCTTTTCACCTTACACACCGTGCTGCAGGAGGCAGCTATTTAAAGCAACCAGGGAGCAGTGATGGGGATGGTACCTTGCTCAAGGTTATCTCAGGGCAAACTACTGGTCTGGGATTTGAACCCACAACCTTGCAATCCTGGTGCAAACTCACCCTTGCACTTGATGCTGGCCCTGCCCATGAATTAAGTTGGTTGCCATCCATATTACAAAAAAGTTGCCAAAGGAACCTTTAATACTGACAATGAGCCTCAGTCAGATTTTATTTTGTCAAAGTGTATGATTAAATCTCTATTATACCAAATAATATCTTTTGGAACATTTATTTTTTTTAGATTTTACAGAATCACACATTACTGTTTCACTTCTCAGTAAGCCTACAATGTGCTCTTTCCTTTAAAACTGTTCAAGTATGCTTTAACAGGATCAGCTTTCGGACCGGCAATTTAATTTAAGTTTCTGGAAACCTGATGGTGTGAAACAGTGAGCAATATTCAGATATTTCATAAACTTAATATCTGCTGTGCCAACTTCATAAATAGTGGATTTGTTAGTTTAAGACTGCATACAATGTCCTGCACAGATCATCTCAAGCATCAGCATATATGTTTATAGCTACAGTTTATTAGTGGTGTGACATGTTTGCAGCTAAGCCAGGAAGCTCTAGTCTAATTGCAACGATTTTGTGTTTACCAGCAAGATTCAGCTGCTGTACTACATGTGAGTAATGTGTAATTGCTTCTAGAGAAGGCTGAATGGCCTTAAGAGAAAAAGGTGGATTCCCTTGTATCTGGGTAATGTGACCACTTCACATCAGAAAGGTTCAAACTGGTCAAAAACACATTAAGGTCAAAGAGTGCATTGTGCTAAAAGACTTACATGAACCAATGCGCAAATCTAAAACCACAATCATGTCACCTACAACCATCAGATCACATGATTCAAGATTCAAGAACTTCATTTATTCAATAATTTTATGTATATAGACCTAAGACTTTTGCGGAGAAAAATGGAAAAGGACAAATTGTAATAGACTGTTCACCAAAGCTAAAAGTTCCCCTCGAACAGATGTGCAAAGGAAAGATATTGATGTGTGTAGATTCCTTCACACTAGAATTTTTCTCCTCTTCATTTTAGATCTTTCCAGGATGAAGCCATGACTTAATACATTTTGTCTTGACACAAAAAGTACTTTCAATTGAGATTTAAAAATAAAATACTAAGTCATATTACTCAATAGTCTTTTATTTCTAAAGTCAGATTGGGCTGTGACAGTAAGTTAAAGTGAACTTAAACAGTTTCATTCCGTTCTTATTTCAAAGCCGCTCCACTTTTGCCAACCAGCAGCTTTTTCTGAAGCTAAAATTAACTTACTTGATGAGTTTAGTTTGCTCGAACTACTCACGTGTCGTCTTTTTGTTGATTCATGAAGTTCTTGGCTTCTATTACAATTTCAGATGACAGCTGTCGGCCTTGATGTGTCACCCACAGGGTGGCAGGGTAGATCAACTTGGAAATCCTTTTTGCCTAAAGCTCTTTATGGACATCTTTGAGCACTTTAACCTTTTGATTGGTGATTCTGTAGAGAGCTGCAAGTTTTGTTCTTTTTCTGCCTTAGCCCCATGTTCCTTCCAGCCCTATTCTTTTGCAGAATGGCCTGTGGATTTTGGTAAATATGACATTTAAATATCAAAATAAATGATTGTTGGACTTCTTTCATGTAACTTTGGTAGATTCAGTGAGGTCTCTTATTTAATATTTGTCCAGGTCTGAGTGAAGGAACCTATTTCAACAGCATGCAGAAACTGATTCATTTCTTTACTTCTTGGTTTGATGCTGATTTCACTATTTGCATGTTGTTTTGTCTTCCCTGTTCGTCTAATGCTGCCATTTTCACCTGCAGCACAGCCACATTAGACAACATTACCACACCCAAATCTCTTTTCAGCCACTTTGTTTCTCATTGAATGTGGTCCAGTAAGAAATCTGGGCCTCTGACTGCTACAATATATTACATCAGATCCTTTTGTACAGCATTACTGAGTCCTTGAGACCTATCAAAGCTGTGTTAACCACTTTCTCTACCATCACCTTAACATATTGTTGTTGCAGCTTAAGTGCTTGTAGAATAAAGTTGGAAAGCCTCAGTTGGGTATTTCAAAGATTTAATATACATATACCCTATATATACATGGGCCATACACTTGCAAGATGTTTTTTGACATCCCATTCTTATCAACGTGATTTGATCCATATCAGCTTTGCAGCTATAACAACTTTATTTCTTCTGTGTGTCTGAGGGAACATTTGCCCATTTATCCAGAAGAGCATTTGTGAGATCAGGCTGTCAGTTGTACAAGAAGACTGGTAATTTCATTGTTCAATAGTGTTGAGGTCAGGGCTTTGTGTGGAAAATTCAAGTTCTTTTACACCAAACTAGTCCCACCTTGCACTGGGGTGGAGTCATGCTGAATCAGAAAAGGCATTGCATGTCTGACAATTACTTAATGTTGTCAGTGGTGCGACTTGCAGCTATGTAAACCAAGGAAGGTCTAGTTTTACTGCAACCATTCCACGTTCACAGTCTTTACGGTCTTGTCAGATTGAAATGGTCAATTAACTGGATACAATGTCTCTTGATAGGAGAAAATGATAAATGAGAGGAAAACCCTTTGATTGCTCTGAACCCCATACTGAGTGCAATCAAAGATTGCAGCTTTTCACTGTTTAGAATATTTAATGAATGCTTGATTCATGCAGATGGATTCTGCTGTGAGCATTTTGACCAATCACCAATGTATCTGTGGGTGTTTGGCTA
Source organism: Hepsetus odoe (assembly GCA_017165825.1). Taxonomy (NCBI): domain Eukaryota; kingdom Metazoa; phylum Chordata; class Actinopteri; order Characiformes; family Hepsetidae; genus Hepsetus; species Hepsetus odoe. Next base: position 12,549,962 of record CM029385.1, on the reverse strand, counting down.
ATTCACAGTTTTTTCATGATCTGACAAGCGAGAATTAGATCTGTCACGCAATTAAAATAATTAATTGTGATAAAATGCACGTCTCATTTGCTCAGGTTTGACCTTAAAGAAAGATGCTTTGCATTCAAACAGCAGTACATTTTTATTTCTATTTGAGTCTCCAAAAGGTTACCAGAATGTATTTAATACTATCAGTTATTAAATGACAATTTCCATTATGTGTGCATACTGTACATTCTATAGGGTTCTTTTGACAATGTCCAGTTACATTAGACATGTAAAGATATAGTCGATGTGTATATTTTTTATTTTATGACATAAAAAATTCAAATTATTCAATTTTCCTGAGAGAAAGAGAAAAAAAAGGTTTTTGTTTCAAGACATCAAAGACACAAAGGAAGAGGGCCAAGATCTAGCTAGTCTCCTTCAAATGCCAACTCAAGTGTTTGCTTGGGTGAGTGCATTATTTATTGCTGCATCCAGCTTCTGTAAGAGCTGCACAATGCACTGTGCCACAGGAAACATGGTCGACATTAAAGTAGTTGGCAGTGAATTTACAAAAAAATTAAACAAAAAGGCAGCATCACAATACTCAAACCATAGAAGCCTGCTTAAGGAGAAAAGTTATTTTTCCACCATCTTTTAAACCCCTTTTAATGACACGGAGTTGAAAGCCTTTTTTTCTCGATATTAAAAAGAATGTATATTTGTTAGATCCATCGGTATAGATTTTGTTGCAAAGAGGGAAGGAATTTATGGTTCAGAGAACATTCACCCAATTAAAAAGGAATGAAAACATTTCCTCTTATAGCTTCTTGAATCAACATCCTTCTCCCAATATAATCCTTGTCTCTCCTCTGGACATGTCCAAACCAACGTAGCCTTGCTTCTCTAGCTTTGTCTCCAAAACATCTTACCTTAGCTATCCCTCTAATATACTAATTTCTAATCCTGCCCATCCTCGTCACACACTAAGAAAATCTCAGCATCTGTAACTCTGACATATGCAGTTTTCTTTAAGTTTGTACCTTAACTTTTAACATCTTGCAGAAATGTAATTATTAGTTAATAGGGCCATTAACTGTTCCTGGCCTAATGCAACAAAATAAAAACAAAGTTGTCTCAGCTTGCCTAAAACAGCTTTAATATATTAAGTAAAATTGATTTGGAATGAAAAAAAAATAATGAATAATTATTAACGGTAGCAGGTACAGTGTGTTCATTGCTAACAGGTAGTGGAGTATCTTAATGATCCAAGAGCTTGGAGAATTATTATGTTTTCAATAAATGTCAAAGAGGCAGGGTACTTCCCAGCCTCAGTGGGTACCATTGGCAATAACTGTATCCCAAATAAAGATGGTGTATAAAAGTGTCTATTAATTAGTACTGTTTCACACTGAAAATGAGACAAAAACTAACTTTTAAATGAACTAAAAATCCTTCCTGAAATTCAAAACTACTTGAGTCATAACTGGTTCTCTGCATTTAGTATTCTGTTCTTTTAACTAATTTTAACATCATCTAAATATTAACGTGACTCTTAATAATATTTAATAATATTTAATAATACTAATAATAACAGTGTTTTTCATTAGATAGACATAATTTTGCAACTATTCCTTGCAGCTTACAGGTCTTCTGGGGTTTAGGCCAGGAGACTGGGATGGAAATGTGATGTCAATGCTTAATTGTGTGGTCATTAAATAATTTCACTCCCCTGTGCAAAATCCAAAGCTTGCTGGGTTTTTATTAACAGTTTCCTGGTACTTCAAGAGTCGATAATGGTATGTATCCTAATAAGGTTTCCAGAGACATCCCAGGACAAAACAGCACATATTCTTCAGCACACCTAAAAGGATGTTCTTTGCTATAGAATCACTTGCCTTGGGTGGTGCTGAGCCACTCTAAATGGGAAACCAGCAAAAGCTTAGAATCATACAGACATCAATGTAAGTGAATATCATGTTCTATTTATTCAAATTAGAGTGGAAACCACTCCTGAATATCGACTGGTGAGCCGAGTCTTTTTAATCTCATTTTCTTACTTCTGCTCTTGCTCAGATGTGACAAGCATCCTGACAGTGTCCTTCTTACCACATCAGAGAGGAAGCTAGCCTTTCAGCTACTGTAGTTTCTCCTTGATGATGATCCCTGCAATCAGGGGAGGAGAACTCACCATGGCTGCAACACCATCCTTCTTTTTACTGCATCCTACATAACCAAAAAGCTTTGCCATCAAAATATTCCTCCTGTTCTAGGCATGTTCTTTCAACATTCTACATTTTCATTCTACATAATAGCCCAAACTGTTAAACTGAACAAAAAACACACCAGCAGCAAATCCTCTCTGCTTTTCCAGTGACAAATAGCTTAAATGGGGTGGGGTGGTCTAGTGGTAGGGTACTTGCCTGCAGACTTATGGATCAAGAGGTCCCAGGTTCGAATCCCACCTCCAGCACTACCACCACTGTGTCCCTGAGCAAGACCCTTAACCCTGAGTTGCTCAAGGGGGATTGTCCCTGTAATTAGGACATGGAAGTCGCTCTGGATAAGAGCGTCTGCAAAATGCCGTAAATGTAAATGTTAAACATTCATGCATGTAAAGAAAATTAATTAGTATAGTTTAGTATCCTTCTGCAGGATTCACTAGTCAATGTATAAAAGCCTTCATTTGCAAGGTAACTTGATTAAAGGAAATTGAATTCTAAATTAGTTAGAGACATTGAACTTATAATAAATGTATTTCAAATATGTTTGTAATATAAACTGTGACCGAGGGCATATATTTATCTGGGCATCAGAATAAGATGACTTTAAAATGTCAGTCAACCTGCTAATCATAAAATCAAGCAAGTTTCAGCTCCAGCTGAAATTAAATTTTAATTGCTTCTGCCACTCGCTCTGTGAGGTCAGGAGGAGAAAAGCTGCTTATACACGACAAGCAGTGAATCACTACATTTGTCATATTATGCAAATGCTGAAATTTTTCTGGGAAAAAAAAAGAAGAATATGTAGACATGTGTAGTGAATGTAGACATCATATGATTAATTCAAGTATTATCACTTTAAAAAAGAAGCCATAGGAAGTATATTTTTATTCCTGTGAGAATCATCTCTCTGAAATTGAAGAAAGATATCAAAATAATGGGCTACAGGTAATACATTTTCGATAGATAATGATTTCATGGCATGGTAACTGCGAAAATTGCTTTGATTGATCTAAGCCTTGGCTCTGATCTGTTATATAAGCAGAGTATATGATGCAACTGAACTATTATTGCATGGATCAATACTGCCTGTCTTGCAGGCTATTTCACACAGGCGCATGCATAAAGACACACTTACACATACACACACACTGATGACATCTGAAAAAAAAAAAATAGCCTGACTGCATTATACACAAACCTTTTCAGATATAGAGCCATGGCATTTACTCATCATTTTACTGTGATCTCAGTTGAGTGAGGTGAGATGGGGTTTGTGTGCGTGTGTGTGTGTGTGTGTGTGTGTGTGTGTGTGTGTGTGTGTGTGTGTGTGTGTGTGTGTGTGTGTGTGCATGTGTTTGTGTGTGTATTTGTTTGTGTGTGAGTGGTGCCTTTTTTTCACTTCAACAAGAAGTGGAACAAGAAGAGTGTTAAATTTTAGGTAAAACTTAACTTTACTGTAGGGTAACACTCATAAGGTAAACTGTCATCCACATAAGTCTTTCATGACAATTGACATTAACCTACATAGACATCAGACTGAGCATCCGTGACACTTGATGGAATAATCCTCTATAGATGTTAACGTTGTTTAATGTTGAAAATTCTACCTTAACCGGTGAGAAAACCAAGACTTTTGCACCATGAAATACAGGTTCTTCAAAGGTACTTTAAAGATCATTATATGCCTTTTAAGAGAGAAAGAAAAGTGAAAGTACAATGATCAAAAGATGACAGAGACTGTGGGGCCCATAATGAAACAATATACAGAGAAAGAGAATGTGAGAGAGAGTAAGAGAAAAGAGAAGAAGAGAGAGGATGACCAGTACTACATCTGTAGGTACTATCATTAGAACTACATATGCAAGCTCTTCACACACACTCTCATTTACAAACAACAAAGTTGACCTACTCATGGTTAGGCCATGTACAAAAGAGACCAGAAACTAGTTTAGAGAATCATGGTTTTGTTGAAAAACTAGAATGAATATGAGGATTAGGTTTAGGGCTATGATTAGAAAATTCCCAATCCATATAGAATTTATGTGTTTTATGTTCTGAAGAAGTGCAAAAACAAATGTGTGCCTGTAGTATAGAGCAGTGAAAGACAGTAAAAGGTATGGCTATGATCACAAATCATAGCCATTGCTCAGAAAAAAGGCAATCATGGAAGATTGCCTGTAAAAAGTCAGGTGGCAGTAAAGACCCCTTTTGAGACATTGCTCAGTTTCATCTCTCACTTTGCTGAAAGAGGAGGGAGACATTATCCTTACAATTTGGATTTCAGTATATAGAACATTCGACCACTTTGTTTATTTTCTGTTAAATGACCACAGGTTTTCTGAATAGCATTAATGACCTTAAGTCTAAGTTCTACAAGGCTATGGAACAGTAAACAGTATTTTCTAAACTTGGAGAATGAAATAAATTACAGTAGGAATAGCTAAAGTCCAAGTGGATCATTTGCTGCTATCCACAAAGTACTGGTTTTAGTAAAGCATGGTCACTGGGTGTTGAATCATAGCCTTAATTGGGGCAGTGGTGGCCTAGTGGTTGGGGAGTTGGCCCCGCATCGGAAGATTGTGAGTTTGATTCCCTCACAAGTAGGTTGCCCTGAGGTACCCCTGAGCAAGGTACCATCCCCGTCACTGCTCCCTGGGCGCTTTCAATAGCTGCCCACTGCTGCACGGTGTTTGTGAGCATGAGTTAAAAGCAGAGGTCCAATTTCGTTGTGGTTCATGGTGTGCAGTGCTGTGACCTCGCAATGACAAGGGTTGTCACTTTCACTTTTTCACATTAATAAAAGATGCCCTGATGCCAAGTTCTACCTTTGATTTTTCACTACTTCTGAGGAAAAAAATCTTTTGTTTTAAAGTAATCTTTTTTTCTCTTTTTTTTTTAGTTTAATCATACAAAAAAACAGATATTACATTTATGTTTATTGATGACAATAAAAAAGGGCTTTGAACTTATTTATTACCAAGGGTCCTACATGGATTGACTGCGAATTAATGAGTGATTAAACATAACATCCATCCATCCATTATCTGCCGCTTGTCCCAAACGGGGTCGCGGGGGGGTGCTGGTGTCCAACCCAGCGCACACAGGCGAGGACGGGGGACGCACCCTGGACAGGTCGCCAGCCCATCGCAGGGAGGAGCGGGACGGGGACGGCACCTTGCTCAAGGGCACCTCAGGGCAACCCGTTGGGAAGGGGTTCGAACCCCCGATCCTCCGATCACGTGGCTGACACCCTAACCACTAGGCCACCGCTGCCCTACGATTAAACCTAACATAAAACAAAAAAGAAAATATATTTTTTTCCCTTTGATTATCTTTGATTTTTGTAGCAGTGCATTGGAAGACAATGACAAAAAGTAACAATTCAAACCAGTCAGATTTTGTGCAGATTTTTTATTAGCGGCTCCTTTTCAAAGGTTTGCCTCACACAAAGTTTCTTAGATGTGGCTGACTGAACTAAATAGTTTAATTGATTTGCCATTTATTTACTTAGCTAAACTAGACTTTAGCAAAGGTTAGTATTATTATTATGTCTCAAACAGACTAAAAATTTAATTCTGCTGAATAGTGTAAACATAAAAATCTCTATAGTGGTTTTCTTGCCTAACTTTATTTATATTATTGCATTTTTATTGTGTGGTAGTCATGTCATAGATTTTTTCACACTTATCCGGCCTCATACAAACTGCTGTTGTATTGTGCTATAAATGTAGCCCATGTATGTAGTTTACCAACATGTTTAAATTGTACTATATACAAAGCATTGCACACTGAAACAAAATTTAAATGCATTTCCTTATAAAGTGCTGTGTCTTCCCATTGTTCTATAGGATGAAGAACAATGAAGATGGAGAGACTGAATCTGCAAAAACATCTGATTCAAATCTAGAAAAATTTAAGAAGATTTGTGTTTATAGCGTAACCACATATAGCTGCTTTTCTCTGTTCTAAAATGTGTGCATCTGTCAGACAATTTCCCAGGAGCTACTTTGAGTGAAGGGTTTTGCTCTGGGGCTCAAATGGTGTTTGTGTTGAAGATAGGGTGAACCCAGCCTTGAACCCACAAACTCCTTGTCCACAACTGAGTATTCTCTAAGCTACCACTACTCCAGACTCTTAGTCATTGAAACTCTTCTGTGACACTTTTTGTAGCTTTATCCTGTTTTTTTTTTTATGTATTTATTTTATTAATTAATGCAATTAATTTATTAATGCAATCATCAGTATTTAAGTTTAAATTTAAAAAAAAGATTTAAGCAAAATCAAATCAAAGCAATTAAAACATTAAGTTTTTACACAACACTGTTGGTAAATTGAGGAATGTGAGCAGTATTATTTTTCACTTTTTAACAAAAAAATGGCAGAGATCCAAGAAAGGTATTGGTGTGTGATGCAGTGTGTAGCATAAATGCTACTTTTGATAAAAATTAATGTTAATACTTAAGGTTTGATGAATGATGCTTATTGAGCATCTACAATTTCTGGTAATTTGATCAAAGTTATGTAGCCCATGCCTTCCTCAAAGAGGCCTGGCTAATGTAAGATGATTTAATTTTGTCTGGGTTCATGAATCAGTAGTTATTGACATGCCCTTCCCTTAAGCCATGTCTTGCTCTATTCATATCGAGACCAACTTTAGACTACAAACACCTGTGCCTCACACAAACATACATGCCGAGTGAAAACATAATTACTCTTCTCTATTATCTTTATGTCATATATATATATTTATAATCTCTTTTCTCTTTTTTGTCATCAGTCATAGTGAAATTTCGCCTTGTGAAACTGTTCTCTTCATTAAAGCAACTGAACTGACAAGGATGTTCAATGATTTATGTTTTGAACACTATTTTTTTTTTCTCAATTTAATGTCATTTAATAATGCTGGCCTTGAGAACTTTGGGAACTTGTGGTGTGAAATTGTGTCTTTCTTTAGTCTTATTAACACTCTCTTCTCAAATCTTCATGTATTTTTATAAGTACATGGTGAAAAGATGTAATGGAATTGTTTTCAATAAAAATAATGTCTACACACTCATTTTCCCTCACTGTAAATCCAAAAAAGCAATCTAAATCTACCCAGTCAACCTGGTGTCAAAATCATATTTAAAAGCCTCACTACACAGGGCAGCCAATCAGAACAGATATGATTTTAAAAAGTCTTAAAGGCACAGAAGTAAATTCTTTCTAATTTTAAGGGAAATTAGCATTTTTGGTACATAAAGACTCACTATATTGTAGAGCATGGGCCTTTTAACAGTATAAATACATTTTTGTTTCTTTCTTTTCTTCATGCTCTTAAGAAAAGTCATCTCTTTAAGTGTTTCTTATCTTTCTCCCTGTTCATGTTTCAGCTCAGTGAAAAAAATTCCCTCTTTTCACAGCATTTAACACCTCTATATTTTAAAGGCTTGTGTTCTATTTTGCCCCAGCAGTGAGCATGCTCACTTATCACCTCAGGCAGCGTGCTGAAAGGTTTTGGCCTCTTTTATCTTGACTGGCAGCAGTGCTCAAGTCTGGCATCTTCTGGAACAGGATAAAGGATTTTACAAGAAGGATTTTCTCATTTTTGACTCCTTTTCTGCAAAAAAAAAAAAAACGAAAAAAAAAAAAATAACACAAGCATGCAATAAAGCATTCCAGTTACAATAAAAAACATACAAATGCAAAACTCAAATGATTTGTTTAAATCCCGGAAGACATTTTACTGCTGTTTATTTCTTTGTATTGGATAGTTTGTGGGAAAAAGTTCTTTATGGCTGACACATAAGCATGGATTTATCTGCTGTTTAATTTGAGTAGAGTCGCAGTGGGAGAGGGGGTTGTTAGAGTTTATCCTAGCACTCATTGGACCAAAGGCAGGCAAACATCACCAGCTCCTTGCAGGGCAGACAAACAAACACATACACTCTCACACAGTCACACCTCAGGAGCAATTTCCTCCAATCCACTTGAACTGCATTTTTTGGACTATGGGAGGAAAAATGAGCAATCAAAGGAAACTCAATACAGAAATGATCCAGGCTCTCCTCGCTTACTTACAGAACTTATTCACGAGTGTACACTGACACTGTGCAAAATTTTACAGTTAAAGGATTGAAATAGATGTTTTATTTAATATATTTTACAAACTGTTTGTTTGTACAAGAAAATATATTAATAGAATTCTGTTAAAGATCACAGCACAGCCAGCAATAAAGAAAGACTTGTGCATATTCATAAAGTGAAAATCATACAGTACTTTACATAAATCATTAAATGCACATGCTTACTGCAAAAGTGCTAAAAGAAACTTGGTGTGACATCTGGAAAGAAGAAATAGGAAAAGGAAACCTAGTGGTGGTGGCACCCAGACGTTCAGCAATGTATACAGAAGAAGAGGCAAATGAAGAAGGAATGGGATGACCAGAGAAATGAAGAAAGTAGACAGGATACAAGGACATGACGCGCAGTACAAAGAAAGCAGTCGCAAAGGTAAGGTGTTTGGTGAATTTTATGAGAGGTTGGGCAGTATGGAGGGAGAAAAGGACCTATACAGAGAGACAGAGCTGGGAAAGATGTGCAGCAAGTTAGGGTGATAAAGGATAGAAATGGTAAAATACAAATGAGCAGAGCATGTTGAGCAGATGGGAGGAGTAATTGGAGGGGCTGATGAATGAAGAAAATGAGAGAGAGAAGATTGGATAATGTGAGGATAGTGAACCAATAAGTGCAGCAAATAAGCAAGATGGAAGTAAGGGCAGCAATGAAGAAGAATGCAGTGAGAGTAGGGAGTGGCTTGAGAAGAACCTGGAGAGATGAAGATATGCTTCAAAGAGGCGAGGAAGGAAAGTGAGTAGAACCAAGACAGAATACATGAGTGGGAGTAGAGATGGTGAAGGTGGAGTAGTTTACCAAGTAATACTTGGGATCAACACTTCAGAGTAACGAGGAGTGTGAAGAGAGGTGAAGAAGAGAGTTCAGGAAGGTTGGCAGGATGAAGGTTGGAGAGGAGTGGCAGGAGAGATCTGTGACAGATAGGAACTACTCTCACATACTTCTCTGTAACACCTGACTTCCTCATACAAATCCACAGGAGTGACAGGACAAGACTTACAGGATGGTAGTGAGATCAGCTATACTATACAGGCTGGAGATAGTGGTGCTGGTTATAAGACAGGCAGCAAAGCAGGAGGTGTCAGAGTTAAAGATGTTAAGATTTTTATTGGGTATGATGAAGATGCAAGGATTGCAAGTGAGTATATTAGAGGGACAACTCAGGTAGGATGTTTTGGAGACAAATGTAGGGAAGCAAGGTTGGATTGGTTTGGACATGCACAGAAAAGAGACAAGGATTAAATTGGGAGTTCAGTTTCTACATATGGCTCTCTACGTAAGAAAAGGCTCACATACACACAAAGACATGACTGGCTGTGATGCTGTTGCCCTATTTCCCAAGTCTATTCTCACTTGCACACTTTGCTTTGAAAGGGCAAGATAGAAATCTACCATCATGAAGTCCTCATTATCTTGCCTTGCTGTCTGCAGCAATAAGCAGCCAGCTCCTCATTCAAAGGAAAAATGGGGTCACAGCATAAATACTTAGCTGAAATTAAAGTGGAAATGGGTAGATCAGTCTTTTTGGGGAAATTTCTGACAAAGTTCAGAAAACATTGGAAAGTAAACTGATTAACATATAGCATAGACATGTCTCTTCTCTGTACATGTCCAAACCAATGCAACCTTACTGTCACATATGAGGGGTTTCTGGCACGTGTGAGGTGTGTTGGGCACGCTAGAGGGCGCTCTGTTCTGACTGAGCACACCTGACTCAAGAAGGCACAGAGCTCAAGAAGGCACAGGTGTGCCTCATTGGGGCTGACTATTTAAGCCCCGATGAGTCAGAACAGAGCGCGGCTCATTAGTTAGGCTAAGCCTACGCGCAATGGTGGCATTTGGTTGTGGTTTTAGTATTTAGTGACTTGGCATCTTGATTTAGACTGCAGTTCCTTGGTTCTTGGTTTTTGATTAGAACTGCAGTCCTTGCTTCTGGTTTTTGTATATCTGGATAATAAAACTATGTTCCGAACCCCTGGCTCTGCACTGGCGTCCTTCCGGCACCCCGGAACACTTGCTTCTCTAACTCTAACAAGAACTAATTTCTAATCTTGCATCTCAGCATCTTCAACTTTGATACCTTCGGCTCTGCCTCCTGTTTTGCTCTCAGTGCCACCATCTCCAACCCGTACCACACAGCTGGTCTCACTTCTGTTCTGTAAACCTTCCCTTTAACTTTCGTTGGTACCTATCTCTCACAAATCAATCCAGCCTCTCTTCTCCACCCATTTCAACCTGCCTGCACTCTCTTCTTCACCTCTTTTCCACACTCATCATAACTCTGAACTGTTGCTCCTAAGTATTTAGATTTCTTCACCATTGTCACCTTTACTCTTTGTATCCGACTTACTTTCATTCCTCTCCTCTCCTAAGCATATCTCCACCTCTCTAGGTTCTCCTCAAGCTGCTCCCTACTCTTGCTACAGATCACAACATCATGAGCAAACATCCTTGTCCTCGGGGACTCCTGTCTAACCTTGTCCATCAACCTGCCCTTTATTATTGCAAACAAGACTAGGCTCAGCACTGATCCTTGATGTAATTTAACTTCTACTTTGAATGCATCCTTCACTCCTGCTGTCACCACTATCACCACGGTCACACTGCCCTCACATACTTCTCTGTAACACTTGACTTCCTCATACAAATCCATAACTCCATTCAGGACACCCTGTCATACTCCCTCTTTACTGCCCAGCCTCTCATACAATTCACCCTACACATTCTCTTTAGCCTTTGCCATTGCTTTGTTTGCCCTGTGTTTGTTCATGTACTTGTATCCTGTCTACTTTCCTCATTTCTCTGATCATCCCATTTTTTTGCTCGTTTCTTCTTCCACCACAACTAAGTTTCCTTTATCTCCTTCTTCCGTCCTGATGTCATACCGAGTACATTTCTAGCTGTCTGCCTTACCATTTCTGCAGTAGTTTCCCAACAATCCGGTAGCTCTTCAACACCTCCCAATGCCCGTGTTAACTCCTGCCTGAATTCCACCTTGCAATCCTCTTTCAACTTCCATCACTTGATCCTCGACTCTGCCCTCACTTTCCTCCCCTTCTTGACCTCCAAGGTCATCCTAAAGACCACCGCCCTGTGCTGTTTTGCTACACTCTCCCGTCACTACTCTGCAGTCTTCAATCTCCTTCAGACTGACCTTCCTGCAAAGAATATAATCCACCTGTGTGCATCTTCCTCCACTCTTATACGTCACCCTGTGCTCCTCTCTTTTCATAAAATAAGTATTTACTACAGCCTTTTCCATCCATTTTGAAAGATCTATTACCATCTGTCCTTCAGCTTTCCTCTCCCTGACACCATACCTTTCCATAACCTCCTCATCACCTTTTCTCCTTTTTTGAAGTTTCCCAGTGGTGATCAGTGCAGAAAGGACATTTTTGTGAAACGTGTCCTTTCTGCACTGATCACCACTGTCCCTTCCCTGGGAATACTCTCTATCACTCCATCTAACTCACTCCAGAATTCTTCTTTCCCTTCCATACAGATATGGACTCATGGGCTTACAGATATTTCTTCAATTGTAATATGTACATTTTTGAAAAGAGAACCACAAGATGTTTTTTTTTTCTTGCACAACCTTTACTTCAATAATGTAACATCTTTCCTTATATATCCTTTATACATACATTTACCAAGTAATAAACAATGTCCCCATTCATCCAAACAAAATTCATAGGTTTAACAATGAAAATAGAGGGCAGTGGGTTAAACAGTTATATGCTGCAGCCCAACATATCAGACTTATCTGAGTTCATGCCCTGTCATTGCATACAACTAAAGCTAGATTACCTTTTAACAAATTCCACTCACTAGATAACAAGCTAATTTAAAAAGTCATTTGCAGCTTCTGTGCACAGGTCACTTCCATTTATATTGTGATATTATATTATGGCTCTGAAATGATGCATACAAAAGCATCTGTCTCCATACAAACTGGACTGATGCTTGCTTACATTCTAGCCGTCTATGTAATATGCTAAGCAAGTCACTCACTGAAACGTGATTTATACTTATTCATACATACAGCCATACTTTCTTTAGTCTGTGCCTACTTGTATTGCATTATTCCATAAAAGGTTATTCTTTTTTGAGCTTGTTAAACTGAGTATAAACATTAAATTTTACAATGGAATTGAGGATTCTGTAATGCATTCCAATTGTCCAAGCTATTTTTAAAATAATTTAAAGATGATTAATGAGGATTCAATTGGATAATTAATTAGCCATTAAACAAGACAGAGATTTTGTCTTTAATAAAAAGGTCAGGAGGTTTCGAAAGCATATCATACTTTAGATAAAATCTCCAAATTGGTCCAGAAGCAAACAAGAAAGAAACCAAACCTAGATGATGTTTCCTTAGCTTGGTTTTGATTAATACAACATCAACTACATTTTAACAATAAAAAGAGAAATACAGTAATGTTAACAATGCAGAACAGGCCCAAGAACATTTACTTATTTTCCTCATCTGCTGATCTTTCTAGGGTCATGGATGATGCTGGATCTGGTCCCAGGCAGAGAAACACCCTTGACAGACCTTCACAGGGCAGACACACAGAGAGACACACTCATACCAACAGTCACATCTACGGGGAGATTTGGTATCTCCAGTCCAAGTGACATGCCTGTGCTTGGATTGTGGAAGGAAACAGAAGCTTCCATGAGAAGACCCAAGCAGACATAAGAAGAACATGCAAACCAAGAACCTTTTCACTGTAAGGCAACAGTGCTACTGCAGGGTGCTGGTCAAAAGGCACAAAACGTATAAACAGTTAGAATTCTTATCTTGTCTCTAAGCTTAAATAAAGAGTGTTACATGTCAAATTTGACATCTAAAACATGAAAATAAAGTCAATGGATTCCCAGAATCCAAACAGCACAATTTAGAATCTATTGATTAAAATTTAGAATGCTATTAGAAACTCATAATTTGAAATACATTTAATAAATACATTTCAAAACTTGTAGGGGGTTTTTGGTATGTAGTGGTTAGTATCAACCAAAAGTAGTCCAAGGAAGGACAGCAAGGACAACAGGATTATGGGGATTTAAGGCTCACTGATGCATATTAAGAGTGAAGGGCGTCTCCCTTCCTTCCTTTTGATACAGTGGCTGATGAGTGACACTGGAAGTACATTAAATCATAAAAAACAAGAGAATCTGACTGCTTTGTTCCTCTTTCTGTATGAGAAAGAGGAGAAAAGCTAAAATTAATTCTCAGTGGGCTACACATTAAAGGCAAAGGGGGGGAATATGTAATCAATATTAAGTGAAAATCTAAATCTATGGTTGAGATCATAAAAAATTGACTGTGATATTCTGAATACCAAAATCAATCACCAAAGCTAGAGAATTATTATAATAAACAATGTCAGCTGCAGCACTGAGCTCTAAGACAATTATAATGTATTGATCAGAAAGCAATAAATCATTAGTGACCTTTAAAAATGCACGCAGTCGGTCCAGGGCATTTTTGTCTGCAGTTTTTGGGGGAAATTAGTCTTTTGAAATAAATTGAGAATGAATAGGACAATCAGCATCAAGGTGTCTTTTAACATCAAATCTTTACACTATATTGTTTTTACAGACATTTTACCACAAAATTGCTTCTTCAAAACATGTAGTATAATACAAAAGATAATCCATGTAAACAATCTTATGTCTTTCATGCTTTCTGTGTAATTTGTTTTTACTACATACAAAGCAAAATTTTAGTGGAAAGCAGCCCTTAATTCAAGTGTGTCTTTCTAGTGTGTGGGACATTTTATTTTGGAAAATATAACTTTTGGAGATCAGAAAGAGTATTTATAGTTACAATTATATTGACTAATTCTAAACATACACACTAGAGGAAATCAAATGATTAAATAATTTTTATAAGAAACATAATTGCATAAATGAAAATGTTACTTGAAATTCTGCAGCTGTCCCATACTAAACACTAAAGACCGATACCAAGATTGCTGAGCCCTACCCCTCCTTTTTGTTTTGAGAAATTTGGCTGTGAGAAATGGCTGCCCAATTGACCATGGAAAGTGACTTTATTCTAGCTAATCAAGCTAATAATAATATTCATCCTTACACTTTAATTACAGTGCTTCATAAGAATCACTTAAAGTTTCTGGTAGTTCTGGTGTCCCATTAGCTAGATAGATCACATCACATCATTATTGCTGATATGTGCATAATTCCTGCACTTTACCATATATCATGTCATTTTCTTCCTTTTGATGGCAATCAATAATGTAAAATAAATTATGTCCTGCAATGAGCTTTACCTCTCCTCTAATATCAATGCAGAATAATAGAGTTGCCCAGAGAGCACTGGTAGTGCTCTGATAATGAAGCCATGCTCTGATTTATTTGGTGAAAATGTCTAGTACAGCATGTTGCATCAGTTTGCATTTAAAACCATTGATAAATTGATGATGATGCATTTGCTTCTTGAAGGGCTCTCCAATTTCTGAATTGGAAATCTTTTCCTGTCTAACACAGAGGTGCAAAGGGACACTTGAAAACAGGGCTTAGGGTTACAAATAAACCTCTAAAACTTTTTAATCTTTTTAAGCTTCCTTTCAAATATCGCACAGAAATGGTTCTGAGGATTAAAATGCATCGCTTTGGCATCGCTCAAGGAACTGTATCAGCTTTGTGGTTGTACATAAATGCACTAGGACTATTAACATGCAACCCTCTGACAGCCCTCAGTAAATCAGTGGACTCAGCATGTAAACTGGGGAAAAAGAACCATCATTCAATGTAGGATTTTGGGGGGGCTGAAATTATATTTTCTGAATAAAAGCTGATTGCACTTTGCCTGGAAAAAGCACCAAATTGGTTGCAATTTTCAACTCACCTTGTCCCAAAGCATTTTTGGTAGTGCAGTTTATTAGTGGCCTATGACGCAGCGTAATGGTCATGGCAGACATACATCAATGTGGCATCATCAAAATGAAAAATAAGAAGGTGCTGTTTATTAAAAAAAAAAAACAAAACTGGGAGGAAAAATATGCGCTTCATGTCCCTAGATAGTATGGCCCTGCTGGAATGGGTTTGACTATTTTCTGAAGTTCTGAACACTGATGCATCAGTCTGTCTTTCAAATCTGTCTGCCAATGTATCTCCATAAAACATCACATAATAGAACACAAAGACAAAAAAAAGGACACTTTCCAAAAATCTGTGTTCAGTAGGTCCATTATTAAGGCTGCATACCATGTAAACACTCGTATAATGTTTTTTGAAATCACAGAATTAAAAAAAAAACTGAATCATTGGTTTATCAACTACAGACTACAGTGAAACTAGTTTAGTGGACTAGTGGACAGTAATAGATCAAAGGACATTTCTACTGACTATTTCCTAAACTAACCTAATTCCATTTTATTATAATTTAAGCACTATTAAACAATTTTTTTTTAACTTCAAAGACAGTTAAAACTATCTCCTGGAAATACTGAACATTAACTTGACTTCACTTTTCTCTATGTCTCTACTAGTTTCTCCATAACAGACATCATTGTCAATACATGCATCCAAGTCCCTGCCTATGGTGGAAAGCTTGATAACATGTCCTTTCTTCTCCACTTTCCTTAATTTGCATTGCTCTGGTAGAAAAGTGGATCCGCATGCTCATAGGTTTTGCCAATGTATTTACTGAGGCAATGGGCTACAAATCAGGCCAGGCAGAGAGAGAGAAAAGCTATGCAGCCTGCCTTTCTTGGCAGTTCATTTTGTTACATCTTTTATTTCTGTCATGTGTGGTATGCACTAATGGAAACAGCCAGGGATCTTTTCTGTGAGTTATTGTTCCAAGCCTTCAGGCTGAAATTGGTCTTGATGTTGAGATTGTGTGCAACAAAATACAATAAAACCTCAAATACATGAAAACCAGTACAACAAGCCTGTTTTAAAATTGAAAATAGCTGCCTAAAATTTCTATTTAAGAACAGTAACAAAGTACTTTACCATATTAATAATTGCAAATGTCACTACAATTTTTAAATTATTGTTGAAATTAAAGTTACCAATAAATGTCCCTGTAGTTGTAACTGAACTAATTAATATTCACAACGTGAAACACAAAGCACATTTTGATTAAATCATCTAAGTATTTAATTGATGTATTATTTAATTTAATGTATTCATCCATTTAAAAAAAGGGGTATGCATTATTGTGTATTCAGGGGAATTCAGTTTGAACCTCATTTAGATTTTTAGTTTGCTATGAAGCATCAAAATGCTCTTAGTTTGGCGCTTAAAAGCTAAAATGTATGTTTTTGTACAAGGTCACACTTTGTTTCATTACAAGAAGAGCACTCAAAGTGGAGCGTGGCAACCAATGTTTCATGAAAATGCTCTTGACCGACTTAAAGTTTATTTTTGAATCCTCACTTGTGTGTGACCCAGCCTCATTCAGTGGTCTGAGAAAGCACTGCATCTCCAGGATATGGTACCTAGTTACCTTGGTGACTTGGTCAGCAGTGCATTTAAGCATGGTTGCTGCGGAAACACTTGGAAGGCTTCCCATCTGTGTTGTCAACCATTTTAGTGCAGTTAATGCTGCTCTGTGCCACTTGCCATTATGTCTCTGAACAGGTGCTCTAAAATTACACAAGAAAACCTGTATCATGTTGCCAGCAACATTTATACCAGGGTGATACAAAATAGAACAACTGACATAGTAATTTTGATAATTAAAATAATACGAAATGCTTCATGCAGTATTAAGATAGTGTGGGATATCCTTTTATACATGTTCCACTCATTATCCAAGGACTCTGCTTTATAGAACAGCCAATGAGCTGTACATTTACAGGTTGTGAAAGGTGAAAGTGACTATTCGTGTCAGCACAGCACAGCAAAATTGGACTTCTGCATTTAACCCATGCACACAAACACACACCGTGCAGCAGGGGGCAGCTATGAAAGTGCCTGGGGAGCAGTGACAGGGACGGTACCTTGCTCAAGGGTACCTCTGGGCAACCTACTGGTAAGGGGTTTGAAAGGGGTTTCCGATCCTGTGGCCAACTGCCTAACCACTAGGCCACCGCCTGCAGCCTCTCTGTTACTGCATTTACCTTGTTCTACAATGGTCAGTTCAGAACATATTCTAAAGAACTGATGCAAATTTACAGCATCATTACTATGTTAATCTACTATATTCCTACTATGGTAGTGTGCAATTGAGAGAGATAGTATAACAGTGACAATTTTTATGTACCAGCATGTAAAAATCAAGCTCTTGCTACCTAAAGCTAGCTAGTAATATTTGTATGTGCTTGTATTTGCAATATATGTGATGCAGCAAGACAGCTGATTGTGTAAACATTAGAATAGATGAGAGCTCTACTAAAAAGGGGTGTGGGAAGAAATGTTTGCCACTGTATTTAGAAATATAGCATATTGTTGTTATTTATTTAAGGAGTGTGTGCACTGCAAATCAATAGAAAACCACCAAAGAAACTGCTGCCTGCAAATTACAATATTCTATACATTATTTTTTTTTACATTGCAGGGTCTTCATTTGACCAGATATTATTTGAATGAAGCATGAAACCCAGCACAACAGTGACACTGACTGTGCTAAACTGAGTGTGTCACAGTTCAGTAGGATTAACTGGCGACTGCAAAGCATCAGAACATTGTTTTTCATCTTAAGTGAAGTGAAAGTGAAAGTGACAACCCTCGTCATTGCGAGGTCAAAGCACAGCAGACAATGAACCACAACAAAATTGGACCTCTGCATTTGGACCATACACACTCAAACACCGTGCAGCAGTGGGCAGCTATTGAAAGCACCCAGGGAGCAGTGATGGGGACAGCACCTTGCTCAACACCCTAACCACTAGGCCACCATTGCCCCGAAAGGTCCCCGAAAGTCCCCAAAAGATGAATATAAAGAACAGGACCAAGATTGTTCTTCACAGTTTTCCAACCATTGACATGTAATTCCACATGCATTTTACATGTGATTTTATCCAGAGCGTTACGCATTGCCTAATGAAAGGGGAAGTCTTGCTAAGGCTACTTAATGGTAAGGGCTTTGCATGTGAGCTCAGCTGGTGGTAGAGAGGGTAGAAGCAGGCTATCCCAATGCTATCACCATCCATAAACTGCAGATCTGGCGATTGGGAGTAATCATGTTTCAACACTCGATGAAAAATAAAGAAGCAAAATATTTGTATGCATTTTTTGTGTATTTTATTTTAGGAGCCACTTAATGCCAAACCAAAAATTTGTTCAAACTATCTGTTGTGAAAAAAAGCAATCAAACTATATGGCAAAAAAATGCCCAGCAAAGTGGTGCTACAAGAGAAGAGTTTCAGTAATGTGGGCATGGTGAGTGCGTTCTGGTTTCATGGAATTGTGCTGTCATGACCTCTGTTTTGGAACTGAGATGCAAAGGTGATGATCACGAAATTGTCAAAAGGTGAAATACAAGGTGGTAATAAGATAATCATTTTGGCATTTGCCATGAAAGCCAGGGATAGATCAAAGGTTTGTGTGTGTGTGTGTGTGTTTACTCATGTCTGTTTGTGTGTTTGCTTAATGTGCAAGCTAAAAAGATTTAACTTAATGTTTTTATTTCCTATTTTTCTTACATTCTCTCTGCATGTAATTGCTCTTTCCAGTCTTATCATTTTGACCATCATTACATCTCTGAGAGCAGGAGTTTGAATTAAAATGCTGTAACCCCACGGTCAAGCATGGAAAACGCGAACAGGCACAATGTTGGCTGGAAAGAGTTCCCCGGAGACTGCATTGTAGATAGTGAAGCATATTATTATGCTTAGTTCACAGTGGCTACAACAGAAGGGGTCTGATCATTACAGATTAAAGCAGATTAATAACAAAATAATAAATGAATTCACATTTATTTAAAATAAATGCTGTAAGTGATATGTGTGGAAATGCAAACAGCCTCAGTTCAATAATCTCTGTCAGTAGTCAGTAATCTCTGGTCAGTGTAAACCAAAGCAAGGCCTGGTCATTTATATGGCACATTAGTCATTGAATTGTACATAAATTAAAGTAAACAGAACAAATAAGGATGTCTAGAAATTGCTGAAAGTGTTAAAGGCCTATAGAAAGTGGTAAAGGCCTCTAAAAATAAATGCCTTTAGTCTGGATTTAACCTTCCCCGGTCTAAAATGTCATATAAAACATCAGAAAAGGTGCTTATACAACAAAGGAGTGCTGTAATCAGACTCATACCTTTGTTTTCCACAAAGGGTAAAGATATGCTGTTCCACAAAAGGGGGGTTTAGTGCAATGTATCCCTTTCAAAGCTGTGGAATCCAGCTTTGAACTGAATTTTTGAAGGCTTTGTTCAAAAATTAATAATGATAAATCCAGAATGTGATTATTTCTCATTTACTCAGTGTTGTTATTGTTAGTATAGTTGTTAGCCACCACTTACATTCCCATGGTGCCTTGAGTCTGTCAGCAAATCAAAGGCTTTGTTTCTGTCTGGATTTATGTGTGGCTGCTCTGATCACAAACGGATTGAACAATGAAATAAAGTGTGATCAATCCTGGTCAACTATCTATGGATTTATACTACTAGGCAAGCAATCAAAGTAATTTTCTTAACGCATACAGCATTTCTTTTTGGTTCCCTATAACTGACAACTCTCTAAATAACAAAAATCTTAGAAGATTATCAGGGGAATTGAACAATGATTTAATTTTGACATTATTCTATTTGGGCACCTTCATCTTGAAAAGTGATGTGAATTTCACATTTCATGTGAAGTGCGAACATCAGTGCTGACCAGTACAAATGAATTGTGAGCTGAAAATGAGAAAACATATTATTTATCACATTTAGAGCAAATTTTATATTTATAGTTTAGGGGTTTATAGGCAAGAAGCAACACTAACAGGCCAGCATTATTAATGAGGTAGCAATAATACTGTAATACAGTTTTGATGACAGGATTATAAACAAATACGTATAATAATAATTTTTTGTTCTGTGGCTCTACAAGAACATGTCAAGTGTAGTTTTGATAGCAGAGGTTGCAAGTAAGAGTTTCTTGAGAGATTAGTTCAGTTTCCTCAAGAGATCTTTCAATTAGTGTGTTAAAAGGATGAATTAAAAGATCATCCATTTCTGAGTCAGTTTATTCATGTGAGCACTGCGAGAGTCAGTGATGCTCAGTAGAAATTGTACACAAATGAGCAGTTAGCTGAAAAAGAGAAGTAGAAAAGCTTTCAGCTTTGCGCTGCAAAATGAAATGTTTACTGTAAAAAAAAAACAGCAACTCAACATGAAAACCAGAGAGATGTCTAAGAAGGAAATCTCATTTTGAAACTAAAAAAAAAAATAGTTTTGACAAGCATTGAATAGAACTTTTTGGAATGCCCTGCAAACAAACATTAGAGCTCTTTTGTGAAGCACAGTGGAGGAAACGTCATGCTGAGGTTTGCATGGGTACTGAAGGGTACCTCAGGGCAACCTGCTTGTCTGGGATTTGAACACATGATCTTCTGATTCTGGGGCAAACGCTCGAACCACTAGGCCCCAGCTGCACCACTACTACATTGCAGAAAACATAATGTCTTGTGTCTCAAATTATGGGCTTATGCTATTAACTACCACAAGATGCATTTCTTGTGATGACGTGAATGTCACACACCTGCAATATTTCCAGGACAAATGTTTGGCTTCAGCATTTATTGTTTGCTTATTCATTTTCTCTCTCTCTCTCTCTCTCTCTCTGGGGTGTAAACATTTATGGGAAAAAAGCATTTGGAAACACTAAAAAAAGACACTACAGTGTATGAAAATACAAAAATATGTTCCGATTGAAATGTTGTATCAGAGGTTATAATAGCTAAATTTATACACTGGTCATAACCAATGCCTATATGAGATGTCAACATTTCAGGAAGAGCCTGGCATTATAAAATATAGTGTAAGCACAAAATGACCAGGTGTTGTGCATTGTAAAACTGACATGCTCAGGAAAAGGAAAAAGCCGTCTGTTCTTCCATGTAAATTTCTGACCTGATAAGCAGGCTTTGGTAATATTAAACTTCTGTTATTTGCTGGTCACCAGATGAGCAAATATGGGCTTGTATGGTATTAGTATTAATAAAAGGATGGAGATGAAAAGAGGGATATTGTATATCTCTCATAGGGCTGGATTCGGCGATGTGGAAAAGCAGGCACACTTATCTGATCTGATCTACCCGTGCCTGATGAAAGAGTTATCAGCTTTAAAAATAGATCACATTAATTAAGTTGCTACGCAAAAGTCATGTGGTCTTGTCTAATGCTCATCTTCATTGATTGGAAGGTGTTGCAGTGCTGGAAGTCACACCTCATGTATAAGCAAAGGCATTCTAGTCTACTTCAGGTGAGTCTCCCAGCATGCTGCTCTGTTAACTGAAAAGACTGCTGCCTTTAATTACCTGTCTGACTGACAGTGGCTCTTCAGAGAGTTGACCTTGGTGCTCTTTTCATGGCCAGCACCTGCTGGTAGGCGTGGGCACATGCTCTTTGCGGGCACACCCCTCAGTCTCCGAACGTGGTTAGGAATAGATTCTGAATGCCAAGCAATTACCATCCGAAAACGGCACCCTGGGACCAGCAACTGTGCCTGTCTATGCCTAATCACACATCATTTGCCAACCGTTTTTCATTCCCCCTTCACCTTCTCTCCAAGTTTTCACACCCCTCAACTAGTAAAGTGTGTTTTCTTTGATCTGCTCAAAATCCTTTCTTGTTTTCTTTGTAAAGAAACAGAGGACCTTGCAAAAAATATGTAATATTCATTAAAGGAGTGCTGGCATTTAGAAACTAAGGTAAATAAAATGATGTGCAGCTCCTCTCTCTCTCTCTCTCTCTCTCTCTCTCTCTCCCTCTCTCTCCCTCTCCCTCTCTCTCTCTCTCTCTCCCCCTCCTCCTCTCTCTTTCTCTCTCTGTGCCCCCTCTCTTTGTTATCCTTATCAATTTAAAAAATTTGCATTTAATATATTAACAATGAATATATTATTATGTATACATATATAAAACCTAAATTTCACAAAACACATTGAATTTGAAATTCTTGTCATTCATAAAAAAAGGTTCATAAAATGGGGCATATTGTGTTCCAGATGGTAATGGCTTTATACATAGCAGATCTGCACCCTCCCACTTTTCTGTCTCCTTACTTAGTAGACTATGTTCACCTCTTACAAACCCAAAATTGTGAGTACAGACAACTTAGACATTTACAGTAACATACAGCACTGTGCAAAAGTTTTAGGCAGGTGTGAAAAAATGCTGTAAATAAAGAATGTTTTCAGAAATATAAATAATGATTGTTTATTTTTATCAATTTACAAAATGCAAAGTGAGCAAACAAAAGAAAAATCTAAATCAAATCAATATTTGGTGTTACTACCTTTTGCCTTCAAACCAGCATCAGTTCTTCTAGGTACACTTGCACAATGTCAGGCATTTTGTAGGATTATAGTCGGTGTATGATCAACCAGTTTTACCAAACAGGTGCTGATGATCATCAGTGTCACACGGAGGTTGAAATACAGTCATGTTTGGAACAACCTACCAGCTGAGTTCCTTCAAAAACTGTGTGCAAGTGTACCTAGAAGAACTGATGCTATTTTGAAGGCAAAAGGTGGTCACATCAAATATTGATTTGATTTAGATTTCTCTTTTGTTCATTCACTGCATTTTGTTGATCGATGAAAATAAATGATTAACACTTCCATTTCTGAAAGCATTCTTTGTTTACAGCATTTTTTCCCACCTGCCTAAAACTTTTGCACAGGACTGTATATTCTTATTAAAATGCATTGCAGCCTCTCATCCTTTCTGAGCCATGAGCCTTGCAGCATTATTGAGCTCTTTTAGCTTAGGCAGATCTTTGTGGCTACTCCTGACCAGACTACTAAGCAATAATAAAGGTAATAAGGATAAAACTAGCACCTGTGTCACTAGCACTATAGAGGCAGGGGTAAGAAAGAGGAACATCTTCTGATGTTTGATATTCCTTGACCCATTTTCTTTTTGTTCAAAATAACTCGCATGATAGCTGCCCATCAAGTGTGACACAAAGCAAATTTGCCTTTCAAACCAATTTGGTAGATGAGCCTCTGGATGGATGTTGCACAGGATAATGGTTATTAGTGGCATTTTCAGCCATGGATATCTTATTCTGGGTTGTGCTACATTCACAATAAGTTTTTTTTTTTTTTTTTTTTTTACACATATTTGGTCAAGTAGTAGCAGGAGTTTGGAAAGCAAAGTTACTTACAGAAAATTAAATTATTTGATGCAAAATACGCAGTTGTATCTCACACAATAGACTGGCACTGCATTTATCCAAAGCATAAGGCATGTCACTAGTAAATGCTGAAAAGGGTTGTGGCAGCTGGGCAGCTGAGCATCTGGGGAGGAAAATGATTGGATAAGTAGATATTCATTCTGTCAGACAAAAGCCATATGCAACTACTTTCTTCAGTAATGACTAATGGTCTATAGTGTCCAATGTTGCACAAAAGTCAAGTTAAACCAGCTGTCTCAATCACAGACATAACTTTCTGATCACATTTTGGGTCATTTAAAAAAGCAATATTGGTAGCACAATGGTAGCAAATGCAAAATAAGAGTAGGGACAAAGTAAGGAGAAACCTTGTGTAGTGTCAACTTCAAATTTTTACAGGTTGAAGTTCAAAAAGAATTGCCTATTTTTTTAAATGACATACAATCTTCTTTATGGAAGCCAATTTTCTCTCTCATTATTTTAATCAATAAAATGATAATTGAAACATCATTTGCTTTTATTAAGAACATTTTACCTACCTCAATGAAATCAGGGTCTGTCCAATACTTCATTCATTTATTCAAGCTAAGGAAAAAAAAAAGTTTCCTTACCTTGGCCATGTCTCTGAGAACTGAACACTTCTGGGCACTCCAGCTAGGTTCTGAAATATGACTGGATGATCTGAACTGGATGATCATGGATTCCTGGTAGCTTCTCTTTAGATTTTTTTATCTTTGGCAGTTCATTTGTTCATGTTTCTTGCGACCCTGTTGACTATTTGCAGCAAACCGTTTGATGGTTCTGTGATCACGTCTCAATGTCTTAGCAATTGTGTGCTGCATACCTCTGAAGTTCTCAGAGCCAGTTCTACTTTCCATTTGCCTGAGGAAAAAAAGCTGCCTAATAATTATGCACAACTTGATTTAGGGTGTTGATATCCTTAGGCCACACCCCCCCCCCCCCCCCCTCATTACACAAACACACACCATCTGATTTGCTTAAATCCCATTAAAATTCAGGTTTATATAGCTTGGAGTTGGAATATATGCATAAAAATAATGATATGGTGAAAATACTCACGTCCATAATAATTGTGGACAGTTTATACCTGAAATTCCAGTTCTTTACTTGAGTAATTTTAATGATAGGCTTTGTGCTTTGAATGCATGCATTTCCATGGAAACAAATGAAGGCTTGGTTCCAAAGCTATGCTGCAGTGTGTATAGCTGGTCTTTTGGAATATGAAGTTGTATTTCAGACTCTCAATGACTGAAACACACAGTTATTATGTGGATAAATAAAAGGACTATTCTGTCATGGGTCCAATGGAGGGCATGCAAATATGAAGTGTTAGGAGCAGTGGCCCTTTAGCAGGGCATGATGGAAGAGCTCATGGGGAACAGACAAATGATAGTGTCCTCCAGAACCACTCATCTTTCTGTGCCTTTGATGAGCAGCATGATTGATGTCTGCACACAGACATCACCAGCATCTGAAATGTTTGAAATTATCCATCTCTTTATCATACAAACCAGCCAATGAATGAGTTAACTAAAAGCAAGTAAGAGAGATGAAACCAGACTAGAATTGAAACCAGGACTGTGAATTTCATATGCCAAGTTTTGTGACCACCAGCTGAACTGTATACAGTCCACGTTGCGATACTTTAAAGAATCTTTCAGTGGAAGATTCAAAAAAGATCAATTTTTGTAAATGAGATTTTTGAGTGTGAAGAAGTTATAAGTAGCAGAAGTCCTGTAAGTCATCATTACAGTCCTTCACTACAATTGATTTCTTGAGTGACAATTTTGATTTTTCAATTACCAAGACAACCATCTAAAAGGTATCTAGATATTATACCTGGTTTGGCTGCTTGGCAAGTGTTAGGGTATGAATCTTTCTCGAGCATCAATTTTGTGCTGGATGAATTTTTTATTTTTATTTTTTTTTGCAGTCAACTTTGGTTGTATTTATATTGGCCTCTATATCAGGTTTGATTCAGGTTAGACTGATTGGTCACAAAATTGTGAAAACTGACAAGACTCGGATATATTGCTGTGATGCTGAATAATGCACAGCCCAGCAAAATAACATAATTGACGCTGTTTTTAAGGCTGGAAATTACCCTGGAAGATCATAAAAAAGAACTGCGAACACAAACACCTGAAATTGCTAACATATCCTTCCTAGTTCTTCCCTTCATTTCTGATTCAAAGTCCTTTTCTTCAGCTTTACACTGCAGTCCATCATCCATTTTAACAAAAAAACACAGCGAGGGCCTGAAGCTATAAGACCCAGTAATAAACTCCCCATTCATCCACATGGCTCTGAACAGAGACCAAAAAAGGTCACAACCCTCTCCAATTCAGCCTCAACAAAAATGATAAATGTGACTGCTTAGCCAAATAAAACCACCCTCCGCTACACTGTGTCATTTGACTTAAATGCTTTGGCTCTTTTGTGACTCAGTCAACCATCTACAGGTGTCCAATTAAGACTCCGTCAGCTGGACAGATCCAGCAGTACTGAGCACATAGAAGTCTTTTCTGTGTCTGAGCCTTGTGACAGCAAGCAGATGCTTGTAGAAAAGTGAACTGGAACGCTGGACAGTTCCCCAGGCTCTGACTTATGTAATAGGAGAAGAAGAGCCATTGAAGCACATTAAAAGGCTTGAAGCCAGAAAACAGTGTAGCAAAACAGGTTAGGACTGGTTGTCACATCCCCTCAGACAGCCTGCTCCAGGGTTTGCCCTGTGGGTGGGGGCTGTGGATGCATTTCAATAATTCATTAAAAATATGAGGAAATTGGTGGCTTACTATTTTCATTTTAATAGCATTAACTTATTAGCAGCTCAGACATGTTAATACGGTATAAATACCATACACAAGTTGAATTCACACTCAAGACACAAACAGAAAAATAAAATAAATAAACACAGAATTGTGTATGTATTTTTGAATGGTTGATAAACTTGATCTCACTTAGAGGGTCTCAGTGTTGATTTAACTGTGATAGCCTATGATTTTATGGCTAAAAAACCATGTACCTTTCTCCGTGTTGACTATGGGCAGAAAAAAAAAAACAAAAAAAAAACGTGTTTAATTAAATTCATTGATTTAATGAACTGATGAACTTCACATGAATGTAATTTCAGCAATCTGTCTACATTTAAACCTGTCTATAGCACTTTAATAGATTTTTTGACAGATGCTTTATTGACTAAAGATTTCAGATTGTTTTGGTCACTCTTATCTCACCTGCAACCCCTGAAGTGATTGAAGACCTAAAGCTTTGCAGTAATGAGTGACATCATCAGGTGCTCTCTTTGGTCTCTTCTGAAGGGTGGTTTGACTCTGGGTCAACCACTTAAAAAACAGGCAATGCAAGTTGACCTCCGGGGTTGCCAGATGTCCAGGCAGGGCTTTCTGTGTGTGTGGGTGAGTGTGAGATGCGGGGGCAAGAGAGAGAGAGAGCATTTAAAAAGAAACCATAGTCTTTGGTCACAGGTTGTCAGTCAGTAATTTCCAGGGCCACTTGTCCTAATTAGGGTTGTGGGGGAGTGCTGGAGTCCATCCCAGCTCACACAGGGCAAAGGACAGGGACAAACTCTGGAAAGGTCACCAGCCTATCGCAGGGAGGAGCAAGCTGATGGGGACAGCACCTTGCTCAAGGGTACCTCAGGAAAACCCACCGGTAAGGGGTTCAAACCCACAATCCTCCAATCTGGGGCCAACTCCCTAACCACTAGGCCACCGCTGTCCCTCTGGGCTCAGGCTGTATAGTATACAATTTATATCACTCAATCACTCATTAAGAAAGGAACAATAAACTCCATACTGTCAATATAATGACTTCTCGAAGAGACATATAAATATATATATAATGGTCATATATATATATATATATATATTTCCCATGCCTGTTCCTGGATTTTCTATAAGAGTTTTATAAGGTTTCAGTTTTCATTTATTTAATAAAGTACTCATGCTTACAGGTCTCAGTCATTACATGAGTTCTGAACTTTCCAGAGAAGAATGAATAAGTAATTTAATTTAAGGTTTCTATGTCAACCTCTTTGAGCAGTCAAATTTTGCTTTTATATAAAGGTGCTATTATGACCATTGTAGTGATCAGTCATTCACGAAACCTTTGAAATATTACTAGATTTGAGCTGTTTTAAGGTTGAAATTATTTGTTAATTTTTAGGGTGTGCTGCTTCTCCACATCTTGGTGTTGATATAATGCCCTCTTGCTAGAAATTCCAGTAGACCTGCATTCCAATTACCTGGATGCAAGTTTTGTTACATATCTCAGGTAGCCAATCTGGAAAACAACAGACTCTTGCTCCTTGAAAGACTAATGAGCATAGTAGTGACAGAGTCGGATGAAGTTGCGTTTTAATCCAAAACTACAGTAAAGGGAAAGTAAAGTAAAGTGCTTCAGTATGAAATACATGTTGTGAGCAGTTCTTCTAAATGAATCACATAATATTAAATAAATTAGATTCTGGGCAATTTTAATGGAATTCTAAATCTAGATATAATTACTGATACTGATTTTATTTAACAGAAAGCATTTTATTACATTGTAGATAGTATAGTTTAAAATATGAACCCCATTTACTTTTAAAATTAATATTCACCCATAATTTCAGATTTCATATTTTGTTCCACAGAGTCTCTTCCCAACCTTCAGAACTGTATGACAGAAAATGTGTTGAGATTTCTGATTCTGCTTGCATGAACCTGAACTAGAAAGCAATCACGCCTTGAGGTCTCTGGGAGCTTTAAAGATTATGTTTGAGTGATTGATGACATGCAAAAATATTCCGATTTGAGCCGTACCCGCCTGCTAAAGAGGATCAATGATGGTGTAGTGAACATTAGTCAGATGATGGCTCTCTTTATATAGACTGTAGTTTCTTGTCAATTGCTCAAAGGACACCTTGGACAGAAGAGTCAACTCTTTCTGCACTTTCATAAAATGTTTGACTTCTACTGACATTTTCTGCTTGGATAGACATTCACTGCACTCTGGCTATTTCTTCCTCTTCCTCCTCCTCATAAAAGGATGAGAGATCTTTCATGCCATCTGTGTTCTAATACTGTATGCAGGCAATGGTTGTCATGAGAGAAAATAAAAACCGTATCGCATATAATCATATTATAAGTGAATAAATATATTTGGAACTTTCTGTGCAACAACTTTGTTACAAGTATGATTTGCTTATTTAATGTAGTATTTAAGGCAAGTCATGAGAATAAATGTGAAATTTCTGAGACCAAGTCCTCACAGTTTAATAAAGCTAAAAAGCCATTCACAAAACCTAGAGAAAAGACATTGAAACATTATCGAACAATGGCACTGAATGTGAAAGTTTACATGAAGCCAGTAAATCTACTAACATGGAATGAAAAATCTACTTAAGATATCTTAAAGGTATCTAAAAACAAGCAAAAATAATTATTTAAATCTGAATCCTCCCATTAACTATCAGGTTCAATTTAATACTTGTGTACATTTTAGCTGTCTTTTCATAGATGATTACTGGCAACCACTGTCAATGTACAGCCTGGTAGTTGATACCATGACTGTTAATCTTTAAACTATAAATTACATATAAGCCTTTATTTTAAGAGTTTAAGAGCAACATCCTTATTTTCCTTGAACTGACCACCCAAGCCTTAAAACCCTTTGTGTTTTTAAGAGTGTGATTAGATATTACATTACATAACAAGGGTCTTTTATGATACAAATAATATAAATCGAAAGTGACTAATGTACACTGTGATACAGAGCACTCAGTAAATCACAACAAAATGCTTCCTCTGCATTTCACCCATACACATGCAGCAGGGGGCAGCAATTTAATGCGCCTAGGGAGCAGTGAAGGGGACAGTATCTTGTTCAAGGATACCTCAGGGCAACCTACTGGTCTGGGATTGGAGCCCACGACCTACTGATCCTGGGGCCTAGTCCTTAACCACTAGGTCAGCACTTTAATATCTGTCATATATTTATAGTTTTGCTGGACAAGTTCATTTTTAAAGTGACGCCAAATGTTTTGCTTATCTTGAGTAGGCTGCCAAAGGGATGTTTATACTAGATGACCCACATGATAAAACTGATCCATCACAAGATCTCATCATACTTTTTCTTTCTTTTACATCTAGTGACACTCTTTATAGAGCTGTGAGATTCTAAATATTTTTCAACACATCCCAAAAAAAAAGTTTCTCAGCAACATAATCCAGAAGATAAAGTCTGCAAGCACAGAAAGCACAGAAGGCACAGAAAGTGCGATGGTACATTTTAAAACAAATATATATATATTTTTTAAAGAGCCACAGAAAGCAATGACATTAGCAATAAATCTACAAAATGATGACAATTTTCAATATTTCCACCTATCTAGAAAAAACTATTTTTCTTTCTTAAAATGTAGCATGCAGATTGGCCTCAGATCCATCCCAAGACTCATCCTCTTGAAGTGGCTTTAAATAAAACTGCCTTTAATTTACTGTTTTACTTTGTAATCTACTATATAAAAGCCCTCAAGTGCAAAGGTGTGTCTGATATACCAGCTGCTATGACAGCTAAATAGCAGCCTGGATGTTTATAATGACTGTGAAATCATTTTTGTTGCAGAACACCACACTGAATGCAGATTTGTTGCAGACAAAGCATTGAACCGATGTAGATGTCTGACAAATAATTTACATTGATCCTGATCATTTATCTGCCATTG
The DNA here is from genome assembly GCA_017165825.1 of Hepsetus odoe. NCBI lineage: Eukaryota > Metazoa > Chordata > Actinopteri > Characiformes > Hepsetidae > Hepsetus > Hepsetus odoe. The sequence continues at coordinate 12,519,591 of CM029385.1, read as the reverse complement.
TTTCAACTCTTTAAAACTGATGGATTGAAAACCAATTTACAATCCAACAGTCCTCACATGGATGAGTAGCTGTTGCTTTAATGACAGAAACGGTGTTGATTTCATGGTACAACAGTGTCTATTCTATGACTGGTCATTGAAGGGTCACTGGGGAAACATATGCCCTCAGCATCTGCTTAAAACTCAGGGACAAACCAAGGTCCAGACAGGCTGGTGGATTTCATTATCCGTTGTTTGCCCGGAGCTCCAAAACAAAATCAAAACTAAAACCCGGGGACAAACAAAGCCCGGACAGAACAGTAAATTCAGGTTTGTTGAAGGTGCTGTCGGGGGGTTGCCAGTGTCACAGGGTGCTCTGGTGTTTGTAAAACCCCTGTATCTGTCCTTTTTAGTCAGGATCAGTCCTTTTTATTCGGGTTGTAATAGGAGTCACATTGCTGCATTCTTTAAACTTACGGTCTGTTAAATTGGTTCAAAACAGATCTAATTCCTTTCTCTTTGTTTGAGATGGATGGGGTTTGGATGTTTCCTGAGAGCAAGTCCATCGATCTCCGTGAGGGTCTCCTGAGTTCCATGCCAGCTGCTATACTGAGTCAGCGAAACTACCATCATCTTATCCCCCCAACCTGAACTTCAGATCAGCTACATCAGACTGGCTCTTCTGCAGGAGCTGCTGCCACAACTATTAAAGTTTCCCCACTCAAACAGAGCTACCACCATTCGCTCATGAACCTCCATTTACAGTCACCAGACTCTTTTAGTTTTACTTCTTCCTCAAGTTTGGGGGAGTTTTTCCTTGCCTCTGTCACCCTTGGCTTAACCAGTTGGGGCTTGGACCCGGATTCTGTAAAGCTGCTTTGTGACAACAAGAGTTGCACAATGCGCGATACAAATAAAGTTGACTTGACTTGAATTAGTTCATTTGTTAAGATATTTTCTTAACAAAGTAAATTAACCACATACCCATGCTGAATTTAATGAAAGGACATGAACATTATATTTATTAATACTAAACAGCACTCATAGTATCAGCAATAAATCAGCATTTTAAACAACTTTTCAATGTTCATAAGATTAACTAAATGACTGTTCCAATTTGATTTTTCAACAATTAATATAATTAATATTTTGACCATATCTGTGTGAACGATAGCATGCTGTCTGTGCTATGGTCTGATAAAACATGATGAACTCAAATGTAAGAAATGTGTACTAGTTACACGTGTAAGTAATGTAATTTTTAAAACATTAATTGCCATTAAACAATTATTTGCTACTAATCATGACCATTACAGTAGGTAACAAGCAGCAAATATGGTAAATACTATAAGCTAAAATCTAAAAATAATTCATAATTTAAAAAAAAAAAACACCAAAAACTTTTGCAAGATAAACTTATTGTACCAATATTGTACCAAACAATGCTGATTTGAAAAATTCCAAATTAATATTAAAAGAAACAAAAATGTTACATCTAAAGGACTAACAAACCAGAAAAGCATCTTCAATCTTTTTGAACATCAAATGAAAATATATGTTCTTTTCCTCTATTTTAAGTTTTACCTCTGTGAAAGCAAACACATTGACACAGACAGAACAGGGTCACTCAATGATGCAAGCCAATTCCCATTTCTTATAATGCATTTGCAAGGAAGGTTTGATCTTGAGTCACCTGACTGACTTCATTAGGCAGAGGGTAAGGTAAGGTAATCCGTGTGAAATGAACTGATTTCTGACTGTATTGGCTGGAAATAAATCCAAACATATTGACCCAAAACATCCAGATGGGTTGACTCAGAAATGGTCTAGAAAAGAATACCAGCCAAAATAGATTTTGTAAAATATATGAGGAGTATAACTAAAAGCAAAGTGTCTGAAAATGTAACTAGTTGATGTAAAAATTATTTTCAGTCCCATCTGATTTGGCGTTGCATTGTGGCAATGCTGTAAAAGAACTCTCTAAATGACCTAACACACAATTTCAAATAAATGAAACAATTAAAATGGACTGTGTTCTTATCTGTGTACTAATTAATATTTTATTAACTGTTCCTGTTACACTCCTGATATAGCATTGATCAACAAATCCAAAAACTTGTTATAATTTTGGACATTAGCTGCTCGATGCTTATATAGAAACATTCTTTTAATCAAAAATGTAAAAATATTAACCAATGTGTAATATCTTGAATAACTATGGTTATTCATGTAAATAGTTTTAATTTGGGACATGTACATACAATGTGTGTGTCCTACATGTAAGCACTTTCTATTATGCTTTTTTCTTTATCATGCTATGATGTGCATCTTATGTGTTTTTGTATTTTTTAATTGTTGGTATAATATGTGTATATTTGATGTTTTTTGTGGACCTGAAGCTTCTTGGCTGTTGAAGTAAAGCTGCAATGACTGGGTTCCCTGACTGGCTGCCTAGGCTGTGCTAAACTGCTATCATGAAGCTAAACCTTCAGAACAACTCTACACCATGATTATGAATTTTCCTGGGTTGGCTCCCTGGGTGACTATTTCAAGATCCTCATGCTTTCTTCTTGCTAAGTGGAATAGTGGAATTCACAGCTCTTTGAAACCACTATTCAATTTATTGGTTTCTTTAGAGGTCACTGGTTAGCTGCATTCTGGTCTATTGAATTGAATTATCGATTGTACCCACTGCCTTTACAGAAATATGGAAGTAATAACTTTTTGTGACTCTTAAATTATAGTCTGAACCCAGAAAACCTTTTTTTGTATTTATTTGATATATTATTTTTACAATTTGTTATTCATTTTAAGAATTGCGTCCTAACAACAGTCAGAAATTAAATAACTGGAGCATTAAGTTAAGCTCAACAGTGTCCTTTGTGATGAGGTTTTTGTGCTTTCTCATTTCTTCCTTCATATTGACTGCTACCCTCCAGTGCAAAGCAGACTCTGTCCATGAATCTATCCCACAGTTCTTGTCTGATCTACAGTTTTGCATGAAATCCTCAAACCACCGTTTATTAAGTAAAAAAGCAGACAGTAATTATAAACTGGCAAATAGCTATTCTGACATCTAAAAGCAGATGGGGTCCCAGGCAGACAATGTTGCACATTAAACCTTTAGCTCACTAAACAACCAAGTTTGTGTAAAGTGCAGGCTTTATTTTCATAGCTTCTAAGCAATAATTCAAAGAGAACATTGACATAACCCATCGAAAGATCATGACATTACGACAGCATGCAGCATGTGGTGCATATCTTGCCATCAGGAGTCCGTGCCTGTGATTTTTTTAAACACTTAACATGCATGCATTTAATGCTTAACATGTATTGTTCAAGACCCCCTTGAATCATTGCCAGGGCATTTTTCACCAAGGCGTTAGCAGCAGGTCCTTTTAAGTTCTGTATATTTTGAGGTAGTTTGCTGAGAACATTCCAGTGTTGTTAGATCATATGGAGATCTGCAGAATTTGGAGGCCATTTTTGTTGACTTGGCCACATTATTCAAGCGTCTGAGTCTGTGAAATCCTATCTCTGCTTTGCAAGTAGTGCTTTCCAAGGTGCTATTATTTCTGTGGTTCCTGCATTTATGTCTGCTACAACTGTTTCAAGTTAAGTCAGTCCATGAATTATACTCATGACAGTATAAAAGTGAGAGTAAGATTTGTAAGCTTTGTAGAGGGGTTTGTATAGATCTGCTTTAAAAATGTCTTAAAACAACTGTATATAACATGATTCTATCGTAGAGAAGAGCAGTCTAAAAAAAATATTCCTTGAGTTTACCTTACTAAAGAACTCTTGAAGAGTTAACATTACTGTGAGGTCATGAGAACAGGTGATATGACAAACATGTTTGATATATTCTACTTTTTCTACTTTCTCCTTTTTTACTCTATTCTTCTTTTTATTGTTCAGGTTAACTGACATCAGTGGTTCTTCGTTGAAACAGTGGGAACTGGACACAAATGCCGCTGCAGAATCATCGAGACCTTCAGTTATTTTTTGTGAGGATTAATAATGCAATACCAGTTCAGATGAAACTTTCCAATGTTAATTTTCTTAATTCTACAATGGGAGGACTACATGTAAATGCCAAGTTAGTCACACACTGCTTTCTATAACCCTTACACTTCAAAACAAAAAAATAAAATGGTGTTTTAACTGAAAAAATGGGAAGATAAAATCAATTAACTTACAGTTGGCCGTTTTGGTAGAATTCATAGTTATTGATGGTTATCCAGACATTGTAGTGCATTACTATTGATTTTAAATAATAACATCAATACAAATTATATTTAATATTTTATTTTATTATTTTTATTGAGAAATACAATGTTTCGTCTTAGCAGTAAAACATCATTCTGTAAAAATTCAGGCATTAATCTTAGATATTTATTAGGATTTGGACTTAATGAAGCTGTTGTTGTATGCAGTGTTTTGTGAAGACAAAAAAATAGCTGTGCTATGGAACAGATTTTTCTGGATGATTGAACAAAGAGAAATTCATGTTACTGTTTATGACATGCTTCCTTAGGTATTTAGGTATCTGTCTATAATACTCCTATAAAAGAGAATCCAGCTACAGGTTAGACAGCTTATTCACTCATACACAGTCATTTTACAAGCATTATGTAACAGAAGAAACATTGCATTAGCTTGCTCTTATTTCATCAGTAGCATTACATGTTGCTTCACATCTGGGACAGATTGTTATACTCTCAGTAGTGCATGGAGGAGGCAGCACTGTCACTGAAGCATGCTGACAGCTCTCTATGATTTATTTCCGGCACATTTACCCCTTATTCCGAAGCAAAAATCGGACTTTTTCTGTCTTTTAATTTTCTTATCCAGAAAATATTCCTGAGCAATGTTGGTGCATTTATCTTTATACAAAATGATTTTCTCTACATTTGCATGTAGCACTAAATGGTTTCAGCTCTTCAAACAAAACATAATATAAGGCCAAAAAGAACTTAATGAAACTTGTACTGAAGCAAAAGAAGCTTTATGACTCCAATATCAGCTAGGTGGAAAAGCAACTACTCATTTCATTCTGAGAACTGGTTATCCCAGCTTTAGCATATACTACATGAAATATAAACCCATGTTTTATTTAAAACATTATTCCTTCTTTACAGAATTTATTTAGTATAGACTGCCCATTTAGGATCCTGCCTCAACATTTAAATGGGGTGATGCTTTCTTAGGCTACTCCAGTAACTTGATGATGGACTTACTTTGGTGCTTTGGATCTTTTGTGCATTATTTTAACCCAGCTGTGGCTGAGATCACAGAATGAAGATCAGCCATTCTTCACAATTTTCTTAAGAATTAATGGATGTCTTAGTTTAGTTCCCAAGGTCCTGACAAAGCTAATTATCCCCACACCAACACACTACCACCACCTTGTTTGGCTTTTATGCCAAATGTAGTGCCCCATGTTCCAAAAATTTACATCAAAGCCTCGTCAAGACATCAGGTTGTCTGGCTGACCTTCTGTTTTGTTAGCATTGTCCTTCACATTCAAGTTAACAATGGTTACCCATTTTGTACAATATCTCTCTAATGTTGGAATCATGATTGACATTGTCATTGTGAAGTCAGTGATGATTGATTGAAATTGAATGACAGTATTTGGTAGGTATAGTTTAATTGCCCAAAATAATCCGTTAAATTTGTTTAGCTGAATACTACTAAGATGTAGTTCCTTTTTGTTCACATATTTGTACTTAGTGTTAGAAAAATTAATTCTTTTATCAATCCATCCATCCATTTTCAGAACATGCTCCAGACTGGGTTGCATTGGTTGCATTTCTTTTTTCAGGTGGATCTAGGAGATCCAGAGCCAGTCCCAGGCAAGTTGAGATATATTACCTTCCTGGCCCTGCCCTGTGGTCTCCTCCCAGTTGGTTGTACCGAACACATATTAGAACACCAACTAGATGCTTAACTAGATGCCTGGGCAGCAGTGGCCTAGTGGTTAGAGCGTTGTCCCTGGATCGGAAAATGGGTTTGTTTTCCTCACCAGTAGGTTGCCCTGAGGCAACTGCCCTGCCCTGTTACTGCTCCCTGGAAACTTTCAATAGCTGCCCCCTGCTACACATTGCTTCACAATGACAAGAATAGTCACTTTCACTTCACTGAACCACCTCAAATGTGTTCCTCACCCTGTCCCTAATGGTGTGCTAAGCAACTTTATGGAGAAACCATACTTCTAATGCTTGTTTACGCTGTGAAGACACATTTGAAATTTGTGTGTGTTAAGAAAATCGTAAATATTATCACTGATGAACTGTTGACCTTTTCGGTATCCTTCTTTATTTATGACTTCTGCAAAGAGCTTGGTACAACAGTTGAACTTTGTGCCTGAACCTTGCCAGACACAGAAATCCCCTTTTCTGTTTAGAATTTTGTAACAAGGTATGTGGGCTAATTACCGTTGTAAAATCAGGAAAGTAAATAAAAAGCTTGCAGAAGGGGAAGCACTTCGGAGAAGGAAACTGGTATGTTAATAGGACATTCTAGAGGAGTTCAAGTTTGCAAATAGTGTGGCTACGTAGCAACAGGTGCAAGGAAAAGTTATGCAAAGAAAAGAAAGAAAAAAAAAAAAAAGGAAAAAAAAAAAAAAAAAAAAATGGAGAATTGTTGCAAAAAAGAAAAGCTGAAAGGTAACCCAAAGTACATGGCAATGAAACATCCAGGGTCAACCAAACATCTAAATAATTGGGAAAAGAAATATGGTTTCAAAGGAAAGTTAGATGTAGGCGAATGTACCAACCTGATGAAAAAAATAAAAATAGATAAAAAAACAGAAAGGGTGAGAAAATGGAAAAAAACTTAACAGCAGCGGCAAAATGGTTAGAGGAGGCATACAAAAGAAAGAATGGTAAAATTAAAGAAAAAGAGGCATGTGCAGTAGTTAGAGAAGAAGACAATGAGACTCAAGGTCAAAGAGATCATGCCGAAGTAAGTGCTGCAGTTGCACCTCCCACCCTGGAGAGACAAATGGGATCCTCCCTGAAACCACCACCTTACGTGCAACCAAATTTATATCCAAATTTAGACGCTTTTAAACCGCCTGACAGCCCGGCTGCAAATACTAGGGGCCATAAGGGCAAGGTGGGGGAATGGAGTAAAACAATGGGAGGACTTCTTAGCCCAGGCGGTTTAGTAAGGTCAATAAACCTGAATACTGCAGATGAATGCCCTGTGGTGGAAGTAGCTAATCCAGCCTGGGATCCTAATCATGCAGAGACGGGAGATAGAACCATGTCAGTATATAGAACCTGGACCCATGATGACGTCAAAAAGGCTGCAGAATCTGTGACGTCTCCAAAAAAGAATCCTAATCAGTGTTGCTCGGATGTGACGAACCTGATCAATTCGTACCATCTGAATGGGCCTGAAATTCAAAAAGTATTCATGGCAATTTTTACAGTGGAATGGTTCAGAGTTAGAGGGGACTGGGACCCAATGGACAGTGGGAATCCTCCCAGGCCCCTAGCCCATAATAGCCCACAGCTACTACAGCGAGTAGAGCGACTCCTAAATAGAATCAGAGAAGTATATAGAAAGAGAGCTAATTATGCAATTATTAATCAAACAAAGCAAAAAGAAGGTGAGACAGGTGTAGAACAGAGGAAGGTTTCAACAAGTCTTTGTAGAAAATAATGGACTACAAGAAGATAATGATGATAATGGTGCATTTAGACAACAACTAAAGAACGCATTATTGGAGGCATTTAGACCTCCTATTAGAATGTGGATAAGAAAACATTGTTTCCAGCTTCCCACATGCACATTAGATGAGTTCATGAATTATTAGAAATAATGAAAAAACAATCAAAGACAGATGTTTTCTGGCAAGATGACTGAAACGTTTTACCAAGGGAATCAAGGAAGAGGTAGATTTGGAGGAAAAGGAAGGTTTAGAGGAGGTTTCAGAGGATGAGGTGGTCGAGGCCGAGAATATGGTCCAAAGTTGAGAGATGAAGCATGTTATAACTGTTGAGAAATGGGACATTGGGCAAAGAATTGTCCTAAACAGAAAATGGAATGACTAGATGGAAAACAGGAAGTAGAACAGAGGGAAGAAGATGGGCCAGATGTTTTATTAGATTTAGAGGATATATGTTACGCAGGATATAACAGACCAGACATTACCTTAATAGTTGAAAATAAACCTTACACATTTTTGTGTGACAGTGGGGCCTGTAGCACAGTAATGAGAAAAGATGTAGACTGGTTGCCAGTATCAGAAGACATCATAAATGTTCGATCTGCTAATGGGCGTATTGAAACCAAATTCTTAACTAAACCACTTGCAATAACTGACCCTGCTACGGGATCAACCGTCCATGCTCCTGTAGTACTGGCCAGTTGTTGTCCATATCATTTACTGGGTCGAGATGTAATGGTTAAATTGGATATATGTATCATTCCTGACGGTAAAGGAGGAATGATTGCAAGACGAAAAGGAGAAAATAGGGACATTTTTTCAGTAAAAGCTGAAGGAGAGGTCTACTATCTGTGGACTTCAGACTTTAGACCAACTCAAGGGCAAAGCAACATTCCGGGACAATTACTAGAGAAAGCTAGAAAACATGTAAAAAAGGACTCCGATATGATGAAAGAAGGAGAGTTACATATTACGTTGAGATTCAAAAGTTATCCTGGATCCGACCCAGCATATGACAAATTAGTCCACAAACTGGGACCACAAAAGGTTGTAATAACAGAAATCTACTATGACAACAAAAATACTTGTCTCTGCTCTGTTAAATTAACCGATGAAGCCTGGAAATTGATGCGCACATACTCACCTCCACACATTTCTTTGGCAAAAAGTAAGAAAGCCAAATGGAAAGACAGTGGCCCAATTTTAGCCAAACTCCAAATAGCCATAGAATGGGAAAAAAAGGGGAGATGAGTTTGTGAGCGATCACTCCGACTTCAGGAGACAAAACCTAAATTGGGTAATAAGAACCACAACTACTGTCCACCTTACTGATAACACTAAAGAATGACAAATCTTCCTCACTGAGGAAGAGTGGAACGAACTGAAAGAGGCGCCTAAAGAATTATGGACCACTGGTCCATAAGACGTAGGATGAGCAAAAGAGCAAAAAGTGAATATAGACCAGTAATACGACAATACCCTCTAAAAAAAGATGCAGCAGTTGGAATTAGACCAGTTATTGAGGCTAACCTTGTGGCAGGAGTGTTAATACCATGTCCGGAACCCCCGTACAATACCCCAATCTTTCCAGTAAAAAAGGCACTGCCATCAGTGGGATGGCGAATGGTACAAGACCTTAGAGCCGTGAACAGTACGGTAATTCAAAGAGCCCCCACCATTCTGGACCCACATACGTTGCGTGATGAGCTATGACCAGATGCTAAAGTTTTTACAGTCATAGATCTGAGCAATGCCTTTTTCTCTATTCCAATACATCCAGACAGTCAATTCTGGTTTGCTTTTACCTTTGAAGGTATACGTATACAAGGTTACCACAAGGTAACTACTATATTTTCCGCCGCTATACAAAGTTGTTTAGCTAAATTTACTCCTCCGTGTTCCAGTCAAATATTAGTTTATGTAGATGATATTCTACTAGCATCAAAATCAGAGTCAATATGTAAAAAGGATACTTTCGCTTTGCTCAGATATCTAGCTGACACGGGTAATAAGGTGAATAAGGATATGCTACAATATTGCAAAACCAGTGTTAAATATTTAGGGAAATACACTCACGCCTGATGGTAGAATGGCAAATATAGAGAGAAAAATTGCAATATTATCAGCACCTAAGCCTAAAACAAAAAAACAAATGATGTCTTTTTTTGTGCTTGTGCAATTATTGTAGAGCATTGGTACCACATTTCACTGAGGTAGTTAGCCCCTTGCAAAAAATTATCTATGATACACCCCTTTACATGACCTCCCCCCTGCAATGGACAGAGGAAGCCATTAAGGCATTTATAGAAGTTAAGCAGCTCCTAGTAAGCTCATCAGTATTAGCATTGCCAGATTATAGAAAACCTTTTATACAGACGGTAGACTGTAGAAATGGATACATGACGTCAATGCTCAAAAACATGGGGATAAATTAAGACCAGTAGCATATTATTCTGCTAAGTTGGATCCAGTTGCAACGGCAACTCCACATTGTGTGCAAGCAGTAATTGCAGCTTCTATGGCCATTGATAAGTCTAGCGAAATAGTGCTTTTCCACCCACTAACTTTGTTAGTTCCTTATGCAGATTCAGTTCTCTTGTTGTCCCTGCGATGGGCTGGCGACCTGTCCAGGGTGCGTCCCCCGTCCTTCGCCCTGTGTGCGCTGGGTTGGACTCCAGCACTCCCCCGCAACCCCGTTTGGGACAAGCGGCAGAAAATGGATGGATGGAGTTCTGTTGTTGCAAACAAAGATGTCGTTCTTATCTCCAGCACGACATCTGACTTGTATGTCAATACTCATGTCACAACCTCATATAGAACTAAAAAGGTGCACAATTTTAAACCCAGCTACCCTTTTGCCTAATGCTGAGGAAGGAACACCCCATGACTGTCTAGAAGAGGCAGAAGTAAGACACAAACCGAGACCAGATTTAAAAGACCAACCTTTAGATGAAGGGGAAACAGTTATTGTGGATGGGTCAGCAAGGAAGAATGAACTAGGAGTAAATCAAGTAGGATATGCAATCGCAACATTACAGACAATTTTAAAAGCGGAACCCTTACCAAGTAATTACTCAGCACAAGCAGCTGAATTAGTGGCCTTAATAGAAACCTGTAAACTTTTTAAAGGTAAAAAAGTAACTATTTATACAGATAGTCAGTACGCTTATGCAACCGTACATGTGTTCTGCCAACAATGGCACAATAGAGGAATGAAAACTTCAACAGGAAAACCAGTAACGCATGCATGCCTGCTGGAACAACTATTAAAAGTAATTCTACTGCCATTAGAAATAGCAGTATGCAAATGTGCGGCTCATACAAAAGGGGAAGACGACATTTCAAAAGGGAATGCCCTTGCAGATAAAGCAGCCAAGTCAGCAGCGCAAGCAATACAAACAGACTGTGTTAATGTTGCAGAGGAAAAGAATGATGCACTGTTAAGAGACATGCAAAATAGCCCAACATCAGAAAAATCTGTTTGGATGAATAAGGGACCGTATCTAAAGGATGGCATTTATATGAGCAATGAGAACAAGCCAATATTACCTAAATCTATGTACAAGTGGGCGGCAATATTGAGTCATGGGCGATGCCATGTCTCAACAGAAGGGATGGTAGGCCTGGTAAACAAACAATATACAACATATGGATTTAATATTTACTCAAAAACTTTTTGCATGGCTTGCCCTGTGTGTTTGAAACATAATCCACAGGGCAACATCAGACCAAAGAGAGGAGCATTTCCCCCAGCACCTTACCCTTTCCATACAATACATATGGATTTCATTGAACTCAGCAATAGTCAAGGTTACAAATATTGTTTGATGCTGGTGGATGCGTTCTCTAAATGGGCAGAATTGTTTCCTACAAAAACTCCAGACGCCACTAACAGTGGCCAAAGCCATATGCAAAAGAATAATACCCACTTTTGGGGTACCACTGTACAGCGATAATGGCAGCCATTTTGTCAACGCAATAGTGAGTAAAATGGCATTGAATTTAGGAATAGACTTAAAAACACACTATAGCTACCACCCCCAAAGTGCAGGGTTAGTGGAAAGAACAAATGGTACAGTAAAATCTAAACTAAGGAAATGCATGGAAGAAACTGGCAGACAATGGCCACAGTGTATGTATCTAGTTCAGCTGAGTATGCATATAATTCCAACCTTTGGCAGTTCTTTAACACCGTTTGAAGTATTGTATGGTAGAGCATACAGGTTACCGGATTTAGATAGCAATATTAATGACCCTGATGATGATCCGAATCTTGCTGATTATATGAGAAAAATGTTGGGTAACAGAGAGATAAGAGCAGTTAATGTAACACCAGATTCTCCTTTGCTCGCACAGGAGGGACCCCAGTGCGCATAGGGGACTGGGTGTTCGCTAAAGTAATTAAGAGAAAAAATTGGTCCAGCCCCCGGTGGGAAGGTCCATACCAAGTACTCCTGACCACCCCAACTGCTGTAAAAATTGCTGAACAACCCACGTGGATACATTTGTCACACAAAAAAAATCAACCTTAGAAAGTGAGGTAGGAGCCACGCAGTAAAGGTCTGCGACAGTTTGACTACAAAGGGAGGTTGCGGTGTAGAAGCAGCTCGTCTCAAAGTCAGTGAAGAAACCAGCCACCCCTTGCTGCTTTAGGGTATCCTACCACGCTTGAAACAATGTTGGGAAAAATCATAGTCCTTATAGTTACATTCATGGTACTATTTCAGGTTTTGCTGTTACAATTTTGTAGTCCACAGGAAAATCATGACGAGAAACAGAGACATGAGAGGTGGCTGAATAATGCCATGAACCCCACGAACCAGGAAATGTAACCCATACTTATCACACCAATGTTTGGTATCGCTATGCTGAGTTGGTAGCAAGAAGTAGAAATGTATCAGGATGTTATGTTTGTTCTTTTATGCCAGTATCATCTGCTCATCCTAGTTTGACTGCTCTCCCATTGCTCTCATCTGAGTGTGAGTGCATAATTGAATAAAGTATTACTGGAAGTGCGATTCCAGGTAACATTACCGATACAAATGGCACGATAATTCGACAAGAATGCGATAAGCTTTTTACATTCAAAACGCTTAAGGTTAAAAGACCAATGATTTCCCAAGTTTGCATGCCAGTGGGAGTGATTTTCCCCCACTGTGTCATTAATAATGGTACGGTAAAATTGGAAGACTTCTACCTAGGGTTTGCAAAATGATCCTATTACCCAAGGATTGTATGGCCAATACTACTGCTAATAAGACTGGGGGATATTCCTGCAATTACACTGACCTGGTGACCCGACCCAAAGGGTACAGTTGCACTGGTACCGGTCCACAGTATGTGCCTCGGAACAATGGTATTTGGGCCGTTGACCAAGTGTACTGGCTGTGCGGTCACCGAATGTGTGTACACCTGCCTGGAAATTGGAGTGGTGTTTGTGCCCCAGTAAGAGTTACGGACCACACGTTTATCATATCTAAAAGGTAACACATCACACACAGGGGGGCGAAAAGCAATAAAAGACTCCAGAAGGCCACCTAATGCAATGTCAGGGAACAACGGAACCCATCCAACGAACTACACTAATTGGCTATGTGCCCAGCGAATGAATCATGAATCATCACCCAGCGGCTGGGGTGTGGTCCGTGTCTCAAGGGCACGAAGGTCGCTGGTGGAAGTCCAACCCCACGATTCGGTATGGGGGTCCAATGTACCTGATGAGCATAAGCATTGGACTACCGGGAGTAAGGTGGCACTCCCGGTAGTCACCTTACTCCGGGAGTAAGGTTAGGGTTAGGGTTAGGGTTAACCTTTGTTCCCCTGGGTGGGAGTAGGAAAGAACCTGTTAAGAATTGAAACCATAGATTATCGAGTCTATGTTTAAACGCTAGTATAAAAGCATGGGAAACAAACAATGAGGAGCAGTCAAGCATGAGGATGATGGTGCTACAAAATCGAATGGTACTTGACTTACTAACTGCTGAGAAAGGAGGGGTTTGTGTGATGTTAAATGATACTTGTTGTACGTATATTCCTGATAGCACTAGTGAAGGACACAAGATAACTGAGGCCATAGACCAGATGAAGAAAATCCAACATGCTATGTCCCAAGACAATGTTTACCGACCATGGGACCCCTTCTCCTGGTTCCTATCCGGAGGATGGAAAATGACGCTTTTGTAATGAATGCTACCCATGGTTATTGTGCTTCTGTTATTTTGTCTTTTCACAGGATGTGTCATCCCTTGCTTGAGAGCAATGCTGTCCAGAATGATAGGGCAGCCAATGCGAGACGTGATGCTGAGTGAAGAATATTACACCCTCCTGTAAGACAACAAAGAATACGAATACAGCGATGTAGAGATCAATTTATAAATACTTTCCACTAAGTGTAAATTGTTAAAGGTGTTATGAAAATGAAGGTACTGCAGAAAACTGAAAAGAGATTCAGTGCTGGACATTCATCAATGATAAACAGGAGGGAAATGTTAAGAAAATCGTAAATATTTATAATTGATAATGAACCGTTGACCTTTTCGGTATCCTTCTTTATTTACGACTTCTGCAAAGAGCTTGGTACAACAGTTGAACTTTGTGCCTGAACCTTGCCAGACACAGAATTCCTCTTTTCTGTTTAGAATTTTGTAACAAGGAATGTGGGCTAATTACCCTGTAAAATCAGGAAAGTAAATAAAAAGCTTGCAGAAGGGGAAACACTTCGGAGAAGGTAACTGGTGTTGGCTGGTGGCAGGCTCCCCTTGCAAGTTAAAACTGCAGTTTTCCTTTGTTCTACTGTCTCTGTGTACAGGAATTTTCTGACAGTGTGTCCCTGTCTGCCATCACAAATTAATTTCACAAAACACAGATTTTCCCAAACAAATATTTTGAGGAAGTTAATGAATAGGAATATGACCATTGTTACTCAAACCATTAATTTATCCCAAAGCAATTAGAACTCCACTCACGCCTGGATTCAGAGAGCATCCAATAATCAAGACAGCATTCTCTATATAGTGATACATCCAGTGAAAACCCAAAAGCATACAGAGGATTTAGAATACATGACTAGGGAAGAAATGATGTTGCTATTTCTTTTGCAGCCCAGTAATACTTAATTAAGATTAAGCCTGTAATTTGCATTCCTTCAGGCAGATGCGTCAAACAAATTAAAGAGTTCTGCATATAATTCCATGTATCATGTTCAAGAATGCTGTGCTGCTTGTGCAAGATGTAAGAACACTTTTCTAGACAAACACCATTGCAGTTTTAGGCAGGAAAAATTTATGACCATTTTATTTATTTTTATTTCTAGCTCTAGGAAAGTATGGCCTTCTATGGATAGATAGATTCATATGGCCTTATTTGTAATAAGGCCATCCATGTATTCTTCTGTAACATGTATTTATTTAAGAACAATAGATAAAAATAAACTGTGCAAAGCATGTCCAAAAATGCCCAGGAACCATTAGAATATTCCTGCTTTGCTTCAGAATGAACTAAAAGTTTGATTACAGCATCCCCTGACTTACTAACTACTAGACTCTACAGGGGTTCTGTTACAATGATGGCAAAAAGACAGGCTTCTCGATCCATTGTCCAGTGAAAGTAACCTGTAGAACATCTTTAGACTGTGGGTGTTTTTTTTTTGTTAGATCTTTGACTGAAAAATCAACAATATAACAATAGTTTTTGATTAGCGTGTCTAAACATATCTGCTGAACTCTGCTGCAGTAACACTGAAGCTACTTATATAAGACACATGCTTTCTTTGATTGCAGTATGATTCTTGGCTGACACTGTATTTATAACTGAGTGATCTGCAACTTTCCAAAAGTTGCAAAGCCACATATCCAGTCACTTGAACTGAATTAAATGTCAATGTTCAATGTTCAACAAACCAAATTCAGCTTACTCTAGCTTCTCACCACTTTTTAAAAGTCCTTCCAGCCATTTTCTTCTGTAGACAGCATTCTCTCCTAAACTGGCTGGAGATCCTCGGTTTTAAGAGTTGTGGCACCTTCCCTAATTCATGGCAGCTGTCCCTCATTAGGGAGGAGCCCTGCACACACAGTCTGGGGCTTGGATGATAGCTCTGTCCCATGATCTCCACAGTTCCATCTCATTAGTGCACAGCCAGCAGGGTCAAAGGCAAGGTAAGGTCTAATGGCTGGATGAAAGCAGGAGAGGCTGGATGAGAGCAGGGTTGGCCTTAGGGCATAGAGCTTCTGCTCTCTACTGCTTTCCAGAGCTTCCTAAAAAATCTAAAAGGATCTGGCTTAAAAAATTGACACTGACTTGGATGAAAAGGAGCTTTTGAATTAACTGGAGTGCTATAAGAACATGTCAGTTAAGCCACAGGGTTACACATTGATAATACTTCAAGAGGGCAAAGCACCTAAAATTTTTCATTTTTTATTATTCAAATCAACTAATAAACAACCAAAGTAATTTATTAGTGGTTTATTCTACTATAATCTTAACAAAAATTAAATTGGACTTCTTGGAGTAAAAAAGGGCCAAGGCTGAAGTAAAGGCTGACCTATAAAGTTATGACTGCTCTTTAAATTACAATGAAAATCTCAGCAATGTCCTTTCACTGTCATTAAATAGTGAAGTGAACTGAAAGTGACTATTTGTCTTTGTGAACACAGAACAGCCCACAGTGCACCACAATAAAATCCTTTCTTTGCATTCAACCTGCACGTGGAGTAATGGGCAGCCATACATTTGTTGCATGGGTAGCAGTGTTGGGGATGGTACCTTCATCAAGGCTATCTCAGTATAACCAGGACTCTAACCTGTGCTCCCTAAATCATGAGGTTAAGTTACTAACAGCTAGGCCATCACTGCTCAACTGACTTAACCTTATCATGGTTACATACGTTACATATATTAACATTGTAAACAAGACTAAGAACATTTGTTTGGCAGCTAAAGAAAATGAAGAAAAACTAGGCACACAGTTCACTCTACTTTATACAAATGGGCAATGACTGGCTTTTACAAATGCAGTTACATCAATGAACTAAGACAAACCTACATTGCTAACTTCCCTGTTTACTATTTGTCTGGAAAACACTGCAGTCATCTGTTGTTAAATTATTTCAAGTTTTAAGTAAAGACTAATGAAAAAATTGACATGAAGCCTTTTGTACTAGCTGAATTAATATGTGTGATATATTAAATTGTATTAAAATTTTTGCATTTAGTTGAATTATGTTAATATTTTATTATACAGTGGTGGTTGTTAATTGCATGCATTACATTATCTTACTTTCATCCAATTTGTATTTTATATTTTGTAATTTAATTTATTTACTAATTTTATATACTTTATTATTTTATATATTGTTATGGTAATAATTTTTTTGTAAAGTGTTTTGAGCTGCATTTCTGCGCTTCTTAGATGAAAGGTGCTTTACAAATTCTTATTATTATTATTGTTGTTGTTGTTACTCTCCATAGGTACGGGTCTAAAAGAATATAATGGCCACAAGGAGGCTTAGTCTTATCTGAGAAGTTCAGTAAATGAACTAATGAACTGATCAATGACAGCTGACCTACATGCTTACTATAGAAATAGCTTTATTTTTCATGTGATTCACCGTCTTGGCCCTCATGCATAATAAGAAACATGATTTCAAATTTGAAAAAGAATCTAGTGATCATAGTTGAAGAACTGCTTGTTGTGTAATGAGGTCACCAAGTCTTCTAAACTATCATGCAACCTTTGAGCCAACCAGCTACTTGAAAGGCTTGCTACAAAAAGCCACTAGCATCAAACCACATATACATCAAAGATGTTAGCATCGGGAGGCCAAAACTGGGCTCTTGCTGAATCTTCCAGCAGGACAAATCATGTCAAAATTCTTCCTGATCCAAAAAAGCTTGGATCACAGATGATATAGTGGAGCTTTTATTACCAGTCATACTTAGTTACACTTATAATTCAGTTGTTAGCAAAATCTTGGCTACATGCATATAATATATATTTATAAAAACCTATCCATCTCTGATTGAGCACTTTTATCATGTTTCAAACTCTTCTTGTTTAACCTTGTTCTTGCTGCATGCTGGCTTTTGTGCCAGAACCCCAGCCTTCCAGGACTAGAGTTAGGGCACATTTGTTCTACCCACATATTTTTTTCTGTGCCACATGTTGCTGTAAAACTCCAGCTTAACAGATCCACTCTCCTTCAACATTTAGCCACATGTTATTTTATTAAATGGCTTCCCCACCCAACCCAAAAAGAAAATTCTTTTCAGCAGGGTGCTTATCTGCTGGTGATACTGCCTCATGTTGTGGTCATGTTTATAACATGTGATCGCATTTTTAGTTGGTCAAAACTCAAGCTCTTTTTAAAAATATGAAATGAAATACAAAATGGTAGGGAATAAAGTTTGAGATGAAAATTACACCTAAATATTTGCTACCTCAAATGATATGAGTCCTGTAGAAATATTAGCCAATATTTCACAGTATTCTAGAGGAGACTGACCTTTTCTAGCAAGATGCTTGTCTTCTTATATTGACTTTTTGATTGAGGAGGGCAGTTGATCTGATTAATGCAGTGTGGAAAGGGTGACTAATGACACCCTTCATTTACATTTAATCAAGCACTTTTCTCTTTTTGGTTTTCCATCACTACAAAGGATTTCTTTCATGTGGAAATTGAGCAATCAATTGTGCAGACCATGTAAATTCAATACAGAAATATCTGACTAATGTGGAAATGTGTGGCATTTGGCTAAATATGAGCCCAACAACTTCGTTAGTTTTGGTAACTTGTCACCAAAAT
The DNA here is from genome assembly GCA_017165825.1 of Hepsetus odoe. Taxonomy (NCBI): domain Eukaryota; kingdom Metazoa; phylum Chordata; class Actinopteri; order Characiformes; family Hepsetidae; genus Hepsetus; species Hepsetus odoe. The sequence goes on along the minus strand of CM029385.1, from coordinate 12,501,132 downwards.
TACTGCAACTGTGGTGAAGTCCCTTTGGAGTTGTTTAGATAAGATTTTTAGATATAATTAAGATATGAATAGAGGTTTGAAAAGTAGAGACTGAAGTGGGATAGAGAAGCTCGAACTGGACATATGTGACATACCAGCCTTTCTTCTCTCTGTTATATCAGCCTGATCTCTCTCTCTCTCTCTCTCTCTCTCTCTCTCTCTCTCTCTCTCTCTGCCAGTCCTACTGCCCACATTTAAAAAGTTTCTACTGTTGATTCTACTCTCATGTCCTTCTTTCTTCCTACCTCCTCTTCTTCTTATTCTCTTTGGCCAACAGTAACCTAATGGTGGTCATTATTAACCAAGGCCTTAGTTAACCTGAGCATTGTCTGCTTCCAAGTTTAAAACAATAACAAACAACAAAAAAATAACATATAATAAATTAATATGACTCACTTGGAGATGTTGATGAATGATTAAAATGACACATCTCAAGATCAAGATTCATTCTGATCTCTGAGCTCATTAGGAGCTCCCAGGGTCAGACCCTGTGAAAAGAATTTCCTAGGCTAACTGTTGTGTTGTATTTTTCAATCTTTCCTCTGCTAGCAAGGCAAGAAAGTTTGGATCACCTGATCAAATTACATGAATTTTGTCAATAAGACCTACTCCCTGCATCCTAATCACACCACTTTCCTCCCTTTTTGTTCACAATCATGTATTTTCTTTTTGTCCTACTCACTTATGTAAAATTATCTTTTATGAATTGAGGCTATTGTATTAAAATTAACAATATTCAAAATGAATAAAAAAAAAATAATTATTTTACATTCCATTTAATGCATAGAATGATCTATACACTGAAAAAAGGTCTCTGTCTGTCTTTCTGTTTAGGCTAAATGCACCAACCAATGGACAAAAGGACCCATACGCAAGTATGTACAGCTTTTATAAAAGAATTCCTGTTCTTAATACTACAGCACCCTTAATTAAGAATATGCACTTTAGCCTTAATATGCTGCCTTTATATTTACTATCAGTTAAGTGCCATTAGATTAGCTCATTGGCCGTATTAGGAACCAAGGCATAATTAGAGACTGGCCTCCTCCACTTTCATTTACTGCTACTTGTACAGCAGTTAATCATTTGCATGGATAGACTGGAGGAGACGGACCAGAAATGAAAAGTGCTGTTTTGCTTTAATTGTGACTACTGTAGAGTAGCTGTGGATGTGCAGCAGACAAGGTTCCTAATTAGAAGTTGATGAAACATAAATGACAGACATGGTGTTTCCAGCTTTAAAAGCCATTCATTCATCTCTATGGACATTTCAGTCTCTGTACATTTATTCCAGTCTGCTAATTGATGTGTGAGATCCCCTAAGAGATTGCACTGCATCACTGGAGCATAAAAAAAACAAAACAATTTTGCTCTGTTCTCCCAAACCACATTCCTCACTTAGCATTACATTTAACACTCATTAGTCTTTGATATTCATTGTCCCTCCACATCAGAGAAATCAGAATTGCTTATGTTGTTGACATCAATTTGTGAGATCGTTTACACCTTGTGTAATAAAACAGACTGCAAGGATATTTAGCAATTCTGCACAAAATGTTAGGATATTTCTCATGCCTTTGTTCATGTTAGCCTTTATTTTAGAAAGAATGGTTCTTTCAGAACTTATGATTAGCTATGGCATCATGTACAGAGATCTGTGAAAACCTGTATGAATGTGAAAAGAATGCAAAAAAATCAAAACCTTTACGATTGTTAGTTTGATTCTAATAGAGCAGCAGTATGGCTTCATGCCAAGAAAGATCACTACAGATGCAATGTTTGCTCGTGGGTGTTGATGGAGAATTATGAAGGTCAGAAGGATTCTGCATGTGTAGACTTAACAAAAGCATATGACTGTGTGCCTAGAGAGGTGTTATGGTTTTGTTTGAGGAAGTTAGAAAAGTATCAGGGTAGTACAGGATATGTATGAGAGCAGTGTGACAGTGGTGAGATTTGCAGTAGGAGTGATGGATGTGTTTAAAGCAGAGGTGTGATTACATCAAAAGTCAGCACCGAGTCCTTTTTTGCTTGCAACAGGTTGACAAATGAAGTTAGACTGGAGTTCCCATGGACTATGATGTTTGGAGATGACACTGCATATTTTAAAGCATGCAACATCTATTAAAAAAGTAGTATTTGTCTCAATTAACAAACATTTACTATATTTTAGTATACAGTTAGAGACGATATGTGTGATGATGAGACATGCATTAGTAAGAGCAATCTTTTTAAATATTGGCTGAATCAAGAACTACCCAGGAATATTCATTATTAAGAGTCTTAACCTGGACCACAGCCTTCATCCAGCCATATTCCAGTCTCTTGGAAATGTATATAGCCAGGAAGGACAACATGGTTGGATAGCAGAGAGAAACAAACAAACCCACAGGGCATGGAAGGGACTTTGCAGGGATGTTTAAAAGTAAATGAGGGTGAGAGAGAATAACTAAATTGAGCTAATGTTCCCTTTCTCACACCTACCTAAATAACTGGCTACCTGTTTGTGAGTTGTCCCTATTAGTTGGGCAAGACAAGGTTGCCTTTCTCATGCTGTAACCATAAACGCTTTTAAGGTTGGTGAAAAACATTTGGAAAACAATGTCTAAAAAAGGATATTTGGTAAAAGTTTGTTTTATAAATGGTTTATTCACTGCACATTAAGCTTTATCTATTGCAGTATTATATAATTGGTTGTCTGTTATATGAATCACATATAATGGCATTATAATTACATTATCTTCATTTAATTACATTAAATGATTAACTGGAATAATGGATCATAAACTTTGCACAGGTATGCACCACCAGTATAAAAACCTATTGCACCACTATAGCGCGACTCTATTAATGTTAGAATATATTATAATAAAAAGAAAGTCGTGGATTGCTGAGTCAGACAAAAGCAAATCAAATATGGAAGCACTTAATGAGCATTTTGTGATGTTGAAGACAAATACACAAGAGCTTTTTGACCTTTTAGTTCACTTGACTACTTTTGATCTGTGCCCAAATTAAGTCCAAAATATAAAGCATGTTGCAAAATTTTACAAACAGGAAAAATGCAGTCAGCCATAAATCCTTATTTTGAAAGGAGGATTTATGGCTTAATTATACGTGTACATATTTGCTTACATGCTTCTGTTTTTTTGGCTGCCAATCCATTTCTACAAGTGGCTAATAACCCAGCAGGCCATAAAACCCACCCACACGATCTCACATGTGTGATTTTAAGACTACAGTAGATTATTCTCACCCTCAGATTATTATCGTCCATCGGAAACTATAGGTAAACCTACTTTTTGCAGACCTATTATTTAACCGTTGCAGCAATGTTATCAGCTCTATTATCTCACATAGGCAGATAAAATCTTCTTCAATAAGATCTCCTTGAATTGTGTTTGAAATTTCCACTGCTTAAAGCTAAGGTCCATGCAAATTTCACTCCAGAAGTAGCAGCCATAAAGAACTCACTAAAAGCCTGTCCATTTCAGAAATCTCTGCAGCTCTGGTATCACTACATATGGATTGTTTTACAGCCTAAATCCTATGCAGACATAGCAGGTTGAAAAGCCTATTATGTGCAAATTTCTTTCCTGTGATGTCATGTTCATGCTATCACATGAGCTTGTCCAAACATGTAGTTAGAGTACTCACATACTAGGTGCTTCTTAATGTAATGTTTCTTTATATTTTATTATTCTTTTTCTCCAGGGAAAACTCTAGTTCTTCTAGATAATATCAGGAACATGTTAATTCTGGTGGCAGCTTATTACTGATTAAGCATAGTCAGTACATTGGTTAATCACAGAACCATATAGTTCAGTTCCAAGAGTTATTCACACTCTTGGAAAAGACAGCTAATTAATTGGTGTCTTGATGGTCAACTGGCACCTTCTCACAACTCACAAAAGTGTTAACATCAATCAAACATAACTTTAAGCTTTAAAAGTAAAGTTTCTCCGTAAAATGCATTTAAAAAAAAAAGAAAACATCACTATACTGAGATAATAGACGTAATAGATAATAGACATAATTTAGGCAATGGCTATAAAACAATAGCTAAATGTCTGAAAATATCCATCTCTACTGTTTCCTTCCTGGAAAAGGATGCATATTTAATTTGCCCCATCATATTGCAAAGAGCAAAATAAGTTGCTAAGCCACCTTTACCAAAAACATTAGGAAGGTCTGTCTGTGTCATGGAATCATTTAATTATCTGGATATTTTTAATCTCATAGCCTCTTCAAACAAGCTAGAACTGGTTTGACATTGTATTTTTCTGCAGTACAATGATTCAAACATGCCAACAAATCCACACTAACATTATTAATTGACCATAATGTGTTTTACATGAACTCTACAGTCCCTTGACCTCTATGGTAAAGTTTAAATCCATCAGCCAATACAGGTGCCAGTCTAACAGAAAACCTCTAGGATCCTAGATGGTTCAGAGAGAGTCTGACTTTAGGATTGACATTCTTCAAATTAAATGTTTATTAATTGTTTCTAACTCTTTAAAATGATTTGGGTTTACCATAAACCTTTGTGTAAGTAAATGAGTATAAAAAACTATTTCTTTCCACTTTAAGAAGGTTCTTCATACCTACACATCTACCTGAAATGTATGAGCTTAAAGCTAAGAGTAATACAGCAGCGCCTATGTGTATTTTACTTACTGATTTTTTCAGTGTTTTTCAGCTTACAGTTCCTGGGCTGTTGCTTCTCAGAGCTATTAATTAGTTACTGAACAATGGCCTAGCCAATAGCATAATGGTGTGAAGAAATATAGCACAGCCAATCAGACATTTTTTCAGACTTAAAGCCATGCCCTGCCAATCCTAGGATTTAGCAGTTAAATAAATGAAACCTTTCAATAAGATATGGCATGACACCATGACTTCATGTCTGCATGTGATATGTGTTGCATAGAAACAGCCCCAAACAAGCTGAATCAAGACCTGCACTACGAAGAGTTTAACATGGCCTGACACTGGCCGCCCACTTTTACTGCAAGCTGATTATCTATGACTGAAGTAAAGGAGAGAATATAAGTACACTATTAAATGAAAAACAAATCAATAAATACATAAATTGTTCTAAACTAAATGAAGGGTAGGAAATATGTACAGAATCTAAAGCAAACCCAAAACAGCAAACAGACTGATGTATGTGGTTCATGCTAAATTAAAAAAAGAAAGATAGAAAGAAAGTACAAGGAGACGAGAGTCAACTACTATTCTTTGGTATGTTTCATTTTATTGGCGTTCATTATATTTATTTATTTATTATTATTTATTCTTTTTTTAAAAAGAGAATTGCTTTCAATTAAAAATACAATGAAGACCACAGATCTATAGTGATGTCAGGCATACCAATTAGGCTTTGGAATATTGGTTTTGCTTCTTGATTGTTCAAGAAAATGTAACATTGATTTTTCTATGCAATTTTATATCGACCATGGTCGTTTTTCATGATTGACCATTTTTTTAACCATGGTAGATGCTCAGGGTTGGTAAAACAGCAGCATTTATTGGAAAGAGGTCTAAACTAGAACTACACTAAAACAAGGCACTCTAATAAATAAGAGTGGGCTGTTAAGCAGGAAATGGAGTGTGTAATGAACCTTAATATTAGTGCTCAGCCGTGACATAGTTATGTTTGATTAATAGTCCTTATATATGAAAGTCTAAAAGCTTGTAGCATCAGCAGTATGTACAAAGACATTGGGAATCCACCTCAAAACAGTAACACAGTTAACAGGTAAGTGGTGCTGTAGCAACATGTTAATCACCACGTTCAGTACCAAATAGTAAGGAGTTATAGTTAGTTCCACAGTTAGTAACAGTGGAATAAAGAATAAAGAACTTAAAGTAGTTAACTATCAAATTACAATACTTATCAGGTCTCTTTCAAATATCCATCCATCCATTTTCTGCCACTTGTCCCAAATGGGGTCGCGGGGGGCTGCTGGTGTCCAACCCAGCGCACACAGGGCGGGACGGAGGACGCACCCTGGACAGGTCGCCAGCCCATCACAGGGAGCTCTTTCAACTACTTTCTAGCTTTCTAGTTTTGTATAATATTTACTGATAACAACAGCATGTTGTTACTGACAAACATCATTACTTTACCAGACGGTATGCAAGAATCATCAGCAGTTAATGTTGGGTAGTAAAGTAATGAACCAATGATTTTCAAAGCAGTAATGAACTAGTAGTAATAATGAAATAGTAATATCAGTAGTTATTATATGACGATAACGAGCAGTATTTTATTAGTAATCAATTTGTAGTAATTGCATAATTAAAGAACTAGTAGTTATATCACTAATAAACTAATGGTTATTGTTATAAATATAATAAAATCTACTATTAATTCTGTAACAAACTAGTCAGTCAATCATTTTCTGCCGCTTGTCCCAAGCGGGTCACGCTGGAGTCCAACCCAGCTCACACAGGGCGAAGGACAGGGACACACCCTGGGCAGGTCACCAGCCTATCGCAGGGAGGAGCGTGACGGGTACAGCACCTTGCTCAAAGATACCTCAGGGCAACCCGCCGGTGAGGTTTGAACCCGCAATTTTCAGATCCGTGGCCAACTCCCTAACCACTAGGCCACCGCTGCCCCAGTAGCCAAATAATATGTATTGTATCATGAATAACTTTGTTATATCATTAGTTGTTATATCATTTTGATTTCAGGTGCTTTTGCTTGCATTTTTTAGCGTTTACTCTTGGTGGTTAATAGTGGTGTGATTTCTGATGGTAAATAGTATTGTTAAAGGTAAATTATAGTTGTGTTAACTCTTTCGTAGATAACAGTGGTATTGACCATTTTGTAATGAATAATGCTGTTGGCTCTTAGGGAATGACTCTTTTAACTCTTAAGCAGATAACAGTCATGTTGTATTGTGGTGTTAAAAGTGCTGTTAACTCTTTAAATTGTGTTACCCTTTAGTAATGTTAACTGTTGTGTAGTTAATAATGGTGTGAATCTTTGATAGCTGAAAATGGTGTTAAATTTGTATAGTTAATAAGTGTTTTATAGTTAATAGTGTTGTTATCTGTTTGGTAGTAAATCATGGTGATAGATATTTCATAGTTAATATTGGTGTTTACTGTTTTGTAGTTGATAATGGTGTTAACTCTTCAGTAGTTAATTATATTAGCTGTTGTAGGTAATATTTATGTTAACCTTTTGTAGTTGATAATGGTGTTAACTCTTCAGTAGTTAATTATATTAGCTGTTGTAGGTAATATTTATGTTAACCTTTTGTAGTTAATAATGGTGTTAACTGTTTTGTCATTAATTGTGATTTTTTTTTAGTTGATACTAATAATGATGTTAACTTTGGGAAGTTAATAGTGGTGAACAGTTTTGTAGTGAACAGTGGTGATAAGTGGTTTGTAGTTAATAGTGGTGTTCACTGGTTTGTTTTTAATACTGGTGTTAACTCTGGTTGTTTATGATGGTATAGGTGTAAACGTATAGTGGTGTTAAGGCAGATTGCTCAATCAGTTCTGTTTGGTTTCCGGGGCAGTTCTCTATTCATTACCAAGCATTAGTCACTTTGCTGAGACCGAGAGCCTTACCACGACCTGCTTCCCACGTACGTTGCCCCACCCGCCCAGCATCTCGCCAAAAAACCCGACCCACCGGTGCGCATCCAGGAGGGAAGCGCGGTGACGTAGGCGAGTCGCACTTCGTCCTTCCAGCTGCTGAGAAACAGCTGCTCCGCTGAGCTCCGCCGCGGCTCTGCGCGCGCACACTCTCCTCACCCGCCGCTCTGCAGGACCGCCCGGCCGCGTAAGTGACGCCTGGCTTTATTCGCTTAAGAGCAAAAACAGGATTTCCTTTCATGCTAAATATTGTTTCGATAAAGTTTGGGACGTTTTCACCAAAACCAGCTTGCAGTGTTTTTGGAAGAAAGAGTGCTGTGCCAAAAATCTCAGGCACGCAGTTTTTCTGAGATTTATTTGGGCATTAAGTATATTTGTTCCAAAAAGAAAAGAAAAAAAAAACATTGCAAACTCGAGTTGATTCACAATTGACTCTGAACGACTGAAACAGTTGCTCGTGAAGTCATTCTGTGCTCATTTTTTATTTTTATTCCAGTGGGTTCACTAATATTTTCCCAGGTTCTAGGGATGTCCAGCACAGCAGGACGCCCACCTCGTACCCTCTCCGCTGGAGGATCCAGCTGCTTATGAAGTAAGGCAGGCATCTGGACTCCGCTTTGAGGATGGAGAATGTCTCGGCGTGTAACTTTCAGCTGGACTTTTCCTCCAAACCGGCCAACCAGAGCGCCTCCAACTGCACGCCGCCGGTGGACTTCTCCTTCTACGCGGACCTGTACGTGGTCCTGCCAGTCATCTACTCGGTCATTTGCGCCGTGGGCTTGACGGGCAACACGGCGGTCATCTACGTGATCCTGAAGGCTCCAAAGATGAAGACGGTGACCAACATGTTCATCCTGAACCTGGCGATCGCGGACGACCTCTTCACGCTGGTGCTGCCCATCAACATCGCCGAGCACCTGCTGCGCTACTGGCCCTTCGGCGAGGTGCTCTGCAAAGTCATCCTAAGCATCGACCACTACAACATCTTCTCCAGCATCTACTTCCTGACCGTGATGAGCGTCGACCGCTACCTGGTGGTGCTGGCCACCGTGCGCTCCAAGCGCATGCCCTACCGCACCTACCGGGCGGCCAGGATGGTCAGCTTGGGCGTCTGGCTGCTGGTCATTCTCATCGTGGTGCCCTTCACCGTCTTCGCCGGAGTGTACGTCAGCCCGGACGACTCGGAGAGGAAAAGCTGCGTCCTGAGCTTCCCCAGCCCCGAGGGCTCGTGGTTCAAGGCGAGCCGGATTTACACGCTCCTGCTGGGCTTTGCCATCCCCGTGTCCACCATCTGCATCCTCTACACCATGATGCTCTACAAGCTGCGCAACATGAGACTCAACAGCAACGCCAAGGCGCTGGACAAGGCCAAAAAGAAAGTCACCGTCATGGTGTTCATCGTGCTGGCCGTGTGCTTATTCTGCTGGACCCCCTTCCACCTCAGCACCATCGTGGCCCTGACAACGGACCTGAGAAATACCCCGCTAGTCATCGGCATCTCCTACTTCATCACCAGCCTGAGCTACGCCAACTCCTGCCTCAACCCCTTCCTCTACGCCTTCCTGGACGACAGCTTCAGGAAAGCCTTCAAGAAGATGCTGGAGTGTAGGACCGCTTGACTTCAGCTCAGCTTGGGCTCCTACATGTGAGCATTTGTCTCCCTCTTGTGTCACGCATGTGTACATCTCTGCTGGGGCTGGCCGTCCAGTGATGAAAATGAAAAGAAAATGATGCAGGAAATTGCTTTTGCTGGCAAGAACAAACTGAACAATGAGCAGTAAATTTGTCCTCTGTGCTTAAACCAAACACACCCATAATGAGCTCTTCGAGCAACACACACACACCAGAAGCAGTGGGCTGCATCGCCTCCATCTGGGTAACCCACTGGTCCAGGACCAACGGATCACGATGGCTACTTCCTAACCATTAGGCCACTTCTGACCACACTGCTCACCCAGCTCAGAGTGGGGTTGCTTAGTTAATCACGTTTTTACCACTTTAAATAAACTTTAAGAAATAACTTTGTATTCTTTAACTTAGCCTGGCGCACAGATATTATTCACACATGTTTTATTGACATTCTTTTTTGTTTTAATAAATTGTTTCAGTTTAAGGGAATGTAAAGGGAATTAAAAGCTTTTAAATAGATAAGTATAAAAAAGTTCAGTAACTGCTTGATGTTCACAAGGTCAAATAGTAATCGATTAAATAAACATGATCTCAATATTGACCAAAAAATCATGATTACAATTATGAGAAGCCCTATTTCAGACAAACCTAAGCAAGTCACGTGCCAAGTAAAGTGAATCTGAAGAAGGGAAACAGCCGGAAACTGGTCGCCCAGACCCAGAGTGTTTAAAAAGAACGGACACTGCTACACTCTTAAAAATAATGGGCAATGCAACTGTTGGCTTCCTAAATGACCTTTCAATACATGGATTATGTATTGGGAGAAGAGTGTGCAAAAGATACATTTTATTAACAATGTGATGTGAGATTTCGTTAAAAGAGCCACATCAAGATTTTCTGTAAACTCCAGGTTCCAGTCTATTTACACTCTATTTTAACCCATGATGTAAAAACTGCATCATGGCTGCATTATTTAATCATCTACCAACATGTAGCCAAATGAAAACATCATTGCTTAACCCCCTTAAGTGGTTCTTCTATGATGCCAGCTGCTGTCCAGCACAGTGGTCAGGTACACTTCACTTAACTCACCTGTTAACAGCCAGGTTTAGATTTTTGAGGAGGGGCTCTATTAAGCTGTGCTGGACACCGGCCCTCCAAAACCAGAGCTGGGGATCTCAGTTCTGCAGCAGTTGGGGATCTCAGTTCTGCAGCAGTTGGAGATCTCAGTTCTGTATTTTCAAGAGTGGTCCAGAAAGAACTGTATTATTCTGATTAAATCATGTTAACATTCAAACATGTACGCAACTACCAGCATTCATGGAAGCACAGAGATGTTCACATGTGTATATACATATATGTACAGGCCTGCTTTTGTCATGAAACATTGTCATTTGCTACCAAGTGTAACATTAAATGAGATGATGGTATAGTTACTTGGACAAACATGCATTCCCCTGCCTTATGAGAACGTAAGCAATGGAAACAGAACTGTCTTCATTTAACAGGGGAGTGCTAGGAACAGTTTACTTGCTGGCTATAAAAGCTGAAGGTAAACATTGTACAGATTCAGTAAATTATACAAACTCTTTGAATCTTTATGTTGTAAATAAAATAGATTGAGTCATGTGTTTCATTTGATTTTACAAATGTTGTATAAGCTAATGATGATTTTTACAAAGAAAACTTAAATATTAGAAACTTATACTTCTTGAAGCACCAAGACATAACGTGTGCGTATAAGTGTGTGTGTGTGTGTGTGTGTGTGTGTGTGTGTAGCAGACTTTTTGAACAAATCATACTTTGCAAGAATCCACTTCACTGTGTTCATAGTTAGTGTATGTTGTGACCACTGGGGACAATGAAGTTTGACATTCAGATTAAGACATTATTCTAATAGAACTGTAACAGTGTAAGTATAAAAAGTATTTAAGCACACATTGTAATAGCATTTAAAATCTCTCATTCTCATATGACTCTCTATTGTTCTTTGCTCTATTGTGCACACCAATGAGCCAAAGATTTCAGAGCTTCACCCAGAATTTACAGTAGTTTAGGCATCCATACTTCATACTAACTCTGTACTTCTAGATATGAAATTATGGCCTTTTTTAATGCAAGGTGAAGTGACATATCAGCAATCTTTCATGTGGTAAGTTCTGCTGAGTCTATAAAGGTCTACCACTCTAACAATGAGCACCAGCACACAGACCACTGACACATCTGTTAACTCTACACACAGTCAGGCCTTTGTGCTCATCAAAATCTTCTTAAAAGGAAGGGAACAAAATGTAAAAACCTGCATTTTGTATTGTTTAATTGAAAGGTTGGGTCCCATTTTAGTGTCAAAACAGTTAAGTTTGTCAGTTTCAGTACTACAATATAATACAGTGTACTAATATAGTAATTACATACACACATTGTGAAAATACATGACCAACATTACTGTGTGTAATTATGTAAGCTTTTCTACTGCAGTCCATCTACAAGCATCAGTGCATCACTGGCAGCTCTCCAATTTGAATTTGACTTTTGCTACTGTGATAACAGGCTGCATAACTTCAGTCAAACTTTATCTAAATATTTAGCCAGATTTAATTAGCACACAAATACACAAATAAAAAACTATTCAGTAAAAACTATTCTGTTAATTTTATCAGCTCCTCTTACCATATTGGTGCACTTTGAAGATTACAAATATAGACTGTAATCCACAACTTTTTCAGTGCATCATTTCTTGTCCTCTTTGTCCAATTTATCAATGGTCACAATCATCACAGGACGACCAGATTTGGTGGTGGGTTTCATTTTATTTGTTGTTGAAAACACTACTGTTCTTTTACCTACAAGGAACTTTATTTTACTGTAGAGGCTCCAGGGGGCTTTGAGTGTTGATCAGGGGACACATATTTCTTTTTTTTTAATCTTTCTATATTCTCAAAATACAGGTAACAAATAATAATAATGAATGATAATGATCTCTAGTAGTTACACTTTATAAAACATTATAAACTATTCAAAATAAGATAAGGAGGTGTGTTGGTCCTCTGACTTTTAACCAAATTCTAAACATTCTTTTCAATATATGAGCCTTTTTCTTCATTTTCTTCTATATGAGCCTTTTCCTCAAGGCTTGTGTAGCAGTTCATGACAGAAGCTCAGTTGCTTAAAAACTGTATGCTGCCAGCAACATAACATAACCCTTGACTTTAGTCCTCTTACACAATCACAGGCTTAACTGATTGCAGGACATATTAATGTCCAGTGCCATGGGCTAGATGTTTGGACAATATCAGTTAAAAACGGTTTGTCTTAAGTTTACTTCTGCTGTACTTGAGAGACAAGAGTAATGGGATTTTTTGCACTCAGACGTTCTCCCCTGCAGCTGAGAGGTTAGAGTTTTGCCTGTGTGTTATTGCATTGACAATCTCTTGCTGGAGAAAATTCTAATGTTTTCTTAAGAACAACTATTAAGTATACAGGTCTGTTCTAATGCAAATGTACGAGAAGCAATGTATGAACAACAGCTAATAAGCAAGTAGTACCTCAAAACAATTCATGATATAATATGCACAATATGCAACAGTTGGTAGCATCCCTATATGGCATGCTGGTTTCCATGCCCCTGCACTCTAGTAAACATTAAGTCAGCAAGCATTTAAACCAGGCACAACTACTTGGCAGTAGAAAAGGCAGTCAAAATGAGCATCCTAAAAGCTCACCAGGGAACACATTCTCCCTGATGACATGGATGGACTCCAGGAAGGTCAGGCTGAAACACTTGAGTCAAAACCTGCTACCAGAGTCAGGCAGCCAAGCTCAAGATCCACACTGGCACTGCCACTCCTTCCCAGTGAATTAGAGCCTTTTCTCTTGCACAGTAGACTGCGACTGAAGCCAAAGTGTCCATATGGCTGCCATGGGTGTAATTAAGCCTTGCAACAGCCCTTGAGAATCTCTCACAGTCTTATTCCCAAAAACAATTTGGCTCTATCTGGTTGTTCATTAACTGTAGGTCACTGAGTGAGATAATAAGAAAGGATTCCGATGCATTTTCAAACATTATTGACATTCTTGACAAACCTGGCACAGTTTTTTTTTTTTTTTTACTTTTACTATAGCTCCTTTTACCTGCAAAGCTCTGTCTCTCGGTCTGTCAGTATCTCAGAACACAAATATAATTATAAGCACTGGTTATGACATTATGGATATTGTGCAATTCAGGCCATTTCTAAAGGCTCCCAAAATGAATGCTGGAAGAGGATTGAGTTTACATTTCATCTAATATGTGTTTAAGAAACCCTTAACTTTAAACCACAGTTTATCTTGCAGACATTCTTGGGCCATGTCAAAACCAACAGGGAAGTGAACAACAGTATGATGAAGACACAAATCTACATAATCCACAAAGCGTCAGAGATTTACATGTCATAATGGGCCTGGTAATCTTTTTCTGAAGTGAAAGTGACTATTTGTCATTGTGAAACATGGCACACAGTGAACCACAATGAAATGCATTCTCTGCATTTAACCCATACACACCGTGCAGCTATCTCCAGTGACAGGGGAGCAGCGATGGGGACAGTGCTTTCCTCAAGGGTACCTCAAGGCAACCTACTGGTGTTGGAGTCAAACCCATGATCTTGGATCCAACTCCATGACCATTAGGCCAATGCTGCTGCTTTTGAAGAGGCACTGCCAACATCACTGTGAAAAGCTATTTGTAAGTAGCTAAAATTAACGCTTGGCCTTGTCTTAGCACCAAGCACAGAGGCCAAAAGTGTCAGGACTGAAGGGGAGGTTTCACAGAGAAAGGAATGTGCCTAAAAGGACTGGAGGCTTGAGCTGATCGGAGCAAAAATATTGCAAAGAAAACTCAAAATAGGTGTCAACAATCACTGACTGAAGTACATAATGAGTTTCGGAAAACTGGTGTCTGGAGGTACTTTTAGACTTACCACCGCAGTGGCAGACCTTGTTAGCGTGAAGTAGTTAAATGATAAAGAAAAAAGAACAAGATGTGTCTTGGTCAATAGCCTGTGAGGGCAGCGACGTCCACAATAGCAAAGGCAGCCTTACGTTACCTTATGTTTTTCAACCAGCACATTTTAGATTTTGTTGTGAACCCAAAATCTGCATATTATTGTCAGCAGTGTCATATTGTACTCATGCCTGTTTTTTTAGTTTCCCAGCTACACTGTTTGACTGCAGCTGGAGCACTGAATTCAAACCGTGGCATGCTGATAACAAATTGAAAGCTTGAGGTAATTTCAGATAGAAATGGTTGCTAAGCAGTATTTGGAAGGCTGAGAAAATGAGGGGTATCTTGACAGAGAGCAAAATGACAGTGAATGGACGTAATGCAATGACAGCACTCAAACAGAAACAAAAAAATCTAATTCCATTATCATAAAAGATGCAGCTTGATCAATATCTCTCCTTTCCTATCATTTCATTGGATAGGCCTGTGATTAATTTGTTCATCAAAATACGAATGACACAGCTGGCCCTACTGATGTTAGAAGGTGGTCAGCTGTACATGCAGCATTCTGTAGATACAGTAGACCAGCTCACCTCATTATGCCTTGGGTAAACTGTTCATACTTAATAGCAAGTCTTTATAATAAGTTTCTTCATTTGAAATTTTCTGGAGCACGATAGTCACCAGTTCACAGAGGAATAAAACAAATTATATCAAAGTTAACGAGATAACTGGTGAATGTTCTGAGAGAACATGAGTGTATGATTTGTTGCAGCTCGCATGTATATTAAAATAAATGGAGCTCATGGAAATCATGAAACGTATGAGTAGAATTATGAACATGACCTTTCATCTTGAAGTCAACAATTGAATCTTTGCACCAGGTTTAGTAATTCTAGCACAATAAGGGAAGGAGAACAAAATGATTCTGGAGTCTTTCTGGAGGAGAGAGGGAGGGTTACACAAACTAGTGCTATCAGCATAACATAATTACGTGCTTAACAGCAAAAAAGTCTATCATGTTTAATGACATCGGGTTTATCCTTTAACGATTAGTAAATACATATTGCTCTCTATGAGTGCATGAATGGGTGTAATAAAATAGCTTTACACAGACAAGTGCTTTCAGTGAGAGTTGCAGTTAAATACTCTGGATCGACACATCTAACACACTTGATAGTGCTAACTATTGGTACACAGTGGTCATCTCCAGTATCTAGTATTCAGATATATTCATATATTATATATCAATAAACAATATATTATCATATAATAATATGTATCAGTAATTCTAAAGAGCTTTTTCTTGCCTTTGTCACCTTTGGCTTGTTCAGTAGGGGCTCAGACCTGGATTGTGCAAGCTCTGGGACAATGACAGTTGTAAAAAGGGCTATATAAATATATTTGACTTCAACATGGCCTTCAAGGTCATTCCACCTGCAGAAATAACCTTTTATAGCTCTGAAACACCATCCAGCCTCGATGTGTTTTGTCTGGACTGCAGACTCAGTTTGAAGAAAAAAGTAAAAAAAAAAAAACTTAAAGTCTTATTATAAGACTATTTAAAGCTGATGTATGCCATGTCTGAGAAAACCATGGAGAGAGAGAGCCCTCAAACCAGCAAACCAGCTTGCTTTTAATGTGCCACCTAGTGGCGAATGTTTGATATATATATATATATATATATATATATATATATATATATATACACAATACTGTGCAAAAGTTTAAGGCAGGTGTGAAAAAATGCTGTAAACAAAGAGCAGTGAATGAACAAAAGAGAAATCTAAATCTAATCAATTTTTGGTGTGACCACCCTTTGCCTTCAAAACAGCATCAATTCTTCTAGGTACACTTGCACACAATTTTTGAAGGAATTCGGCTGGTAGGTTGTTCCAAATATGTGTTTCAACCTCAGTGTGACATTGATGATCATCAGCACCTGTTGGGTAAAACTGGTTGATCATACACCGACTATAATCCTACAAAAAATATATATATAATTTTTCAATTTACAAAACTAACATTTTTTCAAAAACTTTTTTTATTATCACTAATGATATGATAGTATGAACGATACTTTCATAGGACTTTGATAGACAAATACAGTTCAATAAAAACATTCAGAATTGATATGAATCTGCCAGCAGGGGGCAACAAACCATAAACCATTTTTTTAAACAACCACACTTTTTCTAAAGTTTCAGATTGTGATTTTCTAATGATTATGTGAGGCAATACATGTTATATATTTATATATATATATATATATATATATATATATATATATATATATATTTAAAAGGTGATCCTTCTTCCACAGTATATCATGTAATTTAAGTGAGAGCCAAGCTTGCTTTAGGGTTTTCCATTCAGTCAATTAGCGATACAGAGAATAACAGTATCTGACACTAGATGGCGCACTTTCATAGCTGATGCAGTAAGAAGGCGGAAGCTTAGAAGACAGAACACAGTTTCTGCGTGTGCGCGCGTGTGTGTGTGTGTGTGTGTGTGTGTGTGTGTGTGTGTGTGTGTGTGTGTGTGTGTGTGTGTGGGTGTGTGTGTGTGTGTGTGTGTGTGTGTGTGTGTGTGTTGTGTAAATTGGATGCAAATCAATCAATCGTTAGAAAATGTAGACTAGATATCAAAACATGTCCAAGTGTGTTTGGTGCTCCAGTTTCCTCTCATAGTCCAAAGACAATGATGTCATTGGGATCAGAGATGCTAAATTGCCCCCTTGGTGTGACTGTGTCTATGTTTGTCTGTGTGTCTAACCTGCTACAGTCCCAAGGATTTTGTTTACCTTTTTTTTTGCTATGTGTACTGGAATAGGCTCCTCCCAATACTCTGATTAGGTTAAGTGGCTCAGATCATGGATAGGTTTGGATCACTGTCTTGCTGCATCATAAAGTTTCTCCTTGTTAGTTTGAATGCATCTCTTTTTAGGTTTCTGTAGATTTCAGGATTCATTCTACTTCTGTCATTTTGAGTTATTCAGTCGATGGTCCACTCCACGAAATTTGACAACTGGTGTTCCCCAAGGGTCTGTCCTTGGTCCCCTTCTATTTTCTCTATATACTGGCTCTCTGGGGAAAGTATACATACTCTCTCATGGCTTCTCCTATCAGTCTTACACAGATGACACCCAACTCATCCTCTCTTTTCCCTCCTACAATCAACAGGTCTCTACCCGAATCTCTAACTGCCTGGCTGACATCTCTGCATGGATGACAGCTCACCACCTCAAGCTCAGCCCTAACAAGACTGAGCTTCTCTACCTGGAAGGCCATCAAACACAGTGACAGGACCTTCACATCTCCTTTGGCGGTTCACTTCTTGTCCCATCTAGAACTGCTAGGAATCTTGGTGTCACTTTCAACAATGAGCTCTTCTTCTCCTCTCATGTTCTTAATCTTTCTAGGTCAAGACTCTTCTCAGTTCTGACCCCTCAGTGGTGGAACGAACTCCCCCCTCCCCCTAAAGACCCACCTCTTCATGGAATTTCTCAGGGACTAACCCTCCCAAACCATCTACTCTCCTACCTCTGCTCCTTCTTTTCCTTAAACCTCTACTCTCTCTTTCCTGTCAAAAAATTAAAAAAAAATTAAAATAAAAAGTGTAGGGTATATACTTGTTACAAGGGCACTTAAGTTGTTACTTAGGTTATAATAGCTAATCAGCAGCTGCTGATCTGAGCTGGTTACCAAGATGATGATCTAATGTGGAAACAAAGCACTGTTGTAAGTCGTTCTGGATAAGAGCGTCTGCTAAATTCCGTAAATGTAAATGTACTTAAATAATAAGGTTTATTGAGCTTTATAAGCTTTGCCTTTGCTTTGGTTTTGATGTTGGCTTTCCCTTTTTAACAACAAATGTCTTAACAGCTGATGTTCAAAGTTTCAATTTGATATCTGCTCAAAAGAATACATATTCCAAGCTTTTTTTTTAGTTTAAACAATCTTTCTAACAGAACTCATCTTAAAGCCTGCCATCATCTCCTGTTTAAATATTTTGCTCATTTGGGAAATAAAAAAAAACAAAAAACTAAGTGATTAGTTAAACAAGGTGGTATTATCTATGTAAATTAACATACAGTGCCTTGCAAAAGTATTCACCCCCATTGGCTTTTTACCTATTTTGTTACATTCCAACCTAACCTGTAATTTAAATGTTCCTAAATCTTATATTATGTGATGGATCTGCAGAAAATAAGTCTAAGTTGGTGAAGTGAAATGAGAAATATAAAAAAAAAAAACAAAAACTGAAAATTGGCATGTGCATATGTATTCCTTTGCCATGAAGCCCATAAAAAGTCCTGGTGCAACTAATTACCTTCGAAAGTCACATAATTAGTGAAATGAAGTCCACCTGTGTGCAATCTATGTGTCACATGATCTGTCAGTATAAACACACCATTTCTGAAAGGCCCCAGAGGCTGCAACATCACTAAGCAAGAGGCATCACACCATGAAGACAAAGAAGCTCTCCAAACAAGTCAGGGACAAAATTGATGAGAAGCACAAGTCAGGGTTGGGTTATAAAAAATATCCAAATCTTGATGATCCCCAGGAGCACCATCAAATCCATCCCCTTCAAATGGAAAGAATATGGTACCACAACAAACCTGCCAAGAGAGGGCCACCCACCAAAACTAATGCAAGAAGGGTATTAATCAGAGAAGCAGCACAAAGACCAAAGGTAACCCTTGAAGGAGCTGCAGACTTCCACAGCAGAGACTGAAGTATCTGTCCATAGGACCACAATAAGCCATAGAGCTGGGCTTTTTTAACTTTTCGGCAACCAAGAAAAATGCTGTGTCTGGTGCAAACCCGACACAACCCATCACCCCAAGAATACCATTGCCACAGTGAAACATGGTGGTGGCAGCATCATGCTGGGTATGTTTTTTCAGCAGCAGGGACTGGGAAATTGGTCCGAGACAAGGGAAAGATGGATGGTGCTAAATACAGGGATATTCTTGAGCAAAACCTGTGTCAGTCTGCCTGTTATTTGAGACTGGGACGGAGGTCCACCTTCCAGCAGGACAATGACCCGAAGCATACTGCTAAAGCAACACTCCAGTGGTTTAAGGGGAAACATTTAAATGTGTTGGAATGACCTAGTCAAAGTCAAAGTTTGTTGTTTGCTTCACAATAAAAAAAAATCTTCAAAGTTGTAGGCATGTTCTGTAAATGAAATGGTGCAAACTCTCAAACAATCCATTTTAATTCCAGGTTGTGAAGCAACAATGAAAAATGCTAAGGGGCTGAATACTTTTGCAGTAAGTATAAGTATATATTGATCTTGGCAAGTAAAGCCCTAATAGGTGGATGGAATCAGTATTCAGTATTAAGAAAGTGTGTCTTTATTTCATTTTATCCTTTTCTTTAATCTCTGATTTTTTCAAAAACAGCCTGCTGGGAAAGGATCCCCCTCCCTCTTCTAATATTAATAACTTTCCAAGCTGCTTTCCTCTTTTTTTTTTTTTTTTTTGCAAAGCAATTTTTTTTAAGCTTGGCAAAAGTTAACCTTAGACTTTTCTTTAAAAATAGGGATAAAGATTTTGCAAAATTCCTTCTGTGAGTGTGTGAATCGCTCTCACCACCCCCACCCTCAAAGCAAAATCACTCAGCTGGCTCATAGACCCTTCCCAATACATGGAAATGTGTCGAGCCATGGAAGGAAAATCCATTTCCAGCCCATGTTAACTTTATGCTCCCCCTGGGTACTGCTTCTGTGTTTGACAAGCTATCATTTTAGCCAATGAAACTGTTAGCAGTTTGGAGGAATTCATAGAAAGGAGCAGAAATAGGTCTCCACATGCACATGAAAGCAAAAATAGTGGTGTTTAAAAGTCTGCACCCACCCTAGTCAAACAATTTGAGTTCTTGGTGAAAAGATGTTAACAGCATTTCTGCATAGAACTCATTTAAATCTGACATATTTCCTCAGACTTTAATAAACAGAATAAAGTACTTGACCTCAGCATACTGTAAAACAAAACAAGATATTTATGGCATTTAGCAGACACTCTTATCCAGAGCGACTTCCATGTCCTAATTACAGGAACAGTCCCCCTGGAGACACTCAGGGTTAAGGGTCTTGCTCAGGGACCCAGTGGTGGTAGCTAGAGGTGTTATTCGAGCCTGGGACCTCTTGATCCATAGGTCCGTAGGTAAGTACCCTACCACTAGGCCATCGTCACCCAGTTGGTGCGATGCGATGTCTGCAAATCTGGCATTTGACCAATTGTTAATTCAGACCAACTTTAACTGAATCATTTACAAATATGCTTGTAGTCAGTTTCCTGAAGTCTTTTTTTTTCCCTTGATTAAGGAGTTTTTCGGCTTTTCCTTGCAGAGCTTTTCTAATTCAGCTTTTCTTACATAAAATCTAAACATATTTTCAATCATAGTATTCAATAATATATGCTAATGTCAACTGAAAGGTGAAATTCCAACTTCTGTATTATTATGTATTATGTCTTTTTAATAATTTTCTTCATGTGATATTTATGCATTATATTATATGATGTTATATTATATTATGTTTATTTGTTTTTTTTTTTCCCAAACCTCTTGAATATTTCATTTGTGAAGAGGCTGCAATTACGATAACCTTCTGATGAAATTTCAAGATAATAATTCCTATGCCAGATAAATCATCCAGTTTGCCCTCTGCAGTGGTGTGGGTATTCTTTAAAACTTTCAATGAATTCTTAATCTTTATTTCTTAATGATATTTTTATTCTCTTGCTTTGTAAGCAATGATCCAGCTGCTTCGATGAGTCCATGGGCTGTAGGAAGGTGTAGGAAAACTCTTTTTGTACATTCTAGAAGTTGTCTGCACCAGGATTTGATTAAGGCATACTGTGTTATATCAGCTCTCAAACTAGTGTCTACACAAAGCACTAGTGGAAAGGGTTTTCAGAGTTGTAATTATTATAATTATTTCAGAATTATTTTATTTAAATGTCATTCACCATTTCAGCTCACAGTTTTCCAAATATAGTAATCAAGTAATTGTTTTTTACCATCACATTGTATTATATTCTTTTTACTTTTACTAGGAAACCAGTAAAATTTGACAAGGCATGTTTGAGTTTTTCTTCAAATAGCAATCCTTTAATGAACAGCTTCCCTACAATAGGTTATTATAATCATAATTATATTTTTTTAGGATAATATTAAGTATGGAGGCCCCTAATGCCTTCTTACATACTGTCCAAGATAGCTAGTGAGTTCCAGACCCTCTTTTATACTCAAGAACAAGGTGTGTGTATATATATATGCAAGAGAGTCTAAATGTCTTTTATATCTGTAACAGTGGCGGGGTGCAGGGAGGACGCCAATGCTGTGCCAGGAGTTCGGATGTAACGGTGGTGTGGTACCAGAGGGACGTCAGGTCCGAGCCAGGGGTTCAGAACAGAAGTTTATTAAACAAAGGAGGAAACACAAACAAACAAGAACTCAGACTGCAGTTACTACTCAGGTAGCTGACTGACTGACTGACTGACTGACTGACTGACTGACTGACTGACTGACAAAAACCACCATTACGTGCAGGCATAGCCTATCTAATGAGCCGCGCTCTGTTCTGACTCATCGGGGCTTAAATAGTCAGCCCCAATGATGCACACCTGCCCGCAGGGGCTCAGGTGTGCTTAGTCAGAACAGAGCGCCCTCTAGCGTGCCCAAAACCCAACACACGTGACCGAGAGCGCCCTCTAGCGTGCCCAAAACCCAACACACGTGACAGAGAGCGCCCTCTAGCGTGCCCAAAACCCAACACACGTGACCGAGAGCGCCCTCTAGCGTGCCCAAAACCCAACACACGTGACAGAGAGCGCCCTCTAGCGTGCCCAAAACCCAACACACGTGACATCGGATCATAGTTTTATTAACTGTATTAACAAAACCAAGGACTGCAGTTCTAACTAAAATCAAGGAACTGCAGCCTAAACCAAGATACCAAGTTACCAAATACCAAACCCACCACAGAGTGTGTAGGCTGAGCCTAACTAATGAGATGTGCTCTGTTCTGACTCATCGGGGCTTAAATAGTCAGCCCCAATGAGGCACACCTGTGCCTTCATGAGCTCAGGTGTGCTCAATCAGAACAGAGCCCCCTCTATCGTGCCCAAAACACACCTCACCCGTGACAGAATCCTCCCCCAAAAGGTGCGGCTCCCAAAGCGCCAAAACATAGTCGAACCTCTGGGAGGGGAGGTCAAGAACAAAAAACACTCTACAAAAAAAGTCTCTTTTTGGGGCATATGGTCAGGTCCACAAAACACTTCAACACAAAAGGACCTCTTACCAGCCATGTCCATGCAGAAGGTGGTGGTGAGGGGAATCCTAGAAGTTCAGTCCACTTCTTTATCTGTTCCCTGAACTCAACCCTGGAGTCACTGGAGGAATCGCCAGTCTCAGCGGAACGCCTTGCCTTGAAGGAACCTGAAAGAGAGCTAAACACAGATTTTACAAGTTTCAAAGAGGAAGTCTTTTTCACATAGTCCGAACTCTGCTTCCAACCCCTGCCATCCTTGTTCTTCATGTCTCTCATCACAGAATCTACAGTGCAGAAGCTGTCATTCACTTTCTTGAACTGAGACAGGTCATTGCTGATTTCTTTTGGCTCCTTCCTCTTCTTGATCATACTTCCCTGCTGCTTGGAGCTCAGTGAGGCAGCATCCCAGCTCCTGGTTCCACTACGAAAAGTTCCACTTGGACTCCTCCACGAGCCACCTTGTTCTGAGTCTGCTGAACTGTGAGGGTGAACTAAAGGTAGGGTTCATAATGTTCATAATGCAGCTGTTCAACCTCTGGAATCTTTCCCTGCTTCTCCATCAGACTGTTCTTCAGCTGCTCCACTCTGGCGTTAACCACCAGGGTCCCAGCGTGCACTGGTGTCTGTGGAGTGAGTTGAGATTCGAAGATCGCCAATTTTGCTTCCATACCTCTGACCTGCTTCTCCAGCTCGCTGAGTTTACTGGCCTCACTTCGAGCTTCTCTCAGTTCAGCCTGCAGAGCAACGTTGTGGTCCTGCACCCATCTCAGCTCTGCTGTGGTCTGATTCAGCTGTTCTTCCATAGTGGCTATTTTAGCTTCCAGTTTCTCCTGAATGGTTGGAGTCTCAACTCTCCTCGTTGTCTGGCATACAGTTTAGTCCCTCTGTTCATCCGTTCTCTCCAGCTTTTCTCTTTGGACAGCTGTCACAGCTTGCAGCTTTATTCTAGAGACCTCTCTCTCTTCTCTGACTTTCGCGCTATTTCCGTGAAGCTCACCTTTGTCTTGAGCCAGAGCTTTTCTTTCTGTTTCCATGGCTTCGATCTCCCTTTGGCAACTGGACAAGAGTCCTTTGGTCCTCTCCAGCTGAGGAAGCAGATAGGTGATCCTTTCCTTGAGTTTCAACTCTTCGTTCGTGACTGAGGCATTCACCTGTAGCATCGAGGCTTCTTTCTCCATCAGCTGCTGGTAGAGATCTGTCAACAACTCCTCCTGTTCAGTGATCTGAACATTCATGCAGCTGATCTGTTCATCTCCAAGGTGAGATTGGATTGTCCTTGCAGCTCTGATCCATTTGGCCAGATCCCTTGTCTCTTTCCTCTGAATGACTTTTGCAAGCAAATTGCAGCATGTCTGAACAGCTGATACCTCTGTCTTTGTTGATGCCCAAGCTTCCACCTTCTGAACCTCCTCTGAAGAACGCTTGCTGCCCAGCATTGCTTCATGAAAACCAATCTTTGCTGGTGCATTCTTACTGCAGCCTGAATAATGGTAGCAGCTTTGTGCATTGCAGCAACATTGTTTCGAACAGAATAACCCCTAAAAGCTGCCTGGATGCATATCGCAGACCTTCTTAACACCTGGAATTTCTCACGTTCAAATTTACCCTTAATGTAGGACCTATAATTTCTTTGAATGATGATGGCTGATACCCTTATGGCCTGATACTTTACTACCTCCCGGTGTTTTCTGAACACAGCCTGAATCATGGTGGCAGCTTTGTGCATTGCAGCAACATTCTTTCAAACAGAATATCCCCTAAAAGCTGCCTGGATGCGTATCACAGACCTTTTCAACATCTGGAATTTCTCATGTTCAAATTTACCCTTAATGTAGGACCTATGTCTTTGAATGATGATGGCTGACACCCTTATGGCCTGGTACTTAACTACCTCCCGGTGTCTTCTGAATGCAGCCTGAATCACGGAAGCTGCCTGATGTTGCAGGATCACCTCCCTTCTGACCCTCTGACCTCTGAAGCAGGCTTGCAGGAACATTGCAGCAGAGCGCAATTTCAAGAATTCCTCCCTCTGCTTTCTGGCATCAAGTGTGGAGCAATACCTAAGCTGGATGGCAATAGCAACATACTTGATGCATAAATATCGTGTCCGAGCACAGTGAGCCCTGTAAGCACATTGTATCACAGTGGCAGCCTGGTGCTTCTGTTTCAGAGACTGTCTGGCCTTCATCCCTCGGAATGCGGCTTGCAGAAAAGCAGCCATCTTTTTCTCCTTCAAAGACTTCATCTCTTGTTTCAACATCTTATTAGCTCGGTAATATCGCTGAACAGTCCTGGCTGCCCACAGTAGCTTCAGGTAGTACTTTCTGCTCAAGTGCTTCCTCACCTGCGCCTGAATGGTTACTGCAGCCTCATGTTCAATTTTCATCTGCACCCGAACCTTAATTCTAAACTTCCCACTAACCTGGAGCTGCTCCTTCTCTGCTTTCTGTGCAGCTGATGGGTTAGTGGTGCTGGGTTTGGGGGTCGACTCCTTGATGCCTCTTTCCTTGCTGTGAAGGGCCTTCTTGGTCAACCTCCCTGGTTGCACGATGCAGGAATCGGTCTCTGCCGTCTTCCTGCTCTCTGTGTCAGGAACGGCCTTCTTTGCCACTGCCTCGCTTCTTTTCTTGCGGGCGGCCTTCTTTGCCTTCCTCTCATGTTTAAGGTTGCAGGGAGTGTTTATTTCCACTGTTTTGCTGTTATTCGCGCTGACTGTGTTCACCGCTGTGTTCTCACGTTGAGCTGCTCTGAACCCCATGTTTACCGTGACGCCTCCATTAGCTGCGCAGGGAGAATTCTTTACCGTAACGCCTCCATTAGCGGCGCAGGGAGAATTCTTTACCGTAACGCCTCCATTAGCGGTGCAGGGAGAATTCGTTACCGCAAATCCGCTATCAGCTGCGCGTATCGCTTCCTCCACTGATGGATCGCGGCGGTTGGCTCGTGGCGCTTTCTCCGCTGGCGGATCGCGGTGCCTGGAGTGCTGCACTGTCGGCGCTGAATTTCCGCGTCGAACAGCGCAGGGCGGCGCCACTATCAATGTTCCGCTTTGAATGACGTAGGGCTCCTTGACTGGCGTCCTTCTGCGTTGCGTGACGCCCGTCGTCAATGAAGCCCTGCCTTCCATGTCGCGTGCGGAAAAATACACGTGGTTCAGCGTGTCGAGGTAGCGCTGTGTGTTCCCGGCTAGAGCGACCAGCCTCTGCAGAAGGAAGTCGAACCAGTCCGCACCTACCTCGGGACCCAGGTGGCTGACGAGCGGGATATCTGTCGTCAGCCCTGTCAGGCGTTTCTTGAGCTCCCTGGCGGTGGCAGCCAGCGTCCGTTGCACCCAATCCTCGCCCTCCAATTCCTCACGGACTCAACGCATGCTGGCACCCTCGTCTCCCAGGTTTCAATAAACTCCAGTGTCCTCTGGATAATGGCTGCACATGTTCGCAACACCTGCTCGCGATCGCACTCCTGACTTGCGACGTCCAGGTACTGGCGGCTCATTTCTGTAACAGTGGCGGGGTGCAGGGAGGACACCAATGCTGAGCCAGGAGTTCGGATCATAGTTTTATTAACTGTAGGGGTGGCGGTGGTCCAGTGGTAGGATACTTGCCTATGGACCAATGGCTCAAGAGGTCCCAGGTGTGAATCCCAACTCTAGCACTACCACCACTGGGTCCCTGAGCAAGACCCTTAACCCTGAGTTGCTCCAGGGGGACTGTCCCTGTAATTAGGACATGTAAGTCGCTCTGGATAAGAGCGTCTGCTAAATGCCGTAAATGTAAATGTAAATGTATTAACAAAACAAAACAAAACCAAGGGCTGCAGTTCTAACTAAAATCAAGCCCAAAACCACCACAGAGTGTGTAGGCTGAGCCTAACTAATGAGCCGCGCTCTGTTCTGACTCATCGGGGCTTAAATAGTCAGCCCCAATGAGGCACACCTGTGCCTTCATGAGCTCAGGTGTGCTCAATCAGAACAGAGCACCCTCTATCATGCCCAAAACACACCTCACCCGTGACAATATCCTAGGACAATATTACAGGCTGCTAGTTTGAAGTTTGATGTGATGGTGTGAGAAATGTATTCTTGACACACACTGGGCCGCTTTATGAAAGTGGAGCATTGGCTATCACTGTATGTTACAGAGTACATTCCTTCCTGGCAGCAGTTAATCAGTGAATGTTTTTTTCTGGCAGGAAAATGTCCAAAGTGGCAAGTTTATCCAGGAATACTTTGTCAACATATGAATGAATTCCACTTAATGAAGACATCTGCCTTTTGCTGCCTTTTACATCGTCTTTTCAAGTCCAAATATAGCAGCACAAAGAGTACAAAGACACAAAAGTGCACATTTATAAAGTGCCAAGACACTCTGATATTTGCCTCACTGTATTTGTCAGTGGATCACAGCTAGGGTCAAACACATTTCTTCAGTTTACTCCACATCAAATACGAGACTGTATTTTCTATTTCACTTGTTGCTTAAATTTGCAATTTCTCTGATAAACCATGGATTTAGAAGTGCCAGGTATGTTATACCATGCACATCTGTGGCGACTGAAAGAGCTGTGATGTAAGTGTCCCAACTGTTATTTATAGGGTGTGAAGAACCCTTCAGAGTATACAGCTCTGGGAGGTGCTATCTGCTATTATATAAAGCGTTCTGACATTCTGTGGAGTTGTCCAAATCAATAAGTGTATTGTAAAAACAAACAGCTCTTTCAGCTACCTGATCAAATTTTTGGGTTGAACGGATGTGGATTGTAGGGAAGAATAATAACAATCAGGAAGACTTGTATCCCTAAATGGTCTGCAATGATATTAGAAAAGTGGTAAAGTTCAGCAACCTCGCTTCTGGATTAAAGTTAAATTTAGGGTCATATGCCATCAAAGAACATATCAAAATCAAAACGCTGGGACAGTGGTGGCCTAGTGGTTAGAGGATCAGACCCCAGGATCAGAAGGTAGTGGGTTCAAATCCCAAACCAGTAGGTTACCCTGAGGTGCTTGAGCAAAGTACCATCCCCAGCACTGCTTTAAATATCTGCACTCTGTGCATGGGTTAAATGCAAAAGTTGTGTTACACTGTGATCGGTGCTTTGCTTCTCAATGACAAATAGTCACTTTCACTTAAAAAATTAGGAAATGTAGACATTAAATGATGTAAAAATGCTGAATTTTAATGTACAAACCAGCAATAGCATGTAGGGTAAGCTATCTATCTTACCAAGACAACAGAACTATTAGCCATTTTTAAATGCTTTAATATAAACAGAAAAAAAAAAAAACATCATACTTGCTACTTCAGCTACATTTTGACACCCTTGATGGCCAAAACTCACTGTGCTGCAATGCTTGATGCTGGCTTCTATAGAAAATGATCTGATCACTCTGACACTCAACACTTCCACTGTAAGCTCATGGTAAGTCTTAACTTCCTTGAGTCTTGAGTGAAGTCATTGCAGGCAGCTCTCAAATCAAGTCTCAACCAATTCAAGAAAGTCTGAAGTAATGTCACAAGGCTTACCTGTGTATAGCATTTATTCATCAGCACATTTAATGATAACTAAACACTGAAGACTTTATTAAAGCATATAATAATTTATTATGCAATGTATTATTATTGTTGTTGTAGCCGTTCATCCTGGTAATATATGATGAGTGCCAGTTCTGAGGCGTTTAAGGCATTAAATGAATCACAAGGAAAAAATATATGTCATGGCACACAACAACTAACTAGTTGAAAATAAACCCAAAGCATGCATAAGTTGGATCTAAGGTTAGATGCCAGATAATAATCATGGTGGAAATGAAAGGGACGTTCTCATGGACAGCATTATTAACAAATGGAAAAGCTACAAAGTCATAGCCAAGACTTTATTCATCTGTCTTAGAGAAACTGGTTCAATTATTTGCAAGTTGACAGTCCATGGTGCCACAACTAATCATATCTGGACAGATGCACCATGCAAGTTTTACAACCCTCTCACAGATTAATGAAAAAGAAAGTAAGAGAGAGGCCAGCAGTTGTTCAAAAAGAGTTGCAAGTTTATCTGCAATCCATTCCTAAACCAACTCAAATGCACCTCAAAAATGAAGCACTTAAAACAGTGATTTTAGACAAATTGTATACTTTTTGGAACAATTAACTTTACTAATTCAAAACAAAATATAACTTTATTTCCTGTTGATCTTATCACAACTGTGCTCTATGATTAGTAGCAGTAATTTATCCAATCATGGCTGCACTTAGGATGCCAAGACCATTTTACCCCCTGGGAAATAAAGAGGTGTTATGATGTGGAGCTGCTTAACTTAATTTGCTACTGTAAAATAAATGTCATTTTGTAAATATTTACAAATACAAGATCAAAAGACTTGAGGTGCATATATGTATATTACATAAGAAAAGTCTCTTTAAACACTGGGAATTGTTATTCTACAAATTACTAATTTTTAATTGTACAAATTACTAACTAATTGTGCAAAATAACACTCTTGCAGGATTTTATACATAATACTGTAAAAACTTTAACATTAGTCTGGTTGATTTTCATTAGTTAATGCATTAGGTCATATCATAGTATATAGTATATCATGGTATCATAGTGTCACCCACAACACTCAGCAGAACTGAGTAAAGGGGAGCGTGGAAGAAAGGTGAAGAAGAGAGTGCAGCAGGTTGGAATGGGAGGAGAAGAGCGGCAGGAGTGATCTGGGACAGACAGGTACCAGCAAGAATGAAAGGGAAGGTTTACAAGGCAGTAATGAGAAAAGCTATGCTGTATGGGTTAAGGATGAAAAAACAGGTGGGGGAGCTGGAGGTGTCGGAGTTAAAGATGCTATGATTTGCATTGGGAGTGACGAGGATGTACAGGTTTAGAATGAGTTTATCAGAGGAACAGCTCAGTTTAGGTGATTTGGAGACAAGATCAGAGAAGCGAGATTGGTTTGGTCCAAAGAGGAGATTTATGGAGGTTGTGAGAGAGCACATATAGGCACGTGGTTAGAAAGAGAAAGATGTAGAGGAAGAAATGGAAATAGATGATTCGCTGTAATGACCCCTAATGGGAGCAGCTGGTAGAAGAATAAGAAGATTTATAAGTGCTCTGTTTTACAATGAGTTTTAATCTCCTTTCTGGTCATTCTGTTACTCTAGGCAAGACCCCTTACTTGTTGTCACCATGGTCAAGGGAAATTGTTTTGCAGGCCAATGTGATGAATAAAATTGCCTTCATTTCTTTTTAGTTAACCAGGGTAGTAGGAAGATGTTGTTGTGGCCAGTCAGCGCACTCAAGCAGTTCCTGTGCACTAGAAATTGGCAGCAGCTATGCTATCCAGCACCTCTTTTTTTTAACCACTGTAGAGCTGTTTACACAACAACAGTAAATAGGTGGCCTATGGCACTATGAAGGACTGATTCAATGCTTAGACATTTGGAATAATATTCTATTTGAACTGAAAAGATAGCAGCTCCCAGTTGTTGAGCTTGGGACTGTTGTTGACTGAGCCCTTCAGAAGCCCTTTATTATACAGAGGGAAATGCATTTCCAGAGAACAAAGTCCCAGGATGCAGAGTCTAATCTGATCTTGCCTTGGTTGCAGCTCTCATGTTGCTGTGTGATTACGCAGAAGGTCACATATTAAATGTAGAGAACATGGCTGCAGTTGACACTATTGTGCTTTTCTTAACTACATGACCTATACTAAACACTAAAGCAGACTGCGTTTGAAGTTTTAATAATGTGTCACTCATTCCTCACATTAAAATCAGTGTTGGACTATATTTCTTCAAGCCAAACATTCGAATGCATGAGGGCGGAGCACTCAGACAGCAAAGTCCTGGCCTCTGCACCTGTACAGATCAATGGCAATGATTTCCTGTTAGGAAGACACACACATCCTGTCCAAGAGAATGTGTCTGTCAGCAATAAGCAAACAGTCAGAGAAGCTGTTAAGGATTCCTCTGCGAGTGTGTGTGTGTGTGTGTGTGTGTGTGTGTGTCGCAGTCATATTTACACTGAAAAAGTAAGTCCTTACACATTGTTAATGGAAATACATATTGTTGGTTTATTAAGGTTGTATTTTCTTCAATTAAACACTAATTTTACACTTCTTAATGGTTTATTCACTATTGGTTAAGCTTAATAAAATTCAGAATGTTAAAAACATAAGTAAAAGTGACTATTTGTCATCATGAAACACAGTCCAGCACACAGTGAAACACAACCAATTGCAACCTCTTCTTTTAACCCATGCATGGGCAGCTATACTCCACTACTCGGGGAGCAGTGATGGGGATGGTACCATGCTCAAGGGCGCCTCAGGGCAACCCACTGCTCTGGGATTCAGATCTGTGACCTTCTGATCCTGGGGCCACTCCCTTAACCATTAGGCTACTGCTGAATGTCTAACTGCAATATGTGTTATAATCAAACACAATAAGCACTCCGTTAACATTCAGCATGGATTAATACCTAAATTCACCTCGAGTTACTGTATAAAATCCTCTAGGTTTCAGGTGGTATGTGAACTAAGAAGTGATCCAATACTAATACTCTGAGTTTTTCCAGAGTGGTTTTAATCACTAGTTAGAAGTTCAAAAATATTTTCAGTTTGTGTACCAGATATAATCATGTAATCATTTTAATGCCATATTTAAAAAATAAAATGGAATGACCTGTTGTGCTTTTCCAGCCCTTTTTTACAATTGAAAGTATTATGAATAACTATGGGATTTGTTATTCATGAAAAAGTTATTGAAAATCCTTTTCAGCCTCTAATAATTGTAGCCTAATCTGCATAAATTAATGATTAATAAAATGTGATTAACAGACCAAAGTATTAATTAAATGATTTTCACATCAACAAAATAATTTTCATTATGTCATTCATTATGTAAAAATTATGTGATGCAATATATTTTCGACAAAAAATACATTAAATCAACAGTTTTTACTAAGCCTTTAGATAGATTTGCTCTAATATTATGCATTAGAGTCTGTGTTTTTGTCGTTTGGAGGCATGGATGGATGGAAGAACAAGTCAGTAGTTTCAGCTGCTATCGACAGACGTAGGGAGCAGAACACCTATAGACATATATGGAGCCAGAATATACTGAACCATTAAGGTAGCATGCTAGAAGAGAGTAAAAGCAAAACGTGAACAAAATATCAGCTCCCTGGGGCTACCAGTATGATTTCTGCTGAACATGAAGCTGACCTGATGCATAACATCTTTTTCCTCTTTTCTTTGTCTCTCAATGCCTGGCTATAGTGAAATGCATGGCTTCTGTGGAAATGTTTTATGTAGTGCCATTGTTCTTGAAAAAGCAAAGTAGCAGCACTGTAAGGGTAATACTAGATTTAAGTATAAGTTTCAGTCTAAAACCTTAGATGAAGTGTAAGTAGCCAAACCAACAACCAGTAATCGTCGTCTACTAACTCACTCATGTCCCCTTCAGTC
The DNA here is from genome assembly GCA_017165825.1 of Hepsetus odoe. Lineage (NCBI taxonomy): Eukaryota > Metazoa > Chordata > Actinopteri > Characiformes > Hepsetidae > Hepsetus > Hepsetus odoe. The sequence goes on along the minus strand of CM029385.1, from coordinate 12,469,114 downwards.
AAACTGCTTTGACTTTTTTGTAATTAAGATAAGCTCCTGACTGATACAAATCAAATGTATTGATTTATCCGCAAATATTGTCTAGTTTCCAAGCATCAACAAACACCCCAGTGTCTACAGAACTGTTCAATGTGCACACACAAAAAAGCTTAAAACAGCACTTACATTTTAAGCTTTTATAGGCAATAATTTTGATGCCCCTAGTCAATGGAATTTGTTCATTTTCTTAGTTAAGACTCTACAGAGAACTCACTTCGGTACAATTTAATGCACAATTATTATTATTTTTTAACACTGAGCTGAAAATATTGAAATATTTATAAGTATTCTTTATTTTATATTTATATTTGCATTTTAAATTTTTTCTGCTTCCCCCCCAAAAACTCTCTCACTCATTCTCTTAGCTACGTGTCTGGAGTGCTGGAGCCTTTACCAGCTCTCACAGGGTAAAAGAATAACCCCATGGACAGGTTGCCAGTCCATTGCAGGGCAGACACATAAACACACTCACATCTAGAGGATGATTCAGCCTCTCCAATCTGCCTGATGAGCATGTCTGTGGACGAAAAATGTCACATTGAAGTAATTTGGAAAATCAAGAAATGTGCACTTTAAAAGGTGTTTAGTGTGACAGAATGATTTATTACATGCAGTGAATGTGATGTTGAAATGAGAAAAGGGAAAACCCCTTTCAGAAGAGACCTAACCGTTATGGGTACCTCGGTCAAGGAGCTGGCGGTAGGGAAACGCCTTGTCCTCCCTGACTCATCATGGGGGTCCCGTGAGAAATGGTCCGACCCACTGGAAAGCCTTGGCCTGAAAGGGTCTGAAAGAGAGCTAAACACAGATGAATCTTTGTGGTTCATAGAAGAGTCCCTCTTCGCCCTGTGACACTCTGCTCCATGTACCTGCAGGGTGAGTCTCACGGAGTCCAGGTTCTCATAACCACAGGGCATTCTTAGTTTCTTGTCCAAAATCAAACATATAAAACTGTGGATTACCTGCCCTCCTTGACCGTACTCTCTGGGTGGGTCCTGCGAATCAGTGGGTTTTCTGGTTTCCCTCCTGGCTTTTTCCAGTTCTGTCTGCAGAGCGGCATTGTTGCCTTGTTCCTGCTTCAGCTCCTGCATGAGTCCACTGACCTCTACTCGAAGCTCACCATTGTCTTGAGCTAAAACCTCTCTTTCCCTTTCCATAGCTGCAAGGTCACTCTGGCAAAGAGACAAGAGTCCTTTGGTTCCCTCAAGCTGAGAACGCAGAGTGGTGAGCTCCTCCTCGTGTTTCAGTCTTTCATGGGTGGCTGAGCTGGTTATCTGCAGAACAGAGGTCTTGCTTTCTGCCAGCTGTTGGTTGAGCCTCGCCAGCAATTCCCGCTGTTGTTTGATCTGATCTTCTCGTAGGTGAATGTCTGCGAGAAGTGCACTGTGCTTCAAGTTGGCCTGTCTGAGTCTTTCTGACTCAGCCCTGAAGTCCTCCTGGGTGCTGTTCAAGTTTTTGGTCAGCCAAAGTATCTGTTCCCTGAGATCCTTACAGACTTTCTCCTGTTCTAGGTACCTAGCCTGCTTTTCCTGAAGTTCCCCATTTACTGTAACTAGTTCCTCCTGAAGGGAATGTACTTGAAACTGGTGGCTCACCTGCAGCTGGTGTTTCACAGCCTGAAGAGAGGCGTTTTCATCCTCCAATTTCTTACACTTTGTTTTCAGGGCGTCTAGATCCTGGTTCCGTGTACAGATTACTTGATCCCTGGTGAGGAGCTCAGCTTCCATTTCCTGGAGCTGCTCAACTAAAACGTTTTTGTTCTGTCTTTCTGCACCCAGAACAGACAGCCAGACCTTCTGAGATTCCTGTAGTTCATGTTCTAATTTCTGAATTCTCGAGGTTAATTCTCTTACCTGAAACGGTTCCTCTATTGCCCTCTGCTCAGTAGACAGGTTAGAGGAGCTGGGGTTGTGTACTGTGCCAGGTGCGGGCCTCTTGCCCTTTTTTCTTTGTTTCCGCGGCGTATCCACCATTTTTTCGCCGCGTTTCACATAGGGCGGGGTCTCTGCGGAAGGACCGCTGTGTTGGCTGCATGGCGCTGTCTCCGCGGACGGACCACTGTGTTGGCTGCACGTCGCTGTCTCCGCGGACGGACCGCTGTGATTGGAGCACGGCACTGTCTTCGCGGACGGGGCGCTGAGTGGCGAAGGAGGCGGGTTCCACTGACTTCCGGCATTACGGTTGGTGGAGAGCAGGAGCCCGTAAAGAAAGGGGAGCAAACGAAGCCTCTTCCTTAAGGGGCCGCCCCTTTTTTCCTTGTTTCCGCTGGGTATCCACCCTTTTCTCACCATGTTTCACATAGGGCGGGGTCTCCGCGGACGGATCGCTGTGATCAGTGCACAGCGCTGTCTCCGCGGACGGACGGCTGTGATTGGTGAAGGAGGCGGGTTCCACCGATATCCAGCGTTGCGGTTGGTGGAGAGCAGGAGCAGGTAAAGAAAGGGGCACGAACGAAGCCTCTTCCTCGAGGGATCGCCCCAATAACATTACCTCCATAACGGCTAGTACCGCTTTCTCCGTTCGGCCGTACTCCTCCAGCCGTTCTTTGGCCTTCAGAGAGGGAGCGAGCTGGATTGAGCGACTCAGCAGGTTCAGGCGTCGCGAGAGCTCAGTGGCGGTGACTCTCTGTACTCCACCGCTCCGCTCGCAACACCCAGCTGTCACAATGGCAGCGCTGCTCGGAGGTCCTCAACCATGGCTCCCAGGGCACGCTCGTGCTCTTCACACCAACTCTCGAGGCTCCTGACGTCCCGGTTTTGGCGGCTTATTTCTGTAACAGTGGCGGGGTGCCGGAAGGACGTCATTGCAGAGCCAGGAGTTCGGAACATAGTTTTATTATTTACAGTTACAAAAACAAAAAGCAAGGACTGCAGTTCTAATCAAAACCCAAGAACTGAGGAACTGCAGTCTAAACCAAGTTATCGAGTTACCAAAAACCAAAAACCAAAAACCAAAAACCACCATTGCACATAGGCTTAGCCTAACTAATGAGCCGCGCTCTGTTCTGACTCATCGGGGCTTAAATAGTCAGCCCCAATGAGAAACACCTGTGCCTTTATGAGCTCAGGTGTACTCAGTCAGAACAGAGCGCCCTCTAGTGTGCCCAAAACACCTCACACGTGCCAGAAACACCACATATGTGACACCTTCAGGCCAGGAAACCACTGTTTTTGCTTTTACACTGTTTTGTAAGTGTCATGGGAATCCTCATTTTCAAAACGAAGATGTGTCAAACTCTGCAGATAAAATCTTGGCCTGTTAATATTATGCCAAACCCTGTATTTGTCTGACCTTCACTAAAATGTCCCCTTTAATTTAGAAGCATATAACTGTCAAAAATGTCTTCGTATGCTGGAGCTTAAAAAATATCACCCTTCCTTGGAACTAAGGGACCTAGCCTTACCCCTGAAACACAGCCCCAGGCTCTTATTCCTCAGTTCATTCTGGCAGCATTGTCCGAGCACCTCCCAAACTCAGACTGCCAGATATTAAATAGCAGTCATACTTCTATATATGATGAAAATGCATTGAATGCAGTTCACATTGTTAGGTTCTTTATGTTATGCTTTCATCCTAGAAGCAAAAAGCAATTCTTCTTTTTCTTTCAACTGCTCCTCGATTACAGTGGTACCTTGACTTGTCCCAACAAGTTTTTTGAGATGCGAGCTGTCTCTTTTTTTGCTTTGAGTTGAGAACTAAAATTGGGGTTACGAGCCAGCTTCAGATACCCACAGCTAGATGGCGCAGTGAACGCCACATCTGCCCAGCATCCCGTGCATCACTCGTTCACTTTAAGCGATTAGCTCTCACTGGAAGCGTCAGTTTTGTGCTCGCATTTGTGCTTGCAGTTATTTTGCAAAACTTAGTTTTTCCAACCATGTGTCCGAAGAAAGTGAGCGCAAAGGACAGTGCTGAGAAGAAGAAGCGGATGATGTGCATTGAATTAAAGAAAGAAAAAAAAAATTATCGAAAAACATGACCAAGGTGTCCGTGTAGTCGACTTGGCGAAGCAGTAGGAGCGCAGCACTTCTACAATCTGCACCTGAAACAGACACATTGGACAGGTTTTTATGGAAAACCCCACCTGTGAAAGTGAGGAAAGCGTGACGAAACGGGCAGAAATCAGCAAACAAAATTCTGTTAATCAGCCTTTCTCCTCCACCTTTATCAGCATCTTCAAGTCGTCAGATCTCCAAGGCAAATGCTGCACATTATACTTAATAAAACCAGTTTATTGCAGTACAGTCTATTGTATTGTGTTTTTATTTTTTTATTTTTTATTTATTTATAAGCACATTTTTCTTATTTAAAAACATGTAACAAAAAAATGTGGGATCCGGAATGGATTAATGGCATTTCAATTCATTTCAATGGGGAAAACTGATTTGACATACGAGTCATTTGAGTTACGAGCTCCGTCACAGAACGAATTAAACTCGTAAGTCAAGGCACCACTGTATCTCCATTTCTTCAGGCCCTCTTTTCCTTTGCCTGGTTGCTTCATCCTTAATATCCATCTCCCAGTACACACCTATAATATAGCCGTTCCTAGTCCTGTCCATCTTACTCCCTCCCAATGCAAATCTTATCTTTAACTCTGAAAAACTGAAAAAGTAGCAACAAGGCAAGTGTATTAACTATTATGAAAATGAAAAGGAAGCAAAAGTATAATCAAAGTCAGTTATGAAGTTGAATCCTCAACCTTGCTAAGTGCTTATGCAGAGCTGCTACTGATCTAACAGTGGTAACTAACAATACACCAGGCTACAGATTACCTGGACAATGTACATATTGCTGCTGCTGGATTGAAAAGGAAAGCTTTCCTTCCACTGTATTTTATTTTTTATCCTGAGCACAATGCTGGAGCCTCACCAAGCAGATATCTGAATTAAAGCTGCTGACTTTTACACAAAGTGTTTGCTAACTGCTAACTGAGTTTCTGGCATGTGAACTTGTTTCCACTATTCCAGATTCAAACTGAAACACCTGAATTAGGAGGAGCGTCCTCAGATTCATCGACAATGTAATAAAGTGTCTGGCATCTCTATAACTGTATAAGACTTTGTTACAGCTGTCTTAAGTAACGTTAACATCAAACTGGCCAGCACTAAGCTAAGTTCGGAGTCAAGGTTAATAGTAACCATTATCAGTATTTGATGTTGTGTTTATAGAGAAGTTTGGTGGCGTAAGTTGTATTATATTAATCTTTGCCCATCTAACCACCCTCATCAGCATCATACAAACTCAGCGTGCAGGGGCTGAAAGAAACTGCAGTAACTGTACCATGTTAGATTGAACCAGTTAGTAAACAGCATGCAGTTCTGTACAATAGTGTCTGATCGCAGAAATGACTGTCTTTGTAATACTCTCAGATTTTCTGGTTGCTAAGTTATGTAACACTTCCTGTATTACTTAGTGGTAAAAACATTTTCAGCATTACTGTTATCTATTATCCTAGCTGTTATCATACTATTATCATAGCTGCAGTTTTGGCCCAAGTTATATAACCTGGATTTACTTCAAAGGTAGTGTGGTAAGTATTGAAGTATTTTTATTTGTATTTTCTAGAGAAAGGCTTAGTTATGAAGTCATCTGTGGCAAAAAATGCATGTCCAGTTACCATGTGCAGTAGAAAGGGAATAATGGTACGTCCCTCATCCATCCCCCACTACCAGGAGATATTTCATTGTGTCATCAGGAAATTACATTAGTCAATTTCATTAATGCAGTACCACTCGCAGATCTCTATTAGACTGGGGTACCATTCCAGGACAAACAAAGCTATATTACCAACCTTTTCTACTTTCTGACACCCTAACATGTTCAAGCCATCAGTCTGTCAGTGGTGCTTTAAAGCAGTGAATACTGACCAAAGGATACAACAGTGGTATAATTCCTGCAGGCCTGTGTTGGATGAATTGATCTGAGTGTTGTAAATCTCTCTGTGCACATCTGTGCCTCTGATCAGATGTCTTACTGCTAAACATGCTGTCGCACAGCTGCTGCTGACTTATGGTGCGACATGCATACACATCGCAACTCAAAGGAGAGAAATTTGTTGGGAACAGTTTATTTTAACCTTGTTTTATAGCATTCTGCAATGTAATATGCAATAAGGCTGGATGCCTCATTATAAGCCTTAAACCTTCTGTTTTTTAAATCCATGATAACTAATGGGAATTTACCGAAAACAGTAAACAAACAATAGTAAGATTATCCATCCATTATCTGCCGCTTGTCCCAAACGGGGTCGCGGGGGAGTGCCGGTGTCCAACCCAGCGCACACAGGGCGAGGACAGGGGACGCACCCTGGACAGGTCGCCAGCCCATCGCAGGGAGGAGCGGGATGGCACCTTGCTCAGGGGAACCTATCGGAAAGGGGTTCGAACCCCTGATCCTCCGATCATAGGGCCAACGCCCTAACCACTAGGCCACCGCTGCCCGTAGTAAGATTATAAGTTAAACTATATACTGTATAGTTTCATTTCTGCTGTTACCGGGTGGAGGTGGTCTAGTGGTAGGCTACTTGCCTACAGACCTATGGATCAAGAGATCCCAGGTTCGATTCTCACCTCAAACACTACCACCACTGGGTTCCTAAACAAGACCCTTAAGCCTGAACTGCTTCAGGAAGACTGTCCCTGTAATTAGGACATTGTAGTCGTTCTGGATCAGTATTAAGTGGGAACGCATTCCAGGGTACAGCCTGCTAATGGATATTATCTTGATGCCCATAAATATTAGATTGCATTACAAAGATCCCAGTCCTCAAAGGGCGAAAAGTGGAGAAACACACTGGACAGGTTGCCAGTCTATTGCAGTATTAAAGTGTATACACACAGACAAACACACTGACACTAAGGGGAAATTTAGTGTTTCCATTCCACAATAAAGTCCACAAAAAGGGGTCCATACACTGAGATATATAACTGGAAATTAAGGACAGAAAACTAGAAATGTGACTGGAATGGTGACTGAATAGACAGAAGACTGGACAGAGGGATCAGGTGGCTGAGCAAGGACTGAAGGAGCTGGGGACTAAATTGAAAAGGAGAAAGACACTGAACAGGACTGAGGGGCTCCTGAGGGACAGGACTCCCAATAGGAGACTGGACATTGACTAATGACTGGGCAGGAGACTGTGCTTGGACAGAGAATTGAACAATAGGCTGAAAATGGACAGTTGGATAGATGGCAGATCAGGAGACTGGAAAGACAGTTAGACAGAATACTGGAGAAATCCAGGACAGAGGATTGGATGGGAGGCTGAAAGGATGGTCCTGGAGCTTATCCCAGCACATAGGGTAAAAGGCACAGAAACACCCTGGACAGGTTGGCAGTCCATTACAGGGAAATTATTTAATCAGTTAAGAAATCAAGTAAAATGAATTAACTACATTTTGTCACCCTAGAAGAAGTATATTTTTGCTGCCTCCTGGTTTTTCGCTATTTGTTGCAAATTTTTCTTAAGAATAACATTGAATAAAATGTAATAAATCAGAAGGAAAATTAAGTTTCAAGGACAGGTTGTAATGAAAGTCTGCAGACTGGTGCCTTCTAAAGGCTTAGGGTTACCCTGAGAGGATTGCAGAAACACAGCTTTCAGTTTCTCTTACTGTATACCAACCTGTCCAGACAAAGACATCATTTGTAACAAAACCAAACTCTTAATGTTGATTTTTTCATCTCAGGTGTAGAATTGAACATAAGGTTCCCTGCTGAGGAACCTGTGTCTGTGCCTTAAAAAAAAAAATCTTGTAAATACAGATACAGATGAAACTTTCATTTTGCCCCTCATCCCCCTGGAAACTACTGCTCATCATAAACTGATGAATGCATATTTTAATCCTTTGCCATTCCGGAAATTAGAACAACAAATGAAAAATGAAACAAAAACATGAAAAATGAAAGAAAAAAAAGGAAAAATGAAAAACAACTGTAACGGTGGTGTGGTACCAGAGGGACGTCAGGTCCGAGCCAGGGGTTCAGAACAGAAGTTTATTAAACAAAAGGAGAAAACACAAACAAACAAGAACTCAGACTGCAGTGACTGACTGACTGACTGACTGACTGACTGACTGACTGACTGACAATGTAATTAAAGTATTTCATCATGTTAAGGAGATTTAACATAATTTTGTCAAATTACTTACTTACATGTTCTTATAAAATCATTTTTATGACTCTTAGACTTCTCATGAACTCTCAACCCTGCTTTTTATGCACAAGTAAAGACAGGTAATACATTTCTTATCGTAAAGAACTCGTCTGGTACTCACATATAGTTACAGATTATAGATAATTATTTTGAATAATAAAAATATGTTTCATTTAAATCATGCAACGTTTATACACACACAGCCTGTAGACTGAAGAAAACAATGTGATTTTCTTCTTTGAAAATGAAGCTTTTGCGAAACCTCCGACACTTAGAAATAAGTACTGTATACAGGGAACTGTTTTGTGTTTTTAAAGGAAAACAAAAACCATACCTGTTTTTTTCATTTGCTTGATTTTTATTGGGGAAAAAAATAAATATTTTAAGTATCTATATATATATATATATATATATATATATATCTATACTATTAAAAAGAAATTTAAGCAGGTGTGAAAAAATGCACTGTAAACAAAGAATAACAAAGAAATATAAATAATGATTGTTTCTTTGTATTAATTTACAAGAAAGAAAAATCTAAATCAAATCAATATTTGGTGTTACTACCTTTTGCCTTCAAACCAGCATCAATTTGACTGCATGTAGCTGCATTTGAGCAGACAGTATGTCTTTGAACACCTCAGAATTAATTCGGCTGCTTCTGTCCTGTGTCATATCATGCGACAACACTTTTTCTGCTTTCTTTCTCAGGATATATCAGAGCTGTGAATTTTACCACTCCTAATATTAGCAATTTCTCAGATAAGATTTTTCTGTTTCACTAACAAGGATAACTTATTCTACCTGCATGGAGGCTCCTTTGACTGCATATTGTCTGTTCACTCAAAATCTTCTACATTACAAGCACCACACCTCGATTAACTCAGGCCTTTTATCTGCTTGGTGTGTGGCATAACTAAGAGATTGCCCACACCTGCCCTTTGAGTCAATTGTCCAATTACTTTTGGTCCCTTTATAAAGAGGGTGGCGCTGGAACTCCTAAACCCTTCATCCAATTTGAATGTGGATCCCCTCACATGATAGATGAAGGTCTCTAATATGTCATGTCCATATATAATATAACTGGAATATGTTTCTATAAACAGGTGAAAAACAAAGCATGTCCAGTGTCCAAGTATACACAGTACTGTGCAAAAGTTTCCAGGCAGAGTGTGGAAAAAATGCTGTAAACAAAGAATGCTTTTCAAATATAAATAATGATTGTTTGCCTCAATTTACAAGAAATGCAAAGTGAACGAACAAAAAAATCTAAATCAAATCAATATTTTGGTGTTACTACCTTTGCCTTCAGGCAGCATCCCAGTTCTTCCAAGGTACCTGCACAAAAGTCAAGGGATTTGTGGGGATTATGAAGTCGGTGTATGATCAACCCAATTTTTACCAAACAGGTGCTGATGATCATCAATGTCACGGAGGTTGAAACACAGTCATGTTTGGAACAACCTACCAGCCGTGTTCCTTCAAAACTGTGTGCTGGTGTACCTGGGGTGATGCTGTTTTGAGAGAGAAGGCAAGGGTGGGCCACACCAAATATTGAGATTTGATTTAGATTTCTCTTTTGTTCATTCTGCATTCTTTGTTTACAGCATTTTTTCACACATGCCTAAAACGTTTGCACAGTTCTGTATATATATCCTTTTTTGTTCTTTGTCACCCATGTGCATCTCTATAACCAGGCAGGAAGACATTCAATATTTCCAGTCTTGAGTCAAAGCACCTTGTAACAACTTAAACCTCAGATGTAACCTCATATTTATTTCATTTAAATGTATTTTATTTTCTTAATTTTATTTTGGCTAACTTCCATTACATTGTCTAGTTACAGGAGACCTCTCCTGAGCAGCAGGGTTAAGGATCTTGCACATCTTTAGCAGGCGTTCTTATCCAGAGCAACTTCCATGTCCTACAGGGATGACAGGGACCCTGGAGCAATTCTGGGTTAAGGGTCTTGCTCAGGGACCCAGTGGTGGTGGTGGTGCTGGAGGTGGGATTCGAACCTGGGACCTCTTGAGCCATAGGTCCATAGGCAAGTATCCTACCACTAGACCGCTGGAGGTGGGAATCAAACCTGCAACCTCTTGGTCCATATGTGAACATCCTCTCAAGATGCAAGGGAAAGAAGACAAGAAGTAGTTACAGAATACACGACAGACATTGTGACTAGTTTCATGTAAAGGGTTTGAACTGAGTCGATCATGTCTCATTTTCACAATCTAGTTAGCCAGAAGTGGCAAACTCTGAATCCTGGGGAATGCCATGGGACAGGAGAGCAACAGAGATTGAGCAGTTATTGAGAAAGACTAACTGTTGTGTATTTTTGAGATGCGATATTGTCTACTGGAGAAACATTATGCGTGATGCAAAAGAAAGAAGAATGGAATAGTTGATGGTATCAAAAAGCTGCACTGAGGTTGATGAGGCTTTGAATACTAAGGTGACCAGAAGTTGATGAGAGGAGTAGATTACTGACTTTGAGAAGGCCAGTTCTGTGCTGTGAGCAGAAACAAGATTGAAACAGTTCAAACATGTCATTTCAGGACCTCAAGTTAAGGTTTATTGATGTATTTGAATCCTCTGGGTGTAGTTTTATTTGACTGAAGAAAGGTTCAGGATTGTATAGATTTCAGTAGACTAGGTTGCTGTCAGCTAAAAATCATGCAAAGGCAGTCTAGCTAATCTCACATTACCTTTATCCTATCCCATACATGCTTGTAGAGCATGAAATTCAGAGAACAGCAGCCTTCAAAGGGACTACAGGAGAAGGACATTTGAATTAAAGTGATCAGAGAGGCAGCCAAAAGTCTATACACCATCTTTCATTCAGAGATGAATCATCTCCTTGTTAATAAGAATCTTCAGAATCCTATTTGCTAAAATAATACCAATTTCTTGAAACTATGCTTGGAGTCAGTTCAACAAGAAAATATAAAATCTGACAAAATATGAAATACTTTCTGAAATCTTTGTACTCATAACTCAAGAAGAATTACCTTAAACAAAACAATCAAGCCATCCCAAGAGCTTGTAATCACATAATTCCTCATGGATCTCTTTTTATATAATGGTGTTGACAACAGTAAATAAATACAATAAACATATTAACAGGGTGAATCAGCAAGTGTCTGCTAAGATAGAAAGTGTCATTTTTAGGTGTTTTCTTCAGGAAATTCAGAAGTTCTCAGGAGGCTGAATCTAAACATTTCAAGAGAGAGATGAAGAGATGAAGGAAACTGCATTGTAGATGTGGCTGATGCAAGTGAAGGCAATTTATTATATATTGGAAACAATAGTCAAAATACTCTGGCAATACGAACAGTAAGAAGAATTAGAATATCATTTGATAGTTTTTCTCACCAAATCTAATTTAAAAACTGAATTTTATCTGCAAAATGAGGGTCAATCAGACAGTGTTCAGTGTTTATTGTGAAATACAGTGCTGGGAAGCCTGGTATATTGGTGGTATATTGGTAGGTTTGTAATATACATTTAGATTGAGTTGGTAACATATAATTGTTGAATAAAAACATTACTAACATTAATAGTCACTCTCATGATGGTGGCTCTTAGTGGTTTTGGTAGTGGTAGTGGTTTTACATTACTTTATATATTTATATAAAAATGTTTTGCATGATATATATAATTACTTATTACTTATTACTTAATACATATTTCCATTTTACTTTTCTAATGAATCTTAAATTCTTAACATCTTGTAGGGAACCCTTAACTCATCTGAAACTCCAGTGCAATCTTGCGGTGAATTGATTTGACATTGCATTACAAAAATCTTTATTAACACAACAATGCTGTTGGACAGGACAGTGCAGTCTCTGATATGTTTGGGGAGGGAATTCCAGCGGGAAGGGGGAGCTATAAAGAAAGCTCTATCACTCCAGGCCTGAAGCTTAATCCACTATGATGTAGACAGGAGTTTGGCATCCTTAGAATAGGCACAGGGAGAAGTGTGTTGTTGGAACAGGTCTGTAGGGTAGGAGTAAGCCTGGTGATGGAGGGCTTTGTAAGTGAAGAACTTTTAAGATGAATCTGTAATAATATAGTAATCAGCCAGTGAAGTACACACAGAAAAGGAGCAATATGGTCATGGGAGTGAAAGCCTTTACAGTGAAGAATACTGTTGCAACAGTTAGTTCTAAATGTGAAGGCATGAATTATTATCTCAAGAAACGAAAGAATATGATGGACAAACACATGCTACATATTTAAGTGCAAAAAAAAAAAAACAGTTCTGGGCATTTAATCAATGTAGTGTTAAAAGACAAAGTTCCTGTTGGAAATAAGGATTTCAAAGATGGTTATGATTGGATACATAATATAAGTTGCTTTGAATAAAAAACATTTGAGAATGGCAAATTTTCAATTCTGACATTGCAACCCGCTCTTGTCCCAGAGCATTCAGAATTCTGATTACAGGGTTGGCTGTCCTCTTGGAGCAACTTGAGTTGAGATCTTGCACATGAACCCAATGGTAGTTGGGCTGGAGGTGGGAATCGAACTTGCAAACCTCTTGGTCCACATGTGAACATCCTACCATGATGTAAGGGAAAGAAAACAAAAGGTAGTTACTGTTACTGAAGACACTCAGACATTGTGACTGGTTTCATAAAGGGTTTGGGGCAGTTGATCATGTCTCATTTCACAGCAATCCAGTTGCCAGAAGTGGCAAACTCTGAACCCTGGGGAATGCCATGGGATAGGAGAGCAACAGAGATTGAGCAGTTATTGAGAAAGACTAACTGTTTTTGACATGTGACCTTAGTCTGGAGAGAGCATGATGCCAAAGAAGGATTGAAGTCAGGAAAGAAGAATGGAATAGTTGATGAGTATCAAAAAGCTGCACTATGAAGGTTGATGAGGCTTTGAATGGGGTGACCAAGTTGATGAGAGGGTAGATTACTGACTTTGAGAAGGCCAGTTCTGTGCTATGAGCAGAAACAAGATTGAAACAGTTCAAACATGTCATTTCAGGACCTCAAGTAAAGGATTTAACTTAAGGATTCTAGTTGAATCCTCTGGGTGTGGTTTGTTTGACTGAGAAAGGTTCAGGTTTATGCAGGTTTCAGTAAGACTGGGTTGCTGTCAGTTATATACTCACTAAAAAAGGCTGAAAAAAATTTTCAGGTTGTTTTTCTTTGCAGTTCACTGTGAAGAATAAGAAAGAATCGAAACATTTGCCAGATTCATGCTTTATTTGTTTGCGAAGATGAGACCGGTTAGTGACAGGACATTAGGAATGGAATGGGGTCTGGGCATGTTACATTGAATGTACAGAGGAGAAGAGTTAGCTTGCATTCAATAGCTGGAAAGAGAAAAATCTGTACCCCAGCAGTGTCAACAAAAACATTTTCTGCCAAGTTAGTGGTAGACAGCATTCCAGTAAGCAGGAGAGGTAGACTGGAAGAGATACCAGCCTAATAGCCTTCTAGTCCTGCATGCAGAATGAAGGCTGATCTAATGTGGTGGTGGCCACTGGATATAACCCACCCTAGTCCAAAAGGACTGACAGAGAAAAAACGTGTTTCATTGGTTCAGAGAAATAAAGTCTGTTAAAAGCTTCTATGATTACTCATAATAAGAACAATTACTAAAAAACCCAGCCACTAGGGATGCACAAGCCAGTGTATTTCTTCGTGCGATTTAAGCCGGGTAAATGGGGAGAATTCCGTCGGAAGAGCATCGGTGTAAAACTTTGCCAAATCAATATGCGGACAAGCGATACAAATTCCATACCGGATCGGTGGGAGCCGGGTTAACAACGACGCCATCAGTTATACTGTTAGCCTACCACCAGGGTGCTGGTGGGAGTGGACTACTGTTGGCCAAAGAGAGAAGAAGAGGAGGGAAGGAGCATGTCAGAGGAAGAGGAGGAGAAAGAAGAGAGAGGAGAGTGGAAGTGAGGTGAGGACTTTGAGATGTTGGCAGCATGACTGAGTAAAGGAACAGAAAATTAGCTGATATGATGGAGAGGAAGGTTGACATTTGTGTGTGCAGAGACTAGATGGAAGGTAGTAAGGCCAGTGTATTGGAGAGGGTTTTAAGCGGTATTCTACTATTAATTGTGGATAGAATGAGTAGGTGTTATCCTGAAGAGGAGAGAGCATGTGGAGGAAGTGTTTTGGAAGTGAAGAAGAGGGTGTCAGGGAGGGTAATGAGTTTGAAATGGAAGTTGAAGGTGTGAGAATGAATGCTGTTAGTGCTTACTTATCACTCTAAGTTGGTTGTAAGATGAAAGAGAAGGAAAAAGTCTGGAGTGAGTTAGATGAAGTGATAGAGAGTGTAGCCAGGGGAGAGAGAGTGATGATTGGTGCAGATTTTAATGGTCATGTTGGTAGAGGAACAAGAGGTGATGAGGAGGTGATGGGTAGGCCAATTCAAGGAGGAATGCTGAGAAGGTCAGATGGTTGTTGATTTTTGCAAAAAGGATGGAAATGGCTGTGGTCTGCTCTTATTTAAGAAGAGGAGGAGCACAGGGTGACGTATAGTGGAGGGAAGATGCTCACAGGTGGATTATATTCTTTTAGGAAGAGTCCCGGTTTAGAGTAGATCAGGACACCATAAGTAGTGACGAGAGGTGTAGCTAAACAGCATAGGATGGTGGTCTGTGGGATGACCTTGGAGCTTAAGAAGAGGAGGAAAGTGAGGGCAGAACCGAGGATCAAGTGGTGGAAGCTGAAGGAGGAGGACTGCAAGGTGAATTCAGGCAGGAGGTGCTGCAGACACTGGGAGGTGTCGAGAAACTACGGATTGCTGGAAAACTACTGCAGAAGTGATCAGGCAGGCGGCTAGAAATGTGCCCAGTGTGACATCCGGAAGGAAGAAGAAAGAGAGGATAAGAGACCTGTTGGTGGAACCAAGAGTCAGGAGTGTATTCAAAGAGAGAGGCCAAAGAGACATGGGACATACAGAGAGATGAAAGAAGTAGACAGGTGCAAGGAGATGAACACGCCCAGAGCAGAAAGAAAGCAGTGGTGAAGGCCAAAGATAAGGTGTTTGGTGAATTGTATGAGAGAGGTTGAGACAGTAAGAAGGGAAAAGGACAGCTACCGATTGGCTAGACAGAGAACAGATCTGGGAAAGATGTACTTTACAGTCAGGACAATTAAAGATAGAAATGGTAACGTACTCACAGGTGAACAGAGCGTGTTGAGCAGATGGAAGAAATACTTTGAAGAGCTGATGAATGAAGAAAATGTGAGAGAGAGAAGACTGGATGATGTAAAGAGAAGAGTTCACCAGGAAGATGCAGCAAATAAACAAGATGGAGTAAGGGCAACGTGAAGAGGGTAGAAGAGAATGGAAGGAGAAGCTGTTGGACCGGATGACATACAGTGGAAGCATGGAGATGTTTGGGGAGATGTTTAGGGAGATGGCAGTTGGAGTTTCTGACCCAGTTGTTTAACACAATCTTGGCAAGTGAGAAGATGCCTGAGGATTGGAGACGAAGTGTACTGGTACAGATCTTCAAGAATAAGGGTGATGCACAGGCTGCGTAGCTATAGAGGGATAAAGTTGATCAGCCCACACCATGAAGTTGTAGGAAAGAGTAGTGGAGAAGCTAGGTTAAGAAAAAGAGGTGAGGATCAGTGAGAACAGCAGTATGGTTTATGCCGAGAAGAGCACCACAGATGCAATGTTTGCTCAGGGTGTTGATGGAGAAGTACAGAGGAAAGGTCAGAAGGAGCACGCATTGTGCTTTATTGGATTTGGAGAAAGCATATGTTGGGGTGCCTGAGAGGTTGTGGTTTTGTATGAAGTCTGTGGTGTTACAGAGAAGAATGAGAGAGAAGTTCAGGATGTGTAAGAGGGCAGTGTGACAGGTGGTGAGATCTGCAGTGGGAGTGACGGATGCATTTAAAGTGGGGTTGGATTACATCAGGATCAGCACTGAGCCCGTTCACATTTGCAGTAGTAATGGACAGGTTGTGGACCAGGTTAGACAGGAGTCTCCGTGGGCGATGATGTTTGCTGATGATATTGTGATCTGTAGTGAGAGTAGGGAGCAGCTTGAGAGAACCTGGAAGATGGAGATATGCTCTGGAGGAGAGGAATGAAAGTGGTAGGGCAGACAGGGAATACATGAGTGTGAATGAAGAGAGGAGGAAAGTGGAGTGAATTTGGTTGAGGTGGAGAGTAGCAAAAGGTGGGAGGAGTTTAAATACTTGGGATCAACAGTTCAGTGTACAGCCCAGTGTGGAAGAGAGGTAGAAGAGAGTGCAGGCTGGTTGGAATGGGTGGAGAAGAGTGGCTGGGTAATTTGCGATGACAGCGTACCAGCTGGAAATACAAAGGGAAAGGTTTACAGGACAGTAGAGAAGACCAGCCTGTTGTATGGGTTGGAGGCAGTGGCACTGTGCGAAGGCAGGAGAAGCGGCGGAGCTGGAGGTGTCAGGAAGTTAAAGATGCTAAAGAGATTTTAAGACTGGGTGTGAGTTGGACAGGATTAGAAATGAGTATATTGAAGAGACAGCTCAGGTGAAGCGTCTTGGAGACAAAGTTAGAGCGCCAAATTTGCGTTGGTTTGTGGACTTGTAATGCAGAGGAAGCGATGATTATATTGGAAGGATGTTGAGGATGGGCTGCCAGGAAAAGAGAGAAGGAAGACCAAAGAGAGTTTATGGGCGTGGTGAGAGAGGACATGCAGGTGGTCGGGTTGAAGCAGGAAGATGCAAAAGACAGGAAGAAATGGAGACAGTTGATCCGCTGTGGCAACCCCTAAACGGGAGCAGCCGAAAGAAAAAAGAAGAAGAACAATTACTAAAAACAAGGCAATTTTTTTGTAATGATGTAGATAAACACACAATAAACATAAACAGAATGAACCACAGCTTTACTAAGACAGGGTGGAACGTGTTTTTAGAGCCTTTGTTTAATTGCAGGAAATTAGTGATAAGTGATGAGGAGCTGCTGTTGAGGATGATGCAAGCAAAGGAAACTTAAATATTGAAAACAATAGTTAGGTACTGGTCAATGCTATGACTGAGAACAATAAGAATGATAGTAATTGTCTGTTGTCTAAATGGTCCAGTGCAAGGTCAATTTATTAAATATGTCAAATGAGGGTCATTTAAACAGTTTGCATTTATGAAATACAATGCTGGTAAACCCATTGGTAAAATACAGTTAGGTTAATATAGCAATATTTGATTGATGTTGCTAATTTGGTAGAACTTCTAGAACATTCTGAAAGACATTCAGAATGACTATAAAATGGCAAATATTTAATTTTGATAATTAAATCAAAAGGGGCAGCGATGGCCTCGTGGTTAGGGGAGTTGGCCACAGAATCAGAAGGTTATGGGTTCAAATCCCTAACCATTAGAGTTACCCTAGGGTACCCATGACGAGAGCCACATCTGTCACTGCTCCCTGTGCTCATAGCTGCCCCCTGCTGCATGGTGTGTGTTTGTGCATGGGTTAAATGCAGAGATCCAATTTCGTTGTGGTTCTGTGCTGTACTCACAATGACAATAGTCACTTTCACTTTTTCAAAAGATTTAGTCCATTAGAAACATGGTCTATGGTAGATCCTGTTTAAATCCTGAGGAACTCAACCGTCAATATTAGTGACACTTTTTTTTTAATGAACTTTTATTTTTGTGTGTGTGTGTGTGTGTGTGTGTGTGTGTAGAAGCCTCACATGGTGTTAGTTCCACTAAACAGTCTTTTAATATGTTGATTTTATATGTTTTTCACAGAAACAACAAATTCCGCTGAAAGTGCTAACTATATTACCTCCAATCCAAGCAACACTGCTTTAGCTGGTGACCTTTTTGCCTCTGAAACGAAAGTGTAAAATGTCAGAAGCACAGACTTCGATGTACAGTACTGTTAAAGTTGTGAGCAGGTGTGAAAAATGCTGTAAACAAAGAATGCTTTTAGAAATATAAATAATAATTGTTTATTTTGATAAATTTACAAAATGCAAAGTGAGCGAACAAAAGAAAAATCTAAATCAATCAATATTTGGTGTTACTACACTTTACCTTCCAAACCAGCATCAGTTCTTCACAAATTTTTGCACAAATCAAGAGGATTTTGTGGATTATGAGTCGGTGTATGATCAACCAGTTTTGCAAACAGGTGCTGATGATCATCAATGTCACACGGAGGTTGAAACACAGTAGGTAATTTGGAACAACCATTGGCGAGTTCCTTGAAGCGTGTGCAAGTGTTGCCTGAAAAATTGATGCTGTTTTGAGCAAAGTGTTCTGCAAATATTGATTTGTTAATTCTCTTTTGTTATTCACTACATTTGTTGATTGAAATAAATTATTAACACTTCCATTTCTGAAAGCATTCTTTGTTTACAGCATTTTTTCACACCTGCCTAAAACCTTTGCACAGGACTGTAAATGTAATCTAATGTAAATAATTACAGCAAATCTTCTATAATTACTTCTGTTATTACAGTTTGCTAATATAGATAATGTACAATAACAACTCCAAATACTGGGTTTCAAACTGGTGTCATTCTTTAGCCTTACAAGTGAAAGCTTTTTGAAGATTTATCTTTTTGAAGGAATGCTATCTATTGTACTTTTGCCTGGCTATTCTCATGTTGCGTGAGAATATTTTGACTGCTGCACTGTAAATTCTTTAATCTTTCCTTTAAAGGAAGTATCTGGGGAGAACAAATGAGAATTGTGACAGTGTTGAATTATTCCGTGTAAATCATTTCAGACTAGATAAATGGAATATAACTGGCAGGAATTACCCTTTTATCCCACGTCTGTTATGTATTAAAGTTTTCAATTTTTAACATTTAGATTTTTGATTCAGTTACAAACCAGGTTTTATGTCCAACAAAAGCATTGGAATGAACAGAAGCTGAAGAAATAAACAAGCCACACATTCAATAAAGTCATAAATGTAATTATTAAATTACATTTAAAGGAGTTCAATTTGTTTGTTTAAAAGTATTGAAAATTGGCAATTTGCATTGGTAGATAATGGACCATCAAAATAGTTTCTCAATGCAAACTTTAGAGTCCAAAGTTTTTAAAAAGTATTAAATAGAGATCCTCTTGTAGAGAAGCAGTGGGACTGAGTTACTTATTTTTAATGGCATTTAAATGTTCATTTGAATATCGTTTAGTGATTGCATATAAACTTGCCAAAGGAAAGAATAAATTAACAAGTTCTGTGCAAAACAAGTAGAGATATGAGGAGCCCAGATGTCAGGTGGTGGCAGAGGGCAGATGACAGGAGGACACTTAGCCTTCTCTGAATATTCCATGCAGAACTGTTTTAAGAGAGAGTGGGGTGAATGTGCAAACTGGTGTGCAATGCTTTTATTCTTTCTGCTTTAGCAGGTCTTCATAGGATATACAGAAATGTCTTAACATGTCTTCATAGATTTATAGGAACAATAATGGACTCTCTTCTTTTTATGTAATGTAGAGTGCAGAAGTCTTAAATAAGCACTAAACTGTTTACTACATGTCATTCTGTTTGACTGCAAAATCTCTTTGTAATTTCCATCCATATGTCCATATGTTACTGGTTGCTAGGGGCAGCGGTGGCCTAGTGGTTAGGGAGTTATTTGGGATCAGAGGCTGTGGGTTTGAATCCCAGACAAGTAGGTTGCACTGAGATACCCTTGAGCAGAGTACTGTTTCTGTCACTGCTCCCTGGGCACTTTCAATGTGGGCAGTGAATAACACATCAGCATTCATGACTGAAGTCATGTACAACAAGGCACTTAACACCATCATGTTTACTTGTGTTTTAAGGTTGTTAAGTTACTTGGTGGGCTTAGGCATAATGGCCTTCCAGTGTACTCACTGGGAAGGAGTCACATTCCTCTTTGGGCTTTTGTGGTTTGCTTGCACACAAAGAAAATACTAGAAATTAGAAATTCATGAAATGGTGTGTGGTCTTAGTTCTAGCTTGTTGTTGATGATGTAATAGATCCAGCAAATTAGCTCAATAATAAGAGTGTAGTTCTGAGTGAACTATTGATTTTACATGCTAAGAAGCAATTGAATTCATGAGCCTGCAGTCCCCTGAGGTTACCTGTGAATCTAATTAATCCAAGTTATAATGAAAAATAAAATAACTGAAAGACAGCTAAGCGTGAATCCTGTTCAGCTCTTTAAATACCTGGTGATAAGTGGCAGTGTTGACAAGAATACCTCTTAAAGAATAATCCTTTAATGTGGCTCACAAGCGTAAAAACACCCTTCAAGTAATGATATATTCAGAGGCTTTAATTTACACTGTTATACAAGCTGTAAACTGACTACTTTACATTGTATCAAAGTATCATATCTTCAGTGTTGTCCTATGAAAAGATATATTCAGTGTATTGCAACAATGTGAGGGGTGTACTCACTTTTGTGAGATACTGTATATACATATACATAAACGTATACATATACATATACAAATACATATTATTATTTTATCTAAATGGATTAAATACAGAAAATAAACAGTGTTTAGCACTGAAACATTGTAGAAATGTGTTCTCTGGATGTGCAACAGCACAATCTTTCACTTTGTGCTAACTTTGTGCAGGTTAAGCTCATACTGCAATAACAGCCCTGTCTTGAGGCATGGGCTCATTTTATTAGCAAAGGCCATAAATGCTGCAACAGACTGAGATATGGAGGCCAGGTTAACACCTTGAACTCTTCGTCTTGTCCTTTAAATCGTTCCTGAACAGTTTTTGCAGTAAATATGCAATGTGATTTTAAACATACATCGATGTCTCCAATCAGCTGGAACTAAACCTGTGTTGTTAAAACCAGCTCTTAAGATATCAGCTACTTAAAAAAAACATTCTTATTACTTTTTACTGAATTTATCTTTATTTGAATTTTTCCAGATTATATTTCTGGTCACTGAAATAAATAAAAAACAATTTTGCCATTGTTAACAATGTTAAACAATAAGCTTCAGTTCAGATATCACATCTGCTATGGTAAGACTTTCTATGATAATGTTACTGCACTGCAGTATATGGTTATGAGATAACACGTTAGAAAACAAATGCTGTGCCAGTGGGTGAGCGGTTTACTGACCAGTCAGCTCTCTCTTTCTCCTGCCTCCTGCCAGCTCTATGATAAAGGTGGTGGATATCTAATCCTTGCTGGCTACGCACTCCTCTTCATCTGTTCATTCACACGCTGTGCCCACACCTGGAGTGGAAAATCACTACTCTTTCCCGGCACATATCCTACAAACAACCTTTCCCTCTTAGATACTGAAAGGAGTGAGGGGCCAAGCGGATAGAAAAACAGGATTTGTGACCTTTTGTTGGTAATGAGGTTCAGATCACTGCTGCAAACAGATATAGAATTGTCTAGCATTCATTTTCTATTCTGACACATGTTGCTGAGAGAAAGTGGTACCACACAAACTCAAGCAGTAAAAAGTGAGCTTTAGTAGATGCTACACATTATGCACTGCAAATTACTTGACTAAAGCAGGTATGTTGCCATATAATTTCATGTGGTCTGAAAATTACGTCTTTTGGTTTGTCTCACCGAACATGCTCAAAAAGGAGCCCGACTTCTGTTAAAGCAGGTACAGATGCTCAAGATGTGAAAGGGACTATTCTTGTCATTGTGAGAACACAGTGCACAGCACACAGTGAACCATGATGAAATTGGACTTCTCAATTTTACGCATGCACACAAACTGTGCAGCAGGGGGGAGCTATGAAAGCGCCTTGGGAGCAGTGACGGACACGGTACCTTGCTCAAGGGTACCTCAGGGCAACCTTCCTGTTGGGGAGGTTGAACCACAATCTTCTGGGCCTGTGTGGCCTCCGCACTGAGCTACAGATGTGTGATCAGTCGTTTCCTGCATGTTCATGGAAGCCTGATGTTTATGCTAAACAGCTACATGTGTGAACCATGGCACCCATTTTTCAAAGATGGATGAGATAATAATATAGCTTAAATATGGTGGGAAAAAAGCAATTTGTAATAATTTCCTCATCATGTTGGTCCTCATTGCTGCTTTAGTGCCATATATCAGATAAACATTATAAACACTGATGATACAAAAAAAGCAAATCACAAAACATCAAGGGGGACCCAGTCCATTGGAAGGTTTGCCCTGTTTATGCCCTGGAGCATGTCACGGTTTGGTAGCCGGGTAAAAGTGATGTTACAGCATGAAATCCAGGGTTAAAATTAACTACTTCTAAAAGATAGTTGGCTAAGCTTCTGGGACAGCAGGCTGTACCTTTGCTTTGCACTGAACTGAAGCATAAATGAGAAAAAGAGTTTAAAGTTTAAAGAGAACTTTAATCATAGTTTAATCTGTCTGTCTTATCTGTAGCATGCAGCCAAAAACAACCATTTCAAACCTTCCCTCTCTACTTATACTATGAACAGTAACAAAAAAACAGTCTGAGCTTACAGTAGAAGCCAGTGGGCATTGCTTCAGCAATGGCTTCTGTTGTAATAGTTATCTGTGGTAATCAATCATATGCCGTAGAGTACTTTCAGGGCAACTGTTGGCATACAAATGCTCCTGGAGTCAGAGGAAGAGGTGCTTGTTGCTCTCGCTCTGTCTAGGCATGAATTACATTTTAATACATTAACTACATCACCGCAATGCTGCAGAGATGTGTGCACTTAGCTGTGTGCGGCAGCCGAAAGATGTTAGGCTGCTGTTAACTGCTTCAAAGAGAAATCCTGCAATGATCAGCCAGTGACAGCACGCACACACACACAGCCAGCTGAGGGCCACTCAGTGAACACTCACTTCAAACAAACTTTAATAGCAGACACTTAAATACAAATCCTCTAATTACTATTTATTCATTTGCTCTCTCTCTCTCTACTACCCATCTCTCTCTCTCTCTCTCTCTCTCTCTCTCTCTCTCTCTCTCTTTCTCTCTCTTTCTCTCTCTCTCCTGTTGCTGGCTGTGCTGCAGTGCGTATGGGGCTCAGAATCTGTTGCAGTGCAGTAATCCCAGCAGAGCTCTTCATCAACCATCTCCCTCATTCTGCTAACACAGCAGCCCACTGCTGCGAAGCCTTGCATTTTATTCCACAACCTGTGCTGCACACTGCAGATGCTGTTCTCATGGTAGCCACCCATAAACTGTATTGCCTATAAAGGGGATGACACCAGAAACATTTGGATTCATATTTTGAAAACAGTTGCAGTCATTAAGCAATGGCATAGTGCGTCTCATAGGATATGAAAAGAAACAAAGTGACTAAAAAGTAAGCTTCAGTGTAAAAGAACGTTCCTGAGTTTCTCAACTCCATTGCTATCTAAGTGCTGGTAATGGTTTGCTTGACTGAGACTGACATTTGGTTGCACTGTTGAGACCAAAACGTACATCAAGAATACTTTCTAGACATATATTGTCTTTGTTTTCATAATCTCTCCATGCATTGAGCCATGGGAGCCAAAGGAACTGAACTCAGCAGCCCTTGAATAAAGCAAATCATCAGAAGTACCCTTCAAGTCCTGCACTTTCTGTGCAGTATAAAAAGTTAGAAGTAAAAAATACTAGGTAAACAAAGTTGTGAAAAATTTGTGAAATTTGAGTGGAAATAATAGTGTGAATGTAAGGAATGGGAATCCAGCTAAAGTTAAAAGTCACATAAGCAATTTGAGTGTAAAAATAAAACTAAAGTGTACTATTTGGAGAGCTACGGCTCACTGTAGTCACATTATTTACATTTTTTTTACATTATTTTTGATTATTGAGGCATCTATGACCTAAATAACACTATCATTATGCAATAAATAAATTTAAATAATCTATACAGCTTTTGTATTATTGAAAAATATTATCAAGCCATATGGTCAGATTGAATGTAATCAAACTTGGTTCTAAATTTTGCTCCAACAAGAAGTGATAAGCTGTGATATTGTCTTGATGAATTTGTTTACAGATATAATGTAGATGATGATTTAGCCTGGGAAGATATTACAGCACTCAGTGGCTTATTGACTGAAGAGAATCTTGAAACTGAATCCACTGGAGCCCACAGTTTGCAGAGGTTACCTGTGAATGTGATTTTCCACCTTAAAAAGAGTAATTAAGCTGTTTTCACAAGTACTGAGTGCCGCTTCTTGCTGGCATGGTGATTAAAGTCCCTTCTGCAGTACAAGAAATGAGAAAAAACTGAGGAAGGAGGCGAGTGAGAGCAACTGGAATGGGTAGTACTTGCGTGGGTAGTCAACATAGGGACAGATAGAGTCAGATAATGATGTTTATAAGGCAAGGTATTAGTCTGAGAGGTATTGGCGAGAGAGTTTTAGTCAGAGCCCTTTTTCCAGAACTTAAATGATTGCATAATTCCATTATATGAGTCACCAAGGCCAATTATTTCCACCTTACTCCACACAGCTTGGTACATTGTGTCATGTGCTGGTCTTGACAATGAAGGAACATCTGTATTAGTTTGTTTAAAGATTTCTTTTTTTAAGATTTTTTTTTATTATTTTATTACATTATTTATAAGATTATATTTCTTATTAATTCGCCAATTACATTTTTTACGGTAGCCTCTTAAATGCCTGTACAGACTTATACACACTCCTATATACGGCACAGTAAAGACTGAAATACTATTAGCTTGATTTTTTTTTTGTTTTTGATTAAAGTTTTTGAGAACAGTAAAAACATTTGAAACAACTGAATGTTATTACTTGGTCATAAGTTATCTGCTCCAAGATTTGAAGAGCATTTTTCAAATGCAAGGAGGTATAATTAAAACAGTGTGTTTACATAATATACAATATACACAAAATACACAAATTACATAATACAGACAACTTATTAACAATTTTGTACATGTATCATCATGAATTTTGTTTGCGTTAATAAAAAATGTTATAAAATACAAATGGTCTTCTCAAATCATAAATTGGTAATTTATGTACCACGTATTTACTGGGGGATCCATGTATCTACTGATTAATAAGTACTAGGCTGCAAATCATATTTAATAGGTTAAAAAATCAAGTTCATTTTCTACAAGCTGACATGCTTATATTGTGAACAGCACATGGACTGTGCCTGATGGTCCAGGTAAGCTGTTGATCATTCATTTTTTTTATCAGATGTAGCTGGTGTGTATATTATAAACAATATCTCATAGGCTGCATAAGAGTATTTCAGTTTTCTTATGGGCTATGAAAGATTTGAAAGATGTGGTTGAATGTGTGGTTGTGACTGAATGATTGTGAAATCCTACTTTTACATTATATAAAATGTTGTCTTTATGGTAACATAAGTAACAGCTTTTAAAAATAAAAAAACCTCAACCTTCCACTTACTCACTGTCTGAAAAGCTTATTTTGAGTAAAGTGTTGCTGGAGCCTGTCTCACCACTCACAGAGAATCACCCTGGACAGGTCACCACAAGGCAGACACACACACACACACACACACACACACACACACACACACATACACACACCTAAGGGACAATTTAGTAACTATAATCTACCTTACATGTCTTAAGGTTGTGGGAGGAAAGCGAAGCTTTCATGTGGGAAGCCCATGTGGAAGCACTACTACACAGAGTCCACTCAGAGAATGAAACCCAGAACCTATTTGCTGTGAGGTGAAAGCACTACACGCTGTGCCACTGTGCTCCCCTCACTTTTACTTTGCAACAAAAACAAAAATTGTATCATAACACAGGAGAGAGCCAAACAACTCCATTGCTCAGAAATGATGTTATTTCAAAATGCAGCCATGCTTTTTGTTTAAATTTTGTGATCCACATGTATTAAGTGAAACGTTTTCATGTTTTCATCTCACCTCTTTGCTGGGATCATTGGAAGCTGTGGGAGCTTGCAAGCTGCAGAGTCTAATTTGTCATGCTTAAGGGTTGCTCTCCAGGCTGGAGGAAAGCAAAGAGGAATTAATCTCAATACTACAGCGGTCCAGTAACCAATCTGCTTTCATCACCACATTCCTCCTCCTCCCTGCGCTGATGAGAACCGGACAGTGGTTAATACTGGTTAGCGTCACCGCACGTTATGTAATTGTGCTAATGAAAACGACGACTGCATGCAGATGGCAGAAATATTGTAGAGTTGTCATGCAGCTATGTTAGTCAGTTCAGGGCTTCAGCACTTCCAGGACCGGTTTTACTCGGCTGAAACACTTTTAGCTTTTTCAAGTCAGTGGCTACAGGTGTTGGCTAAAACTATAACCAAAGTTATGCTTGTGTTGCTCTGTAGCAATACATGCCAATGTAAAATCCTATGTTAAAATGGCATTTGCTAAGAAGCTTGGGTTACTGGTCAAAACTCTACGTATTTGAACAACTGGAAAGTTACCAGTCATCCCTACCAAAAAAGGAAGCAGAAATAATTTCATAGTAAAACTGAATGAAATAATAGTTTGCCTCATGCCAAACTGACTAATAAACATAATTGCAACTACCCAAAGATATATTTTGGAATTTGTGACAACATGGCTAATGTACTGTGCAAAAATTTTAGGCAGGTGTGGAAAAAATGCTGTAAACAAAGAATGCTTTCAGAAATGGAAGTGTTCATCATTTATTTTCATCAATCAGCAAAATGCAGTGAATGAACAAAAGAGAAATCTAAACCAAATCAATATTCGGTGTGACCACCCTTTGCCTTCAAAACAGCATCAATTCTTCTAGGTACACTTGCACACAGTTTTTGAAGGAACTCGGCTGGTAGGTTGCTCCAAACATCTTGGAGAACTAACCACAGATCTTCTGTGGATGTAGGCTTCCTCACATCCTTCTGTCTCTTCATGTAATCCAGACACACTGGATGATGTTGAGATCAGGGCTCTGTGGGGCCAGAAGAACTGATGCTGGTTTGAAGGCAAAAGGTAGTAACACCAAATATCGATTTGATTTAGATTTTTCTTTGCATTTTGTAAATTGATCAAAATAAACAATCATTATTTATATTTCTGAAAGCATTCTTTGTTTACAGCATTTTTTCACACAAGCCTTAAACTTTTGCACAGTACTGTATAGATGTAAAAAGCAATAACCAATGTATGTCTAGCTTTAAAAAATAAAACATCTAATATTCTATTTTATTCATGTATTGTATATATACATAACAGCAGTTTTAACACTTTTTGTAACACTTAACCATCAGGTAGCATTCATGAGCCTACACGACAGGCTTTATCATGACAAATGAATTTAAACACTTTACTATTTATAAATGTTTGAGCCAAAAAGCACCAGTTTCACTCCAGAAAGTGTAATAACAGCAGATACTTCTTGGAATAGGCCTTTTTACATCAAGGTTAATGACAGGTCAGTGTTAAGTAAGAAGCTTCAATAACGCAACATTACAGTAAAGTATCATAAATAAAAAACAATTCCACTTGTTTTCCTTACAATTGCACAAAGGCCTTGCATAGATTTCATACAAATGACAAAATGTTTCTTTTCATAATAACAAGTGAGGTATCACATCCTGTAGGCACCATTCCAGCTGTTTGATGGGTTAATAGTTGAGAAAACTATTTCACTTTTTATTAAACAGTTATCATAACATATAGGCATGCTTGTACACAAATGTGCACACACACACACACACACACACACACACACACACACACACACACACACACACACACACACCTACACACACACACACACACACACACACACACACACACACACACACACACACACACACACAGGCATACAGAGAAAGGAGGCTTGTTTGATTGTCAGCTCATGCTAATTAAACTCATCACCATGACAACGATGAGTCACCTTGCTCCTGTCACAACCCAGGGGGCTCATAGAAGGAAAAAAAATCCGAGCTTACCTCCAGACAAAAGGATCTTATGCTCACCATGTGCAAATACCTCAAATAATCTGTCAGTCAAGAAATCCTGAAAGACACGAGCCGCAGAACAAACCAGGCTGCGCATATCTTGCCATTTAGTATAATTCCTAAATAGTTTCTCATGAAGTTGTAGAAACTGCAAGGTTTTTAAACTGAATTACCTCTCAGGGTATTAAGCAAAGCCAGTAAGTTAAGAATTGTTTTACAGAAGGGTGCAATTCCCATATAAGGGCATTTTTTCTGCAAAATTTTTCTCTGAGGAAAAATAAATATTGTTTTTTTTCAGGGTTTTTTTTTTTTTAATTGCATGGACTCACACCATGCGGTAAGCACACCACATTTCATTCACTCGCAAACACGGGGAGAACACGCAACACTGTCCTACCTGGCAATCAAACCCAGGACCTTTTTTCTGTGAGGTCCCATTCAATTAAAATATGAATATAAATATAAATATAAATATAAATATAAATATAAATATAAATATAAATATAAATATCACATTCCAAAAACAAGCTAAGACTACAGGTGTATATCATTAATGAACTTTTCAAACTGTAGCCTAATTATACCAGAACAACTTAACAAACACATTTGACAAAGCACGCCAGTGAGGGTACTTTAGGCAGTTCTATGATATTAACTGAAGGTGCCGTACCTTATAAATCAACTTATGACTCCTTAACAACATATTTCAGCGAGTTATATTCGGAAGATAAAAGACACACACATCGACTTCAGAAGACCTTGTCATTGGGCATGACCGTGATGTGTAAAAGCATTTGTGTTTTTTTTTTTTTCTTCATAGAGGAAAAAAGCTAAGACAGGAAGAGCCAGCTACAAAATGACAAGACAACTGTTGAGCTCTCGGAGCTGTTCCTGCAGTAACTGTAACAGTAAAGGATTCGTGAAGTGTTATTTTTATAAGAAGAATAACGTTTCAAATCACCTTTCACCCTTTGTATTAACATGCAACATTAAAGTCTTTCATTTGGAAATAAAAGGAAAATTGGTTTTTGTATGGGCCAAAAAAGAAAGATTTTTTCCAATGATTGGCATGGACCTTCACAGAATCGGATTCCTTCAAAAAACCTTTCTACAAAGAACGATTAATTGAAAGGTATTTTAGGAAACAAAAAATAATATTGCTCAAATAGCCCCTTTTAGTGCCTTTATTTTAAAAAAATATATCAGTAAAAATGACCCAGAATAATCACCTTCTAGCTAAGGGAAATTTGAATGCCAACAATGATCAAATTAAGTGTGAAACACAAACAAAAACAGAAGGAGGGCTTAGTGTTTATCACTATTGAACTAGTTTAGTAAATGTAGACCACCTGGACATGAAATACTGAACTCATATTACCACTGCATAATAACACTTACTCATTTTTTGAGCTACTTGTCCTAATTATGGTTGCAGAGGGTGCTGGAATCTAACTCAGCTCTCACAGGGCAAATGCAGGACACACCCTGGACAGGTCGCCAATCCATCACAGGGCAAGCACAATAATGTTAACAATAATAATAATAATAATAATAATAATAATAATAATAATAATGATAATAAAATTCTCTCCAACTCACAGCTTGCAGAAAGAGAGCTGTTTTCTTTGGCTGGGGTTTGTAAACTGGAGACCAACTCCCTGCTGAGGCTAAAACTGAATAAACAAGCCTGAACACACAGCAAAGCTCTGCAAGGCATTAGACAGAACATCCTCTGCTTACCCAGATGTGCATTCCCTCCTAATGCCTTCTGATACTCCTAATGCCTTCTGATATCTGATTCTGATATAAGCCACAGGTGAGCTGATTGGGGATGTGGGCACATAATGAAAATTAATAAACTCTCATCAGCGGAAAGATCTCATTCTCTTTGGGCAAGATATGCACTTTCTGAGGCAGCGGGCAAAGCAATTTATTCAGGCATGACAGTCCATCCCAGCCTGCATGGGTCAAGCAAATAAAATTGCAAATTGATTCCTTCTTTCTAATTGGAAAGAGGTGTGTATAGGTTGGAGGCAGATGTGCTGCCTCAGAAGCCTGCCGGCTTCAATCAGCGTCAAGAAAGACTTTGATGCTTCAGTCCATGTCATCTCAGCTCACTGTTTTCCTGACGAGGTTTATAATGCACACACAGTATCTTTGACCACGAGAGCAATGCATCCTGTACAGCCAATGAGATCAGGATCCTCATACACTGTTGACTTGAGATGGACACTTGTGGTCAGTCAGTGAAAGGCTTTCCCAAACAGAACACTTCACTAGAAACTGCTAGCATGCCTTCTAATGAGATTTGTAGGGTTTGAAGCCTGCCAATTCTCAGGAAATGACACAGATCTGACATCACATCTGGCACTTTTCTCATGCATCGTCACTTCCTCTGAAATTAAATGGGATTTTTAAGCAAAGGAATAACAGTGCAGGTAACAACAAAACATTGCGAATGGTGTTTCCACACACAATGTCACTTTCATAGCAAAACCTCCAAAATCTCTAAAACTAAATGAAAGAAAATAAAGAAATAAAATCACACCTAAAACATCCTTAAATAATTAATAGTGCTAAAAATGTTTATTTGATAAAGCCATAGAATAAGCATTTTGGCATTTAATTATGTATGATTCTCTGGAGAGATATTTTTGCAAAAATTATGTGTAAATGTGAACTTTTGTCAAGTTTAAGGATCCTCCATATGATTAAATAATGTAAAACTTTTTTTAATTTTGAAGTGCACATATCATGAACATTGTCCAAACTAAATGTAGTTAGTATTGAGTTTGATGTAGTATGCAGACGTTGTTTCAAGTTTCAAAACTGAGAATTTGCTTCCCAGTAAACATAGTACAGAAACAATGCAGCAAAATGTTGCACATTTACCAGTCAACCACCCTCCTGCTTTACGTATGTCCCCCTCTTGCCAGAAAAACAATGTCTACCCATCAGGTCCCAAACTCCTTAAGATGTAGTGTAGAATCTGGAACCAAAACAGATGATATTTTTTTGTCCTATATGTTGTGACGCAGGACCTCACATCAAATGTGACCTCTGTCATTAGTTAAAACCATCACCATGGAAGGGTGATTGTGGTTTAAATATGTTTAGATAATGTGGTACATGGCAAAGTTACATCCGTGTGAAGGATCTAAACTACCCCAGCTGAACACTGCCTTCTACTCTTGATAACACCTCTTCAATAGGTAAGCAATGCACAGATACTGGGCCATCCTAATGACATAAAAGAAAGCATGAGTTAACAGCTCAGGCCTCTTTCTTCTCTGCTCCAGTGTACAGTTCCGATGCTCCCATGCCTATTGCAGATATCTTTGGCAGGGTCAGCAACGGCCTCTCTTAACAGTCAGCAGTCCGCAATCCTTTATGTGTTCTGACCCCTTCTATCTAGCCAGCATAAACCTTTTCAGCAAGTTGTACTACAGTAGCACTTTTATGAGAAGGGACCAAATGGGCTAGCCTTCAGTCTCAATCAATTAGTCACTGGTGTCCATGATTCTGTTGTTAGCCCCATGATTGTGCTTCCCTGAGCCATTTTGGTAGATACCTAACACTTCATAATGGAAATCCCTCACTAGGGCTGTTGTTTTGGAGATATTCTGACCCAGCCATTTAGCCATCACAATTTGGTCAAAGCCAATAACTTACTTCTCTTATTTATTTTTCCTGCTTTCAACCATCGCATTCGAGAACAGCCTTGTTTCCTGATTTATATTATTTTAAAGGTGACATTGTAACAAGATAAAATCAATGTTTTTCACTTTAGCTGTCAGCCATCCTAATGCTGTGGCTGATTGATGTATCTTGTAATTCAGTAAATGAAACGCAATATAGAGCAATGAATCAGAACAGAGGAAATGTACTTTTGTTGGTCTTTGGGGACATTTTGTACACGTTTTTGGTACAAACAAATAACACAAACATCATAAGTTGTTCTTAGAATGAAAAACACTGAATACAAGAGAAATGCAGAATATGTTCCTATTAAAAAATTGTGGATTTTTCAAGGAAGAAAACAATCCTTCAATACCATCACATAAAAAAAATCTTCTAGGGCACTTTGTTTTAAAAAGTGGTATTTTCAAAGGTTAAAAATAATATTAGAAAAAAATATGTTTTAAGGTTTTAGTACTGCAGTGATGACATGAAACTATGGAAGTATGGAAAATAGTATTTAACCTTATTTAACCTTTATTCAACCAAGCACACCACTAAGAAAAACATTTCTTATTTTTAGTGGCTGTTTTTTTTAGGGAGGATGTAGCTTAATTTATTTCTGTTTATGTGGAAACTCTCAAATAAACTCTCAGAAACAGAGAATTAAAGACAATACAAAATTGCATATCATCATCAATAAAAGCCCTGAAACTCTGGTTCTCATATGACTTCTCATTCAAAAGGTTTATGCTCTTTATTGTTGAAAACATTTTTAGACTGTTTCAATAAATGTGAAGCTAAAATGGTAATACAATAAAACAAAGCTCATCCTTATCACTGGATATGGCTAAAGGTGAGATGTTGATGAGCAGTGTTATAGCAGTGCTATTTTTTATATATATGTATATCTCACAGTGAGTATTTTATTCAAAATTGCTCTGCAGGTGACAGCATCGTGGACATAAACAATGAAAAATGACGATATGAAGAAGTTTTGTGTGGAAAAAATCCATAACCAAAAAAACTGTTAAATACAAATGAGTGAAAATAAAGACAGATAACAAAGATAACTGAAAAAACAATCATCACTGAAGCCAGATACAAACTAACATAACAAGCAATGAGTTTGAAATTATTTTTCAAATCTAAGCATACATTTTCATACATTTTATCTTGATGTACAGAACTGTGCAAAAGTTTTAGGCAGGTGTGGAAATAAATGCTGTAAACAAAGAATGCTTTCAGAAATGGAAGTGTTGATCATTTATTTTCATCAATCAACAAAATGCAGTGAATGAACAAAAGAGAAATCTAAATCAAATCAATATTTGGTGTGTCCACCCTTTGCCTTCAAAACAGCATCAGTTCTTCTAGGTACACTTGCACACAGTTTTTGAAGGAACTCGGCTGGTAGGTTGTTCCAAACATGAAATGTGTTTTAACCTCCGTGTGACATTGATGATCATCAGCTCCTGTTTGGTAAAATTAGTTGATCATACACCGACTATAATCCTACAAAATCCCTGACTTTGTTCAAGTGTACCTAGAAGAACTGATGCTGGTTTGAAGGCAAAGGGTGGTCACACCAAATATTGATTTGATTTAGATTTCTCTTTTGTTCGCTCACTTTGCATTTTGTAAATTGATAAAAATAAACAATAATTATTTATATTTCTGAAAGCATTCTTTGTTTACAGCATTTTTTCACACCTGCCTAAAACCTTTGCACAGTGCTGTACCTTGAACAAACAAACAAACTTAAAACAAAATCCATTATGTACCACTAGCTTGGGGACATAGTATGTACAGATCTACAGCTCATAAAGAAAACATATTGCTCAGGTTTGTGTGTTTGTATGTGTGTGTGTGTGTGTGTGTGTGTGTGTGTGTGTGTGTGTGTGTGTGTGTGTGTGTGTGCATTTTATGCATTTTTAAGCTTCCTTGAGCCAGGTGAGTAGTGCATGCACTCACTTAAGCAGAAAACTGTCTTTCTCTCTCTTTTTACACACACACACACACACACACACACACACACACGCACACACACTAATTAAATAGATAAATAACTACAGAACTACAGGTACTCGCAAGGTATGTTGAGTTATTATTCATGAGCCACAACTGTCAGTATTAAATATAAAACAGGCAAGGAAGAAGTAAAAAAAGGAATGCACTCCAGATGAAAAGGAGCATGCTGGAGTATTCAGTTCATTTCCACCTGCCAACCTTCAGCTCTGAGGACCAGAGTGACAAATAATTTTTTTTTTTTTCCTCACCACAAATCAGAATAAAAGGACTGAAAGCAGAAAGACCGCTTCTTAAGTATATTATCAGAGAGACATGCTCTGGACAGTAATACGACGAAGCTCATTTTCCTGCAGGTAATGTAACAATTCACCTCTATTAAAGGGGTCACTGCTGTGTGGTCAGCAGGGCCTATTACATGGAATTATCAGTGAATAATCCATTAAGAAGGGAATCAGAGAACCAGTGCATTTACTTTATTGTCATAGATGAGGCCATTATAAGCCTTTAATGATGGCTCAGGAATTACAATGGGCAGATTTATAGATACAAATATGTGCTATACTTTAAACCTTTCTTCAAAAATAAAAAGAAAAATTCTTACATTTCACAATCTGAAACACTTCCTACATCTTTAACATTTCTAATATTGTTTTGTGATCTGTGTTGTTTTGTGAAGCAATAGGAACGTTTCAAAATAATTATGATGTCAAATAACTTTGAAATAAAGAACATTTACATTCTAATTTGAACTTTTATAGTGCAGCCAAATGCACATGTGGCAGATGCAGGATGTTATAAGATAAAAAATAAAAATACTTACATTACTGTAGTGCCTCCCTGCCTCTAAAAAATCTCTGATTGTGTCAATTCTGGTGGGGAAAAAACAATCTTACACAGTAAAATCCAGTTTCCCTTTCCGTTTCCTACCACCTTTATTTAATCATTGCAAGGCTTAGCTTGCTCAGAGATCCTTCCTCTCACAGATTCATCATGGCATGGATGGAAAATTTGTCTTGGTTTTCCTATACATTTTTTGATTTTCAGACCTTTGACTTACATTTCAAATCTCAAGAAACTCTCTACTCTTTATTACATATGTTTTCCTTATGCTATTATCTTAAAATCATTGTAACATTTCTTTAGAACACCACATTCTTGCAAAATGCACACTAGAATCTGTGTCACAGCAAGAAAAGGCAAATAATTCGGCTGTATTTTTGAAAGCTTCTAAGCTTTTGTGGTGCTTGTGGCAGTGATGTTAGAAAAAGTGCACTTACTGTGCAAGTCAAAACCAACATCATGAACGCATGAACCCTAAACAGCCAGGCCAGAAGCAGAAGCAGAACCACCACTTTGGCCCCTCAGGGAATACGGCTGTGGAGCACCCTGATCTGCTGCTTTGTATGAGGCTTCCTTTTGTTCCACCACAGGATTCTACATATTTATTATCCATAAATTTCACTGGGACAATAATAAGTGTTTTCATGTCCATGTTTTGATTTGTTTCCCTATCAGTTAGCCTATCTAGCAAAATCACAGTCCCTTGCAGTATATATGATGAACTGGATTGTTCTGGTAGAGAAAGATGACTAAATGCATCAGAATTTGCATTTTCACTGCGTGCTCTGTAGTATTAATATCCTGACAGAATTAATGCCTAGCACTAGATCCAGGCATAGGAGGAATGCTCTTGGATTCACTGAACAGATCCATAACAGCAGCCATATAGGTGCTGATGAAGACACTTCACAGCAAAAACTACTGCTAATCCATCCCTCTCAGCTGAGTAGCCCTGTGAGTATGCACGTTCCACCAAAGACTAATGCATCATGAGAGAGGCTGGTGCCTTTGCTTGGGTCAAAATATATATTTTAAACTGACAGAATGCTATTCTTCATACTGCCTGCCACTTCCAAGAGTTATATTTATGCAGCAACTGTTGGAGTGGAACCAGAATCATAGACACGTCATATAAGACTTTTTTATAATAATTCTCTAAACCCAAAAATGAACTGAGCTTAGCTACATTTGTGGGACTTGGGGCTTTCCTAGTTGCTCTCCTTTTTTTCTTCTGCGAGAGATAGATCCTTATGTTCTAAGCATGAAGTTACTTTGTAACTAATCCATACAAAATAGCATTCTACTTTTTTTATTCGAAATATCTCTGTTTCATTATCTTGCACAGCATTAAGGATGTTGTTTAGGTTCAATGAAGGCCTCAAAGGTAATGTCTCCTTCTATGGTCATTTGCATTCTCTCCACATTTCCCATTTCTCCACTCTGTCCCTGCAATGTATTATTCATGTGGCTGCTTTGGATGTGTGGTCATGGGTTTTATGAGATTTAGGGAGCACGTCAGTCTTATTGATCTACATGCCTCCTCTTTTATTCATAAGCATGTTACTCTGTCTCTCTCTCTCTCTCTCTCTCTCTCTCTCACTCTCTCTCTCTCTCTCTCTCTCTCTCTCTCTCTCTCTCTTTCTCTCTCTCGCTACCTCTTTCTCTCTCTCTTTTCGCTCTCATTCTCTCTCCCTGTGCAGGTAGTCGCTAGCCACTGTCCACCTTTCTGGTGGGAGACTCAAGTGAAGGCAATTTATGTGTGTTTGTGTTTCTTATCAGAGAAATGGAAAATATTTGCTCAAGCACTCAAGGAAACACATCATACAAAATGCATACAAGCATTCAGACAACCAAGCATATATTTACACTGGAGCATATACCAAGTAAAAAGAAGTGGGAAAATGCAAAATGCTGATGTACAGCCAAAAAAACACCCTGGTTCTCTACTATAAGAATAACTTAACTTCACCACACTGTGCAAAATGTGAATAAGCAGAAACATAGCTTTATGGTTTTGAAAAGGGCAGCACGGTGCTGCAGTGGGAAGCGCTTCACAGTGAGAAGGTCCTTTGTTGGATTCCCAGTCATAGCTGTCCTTTCTGTGTGGAGTTTGTACATTCTCCCCGTGTCTGTGTGGGTTTCCTCCGGGTGCTCCGGTTTCCTCACACCATCCAAAGACACGTCAGGCAGACTGAAGATGCTAAATTGGCTGTAGGTGTGAGTGTGAATGTGAGCATGTTTGTCTGTGTGCCTGCTCTGCGATGGACTGCTCACCTGTCCAGGGTGTTTTCAGCCCCCGTCATGACACTAAATAGGGAAAGCAGCTATGAAAATGAATGAGTGAGTGAGTGGTTACCATGATATACAGAACCTCTCTTATATTAACACCTTGCATGTATTATTGAAATTATAAATAATACATGCATTAATATGTATTTATTTTATTTTTTTAACAACACAGTACATCACAAGCATGGACAAACAGGCTAGAGTGCCCATGCTCTGCCCACCACTGGAAACACCTACAATGGGCATGTGGGCGAGTATCAAAACTGGACTTTGAAGCTATGAAAGAATGTGGACTAACTTGATCAATTACTTTTTTTCACCTTATGTAGTAGTTTGTCTTACCTGGAGAAGGACACCAGAATACACTATGGGTTGAAGACATGCAGGTGTAAGGAGTGTGATGCGTTCTGCTGGGAAATGATGGTCCCTGACATTCACGTGGATGTTGCATAACAATTACCTTTACATTATTGCAGGAGATGCAATGTACATCCCTTCATAGCAACCATATCTCTTATTGGCAAGACTCTTTTAGCAGGATGATGCACCTTGATGCACTGTAAACATTGTTCAGGGATCGTTTAAGGAACATGATTTTAACAAGATACAGTTGGATGAGGCCCAAAAACTAAAATGTTGAATGTGAGCAGTACAGCCTGGTGGTTAGTGCTGTTGTCTCACAGCAAGAACTTCCTTGGTTCTGTTAAGAATGGTCGTGTTCTTTTTAAGTTTGTGTAGGATTCTTCTGAATACTCTGGTATGCTAGATAGACTGGAGATACTGAATTGCCCTAGTTGTGATTGTGTTTGTGTGTTTTCTTTTCCCTGCATTGGACTGGTGACCTATTTGTTCATCTTTCACCCTGTGAGCTCTGAAAAAGTTTCAGCACCCCCGCCTTACCATGGTTTGGAAAAGCAGGTAAAAAAAAAAAAGAATGAATGAATATACTTCAAACACATTTTAAATGTATGTATGCTTATTTGATAAAAAGGCTTTCATTGCCTTACAACTTGTATTATTTATTCAGTGCATAAAAATGTTGTGATATTACTTTAAATATTTTGTTTTCCCTTCATCCTTTTTTCCTTCCTCATTTATTTATTTTTTTTATACCAACAATTATGTTTGATAATTTAGGAAGTCTCTTTTGTTCCTGGTCCATTCTTTTTTCCATCCACTTGTTTAGTTTCCTTGTGAGCTAGGTTCCCTTGCTCCTCCATGCTGTACCCCCTTTGTTAAACCCCTCAACTAAGTTTCATCTGCGATGGCTGTTTCTTGATTCCTGTAGGGTACAGTGATTCTTAAATGTTGGGTAACCCTTAAAAAAGAATATTTATTATCCATGCATAAATATTACCTAAACATTTTCCTTGAAAGTTGAAAAAGGAACCCTGTTAAACTAAGACACACTATTTTACATGATGAGTAATTTAGTGAGGAAAATTATCCAATATTATGAGTGGCAAAAGTATGGGAAGTTAGTTTGAAGGAGAAATAAGAGTCTGCTACTTTCAATCAATGAAATTTAAAGATTTAAATTTAAAAAGTTTTGCAGGTGGTGCAGCCTATCCAAGCTCTCACAGGGCGAAACGCTGGCAAACACACTGAACAGGTCACCAGTCCATTACAGGGCAGTATCTTGGACATGAGGACATTAGAAACGGTTACAAAACCACCTCTAAAGAGTTTGGCCTTCGCCAATTCACAAAAAGATTATGTGCAAATAGAGTAAATTCAAAACCACTGTTACCCTGCTAGGAATGGACAAGAAACAAGCATCTCTTCAAGAGCAAGGCATCTAATAATCTACAAGGTCACAAAGGAGCCCTGACTAATTCCAAAGCAATTAAAAGCTTCTCTTACATTGGTTTATGCTAATGCTCTTGAATCCACCATCCTGAGAACACTGAACTCAAAGGTAGGCATGGAAGTGTAA
Organism: Hepsetus odoe; assembly: GCA_017165825.1. Lineage (NCBI taxonomy): Eukaryota > Metazoa > Chordata > Actinopteri > Characiformes > Hepsetidae > Hepsetus > Hepsetus odoe. The sequence continues at coordinate 12,430,325 of CM029385.1, read as the reverse complement.
CTAATAAATCCACTACTCTCCAATGCTGGTATCCAATTGGCTAGGGATCATCTGGACAAGCCAATAGTCTATTTGCAAAATGTTTTGTAGATTGATTAGACAACAATTTAACTTTAAGTTTCAATGAAGTGTTATGCTTGAAAAACATAAACACTGCATTCCTGCATAAGAGTCAGATTGCCATCACTGATGGATCAATGAATCCTGAATTATACCTGCAACTAAAACAAAATATCAAGCGACCTTTCAGTGAACTGGGGTAGAGGTGGTCTTGTGGTGCTATATTCTCCCACAGACCAAGTGCCTGCAGGTTCAACTCCTACCTCCAGCACTCCAACACTGGGTACCTGATCCCTAAGTTACTGCAAGGTGACTGTCCCTGTAGTTAGGTCTGCTGACCTTATCCCTAAAAATATTGTGGAAGGATCTGAAGTGATCAGTACATATGAGGAAACCATACAACATCCCAGAACTAAACCTGTTCTGTTTGGAGAAATGGGCTAAAAGTCCTACAAGCTGATGTACAGGCCTGATATACTGTTACTGGAAACATTTATTTGCAATTATTGTTGCACAATCATGTCAGGACCAGGTTCAAAAATCTAAATGTTCACATACTTTTGACATTTACAGATATGTGGTATTGGATTCCAAAAACCTTTGCAAGTATAATGTTTGTATCATTTGTTTGGATACTTATTTTCAAGCCCCACAGTATATGTACTTTTAACCTATTGTGTAGTTTTCTAGCTTTCACCTGGTCTTTCAGTCATTTAGTGTTTTTGGTTGGAACTTTTCATTAGCATTTTTATCTGTTTTCTTTCTTGTTTGGTTACTTTTTTTTTCATTTTTTATGTAAATCATTCTATAGTACAGGTTATTGCCAGCAATCACCTTAAGGCCGCCAAACCAGACTTATATAAAATCTCCAAAATCCATAATAAAAACACACACCTGTATTCTACCTTCTTGACTCAATCACCATTATGGATGCTAGGAGATGCAATGCTGTGTTGTAAAACTGTCATTGTAGTCAATAATTAAAGGAATCTTCATCTTGCATGAGTCCTTCACATGTACAAAATGACAAAGGTTAAGAAACACCCTGGACAAGTCACCAGACTATTACAGGGCAGACACATGGACAAACACACTCATATCACCTTAGGGGTAATTTAGCATCTCCATTCCTCATGAAATGCATGTCTTTGGACAGTAAGAGAACATGCCAAGGACCTTCTTGCTGTTTGCTGATGTTTACTGACATTAAACAATCTTAAAATAAATAAATAAATCAATGCATGAATGTAAATTGGACTGAAACCATTTTATGACCATTATGACAAAGTAAAGTCATTATATGGAGATCTAGCCTCTTTGGACAATAAAGCCATTGCTAATACTAATACCTTGTCTGTACTACTGAGCCTCACTGATTTTAGTGGCAATAAATGTCCCTAGAGTTACTGTATCAGATCCTCTTAAGTGCACTTTTCTGTGACCAATATTATTATATGATAGGGCAGAGACTGGCCTCAATTGAGCTGCTGTAAAATGGCATAGTTGAACTGAACTGCAGCAATTATTGCTTTGAAGGTAAATCATTCTTTCTGCAAGCCTGCATTTTAACTAATTTTATCTACCCAGTGAGATGGCATGATGACTAAGTCGTGACATGGAACTAAGTGCTGCTTTGAAAATGCATGCCAGTCAGTGAGAGAACACTGAAAGACAATCACAAACTATCAGAAGAGTGAATGTCATCAATCCGATTAGAGAAAGTAATACAATAATGGAATACAGTACAGTTTGTGCACAATTTTCAGGCAAGTGAGTATTTTGACCAGGTCATCATTTTTTATGCATATATTCTCCAAGCTGTAGAAATTTGAATGCTGATTGGATTTAAGCAGATCAGGTGATGTGCATTTGTGTAATGAGGGAGGGTGGGTCCTAAGGAGATCAACACCCTATATCAAGGTGTGCAGAATTATAAGGCAGCTTCTTTTCTTCAGGCAAAATGGGCAAAAAAAGAGAGATAATTGACTCTCAAAAGTCAAAAGCTGTAAACAGTCTTTCAGAGGGATGCAGCACTCTTGAAATTGCTATGATCACAGAACCAACAAATGGTTTGTTGCATATAGTCAACAAGAAATGTGTTATATCTCAAGATAGAGTTTCAATGGTTTTATGGACTGATTAGATGAGAGTATCTCTTGACGGACAAGATGGCTGGGCCCATGGATCGATCAGTAACGGGTGGTGGTGGTGGGGTTGTACTGGTATTATTGGGATGGTATTATTAAAGATGAGCTAGTTGGACCTTTTTGGGCTGAAGATGGACTCAAAATCAACTCCCAAACCTACTGCCAGTTTTTAGAAGACACTTTCTTCAAGCAGTGTTCAGGAAAAAGAATTACAGCACTGTGCAAATGTTTTAGGCAGGTGTGAAAAAATGCTGTAAACAAAGAATGCTTTCAGAAATATAAATAATGATTGTTTCTTTTGATCAATTTACAAAATGCAAAGTGAGCGAACAAAAGAAAAATCTAAATCAAATCAATATTTGGTGTTACGACCTTTTACCTTCAAACCAGCATCAGTTCTTCTAGGCACACTTGCACAAAGTCAGGGATTTTGTAGGATTATAGTCGGTGTATGATCAACCAGTTTGACCAAACAGGTGCTGATGATCATCAATGTCACACGGAGGTTGAAACACAGTCATGTTTGGAACAACCTACCAGCCGAGTTCCTTCAAAAACTGTGTGCAAGTGTACCTAGAAGAATTGATGCTGTTTTGAAGGCAAAGGGTGGTCACACCAAATATTGATTTGATTGAGATTTCTCTTTTGTTCATTCACTGCATTTTGTTGATTGATGAAAATAAATGATTAACACTCCCATTTTTGAAAGCATTCTTTGTTTGCAGCATTTTTTCACACCTGCCTAAAACTTTTGCACAGTACTGTACATGATTTTTCTGCAAGACAATGCTCCTTTGCATGCATAGAAGTTCTGCACTGCGTGGCTAGTAAAGGCCTTAATGATGAAACAACAATGACTTGGCCCCCTTCCTCATCTAACCTAATCCCTATTGAGAACTTGTAGGCCCTTCTTAAATGGGAGATTTACGGGGAAAGAAAACTCTCTGAACAACTCTCTGGGAGGCTGTTGGTGATGCACAAAAGTTGATCATCAGCAGATCAAGAAACTGACTCCATGAATGGAAGGATTATATAATTGAAAAGATAGGTGTGGCTATAGGTAACTGTTTTTTATTGGTAACTTTTTTTTTTCAGAAATGTTCATTTGAAAATTCTCAGTTGTTTGTGTTTTACTCTCACTTTAACAGATAAAAATAAACAAGTGAATGTTCATACTCATATTTCCTTGTAAAACAATGAGGTTTCAGGGTTATTAACATTTTGATTGTCTGATTACAATGTATTAAAATGAATTCTCGAAATATTCACTTGCCTAGTAATTGTGCACACAGTGTATGACGGTACTCATTAGTAGCACCAGACCGAGCTAAATTAATTTTTCAAACTACATGCATTACTGGTAGCCATATGTGCTCTTTCTCTTTTATCCGAAATTAAAAAGTTGTAATAAAGAAAGGGAGAAGTATTGCTGCTGCATTTCTTTTTGTTACATGATAAAACACATGTTGTTTTGCTATGCTGGACACATTAGCTGCTTGATAGAGAGGAGAGGAAAATCAGATTCAGGTTATTTAGTAAATGCTTGCCAACATTAGACATGCATATGCACACATTCAATTCCAGAGCCTTCTGCAAGGAGAAGAAGAAAAGGAAAAGAAAAAGGAAAAAATGGCACTAGCCCTTCATGCACAATACATCATGTTGCTGAAATGGACTTTTTCCTCCTCGATGATGGCTTTTACGCCTCCTCACTGTAACCTTTTCAACAGCTGCCACTAAAAAGTGACAGTTAAAGGTCTCAGCTAAATTTTCCAGAAATTATAGACTTGGTGTAGAGCTGGTCTCAGGTCAGCACAGTAATATCGATTACATAGGATTTCAAATGGACAGAATCAAAATTACATCTAATGAAACTGAAAATGTCTTGGACCATAATTGTTTCAATAAATAGTAGAACATGTATTTTAAGTTAAAGTCTTTTATTTCAAGCAATGCCATCTAAGAGCCACTTTTATGATCTGTGCTGCCCACATACAGTAAAGTAATCTTCTGATCTGATCTTGCATTTGTTCCCTATATGTAGGTCTTTGATAACTGAAAAAATACACAAACTATATAAAGACAAGAATAATATGTATATTCTAAAGATATTTTTCCTCTTAATTGGCACATTTCTGCTATAGTGGGCATATTATGATGCCTTTGATGAAGTTTGTTATCAAACTAGTAGTTGTTGACCAACTGGCTTCTCTTTAGCATTGAGATAACAAGATATATTTCAGAACTCCATAATCCTCTGCACATGCTGTGAAGTGGTGTCCATTATTCTGTTTTTAACAAGTCAATAGCTAAATTATTAAGTATATAAATGTTAATTAAACATAACTGCTCATTACTACTATTATTGATCATGTGAAAGTCAGACATTGTGTAGCTATAAAATAACAGGCCATAGGATGTCCAAAAGCATCACTAAACTATGGTGTGATATATTGGTCTTTTAGCATTTAACATTGAAACATTGAGTCTAGGCTCATTAACAGAGGTTCTAGTCAGTAGTTAATCTTGTATCAGCATTGTCTTAGTAATTGTCTTAGTATTGTCTTGGTATATATATATATATATATCCATCCATCCATCCATTTTCTTCCGCTTATCCGAGGTCAGGTCGCGGGGGCAGCAGCTCCAGCAGGGATGCCCAGACTTCCCTCTCTCCGGCCACTTCTTCCAGCTCCTCCAGGCGGATCCCAAGGCGTTCCCAGGCCAGCCGAGAGACATAGTCTCTCCAGCGTGTCCTGGGTCTTCCCCGGGGTCTCTTTCCGGTGGGACGTGCCCGGAACACCTCACCAGGGAGGCGTCCAGGGGGCATCCTTATCAGATGCCCGAGCCACCTCATCTGACTCCTCTCGATGTGGAGGAGCAGCGGCTCTACTTTGAGCCCCTCCCGGATGGCTGAGCTTCTCACCCTATCTCTAAGGGAGAGTCCAGCCACCCTGCGGAGGAAACTCATTTTGGCCGCTTGTATTCGCGATCTCGTTCTTTCGGTCACTACCCACAGCTCGTGACCATAGGTGAGGGTGGGAACGTAGATCGACTGGTAAATTGAGAGCTTTGCCTTCTGGCTCAGCTCCTTCTTCACCATGACGGACCAATGCAGAGCCCGCATCACTGCAGAAGCTGCCCTGATCCGCCTGTCGATCTGCCACTCCATCTTACCCTCACTCGTGAACAAGATCCCAAGATACTTAAACTCCTCCACTTGGGGCAAGGTCTCACTCCCAATCCTGAGAGGGCATTCCACCCTTTTCCGACTGAGGACCATGGCCTCAGATTTAGAGGTGCTGATTCTCATCCCAGCCGCTTCACACTCGGCTGCAAACCGATCCAGAGAGTGCTGAAGGTCACGGCATGATGAGGCCAACAGGACAACGTCATCTGCAAAAAGCAGAGACCCAATCCTGAGCCCACCAAACCGGACCCCCTCAACGCCCTGGCTGCGCCTAGAAATCCTGTCCATAAAAGTTATGAACAGGATCGGTGACAAAGGGCAGCCCTGGCGGAGTCCAACCCTCACTGGGAACAAGTCCGACTTACTGCCGGCAATGCGGACCAAGCTCTGACACCGGTTATACAGGGACCGGACAGCCCTTAACAGGGAATCCGATACCCCATACTCCCGGAGTACCCCCCACAGGAGCCCCCAAGGGACACGGTCGAATGCCTTCTCCAAGTCCACAAAGCACATGTAAACTGGTTGGGCAAACTCCCATGCACCCTCCAGGACCCTGCTAAGGGTGTAGAGCTGGTCCACTGTTTCGACCTGGACGAAAACCACATTGCTCCTCCTGGATCTGAGGTTCGACTATCCGACGGACCCTCCTTTCCAGGACCCCTGAATAGACTCCCCGGGAGGCTGAGAAGTGTGATCCCTCGATAATTGGAACACACCCTCCGGTCCCCTTTCTTAAAGAGGGGGACCACCACCCCGGTTTGCCAATCCAGAGGCACCGTCCCCGATGTCCATGCGATGTTGCAGAGGCGTGTCAGCCATGACAGTCCTACAACATCCAGAGCCTTGAGGAACTCTGGGCGGATCTCATCCACTCCCGGAGCCCTGCCACCAAGGAGCTTTTTGACCACCTTGGCAACCTCGGCCCCAGAGATGGAAGAGTCCACCTCGATGTCCCCAGGCTCTGCTTCCTCCTCGGAAGGCATGTTGGTGGAATTAAGGAGGTCTTTGAAGTACTCCCCCCACCGACCCACAACGTCCTGAGTCGAGGTCAGCAGCGTACCATCCCCACTATACACTGTGTTGACCGTGCACTGCTTTCCCCTCCTGAGACGCCGGATGGTGGACCAGAATTTCCTCGAAGCTGTCTGGAAGTCCTTCTCCATGGCCTCTCCAAACTCCTCCCATGCCCGAGTTTTTGCCTCAGCAACCACCAGAGCCGCATTCCGCTTGGCCTGTCGGTACCTATCAGCTGCCTCCGGAGCCCCACTGGCCAAAAAGGCCCGGTAGGACTCCTTCTTCAGCTTGATGGCATCCCTCACCGCTGGTGTCCACCAACGGGTTCTAGGGTTGCCACCGCGACAGGCACCGACCACCTCCCGGCCACAGCTCCGGTCAGCCGCCTTGACAATGGAGGCGCGGAACATAGTCCATTCAGACTCAATGTCCCCCACCTCCCCCGGGACGTGGTTAAAGCTTTGACGGAGGTGGGAGTTGAAGCTTGTCCTGACAGGGGACTGCCAGACGTTCCCAGCAGACCCTCACAATGCGTTTGGGCCTACCAGGTCTGACCGGCATCCTCCCCCACCAACGAAGCCAACTCACCACCAGGTGATGGTCGGTTGACAGCTCCGCCCCTCTCTTTACCCGAGTGTCCAAGACATGGGGCCGCAAGTCCGATGACACGACCACAAAGTCGATCATTGAACTGTGGCCTAGGGTGTCCTGGTGCCAGGTGCACATGTGGACATCCTTATGCCTGAACATGGTGTTCGTTATGGACAATCCGTGACGAGCACAAAAGTCCAATAACAAAACACCGCTCTGGTTCAGATCGGGGGGGCCATTCCTCCCAATTACGCCCTTCCAGGTGTCACTGTCATTACCCACGTGAGCATTGAAGTCCCCCAGCAGAACGATGGAGTCACCAGGAGGGACGCTCTCTAGAGCCCCCTCCAGAGACCCCAGAAAGGGTGGGCGGTCCAGAATGCTGTTTGGCGCATAAGCGCAGACAACACTAAGGACCCGTCCCCCGACCCGAAGGCGGAGGGCCGCCACCCTCTCATCTACCGGGGTGAACAACAATGTACTGGCGCCAAGCCGTGGGGCAATAAGTATGCCCACACCTGCTCGGCGCCTCTCACCGGTGGCAACTCCAGAGTGGAAAAGAGTCCAGCCCCTCTCAAGGAGACTGGTTCCAGAGTCCAAGCTGTGCGTCGAGGTGAGTCCAACTATATCTAGCTGGAACTGCTCAACCTCGCGCACTAGCTCAGGCTCCTTCCCCACCAGAGAGGTGACGTTCCACGTCCCTAGAGCCAGCTTCTGCAGCCGAGGATCGGACCGCCAAGGCCCCCGTTTTCGGCCACCGCCCAGCTCACAACGCACCCGACCTCTTTGGCCCCTCCCACAGGTGGTGAGCCCATGGGAAGGGGGACCCACGTTGCCTCTTCGGGCTAAGCCCGGCCGGGCCCCATGGGTGAAGGCCCGACCACCAGGCGCTCGCCAGCGGGCCCCACCTCCAGGCCTGGCTCCAGAGGGAGGCCCCGGTGACCCACGTCCGGGCGAGGGAGAACGTCTTCCAAAGTTTTTATACATCATAAGAGGTCCTCTGAACTGCTCTTTGTCTCTTCCCTCACCTAGGACCTGTTTGCCTTGGGTGCAAAT